>OU744298.1:22147126-22858668 GCA_916610205.1 Griposia aprilina
CATTATCAAGACTAAAGAATTACTTGCTTTAGAAGAAACTTGATAAAGTTATTTTTCAGTATCCGGGCGTATAACGGAAACGTCGCATTTTAGAAAGAAACATAAAACTATCTGCAAAGAACTTTGTTCTAAAAATATTTCTTATTTACGGCCCAGGGTTTAATGGTTCATTATTTGTTGTTTAATTATCTTGATTTGAAATACTGTCCTGCCAGCGACGATGAAGAATTATCTTGATTTTTATAAAACCATTGATTACTGGCTCATTTGCAGCTCATGTATAGAGCAACCATTAGGCATGGTGCAGATTACTTGAATATAAATAAGGTGCGAGCTACATACGCAGTGCGTTAGTCACAGGACCCGCGCACATTTTGATGCCGTCGTTTACACGATGCATGTAACCTCTCCAAGTGCCTAAACATCCGTATGGTAGCTGTGCTGTGCATTTTTGTTCGGGTCGGCAGGCACAACCGTGTGGCAAAGTCGAATGTTCTGGGTAATTGCTTCGGGTCGGTTTTTTTGTTGAACAAACACTGCTGACTCGAATGTGTCGACCCGAGCAAGTGTGTAGCATGCCTTACCGCGCCCTGTAGAAGCACCCAGTTTGGTACGATATTTTCAATGTAAGATTTTTTGGATGAATAAATGATATACCTAAATGATGTAAATAATACAGAATTAACTGCTTGTTAAATTTTTTTTTTTCATGCTGTTCCTACCTGTTAATTACGAAATATGGTTCGTCGTTTTATGATAAAAATATAGACAAAACATCACGCCCGTAGTTCCCGAAGATGTAGGTAGGGATGGGTGTTAGTAAACATGCATTTAAATACATTTTCAAAAACCCACTAATGCATTGCCCGATCTGGAGATCGAACCCAGGAATCGGCAGTCGCGCTAACGACCACTAGACCAACGAGACATCGAGGCATTCGGTACAATATTGCCATAATTTCACATTAACTATTATTTGGATTACAAACCTCAAATTGAATTTAATTTAATTATTAGGTGGAAAAGTATTAGCCAAGCTGTTAGATGCCTGTATTGTGTGTGCATCATGCTTGCTACCACATATTTTACTTATAGAAGCAACATCCTAAGAAATCGTATGTACACATACATACATAAACTCACGCTTTCTTCCCATGGGGGTAGGCAGAAACTACGGAATGCCACCTGCTGCGATCCTTACATACTCCTTTTGCCTCATTTACGTTCATACATCTGGTCGTAGGCGCACGCCGGTTGCGAGTACTACGCACCTGACCTTCCTGAAGAACATCACCAATAAGGTCACTATATGTCTTCCTAAGGCGTCCCCTTCTGGCGTTTCCATTCACATCTGCCTTGTAAATACCTTTTAATTGTATGTATAGGTTCTTAATCAGCATTTACAGCACAAAAAAAAATACTATAAATTCACCTAAGTACCATTTTTGTTTGTCAGAAACTGGTATCCCTCCAACTGTCAAGTTTCTGAATACATTTAAAAGTCTTCTGATCTTTCACCAATAAGTCACACAACTAAAGAACAAACCCACCTCTAAATTAAATCTACTTTAATTCTTATTAATCAATGAAACTAATCAAGCTTTATACACATCAGTATGTTTGTAGTTAATCTTCTTATCAATCCCCAGTAACTGTCTGATGATGAACTCGGGTAAACGCTTGTGCTTCCAGCGAGTCGGTAACGGTGTGTGGTTGGCTTTCTGCAGCTTGTTGGCTACATACTGTTCTGCTTCGAACTCGTTGGCTTCCTTCACCATGGCTATCAACGCATTCTGGAAGTTCTTCTCTTTGGTTTGACGGCGGTGCTGCTTTATCTGGAATTTAGTTTGAGAGGAATTAGTTTATTGGCAATAAAGTTGAAGCGAAATCAGTGCAGGATCCAGTATGAAATATGCTTGTGCTGATTGTGTCAACTAGCTTGTATTGAGGTGTTCAAACTGGTGCAAATAGTCAGGTAATTCGCCTCAATGAGGCCTGAGCTTAATAATGACATACAAGTGACTCTTGAAATACTTGAATATTGTTACAAGCTGTTAAAAAGCACCTTCACTAATCTAACTAACTCATTCACTCATCCCTTGTATTATTATTTCAACAATACCTATGGCAATGTTCCACAAATAATTAAATACAAATTGCTTATTTTAACTAAATTTCTTGGCATTTAAGTACATTTCAATATTATATATGCTTCTAATTTATTCTTCATGTTGCTCTGAGTAGTCAGTTTCTTCCTAATTATCTTTACTTAAATCATAATATATCAAAACAAAACTATTATTTTCTATTAACACTTCATATGCCCAAATGCAGATCCACGCGAGACACAATGGCTTTTTAATTGTGTCTGTAATTACGGCATTCAACTGGTTAATACACACTCATTCTGTTTTTAAGTATACATACTAACCCTAGCCCAGGTGTACCGCATCTTCTTCCACAGCTTCCTTCTCTGATGTTTCTTCATCTTCTTCCTCCTGATTACAATCAACCTCGCAGCCTGAATCTCCTCCTGACTAATTGATGGCAGACCAATTTCATCCTTTCTCCACTCTTTGTCCAGCAGTGGGAGGATAGAACGAGGGTTTACAATAGGTATGTAAGGTATCGGGTCCTGTTTTATTCCATTTGATCTCCGCTTATCTATGATTTCTACACCAATACTCCTTGGTGCAAATGAAAGAATTGTTGGATTACAAACCAAGTCATTCTTAGCTTTTACAACGTTAGGGACAATAGGCTTGCATTCTGATATGGTTTTCAGTGCCGTGTTGAGATTGAGCAGGCGAAATTCTGGAATTTTATTAAGAATATTCTGCGCATAAATAAATAATATAACGTAAGACATAACCTCAAAATATTTCGAACGTACGTTTGATGGTGTTGTGAAGAGAGTTCATGGTAAAGCTTTCTTCTCTGTTTCTAATATTATTACATAATTGAGATGAACGAGGTAATAGGATCTAATTTGTAAAATAAGAATTCTGTCCACAAGTTTATTAAAATATTGACAGTGACAGCCCGGTTAACGTTACTTTAAAGTGTTGGGTGTTGCAAGCAAAAGTAAAAATACTTTCATTAAAAAAAACTCGAACACTGATATTTTGGCACCCTTGTAAACTGTTCATAAAGGGGATGCGCCAAAGTAGCCCGCGAAATTCAAAATTTCTTACGTTTTTAGCAATTTGCAGGTCAGTTTCAGGTTGTATGTTGATTAAAATATAATTCGCGGCCGTAACAAATATGGCGTTACTCAATTATAATCATTAGAATTAGCAATACAACTCCTTAAGTTAGAATTGTTGAAATAGTCGTTCAATAGGGTAATATGAACTTAAAGAGATGTATTGATGATTTTTTTTGATTATAATTCTATAAATACAAATTTCTTACGGCCGCGAATTATATTTATATCAACATACAAACTGATACTGACCTGCAAATTGCAAAAACCGTAAGAAAATTAGATTTTCGCGTGCTACCATGGCGCTTCCCCCTTAGATAAATACAGTACCTACAGTAACTTATATAAATGAATACACACAAAAGTAATGGTTTTAATTGTATAGGCACCGTATTTTTTTGTCACATTACGTGTGTCGTGATGTACAGGGTACCTAACTGCGGGGCGAGCACGGCCACTGTGGCATGGTTTGAGTTACACATTTTATCACAGTTTGGGCGATAAAATTGTACCGTAACTGTGTCTTGTCACAAACGTCTTGGGTAAGCCCATGCTCGCTCCACTGGGTAACTTTCGTTTGTCACATATTATGTGACAATGGAGTCCAAAAGGTTAATACAATCAAACAAGCAGTATTTTCTGAATTATTTACTCATTCATTGAAACAATTGAAGTTTTTTGAACCATAACTTACATTGAAAACATCGTATCCATGATTCCATGAACATGAACTTTACATTCACGAACACCTATGGCCCACGAAGTTCAAAATTTCGTATAGTCGACTGGGGTTGCCAACCCTACTATATAATATAAAAAAAATACCCTAAATACTAATGTTGCGAAATCTACTGTACCTACTGCTGAAAAATGGCAGCAAGTACCGTCAAACGGAGGGAATGGTGGTGACGAAACATTAGAAGGGGTTTTATCATTGAAATAATATAATTTGTTGCCAAAATGTGTTTACTGTATTATAATTAACGATTAGCCCTTGCTGGCATCAAACTATATTATTTTTGCTGAGGGATTCTGAATTTTCTTATATATTTTTTTCTTTCTGTACCAGCAACTTCAGATTTTACTGAGCGCATATTTTCAGTGATGAATACAAATTAGCGAGATGAGTGCAATAGGGCAGTATTAATCTCGTAAAAGGTGAAATAAAGGCATTTTGTAATCATAATTTATTTTTAGTTTAATAATACTTATGAGACATTAAAAAAACTTGTTAATAAATACTCAAAGTAGCAAAGAACATGCATTTAATTATTTGTTTTTTTTTGCCATCTACTATTTTTTTACAGGCTATGACTTCGAAAATACTATATTTGGTGCTGAACAACTGCGAATCACGGTTGGCTTATTAAAACCAAGTTCTCTGCCGCCAGTGCTTACAAATACCTACCGGCCGCAAACAAGGCACATTTTTGAAAAAGAACTCTGTAGGTCTTCGTGTCTGCCACTCATACCTATGAGTTTCTTTCTACAGCGCAATGTGTTTTATTCACGCCCATCCAGGTACTGTAAATGTAAACTAGCTTTACTACTTTCAAGTTGCCTCCAAACCAAGTAATTCTCTAGTCTTAGCAATGTCCGACGTTTTCATTCGTCTTTTCCGAGCCGACATTCTTGCCAATTTGCTTGTACTCCTTTTAGTGGAATTTCTTAAAATGCATTTGACGAAACTGTAGCAATCCATCATTGAGAAATTGCTATCACAGTCATGTACAATCTCATGAAAAAAACTTATTGTATTTTTGTATGTTCTGAATGGAATTTTGCACTCATCTCCTCTGGAACCTCCAGCCCAAGAGCACTGCGTCATGAATTGTCTAGAAAACAGCGCGTCGATAAAAATGTATGCACAGTTAAAACCATCTCCTCTCCCATTAAATAGTATTGAGTATTTGTCACGCAGCATTTGCCTCTTTTCTGGATCATTGAGTTCATTTTCGAACTCGTCCAATTGTTTCTTGTTCTCGATGACTGATGTACCAGAGTTAGCTTTGGCTGTTGATAGTTTATAAGTAGCACAAGTTCTTGTTAACATATCAGTTTTAGAGATACTCTGAAATCGTGCAGAGAAGTCAGCTAGTTTGGACATTATTGTGTGTTGGTTGGTTAACATTAAGGTCTGATTTTCTAAAATTTTTAAAGATATTTCCGATGAAGAAGGACTGTATTCTTCGATTGTGTTATCCATGTCTGGCAGCTGAAAAAAATGAATATTCCCATTAATTTCTTTTATAGATCCTATATAGACCCAGTTTTGCAAAAGATGGCAGAGGAAGAGTAACTTCAGTTCAACTCTTAAAAAATACAAAAACCAAGTCTACTTACCTCGTTGTCGAAGTCATCTGCTTGTAAATACACTACTCCATTTGCATCTGCTCGTTCCTAGAAATAAATGAATTCAATTATTAGTTATTAGGTATAAAACATATTGTTCAGTAAAATGATGTTTTATTGGTAAAAAGGTGCAAGATGGCTAGTATGCCAGAGCTTTGATCACGGGTAAATAAAAAGTCGGGAGGTGTCATGGGTCACCCGATTGGAACCAATTTTCTTTTCGCTGTTTATTATGCATTAAAACTGAGCCATCTAATATGATCTCAAGTTTCAAATGTCAAAAGCTTTTGTTTTTAAATAAAGAGCTATCTCATATAGTTATTAACTTGCTAAAAAATAGTTTTTAGCAAGTTAAAATCTAGGTATACTCGTATAGTTATTTACAGCCATAGCCATCGAGTATAGACTTGATCAGTCTTATTACAAAAAACTAAATAAACCTTGGTTTAAACCTGTCCTATCAAGTCCAGGCTTATCTGCAGAACCATGGTCTAAATTTGTCCGTATTACAAAACTTAAAAAAACCATGGTCTTCTTAGTACCGTCATTTGAACCATTGTCTACATATCGACCACAGATTAATACAAATATTATTCGTTCACCGTGATATCATTCTATTGCAACGTTCCGTATGCTCAGAAAAGAAAACTTTTTGTTAATACGCTAATGATTATTATGATGATTAGGAGTATTAAAAATATTGAGAGTGTTAATTTGCATGAAACATTAGTTATTTCGTCGATTGTAGTTTAGTATAGGTTTGAGCACATTACTTAGTGTCGTATTAATTACTAATAATACACCTAAGTACGTGTAACGAAGCGTAACATTCTGGCGCGTTATATGAAACCATAACATTAAACAAAACTATCGCAAGTTGAACAAAGTTAATTTAGCATTGGAATTTTTAAATTATCAAAGTCTATATTAGAACAATTGCCTCTTTGTGCCTTCTATGTTAATTTTAACATTATATCGTTATGGACCAACAAAAGAAAAAACGATCTGAGAATTGGAGTACCGAGGAAAAAGTAAGTAAACATAAATTACTTCGATGAACTTGAAATCCGTTTTTAATTTATTGATTTTAAGCTAACCCATAAATGATTTAGGATATACTACGCGAGATGATTGCACAATCACGCCATATAATCGAGGACAAGAGCACGAAAGCTTCCTGCAATATTAAAAAGGCTCAAGAGTGGAAGAATATAGCAAAGAGGTAAGTGTTTTGTTTTTTTATTATTATGTGACCCGTTATCAACGTAAATTAACAATATTAATGAAATATTTTCAGAATTAATGAACTCATGGGAAGAAATAGGACTGATGGTGAAGTTAAATTGGCGTGGAAGAGAATGAAGCTTGCAGCTAAAGCTAACTTGTCCGCTCATAGGCATTATCAGATGCAGACAGGGGGTGGTGAAAAGCCCAAGTCGCCTTCTCAAGAAGATATGGCGATTATGACTATTGCTCCACACGATTTTGTTGTGGAATTCAATGAGTACGACAGTGACGCAATAAAAACCGTGCTAAGCATAATAATGTTCTTTATTTATTATTATAAAACACTGTTTAAATTATTATATAGTATATTTAATAATAAATACTTGTAGGTTGAATTAAACCCCCCAGAAGATAATGAAATAACAGCTGAGCCTAGTACAGACTTTTCTCCAATAATCATACCTCCTGAATCCAATGATGTGGTAGAAGTTATAATGGACCAAGGTAAAAATAATAATTCTTCTTTAAATTATAATATTCTAATCTTTTAATTTGACCATATTTTGAACATTCAAGAAATATATAACATGAATTAAAAGAATTTTATTTTCTTTCTACAGTCTCTAATCATAAAACATAATTAAAATACTTTCAGGTACCTCAAAGGAAAGTGTGGGAACTACTACTCCTAGAAAAAAAGAGAACAATCGTAGAAAGAAAGGTCCTCAAAACAAGTAAGTAAGATTATATTAGAATATATTCTTATTACTTGCCCAGTATAAAATATAAAGGGTACCTACCTAAATATTTTACAGAAAAGAAACAATGCAAGAGACAATATTGAAGAGCAACACTCAATTTAAAAAAAAACAAATAGATATGCTAGAAGTGGAGCATCAGTACAATATTAAAATTGCTGAATTAAAAATAAAAAAACTGGAACTAGAAATAGAATTATTAGAAAATAGGAAGAACTCTAGTACTTAGTAAATATTAAATGGTGAGTGAATTTTTTTTAACATAAATATTTTCTTAAAAAAATTAAATCTTATTTTTTCTACTCCAATAAAATATATACCTAGATTCAAATCAGAGAGAAATAAACTTTATTCACAATACTATTATTATCTTATTATTATTTATAATTACTTTTTAATACTAACATACAAATCTTAACCAAAAATATTACACATAATACCAACAGGTATGCACTATGGAAGATTTTACTTCTCAATATTATTCAAAATACAAATATCATAAACCAAAGCTTTTATGAATAAATAATAAATTAGTCAAAAAATTAAAAAATCTAAGCTATAATTATAAAAGAGTTACATTAATACTTATATTTATGATTTAATATTTATTTTCAGATCCTACAGTGAAGTTAAAAAATGTTATTTCATAACAAGAGAAACATGGTTGAAGAAAATTTATTTTAAAATGTTAAGTGTAAAATGTTTATTGTAAATTAGTTAAGGTTTAAAATATATTATTTTAGTTAAAAGTGTCTTTCAATAAATTGACGTCTTCTAATATTGCCACGGACATTGTTTTCCACTGGTAAAACTGACTGACTGGCTTCAGATGTTTGTGTGTAAGCTTCATTGTCATCAAGCCCACTATGAAAAACATCTTCTTTCATATCTATGGCAATATTGTGCAATACAGCACATGCCACAATAGTTTTTTTTGCAGTTTCTATGTTGCAGTAAAGGCCTCTTAATAAACAGCGGAACCTCTGCTTCCACAACCCAAAACATCTTTCCACTGCATTTCTGGTCCTAATGTGAGCACTGTTGTATCGTTCCTCTTGAGGTGTGGTAGTATTGCGTAATGGAGTAAACAAATAGTGTGTGCAAGCATAGCCACTGTCTCCTAGCAATATGCCTGAGAATGCACCAGCCTCAAATCGCTGCTTCAAACGACTTTCACGAAATATTCTTGAGTCATGAACACTCCCACGCCACCTAGTAACAATGTCCATGATTTTTAAATCTGCATCACAAGCCACCTGGAACAACAGTTAAATATTTTAGTATCTCTTACTCACATAAATATGCATGACTATTCACTATCACTACATATTATAGAACAAAGTTACTGTCCACTTCTGTCTTTTTGTCCGATTCCATATTCCATCCAAAGCCAGAGTGGGTTGTTATTATTTATTGTATACTAATCTCACTACATATGGTCACCCTCAACCCTGTACTAGGTTAGACTACTTTTCAACACTATAATCAACGCCTCATCAGGGATGGGGCTGTGGACAAAAGTCATTGTTCCTTTATATTGGAAGAAAAAAAATAATGTAAAATAATACCTGGACATTAATTGATGCAAATCCTTTGCGGTTAATATACAGTTGACCACCATCTTCACTTAACTTTTTTATTTTTATATGAGTACAGTCAATTGCGCCAATGACTGTAGGGAAATTTGCGATTCTGTGAAACTTTTGTATTGCTTCCTCTTGTTCTGTCAATGTAGCAGGCATTTTTATAAATCTATGTGATATTCGGGCTATGGCTTCTGCAATTTTTTTGCATATCTGACTTATAAAAGGCTGTGAGACTCCGTGCAAATCGGCTGTGTCATCCTGGATCTATAAAAAACAATAACAAAATATTAGTTTGGAACTTAGGACATAATTTAGTTTAATTATTTCTACCAATGTTTTGATAAATGCAATATAAGCTTTGAATCTACTTACTTCATGTCGCGCCCAGCTTCGTAATGCGCAAACCACTTGTATTTCGGGAGACACAGGGCATCCTCGAGCGTCTCTAGTCAAATCTTCTCTTAGTAAGTCCACTATTTTCATCGCATAACGTTTATTAAATCTATACTTTTGCCTGAAATCTTCATCGGATAATTCTACGAAAGGATTGATTCGAACACGATTTATGTTGTGTCGGCGTGGTGTTCCCAACAACTCAGCGGCTTCAATATCATCAATATCAATTAAATCGACCATGTTAATATCCATTTTCGGGTTAAAAACAACACAACACAATGAAAAAGATGCTATAACCTAAAAGAGAAACTTTGACAGATACGATTTAGACCATGGTTTGATCGTTTAGACTAGGGGCCGCCGAGGTTTAGCGTTAGACCATGAAATGGTCTACGGTTTTTCGAAAAACCACGTTTTGTAATATCAATTTTGTTTAAACCGTAGTTTATAGAGATTTAAACCTGGGTTTTTAGTTAAACCGCTTTTTGTAATAAGGCTGGATGGCTCTAACTTTTTCGGGCATAACGGTTTTTCGTTACATGACGATTTCTGCCAGTTTACTCCTACCGCAAGCCGCGTTATAGAACTTCGTTCCAATAACCTGTGTTACCTAATTAAAAAAAAAAAACATTTATTTAGTACTCCTCAGTGATTTCTATGGTATTTCATGGAGTAATCATAACGGGTAGCTTCGCAGACGATACAGCAGTAGATACTGTCTTCGGGTGAACTTCCGGAAAATTACACCTAGAAGGTCCAAACGACACACACACCACCACATCACGACAACATCGCAAGATGGCTAAGAGATTGGCGTATCTAGGCTAATGAATCGAAATCTGTGCAAGTAACTTTCACTCTCCGGCGCCAAATTTACCCTCCATTCAAAATAAATGGAGTTCAAGCCCAGCTGATGACGCAAAATACTTAAGTATGTGTACCTAGATAAGAGCCTTACATGGAGAAAGCATGTCTTCACCAAACGCCTGGCAATGGGACAACAGGGGGCCTAGACAAAATCCCTTTTCTGTAAGCGTTAACGCCAACGGAAAAATCAAATTGTGTGGAGTTGTCATTTGCTTAAAGGCTCGTACACACTGGCGCGACGCGACAGCGCGTCATAAAGGCACCGCGTGTCGCGCGACGAGGTGCCTTTGTGTTGCGCTGTCGCGTCGCGCCTGTTTGTAGGAGCCTTAACAGATGTTATTTGATTCCTGCTAAATTGGTAGACAAAGTGATTATTCCTCATGCAAAAAAGAACGTTGAAGTGAGCGTACCACTTTAACGACAAAAATGTTCATCAAAATGGTAGACAAGTGCCACTTCTGACGAACCCGAAGTACTTAATGATATTTTAGCGGTTCCGCGACACGCTTCATTAGCGGGAGATCGGACCCTGACGCCAACGCTAAAAAATTGTAAACAGTGATATTTTTGTGTGTGTTTGATTCAAATTAATTAGTGAAAATGCAAACTTTGAGATTATTATGGGCAGCTAATAATGAAGCAGCATTGCAAAGACGTTAAACAAGAATAAACCGTAAATTGGAGCAAATTGTGGAGATGGAGGAATTAGAATTTATTCATCGTTATAAGTTGGATAAACAAATATTTTGGCGTCTTTGTAATGATCTTTCTTTAACCTCATTAAAGGCACCCGGGAAATTAGTTTACAAATACCTAAAGGTAAGTTTTGTACTAACCTACTACTACTTCTAACTATACAAGTACAATTAAAGTGCCTTAATTGTCATTTCTAAATGAAAGTATGTTTCAGGTTTTGTGTACTCTTAGCTTTTTAGCTACCTACGGATTCAATAAACGCATTGTTGGACTATCGCAGCATTTGGTACAAAGAACAAGTAGTAGGTCTGTGCATACGTGAAGTTACGTTATTGAAGCATTGAGCCATCCAGCCATTATAAATAAATGGATTGTGTTTCCGAGGTCGCAACCACAACGAGCCCAAATAAGACGAGAAAGTTATGATAATTATGACAACTATAAACATATACTCAAGTACTTTTTATTAGTAGCATATTCCTGATGTATTGCTAATTATACAATATACCTTCTATACGGTCAATAGGTACCTACTTACTTAGAAAATGCCTAATAGACCCATATATGCACACTAGGTTCTAAGTAGTAGTAAAAATCAGTTTTTTTATTTAACTAAAATATTGGTACGAGGGCGGCACTGAAAATTTCGGGAATCAAGGAAGTGACACAACATTACTATTTAAAAATGTATTTATTGCTTTTCGAAGTATTCTCCGCGAAATTTGAGACATTTTTCCATACGATGGAACCAATACCATTCCATTCGGAAGTTGGGGTCTCCAAAGTGGCTGTTTTGTAGGCGTCCACAGCTTCTTCAGGTGATGAAAATCTCTGTCCACGCAATTTATTCTTTATTTTAGGGAAAGTATATAAATCATTAGGGCTTAGGTCGAGGCTGTACGGCGGATGGTCTAATAATTCTATGTTTTCTTGCTCTAAAAACTCTATTGTTCTGTGCGCGGTGTGAGAACTCGCATTGTCGTGATGGAGGATGATGAGGCGGTTGCAGTTCTCTTTACGGAGTTCAGAAACGACCTGTGGCAAACAAATGCTAGCATACCATTCTGCATTAACCGTTCTTTGTCCCTCAAGAGGAATAGTCGTAACATGGCCGGTTTTGGAGACAAACGTGGCCACCATTTTTTTTGCAACACTCCGTGAACGAACAATTTTTGTTGGCTTTAACTCATTTTCGAACACCCAAACTCGTGACTGGTTTTTTGTTTCGGGTTCGTACTATATCCAGGATTCGTCAACTGATACGATGTTGTATACAGCATTTGAGGATCCTGTGTGGAATCATTCGAGAGTTCTGACGCACCAAGTAACGCGAGCCGCTTTTTGCTCTTCACAGAGGGAATGCGGTATCCATCGGGAAAACAACTTTTTTACACCTAATTGTTCATGCAAGATTATTTGTATTTGACTCATGCCAATGTCTAAAGTTGCCTGAATTTCGCGGTATGTCACATGTCGATCTTCCTCAATCAGCTTACGCACGGCATCAACGTTTTCTTGGGTGACTGCAGTTTTTGGACGACCTTGACGGGGATCATCACTGAGCTTGACACGTCCACGTTAAAATTCAGCAAACCAGCGATAAATTGTGGTTTTGGATGGGGCTTCATCACCAAATGCAGAAATCATCCGGTCAACACACTGTTTTTGTGTTAAACCACTTCGAAAGTCATAATAAATCATTGCTCTTGAATTTTCTCGAGTCAATTCCATTTTCTCAACGACTAAACAAGTTTGACAAAACCTTGTGACAAGACCGAGAATCTTTTTTTAAATAAATAAATGGTTTTCGATTTTTAAAACCATGGAGTTTTCAATTAAAAAGATTATAATATGACAGGAACAGTGGAAATATTCCATTCCCGATACTTTTAGTGCAGCCCTTGTATTATATTTTCCAAAACTACAGGTTTCAGAGGCGGTTTAGACTCCCGGGTATAGTTGGACGCATAGACTGTACCCATGTGGCAATTGTCAAGCCATCAGAAGAACATTTATTTTTTAATCGGAAAGGTTATCAACTTATCATTCATAGAATGTACAATTGGTAAGTTTATATTTTTTTTGTGGCTAAACTATGTAATAATATTAATGTTTTAAATAGGTAGTACTTTCAGTAACATTTGTGTTTACTATCTGTGCCCGTGACTTCGTCCGCGTGGAATAGTGTCTGTGTGTATAGTGTGACTCCGTAAATGTTACATCAGAATAGCTCTAATATTTTGTCTCTTGTCGCAAACTTATAAAACATTCACATAAACCTTACATAACTCCATACAAACTTTCATCCCCTATTGTTTATTTACACCCTTGAGATTAAAACTTTTACAAAAAATTTGAATGTCATATTTATTTATATCGAATCAACAGCCTAAAAAATATGTTTTAAGCTTCCAGCTCTAAAAATGACGATACAACCTTTCTTCCCCCTCTTCAACACGTTTTTCGCATTAAAAAGTAGCCTATGTCCTTTCTCAGGCTCTAGACTATCTGTGTACTAAATTTAATTTAAATCGGTTCAGTAGTTTTGGCGTGAAAGCGCGACAGACAGACAGAGTTACCTTCGCATTTATAATATTAGTAAGGAAATAAGGATATTATGTTCCATTTTTTTTCTATTGTCGGCAGGTATGCAACAGTAATTTAAAAATTACTAATGTTAACCCTTAGTTTGGTGGAGCCACCCACGACTCATTCATATGGGCATCTAGCATAATGGAAACATGTAGGCGAGAGTTGCATCAAAATGGAGAACAAGGGTGGTTGTTAGGTAACGTGGTATATTTTTAGAAAATAACTTTGATTTTTATATTTGAGCACACTAGTGTACCCAGCTAACTGTTGTTGACCGAAATTTTTACACCTACAAACATAATAAAAATATAAGGGGATTACTGTCAGTTATTGAAAACATATTATTCACAAAGAAAAAAAAAAACAACTAATTTGTTGTTGTGTGGCAAATAATTATTACATAGTGCTAATATTTATTTATGTATTTTTAGGTGATTCTGGATACCCTCAGCGGCCGTGGCTGATGACTCCTATATTAAATGCAGTTCCTGGTTCTGTTGAAGATACATATACTCAGCGACATGTACAATCAAGGAACTGTATAGTGCGCTGTTTTGGATTGCTGAAGTCACGTTGGAGGTGTTTATTAAAACACAGGACCTTGCATTACCATCCTCTGGTTTGGTTGCTGGGAATATGGTACTTGCCTGTTTTGTGTTACACAATATGGCTTTAGAGGCCAATTTACCTCCTCCATCTATTATGGAAGTTGGAGATGATGCTCAACTTGATAATGCATCTGATAGTGTTGATGCTGCAGCAGCATCATCACTACTAGCAGCTAGTAGTCAAAGTGAGCTAGTCCAAGGCAGGGCAGCACTGAATAATCTTTTATCCAGACTTTAATAGTCTTAGCCTCAGTCATAGTTTTAGTAGTCATAATCTTTTATAGTCTTTATTAGTTATTAATGTGTTATGGTATGTTAAGTGATTTGTGAAAGCAGTGTAACAAAACCTAATGTCCAAGTTGAAGGTATATCGAAATTAAAAAGGTTTTTATTTTCTTTAAAATATGATTAATTAATAAAATTATACACTATGCACTAGTAAGTCTAAATGAAAACAACTAAAATATAATTAATATTAATACTTAAATGCTAATTTGGTCTGAAATCACAAATCTCCAACAGGGACAATTATGCTATAATATTATGTTAAACCAACAGTTAGTTACAAATAACACCTATTACGTCACTATTGGAGACTTGTGATTTGAGACCAAATTAGCATTTAAGTATTAATATTAATTATATTTTATTTATTTCCATTTAGACTTAGTGCATTTAGTGTGTAGATTTAAAGATATGTTTCATTAATAAAATTATGCACTATGCACTAATAAGTTTTAATGAAAACAAAACAAAATTAAATTAATACTTAAATGCTAATTTGGTCTCAACAAATCACGAGTCTCCAATAGTGACATAAGAGCTGTTATTTTTAACTTTAACTGTTGGTTAGAGTCACGTAGATCTGCCTCTACGCGGGTGCGGACTTTTTCGACCCGAACACGCTCTGCTTCTACTTCAACTCGCTCTCTATCGAGTTGCACACGTTGTGCTTCTATTTTAAGGTGTTCTGTTTCTCGTTCATGTAGACGAGCATCCCTCTCCGTTTCAAAACACAACCGATTCTCCTCTAGTGCCACCAACTCACTGGTGGCTCGGTCGAATGGTGTTTGGCGGAGTCTTCGCTGTCTGATACGGCGACGACGTGGCGTAAAAGGGCCAGCGGACACCGGCGACCTCTCTGTGAACACAGACAAAAGATATATTATATATTACTCTGTATTTTGCATGAATAATAGAAAATCTAACTTGGAGAAAACTAACAAAATAATAATATGGTGAAAATTAAGTTATTTAATAATGTCATTATATTTAGTTTTTCATTAGTTATTTTTTATAATTATTTAATAACTTAGTAGTAGGTATCCTAATACATGTATAATACTAATTTTGTAATAATTACCTCCTTTTATAGTTCTACTATTTGAAGGGCCTGGCACAGGACTGGCAGGATGAACTGGTGTAGAACTAGAAGGAAAATCTTCTGGCACTGATATGAGTGTGTCTTCTGGAGCTGGTCGTATTGCTACTAATTCAAATTCATCCACTGGTGATGGTATCCTTTCTTCTGTATCAGCTGTATGCATAACTTGAGGTTGAGATGGTTCCTGAGTACAAAAAATAACCTGTTATTGACCGGAAATATGCAATTCAGTTTTATACAATCAGCAAATACGATTTAACAAGAAAAAACATTAGTATAAGCAGGGTCCCCTTACTTGAAAGCCTGCTTCTTGTAAGGCTTGATTTCCAGTAATTGCGCTGACTCCGATTATCCGTAACACCCTTTCCTCAAGTCGACTGAATGGTTTTCCCCTACCAGGCCCACCACCAGTGCCATGAATGTCTTTATTTATAACGGAGGCTTTCTTTTTGGTTTTTGTTTTCCAGTCAGACCATACCTGTAGCACAAAATATAAAATAATACATTGAAATAAATTGTCTGTATAGGCAACTATGTAACAGCTATATATACTTTGTATATTAATTAAAATATTATTACCCTTTTCCATTTGTCAGCTGTTTTGTTAATACCACTTCCACCCACCGAGTTTAAAATGTCAGCTAACTTGTGCCAAAGACGCTCACTCCTTACCCTTCCTTGAAGTCCAGCTTGTGGCCTTGAAAGATCACCATGGCTAAAAATAATATTCATGAGATTAGTTTACAGTGAGAATTAGAGCCAGTAAACATACAGTTTGTGACAAGCATTCTAATACCCTATCTATGAAACAAGTATTCAGGTTTAGAATCCAGTTTATCTTTATAGGAATAACAAATATAAGAACTACTATCACATAAGCGCACCATTGTGAGATTGTTTAAATTATGCATTCCATAATATCAAGTAGGTCCAATACTAGTTAAAAATGGGACTAAAATTTGAAATAAAATAATATTTATTGAATAAATATCGGAAAAAAACTTGCCTTTCCATAAATTCTATCAGCAAACTAAATTGCTCTGGACTCGCACGAAGTCTAGATTCCAACTAAAATAAAATAAAAAATGTATTGATTACTCATCGCAGTAACAACTATTTTTCCTATTAACAATATTAATATTCAATTTTTCAAGGATATTAACTTATTATTTAAAGCCGTTCACTTACTGTCTTTGTAATAAAACACTCTTCAATTACTTTCAAACACACACAACACTTTTGAATATTATTGTTAGCGCGCTATGTCACTGTCAAACCTAATAGCGCCGCTAATATGTTTGACAGTGACAGGGACACTTTTAAACGAGATAGTGCTACTGTGACACTTGCTACACACTATTCCATAGACTAATTATAGAGTGTTTCTGTTAACGCTGCGGAATGGGCGCTCTGCGTTCCATGTGTAACTTGTCTACCATTTTCATCACGCTAATGTCCAATTCCTTAGCGTGAACGAAAACACGTGCATGGAAAACGCTTGGATTTTGTCTAGGCCCCCAGGTCCGAAAAATGTGGATACTAAACAAAAAGTCACAGCTATCACTGGCAAACTACTACTCTTTAAAGCCCTTATTATTATGGTGTTACAGCTTGCAGTTATAGGGCGTATCAACAAACTCAGATATTGAAATCCTTCATAGAATTCAGTCTAAAATGCTATGAATGATAGCAAATGCACCATGGTATATAACCAATAAAAGATTACACCACAACCTTAATATGAAGACAGTTAGAATAAAAAACAGAATGGATGATTATAAATCGGGGATCACACACCACCCGAATGCACTTGCAAAACATCTAATGAGCAAACCAACCATGCCACTAAGGCTTAAACGGAAAAACCTGCAGGACCTATTACTGCAAACTGTCATTGGAAATGTACCTAACAAGCCTGATACAAACAAATACCAAGCTATTGCTGAATATTGATTAGATAGATTGCAACATAAAATAATTTAAAAAAAAAAACTATGTTGTCTAAGGCCCGTATTAATAAACGTTCCTCAATGACGTGCCCAAGTGCGCAATCATTTGATACGCCATTATTACGATATCAGCATCTCAAGATCATTGCTAATTAATAAACACATGAATACAGTATCTCAGTTACCAAGATCAGCTCCTCAATGCGCTGTACTTGATGGCTTGATTTCGTGAACGATTACGTCACAATGACCGAAGTTTAGAATGACATGCATCACATTTCAATAGTTTATGTTGTAAGATTTATTGAAATACTTGTATTTTGTTAAAACTTTAATGGATAGCGCTGTATCACGTTATAAAGTTGTTTTCTATCCAAGAAAGCCTTAAATTGTAAAAAAAAAAGTGTTTTTCTTTCCCAATAAATAAAATAAAATTTAATTAAAAAAAGTTTTTTTTTGTTATTAAAAAAAATAAAATTTTTTTGGTGCTGTAGGTTGTGATAAATGTATTAGGTCACCCTATACAAGCTGAAATATGAATTTATTAGATTACATTTTCACATAAATATATTGGGTTTTAAAATTAGATTAATTGGATTTATATGGTACCTAATACTTTTAAAGTTTATTTATTTATTAAATTTTATACAACTACAGAAGTACATATGTGGACTTAATGGCTTTGTGTTATACCTATAAATAGTAATTAAATAAATTTTATTATACTTATGATAAATGTATTTAAAATATTTACATAGGTAGATAGGTACCTACCTGAAATGATGCTGTAGCATAAGACCGGTCATAAAATATCGTCATAGTAGGTACTCTATTGCATCGTAATAATTATTTTCACCCAAAATATTTTTAAACTCCATGTTTCGCGCTACTAATCACGACCTTAAGTCACGGACTGTCTACACTCAGGTTTACGCATCTCGAGTACACACACCTATTGTATACTTAAGTGTAGAGTTCCGTTTATTAATCAGTCCATCACTCGGCTGATAACGTAAACCCAAGCCGTAACTTAAGTACACAAATTATTATGTTTATTAATACGGTCATGATATCAAGTGCGACCTCTTGGGCTGAGGAACGTTTATTAATACGGGCCTAAAAGTGCTAAACTTATTGGAAAACTGGAGATAAATCTTACAGCGAGCTTGGCAACATCAAAATCTTGGAGCAATTTTTCATTTCTGGCTTTATTTCCTTGTAACTTTCTCATTTTGTTAGAAGATTCTCCTGAATAATTTTCTGTATTCATGTGACTCTTTCTTTTAGATGGTTTTTGCTTCTTGTTCATGGTATTGACATTTACCTGAAAAAACCAAACAACCAAAATACTTAAATCAGTTTTAAGAGCTATTATAGCCTAATATTCATTAGGAAACAATTTTTTTTTTGTGGTGCAGTGGTGATAATAATCATTAGGAAACAAAAACTGAGCAACACTGTTTTCAGGAACATTTCATGTTGTAGGCAAAAATAGGTTGCAATTGTTTCTCAACTCTCAATAGGTTAGGACTAAAATATATATACATACTATTTACAAGTGTATAATGTAAGGGAAGAGCTCATAGGGCATCAAAAAATTCGTCCGCATCGCTGTCAATGGGACAAGTGCCCAAAAGGCTGGCGGCATTGCCACGTTGGATGGCAATGCTGATTCTTTGGGCTAAAAATAGGCCAGCCCTCTGGTCGTGTGAAGAGTCGACCAACCGCTTGGCGATGTCCCGAAATACTTTATGAGCACTATGACCCCAAGGCCCTAGTGTTTCAACCCCAAACGGCTCAAACATATAGTTTCCAATAAGGTTGTTATACTTGCGCCGTTTGAGGTTTTCTGCTCCTACAGCAACCGCCCCAGCACAGCCCGCCGTGCTAGGAAGATGGGATGGCGCGAGGGTGTCAACACAAGTCGCATCCCACACCAAAGGCCTACCCAACTTCCAAGGCATTATGGTCATTCCATCTGGCCTCTTCCCATCGTCACGTGCCAAGCCATTGGGTTCTAAAACAGCTGGCACCCCGGCGGTGACAAGAGCCCGACGGATGATGTCATTAATGCTGGCGTGACGTGCCATCCGACCAACGCTCTTGCTGCAGGATAGGCCGTGGTGTCCGAGGCGGTCGACTGCTTCACCACATTGACAGCGATGCGGAGCCCCGCAAGGAGCGCCTAGTCGTAAACACATAGCGAGCCGGAATGTAGTATCACCCAGCAAAGTGCCTATGTTGGGTGACGGTAGGGCCTGAAGCCAGAAGACTCTCAATTCCAATTAAGCAGCAATAATCATAGGTAAAAGGAAGTTTTAATCATAATATTCATTATGTCTGCCAAGCTGCATTGGCTTGGCTTCTTGCATGATCTATGAGTTAATGAGTTATGTTGAGTTATTGTAGTTAAAAGAGCAGAGCAGATATGCAGAATGTTTTTTTGCCACTTTTTTTTTTGTATATTTCATAGGCACACTTGACAACCATCTCACTTGATGGTCAGAAACGTGTCCCACAACTGACGAGGAAGCTTCTAGCTATCAAAGATTTGCTTGTACAAGAAATGTACAAAATATTGTATGTTGGTAGGTGTAAGTAAAAGAGATGACATAATTATATTAATAGTTGCTCGCTGACTCACACCACCGGCGAGTACTTGTTTGTCGCAGCGCAAGAGCTATCAAGGAGTACTCTCTCAACGATGTTTGCTTATTGGGCAAATCACTCGCTAAGAGACTCAAGCTTTGTACATATGCATACCAGCATGTCACATGTGCCGTTGCACACTTGCTGATAGTTGCCCATCAACACGTTTTTAGTTGATAGCGTTAATCGCTGGCGGTGAGACAGGTGTCTAAGCTATGGCTATCGAGGAACATTGACACATGTCAGGAAACATTACCCTCATGATAAGGTACTTACATGCTCAATTTGTTTAACAGAATGCAAAGGAACATCATCCTCACTGCCACTGTCATCCATTTCATCCTCTACTGTCATTTCCAATACATCTTCCATTGGGTCACATTCTATTTTAATTTCTACTACCTGCTGGTCACTGTTAATAGGGGTTGTTGACATGTTGGAGGTGAGTTTGGATGCTACTCTATCAATGTTCTTTATTTCCTTTTCTGTGACCTGTACAAAGAAATAACTGAGTCCATAAATAACGGTGAAGCTAGGAAGGGTATTTTAGGCTATTTACTTTATAAAGACTGACAATTAAATGGGCAATAAGAAAAGCATCATCATCAGCCTAGCCTTTTCACTATTTTGGGGTTGGCTTCCAGTCTAACCAAATGATATTGAAAACCTAAATTTTCATAAAATTAAAAGACTAGGTACTCACCACACCATGGTTCTGTAGAATATTAAACAAGAGCCCTTGGGCTGTGAAATACTTTTTCGTGAACTTACTGAACTTGGTTATTAATGCTGAACATTCATAACAGGAATAGTCTGGGAGGTCTGAGGAGTACAGTATCTGAAAAATAGTAAAATTATTGCCAGTCAGAATATTGACTCTAGAGCCAGCCTACGCCATCATTTGCCTAAATAAATCTTAAGATTTATATATCATCTAGAGATTCAAGATGCTGCCCAGCCTCTTGGATTACATTAACTCTTTGCCATCTTTTGCAAAACAAATTGACCTTAATCCATGGAAACAAAAGTTTTTATTTGTCTATTTTAAGCCAACGAAAACACAGGAAAGATGAAAGTTTTTGTACTTACGTTGTGCCCAAAAACCGATTTGATATTCGTTTCCAAGGATCCTTGAATCCTTTCCATTTTAACATCAGTGATTAAACATATTCTACATGCTTCTACTCTTCCCATGTTTTCTTATAATACAAGACAATAGGATTTGAAATTTAGAAAATAAATTAGAATTTCATCAGTTGACATAATATCACGTTTTGTTGTTTGACAATTGACACCTCTTGAGTTGTACTCTTTGTTTGACACACATTGACTGACAGTCTGGTCTGGTTGACTGACAGAACATAATAAAAATAATGTTGCAAACGAAAGTAAAAATAAATCTTGAATACTAATATTTTAGCACCTTTGTATTAAATCAATCTGCCTAGCATTTCCTATGTAGGTATTGCCAATACCAATGCGGCAGCTTATTTTATCCTTATTCTGTATAGAATTTTTAATGTAGATCATCAGATTTCCATCCACCGTGTCTTTTTATCTGGGACATTTGTGCTCCTGAATCTGCCACTAAGAGTACCCGATGTTCTCCTGAAACAATGGCCCGTGTAGAGCTAGGCATTTGTCAATTTCAGGTACCTATTTCGCAATTTATTTCGGCATGGTGCTGATCTTATTTTTGCCAATTTCTTACCTGATGCACTTGCCATTATTATAAGCTACAAAAAATCGGTGAGGTAGGGTTTTATTAGAGGGGCGTGGAGCTTGATATGTACTATTCGCAGTCCCGGACCCGGGCAAACCAGGGCCTACGCCCCGGGCGCCAACTTCAGGGGGTGGCAAATTCAACGTGGCAGACAAGTGCACCACCCAACGCAACGCAAGTCTACGGTATTTACGGGTGGGGAAATCTCTCACTGAGGAAATCACTACGTGAATTAGCGTAGGCATAGGTCGTCAAACGATGTGAGTGGGTTGCGGGCGGAGCAGTTGAATTCTGCCAGACACACTCCGTTTTTAAAGCACATGCTCCACTTTTATTTGGCGATCTAAAAAACTTAGCTTTCTATCTCTTGCAACATTCGCTCCAGCCTATCCCACCTTGCTGTCCTTCCTGCAGTGACGCCATAAGCTGAGGTGCGTACCCCACAGGAGGTACCCTTAGCGTGCGGTCACCTATTAATATTATTATATACCCCCATTAGCCTATTTTTTGTGTCTGAATATTGTGTGGCTTAACTTAATTTATTTTCTTTCTGTCTCTCTCGTGCCTCTGTCACCTCTGTGGCCAAAAATTTAAGGAACAAATCCTTTATTTTAGAAATATTGCTTCGCGTAGCGGGGGCGCCGCCGGGCGGGCGTCCCGCTCTTTCCGACGCCTGTAAGTGCAAAAGAGACACGATTTCCTTTAATTGTTTACCACAGCGCTGGCGCAGCTGTTGGATTGGAGCATAATCACTCACTTTGCTCGCTCTTACAGCCTAGCGATTCTTAATTCTTAAAACTTTTCTGTATAAGTCGATTAAGGACTTATAAAATCGAACTTGTCTGAGGCAAAGTGCTAAAATTTTCGCGCTCGCTTCGCTCACTCGTGCATTCTAGATTGTCTTATTTGATATACACTTTCTTAAATTTTATTGACACATATAATTGTAATAATAGACAAATAAACCTAACGAAGGTTTACAATAATATTTAACTTGGATAGAGCGCAGAAATCTCGACATTTTCGCTTCAGTAGATCGCAAACAAGCGATCGATGCATGAGCGGGTCGCTAGTAAGTTTATGTAAGTATGTAGCTATTTTAGTTACTAAAAATTAAATCACTAGGCAGGTAGGTACTTACTTTTGTGGCAAGAAAGCTGTGGTCAGGAGCTTCATTATATGCGATACTTACGCAAATAAATTGTACTTCCACTTCAATAAATGTGCCGAATAAAAACATAACTTTGTGTTTCCACAACTGGTCTAATGTACTTATCAAACATTATTTTATCTTACTTATAACTTTTTTACATAGGTCTATTAACTGTAATTGTAATTTAAATAAATACTTCGATTCTAGTATCTACTATCTATTGCTTTTTATTGTCTCGTAGATGCAAGATGGTGTGAAAAGTAGAGTATCCTCCGCGGGGATAAACCTACCCACGACATTAATTTGACACTGCTGTATCCCTTGGTGCATAGTCTACTATTAAATCGCCAGGACCAGCGGTTTAACGTGCTTTCCGAGGCAAGGAGGGGTGTCAATATGTAAAGATGGTCACCCGTGCACGGACCGATCGCGGCAAGGAGGGGTGTCAATATGTAAAGATGGTCACCCGTGCACGGACCGATCGCGGCAAGGAGGGGTGTCAATATGTAAAGATGGTCACCCGTGCACGGACCGATCGCGGCAAGGAGGGGTGTCAATATGTAAAGATGGTCACCCGTGCACGGACCGATCGCGGCAAGGAGGGGTGTCAATATGTAAAGATGGTCACCCGTGCACGGACCGATCGCGGCAAGGAGGGGTGTCAATATGTAAAGATGGTCACCCGTGCACGGACCGATCGCGGCAAGGAGGGGTGTCAATATGTAAAGATGGTCACCCGTGCACGGACCGATCGCGGCAAGGAGGGGTGTCAATATGTAAAGATGGTCACCCGTGCACGGACCGATCGCGGCAAGGAGGGGTGTCAATATGTAAAGATGGTCACCCGTGCACGGACCGGTCGCGGCAAGCGATTGACACGTTTTGTATAATGTTCTAAAGCTAACATAATATGTTGATTAGAATAGAATTCACGTATGTAGAGGCAACTATTATGTATTCTGTGGTAGAGGTAATATTGAATATCATCCACAGGCCGCCCGGCTTCAGTCACTGCTATACAGGGTGTAAAAAAACACATCACATAGCCGTCAACTACGCATTCTGTACATGAAACTAAGTAACATAGCACACACATAATTGCTGGGAAACGAATTTTAGTTTTGGTGTGAAAAATCTCTGTTACGGTAGTGAGCTACGCAACGCAAAATATTGTGCTTATTGGTGCATGCAACGGAACAGTTGTCGTGGGGGTATTTAAAGTTGTGTTATAACATTAAAAAGTTGTTTTCGTAAAAAACGTCAGTAAAAGTAGGAATTTTGACCTTCAATATCTCCGTAACCAGAAGGTTCCCAGGTATGGTTCAGTACAAAAAAAAATCGTTATGTGGCTTTCTACACGTGTTAGCTGTCAGGGCCATTTACAATCTACGTCGTTGCGAATCTCTTAGGGAACTATTTAAAAAGATTAATATTATGACGGTGCCTTGTCAATTCATTTATGAAAATATTATGTATGTAAGAAAAAATCTACATCTTTTTAATAAAATAAGTGATAGACATCATTTTGATAAATGATAAATGATAAATGATGATAAATGATTTTATTTCTGTAAATAGGTTTGTACAAACACTTTTACACGTCAATGATATTTTAAAACTAGATGAGGTCGGCGTTTCCTATCTGACTACTCTGAGAAGAAAGGCCGACACAAACTCAGAGGTCACAGTCTCTTTTAAAGTCCAGACATAATCTTGGTCAGATCATGTGAAGACCTTGTAGATTTGTCTGAAATGGTCTTTTGAGGAAAAACCACACAGGTTGAGTGGACCTGTCCAGTCAGTGCACGCATTTGTCAGTAATCGTGCAGCTCAACTCAGAACTTAAGGAGCTCAACGATTCAACGAACAATACCAAAGAAAGAACATTTGGGTAGGCCACAAAATTACTCAAACTGCCAGACTAAGATTAAAACTACCTGAATGGAAAAAAAAGCAACAATGACCCACATAGTCTTCACATTCACAATATTAAAATGAATATCATGTATTTCATCTAGCCTGCATGCTACTCACATTCACAGACAGGTTTCTCTTTAAATGTCATCAAAAAATCATAATATGTTATGTCATGTAATTCAATAAAAATGACATTATTAATTCTAAAACACATAATCACAGTATAAAATGGATTGTTGCTTGGGGGTACATTGAAGTAGCTTAATTAATTTCAAGCCTTTTTGTCATCCAAGTAATCTTTAACTTTATAGAAACCTTTTTGACATAGTTTCTGTTTAATAAATGATTTAAATTTATTGAGGCTCAGTTCTTTAACAAGACTTGGGAGTTTGTAGTAAAAACGTATACTTTGGCACTTAAATGAATTACAAATTTTTTGGAGCCTAGTCGAGGGCACAATAAGTAAATCTTTGTATCTAGTATTTATGTTATGAATGTCGCTGTGTTTAGAATATAGATTAATATTCTTTTTTACATAAATAAGGTTTTCATATACATATTGAGATGCGACAGTCATTATGTTTATTTCCTTAAATTTATCCCTCAGTGAATGCCTACAACTAAGGATATAAATTGCTTGAATGGCTCGTTTCTGCAGCACAAAAATAGCCTGAATGTTGGCTGCATTTCCCCACAGCAAAATGCCGTACGATATTACACTATGGAAATAACTAAAATATATTAATCGGGCTGTTTCGACATCAGTCAAATTACGGATTTTATAGACCGCGTAGGCTGCAGAGCTTAGCTGCTTCGACAATTTGGTTATATGTGGGCCCCACTGTAGCTTCGAGTTCAAAGTAACACCTAAGAACACAGTGGTGTCCACAAGATCCATTTCCGTCCCATTTACTAGTACATTGGTTTTCACCTGTTTAACGTTAGGTGTCAGAAATCTAATACATTCAGTCTTTTTCTCGTTTAAAAGTAAATTATTAACAGTAAACCAATGCACTATTTTAGCGATAGCATTATTTACATCGTCAGTAACTGTCTGTTGTCGTTTAAGCTTAAATAAAAGTTATGTGTCATCTGCAAATAACACTATTTCATGACTGTTCTTTACAAGGCAAGGTAGGTCATTAATATATACGAGAAATAAAAACGGGCCAAGAGTTGAGCCCTGTGGAACTCCCATACTGACAATAGATCCCGCGGATCGCTTGCCGTTAACGTCCACTCTTTGGATCCTATTATTCAAATAAGAAATAAGAAGATCCAAGGCAGTGTTTCTAACACCATAGTGATGTAATTTCCTGACCAATGTATCATGAGAAACACAATCGAAAGCCTTAGACAAGTCACAAAAAATACTTAGGGCATCATGCGACTTCTCTTCTTCTAATACTTCTTTTAATACTAGAAATAAAGATAAAATAGATCAACCATTTTTTAGATTATCTAAAGTACATACATCTTTTATGGGGTACTGTGTTAAATGTGACAACAAAATACCTTGCAATTAAATGAAAGAAAATTTAAAACTCATATTAAAAGTACACTTTGTAAACAAGCATATTACAAATTAGAGGATTATATCCTAGATAAGAATGTTTGGAAACATGCTGGAGCATGCTGAGTTGCTGAGTTTAGACAATATCAAACTGGTTGCTAATTTAATTGTATAATTTATATTTTTTATGACATTGTTTTTACAATAAGTAACTAGTTTAACTCACATACTAAATTATTAGGTACTTGTGAAATTTTGGAAAAATCATTTATTTTCAATATTTGTAAATATGTGGGCACCATGTATCTATCTCATAATTAATTTACCTGTCATGCGATATATTTAATTATTTTTACCTATTGTGGTATAGTAATTTTATTCTAGGTGCATCGTCTTCACATATAATTAATGTATACATAATATTGTAAAACATTTTTAAAAGAGTAACGGTGGAGTTTCTTGCCCATTCTTCTCCATACGAAATTACCATTTGGAAGGGGCAACTAGAATCAATTCTATTTTTTTGTAAATTTTGGCGATCAAAATTGCCTTTTATGTGCCTATTTGAAATAAATGATTTGACTTTGACTTTGACGTTATGTAAAGCCTTTCTTGTGTTGTTACAAATCTCCATGCTCTACTGCCAGATTTTTACTGATCGTTTACCATAGAAAACATTAACTTTACGTTCCTAATTTGTGTTTGTATATAACTAAAATAACAAAATTAAATTTTATTTAATTACATTACCGGAATAATTTCGCAGACAACCTTATAACCCCGCTTCAAGGATGCTAAGCTGAGATGGCTTAAAGGTAGGCTCAATTACTTGTGATTTATTATTGTCTTAGGTAACCGGAAAAATGAATGTTATTTGCGCATTCAACAGAACAAATCAAAATAACATTAGATTGAGGAGATAGGGCGATGCCCCATTGTTGGCGATTTGAATTATGCTTTAAAAAAGGAAAATTTTGCATGTACAGGTAAATGATACAATAGCGATCTATCGATGCTCTATTTATACTCTACTAGAACTTTCGGATCAAATCCCTGATTTTTTTTTTGTTTGATATCGACGTACCTAATTACTGCCGAATGGTAACTATATAAACGGGTAAAATGATAAATTATCGTTTTCCCAATCATTTTTCATAGTTTCCATTACTAGAAACAAAACCTCTCGAAAGCCTGACTATTCGAGAAACCTAGAGAAAAAATTAAAAGATAGCATTGGTTTATTGTAAATTGAAAGAGACCATCGTACAGCAATAGACTGTTGTACCTATATTGATTCAATTGATGGATTAAATTATTTTCACGACACTTCCCGAAAGGGATTAACCCATGGGTCCCTATAGGGATTACCACTGCCAGTCCACATACTTAAACGAAATACAAACGATTATCAAACAACGTTATTTTTGTTTACATCCCTCGCTCCGCTCCGCTTTGGCTTCCGAAATCCGATATTTAGGTCGCTTGGCTGTCAAACGCTTAATTTTTTCCGTTTTACCGGACTTAATTATAAATTTGGAGTTTCATTGACATGGATTAATGACCCCCTCGCAGTAGAAGTCTATGGTTTTGTTTACATTTTTCGTAGGTATGTTTGTTTGCATCTAATTGCTAATTGTAAATGAATTGCATGTATCCAAGCATTACTGTGTTTGGGTCGTTATGCTAATTAGGCAGGTATGTTGTACGTATAGGTGGTAGAAATTGAATTAGTATTTCTTTTTGTATGATTTAACTTGATTGCGTTCGGCACTTGATCGACGAGAGGACTTGGAATCGATTCTTGTCCTTGTCCGAAAGGTTAGCTTATAAGTTTTTGATCTATTCAATAGGTTCTAGTGTTTTTATAACCGCAAAAATGATGCTGTTCATCATCCAGCTATCTATAACACTACTACTACACAACTACGAACACTACTTTACACACATATTACGGTACCACACAACTACACACACTACTTTACACTATTTTTACAAGATCCGCTGAACGAAAGAGCCCTATTGTTTGTGGAGAAACTCACGTAACGAAGAATGATAATCATCGTCATTATCATTTCCCTGTACTGCATAGGCCTCCTCTTTGGCATGGCAGCCACCCCGATCCTTTGTGCCTTCAAAACTCAGACGTTAAAAAAAACTATAATCACGCGTGTTTAGGTTAACAGAAAACCATTACTTTTCCTTTACACAACCCTTACTACGGGATTATTTACCGTCTTTTTGTCCAATATAAATATATTATTCCGTGGTTGTAGGTGTTATGTCCCTATCCACATGGGTTACAATAGCTGAGTGGTGAACATCTTTCGTTATCAGATTGGCGGTTACTACTGTGTGCGCGGTAACAGTCTAATATATTTGTTTAGGAGAACTTGCTACAGTGAATGTCGACACTGGAACTCAGCAATGCTGACCTACGTCATAGCTGATAATATAAAAGGTATTTGTATTAAGGTAGGTAAGGAAATCCGTCGACCATCCAATCTTTGGAGCAGAAGAGAGAGAGCAGCACTTTGTCTACCAATTTAGCAGCAATCACGTGACATCTGTTAAGCAAATGTCAACTCCATACAATTTGATTTTTCCGTTGGCGTTAACGCTACAGAAAAGAGATTTTGTCTAGGCCCCCAGAAGTGATAACAAAAACGTGTCGAGTATTTACAAATCTGTATCTAGGTACTATATATTCTGAAACCACCTATTGACCATCTTGCTCACTCAAATGTCTTGCTGGTGGTGGCGTGTGATAGATCATTATATTCGTTTCAAAATGGTTGAGCTGAATGGTGCTGATCCATACGTCATGTTTGTGAACGAGTGCCGTCAATAAGGACTGGTCTTCTCTTAGCTGCCACGGCTTATTTTAATTTCTGAATTGTCTTATTTTTACATTGTGCTACCTACATCGTTCTCATATGTATAATTTCGACATGAATGATGTAACCAATTTTTTTGCAACTATAGGTATGATTATTTATAAGTTTCCATGGAGTTTCTTGCCCGTTCTTCTTCATAGGTTTACCTACTATGTTTTGTAATGGGCAACTAGCTTCATTTTTCTGACTGACCGACCCCTTGACAATTCAAAAGTGCCTGTAATTGGTTTATTTGAAATAAATGCTTTGAGTTTAAGTCCAGTTGTATTCGACATTGAAGACTTCCAAAGCCTCTTGAACTTCAAAGTGGGTACCAAAAATATAAAATATCAGCAGCCAGACAGTCAGAGAGACTCATTATACCACAGATCTTTCATGAAAGTGAATGGAGTTCAAAGCTGCGTTTATCTACAACATCGCACGCTTCACGGGGCCCTTTGAGCTGCTGACAAAGATGGCAGCTTCTTCAGGAACCGACAATCTATTTATTTAAGTATGTATGACGTCGCGACGCATTTTGTTTTTTTTTTCTTTGTTGGCATAGACTAAAATGTGTGCTTATACGTGAAGTGTTTTTGGCACGGCTCTCCTGTTTCTAAAATATTTATATCCGCGGTTGTGGATTAGCCAGCGAGAGCCTACGCGAGGTTGTGACTTCGATCCCCACCTGAAGTTGTGCATCAACTTCTAGTAAGTACCTACTACCTATGTACCTACAAGCATGTTTAGGTTATTCATATTTTCATACATTTGAAAAAGTCGTACAAAGCTTCCTCACTGTAATTTGAAAAGACTTGTAACTTTAAAAGTTACAGCTGCCGCAAAAGAGACTTTGAAGCATAAGCAAATAATATACCTACTCGATATCAATAAAATAATACCTATTTAAGAAAATTATTGACATTCTAATTTCAGTGCTGATTTATTTGGTCAAGTATCTATAATTAAAGTACGAGTAGGTATACCTATTTATAGGCATGTTAGGGGGACGAAATCCACAATACTTACGTTTTGAAAGCATTGGTGGCCCAGTGGTAACGGCCCCGATTTTCGAGTTGTAGGTCGTGGGTTTGAACCCAGACAAGCGCAATACTTTGTGTAATTTATTTCATCACCACTGCTCTCAAAACGGCAAAGGAAAACATTGTGGTGAAACCGTCATCTCCTAGAACCATTAATTCGAAGACATTTGACAATTTCCACCCGCACTGGGCCCGTGTGGTGTATTACGGCCCATGCCCTTTCACAGAGAAGAGACCTGTGTCCCAGCAGTGGGAACATTATAGGCTGTGTATGCTGTTATGCTAAAGGCTGTACAATTTAAACTCGCATTTAATCAACACAGTCCAACAGTTTCAACTATTCATTTTGTTTTATTCGATACATCGCGATGAAACCCGCGATAGTTCACGCTGGCGTCCAATTTCCTGGCGACCGCAACCCGCGACTACCCTCGGCGACCCGCAGCGACCCACAACCTACCCGCGGTCGGTCGCACGATGCGATTCTAAGGTTTTTTACGACACTCCTCGGAAGTAAGAATGTTTATTACGCTATTACTTATGGACATTAATCTTTTAATCTTATTTCATTTTTTGGCTGTTTTTTGCAACTTGAGCGGCTACTAGAGTGTTACCTACATACGAGTACAAGGATGTTGTGGTGCCTGAATGACATTGACAGAGGGCGCCCCCAGTTCGTAAATATTTGTTAAATAAAAAACTTTTTTACAAAAAATTAAACCGACGAAAAAAGAAACTGAAAAGCAAAAAATAAATCTTTCAGTCTAACTAAGCTCTTAAATTAATGTAAATTACAAATTTTGAGTCGGCGCCAAACAATCACCGCAGATCGATTAACGACGATCAATCAAGCTGCCATAAGTTTTCATGGCGCCTTGTATGTTTGGCGCCGACTCAAAATTTGTAATTTACATTAATTTAAGAGCTTAGTTAGACTGAAAGATTTATTTTTTGCTTTTCAGTTTCTTTTTTCGTCGGTTTAATGTTTTGTAAAAAAGTTTTTTATTTTTCGCTTTTCAGTTTCCGTTTCAAATAAATGAACTTATTTATTTATTTAGGACTACCAACAATAGCTTACACTACAGATGTCTTTAAAAAAAACATGAAATTAAAACTTAGTACAGTGGATTAATTAGGTACTTTAAGGTAAACACCACATTACCCAAATTAAATTATGTTAATTGACAACTTGCGTACATGACTACTTTTCAAGCAATCTTAATACCGGGGAAAAACATGCTAGATTCAAAAGTCATCATAAAGGTTTCATAACAAATCAGACAAACAGTCAAAAATTTTAGATTTCAGTTTAGGGAATCAAAGTGTAAATCAATTAGATAGCTATTAGATAGTAAAACCTTTGCAAAATCTAGCATATAGACAGTTATATGCTATACCGATTTTCTCTGTGGAGGACAAAGAGTAGTAACAGGTCTACGCGGAATTCATGACGGACGGAGCACGCAAGATATTGAGTGCGAGCAGTGGAGGCTAGTCGATAATTCCTTTATGAAATTTACATACAAACATTGCGTCGTTTAAACATCTTCGTTCTTCTAAAGTGTTGAAGAAATTCAAGCTATTTTTTTTTTATAAGAAGAGGACTTTTTATCTATGCCAACAGAAACAGCTAGATGCCAATCAAAGCGTTTTTGAACGTGTTCTAGACGCAAACTATTCGTAGCACAGTGCGGCCGCCACATCATATTACAGTATTCTGCTACATATCAACTGCAAAGTGCACTGTCTTATGACAAAAACCCAGCATCTTGGACGCTTTTTTGGGGCTTGTATTTAAACGCCTACCAGAAAAGTTCCTATTTTACTACCACCAAATTCGAAATACCTGCCAGAATGGATAAATGCTCACCAAATTGTGTTTCATAAAGTATTGTAGAAATGAACCTATTTTCCTTTTTATTCTATGCCATAAAGATTTATAAACGTCTTTTAATTTCTTACTACCTGCCAAGATAGCTCGACGGAGCCCCGCTTATCGTGGCTCCTATATCTGTAACCAACCAAACCTCGGGGTGGCCCTGACGTCGTCCGGCGTGGGTTAGGGTTAATAAGCAGGTCGACGGAGCCCCGCTCCGCGGGGCTCCTATTTCTGTCTAAAGGGTTTAAAGGAACCTAACCAACCGAACCTCGGGGTGCCCCTGATGTCGACCGTCTATGGTTAGATTTGGTGAGCATTTATCCATTTTGGTAGGCAATAAGAATATAAATACAACACGTACAATTATTCTGATGAGTGTATAATTATTTTGGAACTTAAGGCGTTGTTCTTTAGGCACCTCGGTATAGAGAGGGTTTATTTTATTTGAAGTTAACATATTTTACTTTGGTACTTAGTCTTAGAGTGATATTTTCTAGAACTGAATGTGGTACGTACTTGTAATAAGGAGTGTTCATATCTTGTATGAGTTTATATTTGAGTGCTAGTTTTTGATGGATGACTTTTGCTACCTGATTGTGTCTATGTGTATAGTCTGTTTTCATATTATTATTATTATTATTTTGCTTTTAATTATAAGATTATTTGTTCCTGTATATTTAACGTAGTAACACTTCATTGAGTTCAAATACTTTATTTTTATTTTTGCACCATTCATCATCATCATCATCAGCCTATATTTGTCCACTACTGGACGTAAGCCTCTCCTAGTGAACGCCATTGAGCCCGATCCTTGGCTCTCGTCATCCAGTCTCTGCCAGCCGCATTTCGCAAGTCGCCAGTCCACCTGGCCGGCGGGCGCCCCAACTACGTTTGCCTAAACGCGTTCTCCACTCTTGAACTTCAACGAGAGATGTGACTAGCCCGTTACAGCTTCAGCTTGCTTAGTCTTTGGGCTATGTCGATTACCTTGGTTCTCTGGTGGATAACGTCGTTTTGGATTTTATCCTTCAGAGAGACTCCAAGCATAGCTCTCTCCATAACTCGCTGAGTGACTTTAAACTTATGGACCAACCTCACCGTGAGTGTCGACATTTCTACTCCGTAAGTCGTAACCAGTAGGACACACGCGTTGAAGACTGTCGTCTTTGGGCACTGCGGTATAGACGAGGAGAAGAGTTGATGAAGTTTACCAAATGCTGCCCATCCCAGCTGAATCATACTATCGGCTTCCCTCTCAAAATTGAGTTGGGCCTATAGTTTTTATGTTGAAATTGTTATCCCATTTATGTATAGTCACCATCTTTGCCACTTTCCATTTTATAGGGAATATGCCAGAAGTTAAGGATTTGCTGTTTATAGCTGTAATAAATATTACCTTTATTAATTTATAAGCTTTTGAATGTTTTGAGTATGCTCTCACTGCTAATATTTAGAACTTCCCTCGACTGCCTTCCGTACCCAACATCACACCCTCTATGACAGTCATACTCCAGCTAGGCTTAAAGTTCTCATCAAGATGAATGAAACAAGCCCAAACACGATCTAACTGCTGTAAGCTGTCGAGGAGCCCTCTCTACTGTTTTCCGTCTCCATCATCAGATGATCTTCAGGTCTCTTTTTTGTTGAAGCATCATTAGAACTACGTATATGTGCCAAGTTTCACCAGAATCGGTTCACAAGGGAGCATTCTGTAGGTGAAAAATCATTTAACCCCTATTTTTCTACCCTTAGGGGTGGATTTCGTTTTTGAATTTTAAATGGGACCAACTTTGGGGTATACTCTTTCCATTAAAACAAGAATCATCAAAATCGGACTACTCGGTAAAAAGTTATGCGTGGTCAAACATAAAAAAATAAAAAAAAAATATACGGGTCGACTTGAGAACCTCCTCCTTTTTTTTTCGTCGGTTAATAATGTATTGACAAAAACTTTTTTACAAAAAAACAACCGACTTCCGAAAAAAACACTAAAAGTCGGTGTCTTACGGTGTCTTTAGTTTTGTATTTTCGTTTTCGGCCACCGACTTCCAAAATTAAAGTTATTTTTCACGTCTTTTAGTGTTTTTTTCGGAAGTCGGTTGTTTTTTTGTAAAAAAGTTTTTATTTTTCACTTTTTAGTTGCGGTACCTACCCCACACAAATTCATATACCACTACTTGGTGTGTAAATAACAGTGACAGGAAATTATTAACACATCATCCATATAAACTAAGTGGAAAAAATATGCAGTATTAAGGATAACTCCAAAACTACTGGTCAGACCTTGATCATATTTAAATGGGACCACATGTGAAGCACCGCCTATCAAATAAAAAAAGAATCATCCAAATCGGTTCACCCAGAAAAAAGTTCTGAGAAAAAAAAAAAAACATACAGACGAATTGAGAACCTCCTCCTTTTTGTGAAGTTGGTTAAAAAGAAGATGGCGATGTTAGTTCCGATTTTGGCCACTCGTCAAACTAACCTTGTAGCGTTGTACGTAAGTACTTCGTGATAATTTTCTCACACAAAGACAAGCTTATTCCAACCACTCGGTAAAACGTAGATTCAGCAACATTATTATCAAGAAACTGTTTAATATTCGCTATCCGCATTACGAGCCAGTCTTCCTGAAAGTCTTTAATATTTTAGCATAAATAACTCTATTCATTAACATCTGAGTCCCGGCTTAAGTTCCGCTAAATTATAACAAGTAAATTGAGATAATAAATTAATTTTGTGCCGAAAAAGTTGTGTAGTCTGTGAATGGGATCCAATTATAAAATTGGTTTACCTTTCGGAATTAAACAAAAAGTCACGTCTGTATGTCCCGAAGAGAAACAGAGCAACCCACACCCACATTTCGCCAGTTACGTATGATGTAAATCCCATGTAGGTTATAGGGGGTAATTATAGGGGGCCTATTGCCAATAACCGTGCACAAACTGACTTTGGACTAAGTAGTAGTACCTACTATGAATTTTCTACTGGTAACTAATAACACTGCTCGATCGGAAATCTAACCGGACCCCACGCTTAGCACCTCAGCATGCGTTCACGACTATGTATACCTTGGAAATCAATACACCTATTAGTAGATTTAATTCCAGAAACAGTTTTTCGGGTTGGAGCGACTTCCCAGGAGAATGTTGCTTGCGCGCTGTAGGTTTGTGTCACGTCAGTGGTAGTGACTCCATTAAACTTTTCTTCTCGTCTGTACAAATAGGTCTAAATATTAGGTCCTTACATATGAAATTGATGTTTTATATGGAAAAAGCAAAACATTTTTTTTTTACTTTTTTTTATTTAATCAATCAAAGTAGGTACCATTGTGATCTATGCACTTTTGCCATTTTATAGGGAGTTCATTGATTCCTTTGCTGAAAAAATTGCGGGAGCGAGAATCAACAAAATCTTTGAAGGTGTTTTGGACTGCCTCATCTGAATTGAATTTTTTCCAATTAAGAAATTATCCAAATTCCGAAAAAAGTGGTAATCGGTTGGAGCAAGGTCCGGGGAGTATGGTGGGTGACGGAGACATTTCAATCCCAGCCCCTCTAGTTTCGCCACCGTCTGTTGTGTAGTGTGTGGTCTAGCGTTGTCCTGAAGCAGCAGTGGGCTAGAGCGGTTGACCAATCTCGGCTGTTTAACGGCTAGCTTTTCCATCATGGTTTCCAATTGTCGGCAATACAGATCTGCCGTAATCGTCTGACCAGATCTTAGAAAGCTGTAGTGGATGACACCAACGCTGGTCCACCAGACACTAACCAGTACCTTTTTTTGCGTCAACTTTGGCTTGGGGCAGGATTTAGCTGGTTCTCCTGGATTTAACCACTGTGATGAGCGTTTCCGATTATCGTATAGGATCCAGTTTTCATCACAAGTAATGATACGATTTAAAATCCCCTCGTTATTGTGACGGTTGAGTAACGTGACGCAGCAGTCTACTCGTGTTTGTTGGTTTGCTTCACTTAGTTCATGCGGTACCCATTTTTCAAGCTTTTTCACTTTTCCAATTTGTTTCAAATGATTCAAAATGGTTTTATCACTCACACCGAAGCCTGCAGCTAACTCTGACGTGGTTTGAGATGGATCAATTCCTCATTGACAAATAAGGTCTCCGGCCGTCCACGAGGTTTGTTCTGGAGGTCAAAATGTCCAGAACGAAAGCGTTGGAACCAAAAACGTACTGTGTTTTCTTTTACAATGGCTTCTCCGTACACATTATTAATCCTTCGAGCTGTTTCTGCAGCGCTAGTGCCACGATGGAATTCGTAGTCGAAAATAATGCGATCTTTTATGTTTTCCATATTGAGCACAGAACGATGTCAAAGCAAAATTAAATGGCGCGAAAACAAATGAATTATTACATTCGAAACACAAATAGACACGCTTTAAATTGAAATAAATTTGAATTTGGAATTCTTAACAAAACGCCGGCTTTTTGAGATCAAAGTGGCCAGTTGTATAAAACATCAATTTCATATGTAAGGACCTAATAATAGGTCTTTACCTATGAAATTACCGTTTTGTATGAAAAAATTTAAACGATTTTTTTTCATGAATTTTTTATTTGTATTAATCGAAGTAATCACCCATGCAATCAATGCATCTTTGCCATCGCAGTGGCAGTTTATTGATGCCCTTCTTAAAGAAATCAGCTGGACGGGAGGCAACAAATTCTTCAAAGGCATTTTGTACTGCCTCTCGGGTATTAAATTTTTTTCCCACCAAGAAGTTATCCAAATTCTGGAAAAAGTAGTAGTCTGTAGGCGCAAGGTCTGGTGAGTAGGGCGGATGACGGAGAGCTTCCAACCCCAGTTCTTGCAACTTGGAGACCGTCTGCTGTGCAGTATGAGGTCGCGCGTTGTCGTGCAGGAGCAGCGGAGACGAGCGATTGACCAATGCTGGTTGGAGATGCGCCAGCTTCTCCATCATTGTGTTCAGTTCTTCACAGTACACATCTGCAGTAATGCTCACCCCGTTTGGTAAGAAGCTGTGATGAATCACACCGGCGCTAGACCACCAAACAGTGACCATCACTTTTCTAGGGGTAAGTTTTCGTTTAGGGCATTGTTTAGGTGCTGAACCAGGATCCAACCAACTTGCTGAGCGCTTACGGTTATCAAACAGAATCCATTTTTCATCGCAGGTAACAATGCGGTTCAAAATTCCTTCATTTGTGTGTCTGTTGAGCAGTGCAAGGCACGTCTCGACGCGTACTTCGCGCTGGCGATCATTGAGTTCGTGGGGCACCCATTTGTCAAGCTTTTTTACCTTGCCAATTTGACGCAAATGGACCAATATTGTTTTGACGCTAACGTCGAAAGCTGCTGCTAATTCAGCCGTAGATTGTGTATCATCAGCTTCCACAATCGCCTTTAATTCGTCTTTGTCGACCAAAGTCTTCGGACGACCGCGAGGTTCATTTTTCAGGTCGAAATTTCCAGAACGGAAGCGAGCAAACCAATAACAGGTGGTGCGTTGGTTTGTAGTGTTAGCTCCGTAAACGTCGTTGATGTTGCGTGCCGCTTGTGCCGCGTTGCTGCCACGACGGTACTCATATTCCATAATTACTCGAATTTTTAACGTATCCATGATGACGAAAAAGATTGAAATGCGATGAAAATGTAACACTAATCAATAAAGAAATGACTACTTTTAGAAAAAAAAATCCATGTTTTTAAAATAAAATTAATTTGAAATTAGAATTCTTAGCCAAACAAAAATTATTTTGATTTGAAATGGCCAGTACTGCAGAACGGCAATTTCATAGGTAAAGACCTAATATTAACACCTACACATGCTTACATATAGGGTTCGTCCCACGCACAATCCGTATTTTATCCACTCGGTACTTATTATTTTCAACTTTTTGCAAAGTTATTAAAATATTACATTCCTATTAAAAGTTTTCTAGAAATAGTTTTAACAAATAAACGTATTTTTCACGGATATTATCGCAGTTAATAGTTTTAACGATTCAGTGAAAAAATAAATGTTAGTACAGTTAACTTAAAAGTAACTAGGCAAACACATTACAATCTTTTTATTTTCCCATACAGTCTCAAACTAAACCAAATATAATAATATATTAGTGCTACCATCCCGCCAACGTCTGACTCAAGTAAAGCCGATTTAAACCTGTGCCAATTGGATTTTGGTTTGCTTTCTACGGAAATTGAATAATTCCACTTTCCTCTGTCGCTGTACTCTCTTGCAGAGACACTCCACGAGAATATGTAGAAGGCACAAAAAAACTCAAGAACTAAAAATAATACCGCACTTATTGTAAAACACACACAGAAGGGACTGAAAGTTCCTCCTATTTGTTAATAAATGACGCAAAACATATTTTTTTAATATTTTCATTTATTTTAAGTAGTTACGCCAACAGCAGATACATTGTACATTCAATATACCTACAGATATATATTCTTGGTATTTTTAATAATGTAGCGCCCATCACAACTGGCAATACTTAACCTACCGTTCGAAGGACCCTAGGCGCTAGGCTGTCAGCCTCATCACTACGGAAGCAGTGATGAGACTGATTAGCCATTTTTTTTACCACGGCAAGAGATGAGTACTACCTGCGTACCTTACGTGTCGTACAAGAGAATAAAAAGCGAGAGCGGCTCAGAATGGAGGTTAAAATACGATCTAGCCTGTCCCACCTTGCTGTCCTGCCCTCAGTGACGCTCTAAGCCGAGGTTCGTACCCCACAGGGGGTACCCTTAGCGTGCGGGCACCTAGTATTTTAAGAAATTCGCGCCTGGTTGGAGGCTTTGAGGTAGCTTAAGGCAGCCACAGGATAGTCCGGTTAAGTAGCCAAGACCTCTCCGGGTCACAACAACAAGAAGCCATTCCAAAAAAAAAAATTAGGTCAGTGCACGTGGAAAAGCTTAGGCACTAAGTCTGTTGAAGAACAAAATACGATTTTATCATTCTGTCTGCTATACGTGATAACTAAAACATCTTTACGCCCCTCAATTTTTCATTTTCTTCTGATAAGTACTATAATTCAAAACACGTGTAGTGCGCCCTCTAGATGGCAGTATCGTATCTGCGCATATGTTCGTGTATAGCAGTGAGTTAGCCTTCTGTTTCCTCCTGTATGGTTTCAGTATCGGTAGTGTCCATTAATTTAATTTTATTCCGACCTCTGGACGTCGGTGTCGCGACGTCCTTGTTTTATTGGAATCTAATACGTTTATTTTGATGAGAAGTAATCTACTTTATTGGTTCCATTCGTCTTCTCCGAGAGGTTGAATTACGTCATCATCGTCGGCGTTAACCACGAATGTGTTTTGACCCCGGATTCCCCGATTTTTCGTTCGATTGGCTGACAATTATGGTGAAAAGATGTCTCGAATAACGTTTTGATTTGCTTGGCATATCAAAATCGTGTCTAATGGGATCTATTTTATTTAAATGACCTCTTCTTAAAAGAAAGTTGTACACGAAAGACATAGATTCCTCAAGAAGTGAAATAAATTCGCCAGTTAAACAGCAGCCTCCTACCCAATTCAGAAACAAAGGCGTTCAGCGGTTCACTCAAAATCTAAATAGACTTCCAAATATTCTGTGGAAATTCAATTAACTTTTTTTCAACCTGCTGTCTGCCTAAGGGTTACAAGAGTGTCATGAATATTCAATATATTTTTCCGCTCTTGCAAAGGAATTTTTATATTAATTTTTTTTTCTGGCATAGCTTAATGACGTTTCATAATTTTGAGCTCTTTTGAAGTTATTCCTAGTGGAAAGTTTAGCAATTATGGCGTGGCGGCTCGTTAGTGTGTTTCTGAGATGGGTAGGCGAATATGTTAGGACGTGTATTAACATTAACTTTAAAAAAGTTAAAGCTCTAGCTTCGAATGGTAGAGCAAACATAAAATCCCTCGGAACGCGCTAAGTACTGCCTACCCTGTTGTGGGAAATCTTCGTTTTTTACGATTCCCCATGGATTATAAAAAGTCTATCTTACAAGGTAGGTAGTTTTTTGTTTGCTAGGAACTGCCAGAACCACTTCGGGAATAGACAAAGAACACAATCCTGTAAAAAATATATAGTTTTAAAGAATATTATTATTATTTTATTTTTATGTTAACATATCTAGGGACCTTGTGATTCCAGACCTTTGGAAGGCGTACGAGGGGCCGAAACCAACTCGCAGAGGGCCCTTAGAAAAATTTAAATGTAATGAGGTATCACCCGACGATTATCCCTGTATGCACTGTGCAAGTGCACCCAAGGACAACCCCCGGTTGGTGTTGGACTATTGCAGTATATGGAAACAAAGTTATTGGAGTACTGCTTTGGGTAGCTTAAGTGGACTGGTTATCAAGGACTATGGAAAGACTATGGCCCCTGCCTGACCAATGTTTTATATAAAATACACAGATAAAATGGCAGGGGTGACTTGCACACTCAATAATGGGCTCCCGAAAACGATCGCTAGCACATTATGTCGTAGCGACAAGGGGGGACCATGTCCTGAGGTGCTTATGAGGAGTGGAGAGGTATCCCAAGGCTATCAAGGCAATCCCGGAAGTACGGTCAAGATCTCTACCAGCATCTTACTGGAATACTTCCTTCCTCCGATCACATTTGCTCTTGCAAATCTCCACTCCAGCCGGCAATAAAGGCAAGCCAGAGGTGAGGATCAAGACTTCTCCCGGGAGGTAGCATCCGTGGGGTCGCTACTGCCCAACAGCTTGCCACATACTGCCCTGCGGGTTTCTGTATATCTCTTGGTCTGGCTCCTCACCCTAGACCTGTTTCGGCAAAGTAAACTCTACCGCTACATACCCAGAGTTCAGGAGCGTGCAAGCTCCACCACGACGACACGGTATTATTATTTATATTTCGTCTTAATTAACACTGAGCTCAGAAGTTTGATTTACCTATAGCTAGTCTTCAATGACACGGAACTAAATAATACGTACCTACTTATCAAGACAGCATATCTACCTTCGTATTATACTTACAGTAAAAAATCACAAAGTATAGCCAGATTCAGTCTAGAAAATACGATTGACCTAGTTTAAACTATTTCAATATTACTGAAACTGGTGAATATTACTGAAAATGTGCGCCGTTTTGATTTGACCCTTCGCATAATAAGCAAAGTTTGTAGGTCGGATATTAATCAAAATAACTAAATCAATACTTAATAATCTGAATTTAAGTTTCGTTGGCTGTTTGTAGTTTGATTTCTCTGCAGATTTGATTCAGATTTACCATAAAACATAATACCGCGCACAAATCCAGACTCCAGACTGTTGAGATAATAAATATTAATAAAAAAGAAAACTAATAAAAGAATGAAATTAAATCTGTATTTGAAATGGTCCTTTACGTTATTATTGAATGATTTATTTATTCAATTGATTATGATATTATGAGGCTCCCGCAGACAGGCGCGACATAAAGGCGCCACTCGTCGCACGACGTGCGGTGCCTTTGCGTCGCGCGCGATTCGAGTCGCGTGTCGCATCTGTTTGTAGGAGCCTTTCTCAAAATTCGATAAAACACAAAAAAGGCGAGTAACAGTATGAGTATTACCATGCAGTTTGCGCATAGCATACAGTCCTAATAAAATACACCGGTTCCGGGCAATTCATTAGTTTAGCACTGTTTACTTTCCCAGGCGACTCAGCTTCCCTACTTTATTGCTGGCTCAAGGGAATGAAGACAGCGTAAAACTTCTTTGTATCAGAAATAACGTCATCAAATCTTGGTAAATTCTTTTTTCGTTTGTCCAAACATTCTTTGATGGGATGGACACTGACCTACTTAAATTCTTGCCTACTGGCAACGTTCCTAAAGATGTCAAAAATCGCTAATCGCTTACAAATAGTACTGCAGATAAATAACTAACGTTTTAATGTTACTATAGAACTTTGCAGTGAATAGGTAATAAATAATACGAGTGCACTTATTTCTTTAACATTTAGATTAACCCAATTTTAATCGGTTTTCTGCATGAACTTGGGCAAAATAAAAACAAAAACCTTAGGTACTGCAAATTATTTAATTACGAAATAATTACTTTTACTAATATTACCAAGAACGCAAGTTTTATAAATAACAAAACAAGTCAATTAAGTTGAACGTAAAAATCTGAGTTATTTATCACAAGATGTTATTAATAAATGAATATTTCTCAAAAACTCCACTTTGGTACAAAAATGTTAATTATTTCATTAAGGCCCGCCGCTCCACGGGATTCTTTCGCTGAAGGCGAAAAATTAAAAGGTATGCTCTGTAAGTTTGTATAGCTGAGTAAGAGCTGGCAAAATACTAAATGATATTCTTTTTTTTAAATGTCAAAACTGGAAGATGTTAATTAACATAGAATGTTGGTCCGGAGAAATTCTGACTACCTACCACCATACTCAAAAAGTTTTGCGGGTTTATTCAAGTTGAAAATATTACAGAGACATTGAAACGTTGTCTCTAAGGTAGGCTACTTTTATGTAAACCAGATGGTTGTACAGGTCACATAGAAGCTAGTGACAGCACTTCATGAGGTGGGCCGTAGGAATCTTGCCAATCTATCAAGACATATTTTTCTTCCGGATTATTGACGTGTTTTTCCGATACGTGTAAGCTCACATTTTCCAAAACTTTATCATCATCAGCATCAGTGTACATTTCGCCTCGATCCTAAACTATGACAGTGACAGGGTCCCTGGCCATGTAATCGCCACCGGCTGCCCCGCCAGCTGGGCGCGCGCCAGCGATTCAATCACAAATTATTAAGCCATGCAGTTTGCATGCTACTCTGTGGGAGAAAATGCAAATTTTCAATTAGTCCTTTACCGTGTGAACTGGAAATGATCGAGTCACCTTCGTAGCTTGCAGAGTAAGCAGGCTGCAAGAGTAGATACGTTCATACGCCGACAAACGTGGCGTGAGACGGTCCTAGGATAGATAACTAACAACCCGGGTGAGTGTGATAAGTAGGGAAAGTCCTATGATCAGCAACGGACCATAGGCTAAGTTCAAAAGATCTCGCCATGAAAAAAATCTGTGTCGTTTTCCGTAAACCACACCTACTATGAACATAGATTAGTGAAAAGTGATCCCATGGGTTCATTTGAAGACCTTTCATTAGTGTGAGAGAAGAGGATACTTCCGTACGCTCCAACGGTACAGACCTAGAAATCAGCTTTGCTACCAACTTCACTAAAGGACAAATCTTTCCAGTATCGTATTGAACAGACTAATCTGAAATAAATTCTAAACTTCAGTCTAAAATTAACCGTGTTTTTAATACCTTTCATTAATGTTCAGTTTTCCCTAGTTTTAAAGGTGTACCCTGTATATTTAAGGCTACTAACCCCAGAGAAAAAGCTTGAGTACACAACAAATGAACAGAGCTAACAATGTTAGTGTTCCGTCATCAGAAAGTGAAACAAAACAAGCGAACAGCTGTTTGCACGCCGCCATGTTTGTCTTTGTTATCGTGAGTTCAGCTCAACGCAGCTCAACTGAGCTCAACTCACTGAAAAAGTAACGCCGACGGATTGTGTGTTTTGATTTTTGGATGTTTTTGTTTTACACCTCGGGTAACCTTTATTTGGAAAGTTTTCGTTGATGTGTGATGTTGTTAAAATTGGCTAAAACTTTTCGTGAAAACGTTGCTTTCTGTTAAAATTTTCTTCTGATTCGTGCTGGGTTTACAGATAGTTTTTTTACAAGATTATAGAATAATGTAGCACAGTATAAACAGTTTTTTTTTAATTGTCGTGATCTTAATTATAACATTGCTATAGTGTATTATTCAAATTGCTTTGATAAGTTTAGCTAGATTAGGTACAAGACTGTCCCAATCAGACACTACAACCGACCAACGATCGTATGTCCATAGTTAAATTAATTCCCTCGTTCAAATACAATTTCGATAGGTCCGTAATCGGATAACAGAGATCCCACGATAAATTACTGTGTTCCAATTAAACCGGACCAGTTGGGTAGGTACTGGAGGAGCAGACTGGCGGTTAACACGCTTAGAAAACGCTGGGACTCACTTTTACCTATAGATTATTACTGTTTGATTACCTCGTTGGTCAAGTTGACGCCAGCGCGTCTGATATGCGTGGAGCCCTGGGTTCAGTCAAGTCCCTGGTCGGGCACAGTGTTATTATTGAAAGAAAGAAAGAAAAAGTATTTATTGGGACTCGCACAGGATTATCACAAACTAAACTAAACACAATCATAAAAACAAAAGTAAAATGAAAATAACAACAGAAAGTCTTGTACGAGGCCAAAAGGCCCCTATCTCAGCATGGTGTTGCGACATTTAAAAAATAAGTGTCGCATATAATATTCTGATAGGGCCCGTTGGTCTCGTGGTTTTAAGCGTGACTGCTGAGCATGGGGTCCTGGGTTCGACTCCCAGGTCGAGCAAAGTGTTATTGGGTTTTTCCATTAGGAATTTCATGGTAACAGCCCGGAGTTTGGAAGTTGGTGGTTTGATACCTCCGTGCCTCGCCGTTGGTCCTGCGCCTGATCTCTCTCCGGTCGTGTCGGATTGCCGTCCCATCGGAATATGGGAGTGACGGAACAGAGAGTGCACCTGTGTCTGCGCACACACTTGTGCACTATAACATCTCCCGCGCCGGAGGCTACTTTCCGTTGAGATTGGCCGCCATGGCCGAAATACGGTCTGGAGGACTACATTAAGATTTTCATATTTGTGTATAATTAGAAACTCAGTAGCAACCCTGATTTGTGCCTATTCAATGAAAATAGGCTCGCTCTGTGTACCTACACGAGGTTGAAAGTATTATTTCACACTGTGCCGAAACTTTATGGTATAAGAAAGAGTATAATTAAAAAATAATTGTGCTTAGATTTTAAACACTATTAGAGAAATACCATTCGCCTGTGTTTTCGTAGCCACTTTGTATTGCTTTTTGCTCAGGAGGAATGGAAGAATCTGAATGTAAAAGCTTGAAGCCATTGAATGGAAAGTCCAAAGGATACCTATCGCCCGTCTGCCGCGACTCCCTACGGAGAAAATTTTCATATTCCTGCCGTGGGCACAGTCAGAAAATAAATTAACGTTCTTACGACGACCTTACGTGCCCATTCGCTCGATACACCGTGTTCCACATGATTTATTGTTTCATTTTCATATATATATTTTTTCATCGTCATATGCTTACATATTTTTTATTTCACCCGTTTTATGAAACAGTGTGTTTGGCGTGTGCTTTCCAGCAGGAAATCACAGTGTTATTTTTAGTGTGTTTTGAAGTTTGGGTGGTGTTTAGTATTTAAGTAAATTTTAGCCCACGACTTACCTCTTATCAGATGTAGGTGATGATACTTCTCTTATACTCGTAGACAAGCGCTCTAGCTTTTCAAATTTACCCACTAAGTTGTCACTTTTGTAACTGAAAAGTAGGAAATACTACCTAAGCAACAATCAAATTCATTTATTTATTAGCAAGAATGTAGTACATACTTAGCTAGAATCAGGATATGGAACATAACGACTCATTATCAAGGCATGCAAATTCTTATAATGACTTAACAACGCGGTGGCTATTCAGCATTTTAAACGATAAAATTATCTAGAGACGATAAATCTGCTTCAATTTCAAGCCTGTGCGATCTCAAGATACCAACCAAAATATTTTGTAAACGACCAATACCACGCCTTCAGGAATTAATAGAGCAGTATATTTACAATCTGAACCGACAATCAATAGCTCGTTTGATGTCGAACAGTGGATGTTTATTCGATCCGTCGCCGTCGCCGTCGCCGGTGCCCGGGGCGGTGCCGGTCCGGGTTCAGAACTACCTGCCTTCATGGGAATTATGAAGCTGTTTGTTTGTTTACTTTCGTGTTGTTGTGTGACGTGCATAGTTCAACATTAGGTGCTGTGCATGTTTGAATAGAGATGTGTAGTGGTGTAATTTATATGATTGTGTCTACAATTCTAGTAATTAATAAAGATCAAATTCGCTAAACACGTATTCGTTGTATGAAACTGACGGGAGTCAGGAACGCATTCTCTCGACGGCCGGACTGTAGTTTTATAATATCTAATTTAATTAAACTTTTAGGTATTAATAGTTTTTATGTTTATTTTTATTAACTGATAAATTGTATGTCAACTGTGAATATAAGTTTGTTAAAAATAAATAAATTAAAGACTGCCTCTCTACCATCCCTTTTTCGAGCAACAGCTGAAATAAAGCTGAAAATTGCTCCGGATGAAATTCTGTCTGATAAAATCTTTTTCTTCATAAACTGACTAAATATTCAGTCAACTCTTAATATTTCGGACTTATACCTTTTTGCAATTAAGTTAATTCGTAGATGAGTTAATACATTTTCAAAAGAATCATTAACTGATTATTTCGAACCAACTTTTACTAGCACTATAAATAAATGTAATAAAGACAACTTCCTTACAGTTCACGTAAGAGCTTACAACTCAAGTATTGTGTCGTAAAGGGCTTTGCACAAAAATCCTCTAAGTTAGGTGGAAGGTGTGAACAAAGCCCTCGGAACTAGTGTCCGGGGACAAACTGTAATCGCTGTATCAATGTTGCCAATTCCAATGATTTGCTCTCGGTGTACGTTGGTAGATTGCTTTAAAGGTACCTTGATACTGTTGCGTTCACACAACGTATAGGTAGAATAGAATGTATAGGTAGAAAATAATGTATATGTAGAATACACACACACACCCACACACACACACACATTCATATGGTGTACTCTTAGATATAGATATAAAAGTAGAAATTTTACATAGGGTGACACAATGGGGCGTTTACCGTCGTATGCCAAGTCTTTCCCCAGTCGTTTTCAGTACTTATACAGTATGAGTAGGCATGTGGCGCGATAGTTGTCTAAAGATATCGATATTGCCCAACAATCGGGTTATAGAGGTACTATAACCCGATTGTTGGGCAATATCGATATCTTCAGCACCCTTATTGAGTAACACTCTATCAATCACAATCTGAATCATTTTGAAACCTATTGTTAATCCATTGCTTCATATGTTCGAAAAATTTGTCTGCTCAAAAACGTAAATAACGCAGTGAATGTTGTTGAACTGTCAAAATGAAAGTCATTCCTAGTGTTAGTGTGTTACGCAATTACCCCGCAGGTCTGTTGAAATGACTATTTTTGTCAGGGTTTCTGGTTTGTGACTGGGTCTTACATTGAATACTTTTAAAAGTGTGACAACCGGCATCGACGGTTATAATGCTTTCCGAAGTAAACCATGAATCGGAAACTGATGTAGTTTTAGTTAGTTCTTTAAGTAATCCTAAAACAGTTTTTTTTCTAGTTAATATATTCTTATAATTATGTCAAATTATTGAACGAACTTTACATTATTATTCTTTTTACCATTTTTACTTCAAGCAAACTAAATAACCGATTCAAAAACGCCACAGACATAAAATTTAAACCTCTATCCTCCATATTTTTCGTCCGGATGCAAACCGGAGCGCCGGGACCGGACCGTTCGCTGTCAGATTAACTGTAAGAGGATTTTTTTTTACTGGCGCAGCTCTAAACCACGTGTCTTGGGATTTCAGCGTGGTTTCTTTTGAATTATTTCATAGTTTCCTTGTTTGGGTATTGAAATATGACCCGATTAGTTACGGTTGGTTGGAAATGATCTTGTTTCTGTTTAGTTTATTTAGCTCTAAATTTTAGAGCTATATTTTACAGGATTTTAGACCAAAAACCTGTGAAACTTATCAAACGCTCCGCTCATTGTAAACATGATGATAATTTAGATGATGATGCCTACAGTTTCCTGGCATATTATTATTTAATATGCTTTTGGTTTTGATTTTCCCGCGGACCAAAAACTCTGTAATGTGAAAAGGTGAAGGATGAAGACAAGAATAGAATAGAATACTCAACAACAAGTACAAATGCTAATGCTAATACAAGTGCTAATGTTAAAGCTTTTACAGGTTTTAAGCTTCTCCTTAATCTATGAAAGCTATGCTAGAATCTCAGAAAAGATACGACAATGTTAATTTAAACCAAATACTGTTCAAAGAAAACTCAAAGAAACCGTCAACGTTCCAAATAAAATCGACCTTAACCAATTCTCCCTCTTAAATAATGCATCACAATGCCCCAAAGTTAATTAGCTAACTCAAAGCAATAGAACTTTGCGCAGGAGGCTCCTGCCCCCCTCAAATTCTCCGAGGAGAGTAGTGTCTCGATTGGCAATTAGTCTCATAATCCTCAGAAGCCTTCCATCGCGAGGACTTGCGGAGACCAAGCCGTGATTATTTAGAGGCTTAGAGGTCATTAGTGGATGAAGGCTTACCTGGCTGTGAAGGAGAAGGGGTCGTCATTATGTTATGGGGTAAGGAATTGGTGAGATATTGGTGGGTCTTGTGAAGTAATGATCGGATTTGTAGTAAGTCATAGAAAGTTACTTTTTTTGTAAATAATTATGCATAGATATATATACTTGAAACTAGCTTCCAAAAGTATACTATCTATCTATATATATATATTATATATATATATAAAAATGAATCCCTATTTCCCTTGGTCACACCATCACGCGTGAACGGCTGGACCGATTTCACATTTTTTTTTTTTGTTGTGTTCGTTATTGTCAGGTTATGAAATAAAAAAATAAGGAAGTTGATCGGAACGTTATAAAATTTAAGAAAACTTAACGCCAATATTAATTTTACATAACTGTCAGTTGTTTGAAATAACTGTCAGCGATTGACAGAATGCGCGCTGTAAATATCGTTTAACACAGATGGATCGGTTGATAAATGAGTCGATAGTTTTAGTTTTAGTCAATAGTCAAAACTAAACCTAAACGACATATGACATTCATAGCTAAGACAGGACAATGTCTGTCGGGTCAGCTTGTAATCTATATGTTATAAAAATCTCGTGTCACGGTGTTTGTGGTCGCACTCCTCCGAAACGGCTCGACCGATTTTTATGATTTTTTTATGTATATTTGGTAGGTATGAGAATAGGTCGTAAAGTATATTTCATACCGCTCCCACGGGATCGAGACTTATGCGGGTGGAACCGCGGGGCGCAGCTAGTAATATCATAAATAGGTAAAATTTGTTTGTTTGTAGGGAGTAATCTCTCGAACTACCAGTCAGATTTGAAAAAATATTTTTGGATTTAATAGCCCAATCCTTGAGGAAGGCTATTTAACATCACGCTACAACCCGCTGAGCGAAAATGAAGTACCTAATAGCGCGGGCAGGCGATGCGATGCGACGGGGTGGGGCGGGGGAACAATAAATTTTACGCGGACGAAATTGCGGGCAGAAGCTAGTGCTTTATATAAGTACTAAGTTCATTTCAATGACCTCAGAAACCCGAAGCTAATAGAGTTGTCAATTACTTGCCTTATTTTTGTTTTGTATAAAAACTTCAAAAATGTCATTATCTCTTTACAATGGTAGGTACAGTTTTTTTGCATAATCTAATGATCCCAAAACTAATCAGTTACAGCCTTTTTCATAAATGTTTAATACGGTCGCTCACTGTATCTCTGAGAAGGTACCACTGAACAAGTTAGCCACCAAGCAAGTTAGAGCAAGTTAGTTAGTTATCTACTTATAGTTAGTGCGTACATCCCCAAAGAAAAGATACGTTATGAAAGAAACCCTCAGTTATCAATAGCCATAATATAGTGTCCTGACCTAACGTTAATAGATTGTAAGGGGATTATTATCTAAGGGTGTGTACACACTAGCAAACACGGACATCGCAACAATTGGCAGGAAATGTGTGGATATAGTGTTTTGGCGCAAATAAGTGCTGAGTACACCAAATTCTCCAGCAGTCTGCAAAGCCATTAATAACGCAAACATCGTGAATTGTATCGACGTTTGCTATGGACGCAAATATAATTATGAATTCTTTATTGTTGGGGGATTAAGCGGAAACGAACACAATAAAAAAAAAATAAGGGTCTGTAAATGCGAACTATGGTTTTACTTATTAATCAGTTATGGTTTTACTTATAAAACGTTTCATTATGATTAAGATACACATACAGATATACAGTGGGTCATTGCTTTTTTTTCGCAGTTAATTTTAATCATGATCTGGCAGATTGAGTAATTTATGTGGCCTACCCAAATGTCCTTTCTTTGGTATTGTTCGTCGAATCGTTGAGCTCCTTAAGTCCTGACTTCCTGAGTTGAACTGCACGATTACTGACAGATGCGTGCACTGACTGGACAGGTCCACTCAATCTGTGTGGTTCTTTCATCAAAAGACCATTTCAGATACCAATCTACATGGTCTTCACATGATCTGACCAAGATTATGTCTGGACTTTAAAAGAGACTGTGACCTCTGAGTTTGTTTCGGCCTTTCTTCTCAGAGTAGTCAGATAGGAAACGGCGACCTCATCTAGTTTAAAAATATGATTGACGTGTAAAAGTGTTTGTACAAACTTACTTACAGAAATAAAATCATTTATCAACATCAATTATTACGGACATTTTTTTTTAAATTAGTGTAGCTTTAATCAACATGCGAATGCAACATGCTGTCACAAAGTCCGACAGTATGCACAAGCCCTAACACATAAACTCGCGAGGGATCATAAAAAGAAGCTATCCCTTTATCTTAACGATTAAGCTATAATGGCTATTTAGGCACGCGACACTGTTAACGGTATTAAAACGTTATTTTTTATATTTTCACTGTCCCATCAGTTCAAGGGCCCCTTTATTATAGTGGGTAGAGGTACCCACACTTACAGCAGAACGCCGAAGGAGCACTAATATTATCCTACCGGTTTCTGTCTGTCTGTCAAGGAAGATTTCTTCTGAAACTATTTGGAGTACTGCATTTGTATGTATATAAGTATAAACATCGTTTGGTGGCATTATTACGGTTTACTAAAAGGGAAAGTATGACGAAATATACATATTTGGCCCTAATACGTAGCCTTCTTTCTGTTGTCGTTATAGAATAGAATAGAATATATTTTTTCTTTATTCGAGTAACAAGACTCAAAAAGATTGTAAGTAGAACTTACGACTACGTTAATAAGCACAGACACGAAACAAAAAAACAAGAAATAACGGTTGGTCATCGTTGCGACATCCCACGAGAGACGGCACAACAATGACCCACGGGCGACTCGCAACCATGCCTAAGACACTGTTGGAGCCGCCCAACACCCTGCGCACCAGGGAAGCGCACCTTTTACGCATTGTTGCGTAAAAGAAATCTACATGCGCATCTGCGAATATCCCTGACGCCAGAAACGAGGCAGCCCCACCGATATCCTAAACGCATTGATACTGAACGCGGAGAGCGCTGTACGATCTTTGCGTATATCTAGCCCACAGGCTGCACGTGTAAAGAGCAGTACAGTTGGCTCAAAAGAGCGTGATTTTAATAGGAAGTGAGCATCGTGCAAACCTGCGAGCCAGCATGTTCGCTCTTACCGACAACACCCTCCGCTCCCGTTCAATGTCATCATCGTCTTTGAGGTTGGGAGTCAATATAATTATGACCAAGATACTTAAACCTGTAGACTCTCTACAAAGGTGTACTACAAAGTAATACAGGCGGTACTGCACCAGGACTTTTACCCCCAGCCTAAAATAAAGTAGTTAAGTTTTTTATTTAGCAAAATGCTATTGGTGGTTTTTTTCAAAAGAGAAAGTAATAAATCAGCTAAAAAACCTTATCACTCCCAAATTATTTTGAGCGAAAAAAATAACCCTTTGAATAACGGCTATAAATAACGGTTATCGGTAACGACCGCAGCACTATCGTTAATGAGAATAGGTGGCGACATCGATAGGAGTAATGATATATAAACTGGAAGGGTGTTAATCTATGGGAGGGCCAAGAGGGGGGATGTGAGCCAAGCAGATCGAGGATAACGGGGATAAGGGACACGAAAGCCTTGTTTAGTTTTTTTTCAAAGGTTATTATGTACTGAAAGATGTTCGAGATTTAATGAGATTGTCCTGTAAGTCTGGAACATCTGTGGGTGCACAAAAGCATGCTTATTTCGAGCAGATGCTACCTACTAGCACGCAATAAGCATGTGTATACGAAAGGAGTATGATTATTTTACAAATACGCATGCTATAAAACAATAAGCATGCTCCTTACTAGCAAACAAGCATGTTTTTGAATAGCATAATATGTATCCTTTGTTCAAACCTGTCTCACTTTTTTATTCAATAAATATATACAAGTTAACATACTAAACTATCTAGATTATTCAAAACATGTAAAACGAACACCTGTTTACAAATTAATGTTTCATTTACTTTTGTATCATTTTACAAATCTTGTTAGTTAAAACATTTTCGTATCCGGTTTATGTGTTTTATGTTTTATGTTTTAGTGCTCACCTTAGTCATATAAGGAACTTAGTTATATAAGGAACTAAGTTATAGAAGGAATTTAGTTATACAAGGAACTCAAGCTTCTAAAACCAGACTCAGCGGCTTAGGCTGTTTGTTGTCTGTCAGTGAATTTCGGATAAGTAGTTGTACATTTTATTTATTAGCATCACAAAAGTATGCAGCAGTTATCCTAAAACCTAGTATAATATTAATATAGTGCATAGTAGAAAGAAAACATAATTCATAATTACTTATGTAAATATTTTATTAAACCGAGGAAACAAACTCGTTATCTCTCCTCACAAACTTTACGGATATCTTCTGATCGGGCGCGAGGAACATTCCATTTTTCTCAATTGTGACTTCGCTGGGTTTGGGGGTGTTGGCGATCACCTTGAGCTCGTAGTTCAGCAGAAGGTCTGCCAGACCTTGTCGGAGAGACTGGTACGCGAAACGCATGCCTAGAAACGAAGGCTAGGATTAGCAATTAAAAAAAAATGGAGGAAAATGGATCTTTTGTGTGTCAAGATTATAAAGATAGGGCACAAGGATCATTTCGCGCGTGGCCAAATTCGGAGCTAATGTCGCCATCTTAGATTTTCCATCCATTTTACAAACAAATGCACAAAGGATCCTTGTACAGTAGCAGTGTAAGTTTTCTTAGGTAAGTATTCTCGAATTGGGCTCATTCATTTTTCTTTTAACAATATTATAAGTTGTATTCTTAATTAATTGATTTGTGATTTTTGAATCGGAAAATCATACTAAACATTCATCGAACGTTGGATAGAGTATGAGACATTTGAAATACCAGCGAAAATCATAGGACACTTTCTTAAAAAAAAAATACTACTACTCACCAATACAACTTCTAGGTCCCTCACCAAACGGCATGAAGGTATACGGAAGGATGTCCCTTTCATTCCCGGGCAGGAACCGGTCGGGGTTGAAGACTTCGGGCTCGGGGAAGTACTGGGGGTCCATTTGCATGCTGACTCCGTTCACGTAAACCGCGGTGCCAGCAGTGATGGTCAACTTGTCGTCGATCTGGTAATCCTTCGCGGCTATGCGGTCCAGCCAGCCCATTGAGGGGTACATTCTGAGGGTCTCTGAAAAAGGAAATGGATAAGTTATAGATAAATTTTTCGATAATTTTCATCAGGGATTGAAAAGGTTCCTAAAATACCGGTACAGAACTGGTATTTAGTGGTTCCGTTACTGGAACCCGAACCGGAACAGGAAGCTAAATTGGAAACTTTAAGAACCTTTATTTTACCGGTTCTTCTTCAAAGCGAGTTCGAACCAGTTGATACGATGCCGCTCAGCGCAGGTCGAAGCTTTGTTCGATAACGGCGAGGTATGGGTGACCACCGCCGGTGGGTGAAGAGGTTGGAGATTTTGTGAGAGGGGAGATGGGCACTTTTGCTTTGATAGATCCTGTGGTAGTTATTTTGTAGAGAACCTTTAAATCGGAGGGTATGGAACCGGTATATTGGAACCTTTATTTGGAACCGGTACTTTGGACCCAGAACCAAACCGGAATCTGAACCGGAACCGTACCGAAAAGAAGAACCTTTTAAAGAACTGAAATGATGAACCGGAACCCAAATTCGTACCAGTTTTCGATCCCTGATTTTCATATTTTTATAAACCTTATAGGTAGGTACTTAAAAGTTGCAAAATCAAAACTACAATTTATTCATCAGCTGAAGAACTGAACCTCTCGAACGCTGAAATGAGACATATACTAAACGTGCAGTACAAGCAAGGATCTATAGACACCGCAATAGGTAAACTTCCTAGCAACCACTAACAACACAGACTAAGCCCACTTTCACACGGACGTAAAAATATCGCGGCGGGATTTAATCGCGCACTAGATTTTCAACACTCTGTGTTGAACCGAGGGTTGAGAATCCAGTGCGCGATTAAATCCCGCCGCGATATTTTTACGTCCGTGTGAACCTGGGCTAAAGATAGAAAAATCATACAGGACATTCTAAAACCTACAACATTCAGTTGGAGTTTTGAGTCTAATTTTGGAATGCTAGGGATGAACGTGTTAATCCACTACGCTAATGTCGCCTTAGAGTGAAAAGCTCAGCAATGCAATTTTGGTAATTTTTATTGGAACGAAGTTCCTTATCGCGCGTTGTGAAAGGGGGCTAGACGGAAAAAATTCTTACGAAAAGTTGTCACGACACTTTTTGCTATAGTAAGCTTAAAAAGAAGAAACTCGATGTTATTATTATTATTATTTTTTATTATTTATTATTTACAAAAAATTGACGTTTATTTTATTAAAAGTTTATTATTATTATTTTTTATTATTTACAAAAAATTGACGTTTATTTTATTAAAAGAAATTATTTAATAAATTGACTGGAGAAAAAAAAAAAAAAAATATATATATTTATTACAATTCCTTCACTAATTAATCGAAAGGAACTTCGTTCCATCCGGGTGTCCCTTGACACCTCTCAAGTTTTTTTATTACATTTTTGGAAAGGAACCGCGCTACCTACGTTATAGATAAGTAAGACAACGAAATAAAACGGGTTAAAAAAAGTATATTGATTTTGATTCTATATATATATATTTTCATTGATAATCTTGTAATTGCCAGCAGCAAATCATTTTTTTTTAAGAAAGCTTGCATGATATATGTATCTTGTAAATACATTTGAAAATGTATCCAAATTAAACACTAAAAGGCACAAGAAGAGGAAGAAGCTGTGGTAATAAATATAAGGCGCAGTATTTTATTCTTCCTGTAAAGTTGCCTTTTTCGCATATATTGTATAAACTTATGACGTTTTCACTCTAAGGCGACGAATTAGGTACTTCTTCTTCTTTTTCTGTATGGGTTCTGGTTTCCGCACTTAGTCCTTCATATGGACCATTGTGCGTAAGCCATGGCGGCCGCCGGTGGTTATTCCAATCAGCCCACCTCCCTCCAGAAGTTAATGATGTCTCCTGGTCTGCTGAGCCCTGGGTGGATCTGGGTGCCCTGAGGGTTTGTGTCCTAATCTGGGTGACGCCTGTGCATTCAACAAGCACATGCGTAACGGTTTCCTTAGCCTCCATGCAAGCCCTGCACAGAGGACTGTCCGTTACGCCTATTGTGTGGAAGTGTTTGAATAGCGAGCAGTGTCTCGCGATGGTCCCCGTCACCAGGCGCAGGCCGTTCCTAACACGACGACTTAGGCCACTAATATTGCCGTTTTAGCAATCTAATGCCTCTTTAGCGCGAGATAAAACATTTGATCGTAAACTTAGCATTATCCTTCAGTTAACATTGTGATGTTAGCAAATAATGTAGATATCCTGTTTTATTTCCGCCGTATACATTAGTGTGGTATTTATTATTCATTATAGCAAATAATTATACGTATGCTGTTCTATGTACTGAGAATAATAAAAGTGGTTTTACATGTATTCTTTAAGTAAATATGTTTATATTTTTTGTATATTGGCACCTTGTTTTTATACCTATATATATATTAATGTAATTTGTTATCATTTAATTGCGCTTTTGTGTGTTGTACTACGTCTTTAGTGTGCACTCAATAAATGGTTTATCTATCTATATAAGTAATGTGTTGAGAAACAAAGTCTTACCTTTGATGACATTGGTGCCGATTCTCTTGTCACAAAATTCTCTAAACTAGACTAAAAATCACTAAAATTTTGTTTAGTCCTGTCAAAAGACGATTTCTCATTCTGAAATAGACTAAAGTGACACAACTTAACTATATTTTAGTTTGACAGCACTTAGATGGTACTGAATAATTAGTTTAGTGAAAATGGCAATTTTGCTATTCTGAATTTGACGTTTTTAACCTAAAATTTTGGTTGTCTTAACTAAATATGGCTATTTTTAATCGCGATTAAAAAGGTGTGGAATAAAATTAGTTGTCATGAACTAAGATTCACCACAACACCTCGACTTCAGGGGCAAAAATGGTACTGTATTTTTTTTTAAATTTTGCTTATATCTCGAAAACGGTGTGTCCTATCGCAAAAATAATGAAAATTTCGACCCCCTTTATGAAACCCTTAAATCCATGTAACTCTACACGAAGATATTTTTTTTTTAAATATTTTCCGTACAAAAAGTGAAAAATTCCATATAAAACACGCCGAGGCTGCCACCCATGCGAGCCTCCGGCTCTAAAAAAAATCACGTGGTAGGGTAAACAAGTAGGTACCATGTGGAGTCGCGATTGTCAAATTAAATTTTAGTTACGTCAAAATGATTTTTAAATTTAGAGATATTTTATTGCAGAATAGCTCTAAGATTCTCATAGCCAAAAGTAAGGAATTTTAGTGATAGTTTAGTTAGTTTAGTTCGGTGTACAAGAGAATCGGCACCATTGTCGATGTAGTTAGCATCAGAGAGTAATGTTGCATCGAAGCTGCGGTTTCCAATCTTTCTTTTGAGTTCTAAGATATCTTGGTATAGCCGTTCCTAATAATAACATTGAAAGGTTAAGCGTTGAAAAATGAACCGTTTCAAAAGGTCAACTAAGAGGTAATGCATTGTCAACGGAATGCGCAAAAGCGTCTTCAAAATTGCAATTACCAATCCTTCTTCCAAGCACGGTGATGATAATAATACTCCTGACTGATGTCGGTCATGGTGGCCAGTGTCAATGGAGATTAGCCAAGTACGCAGGAGATATTATTGTGCACAAGTGTGTGTGCAATCACAGGTGCACTCTCGTTTTTTTACTCTCATAGTCCGATGGGACGGTAATCTGACACGACCGAGGAGTGATCAGGCGCAGGACCAACGGCGTCACGTGCGCACCGAGGTACGGGAGTTTCATACCACCAACTTCCGAACTCCGGGCTGCTACTGAGAAATTCTTAATGGAAAAACCCAATAACACTTTGCTCGACCTGGGAATCGAACCCAGGAACCCACGCTTAGCAGTCGCGCTGGCGACCATGAGGCAAACGGGGTAGTCATTATTAGGAGATTATGGCAATTTATTGGAACCTTATGACCGGCTCATGTTCAGCAGAAGACCTACCTACTCATATACTCGTAATGATAAAGTTTGATGTAGTACCTGATACTGTGGATTCCAAGCCAGCTCATAGACAATCCAGCTTAATGTAGTTCCGGATGTGTCGAAACCACCCAATAGGAAGATAGCTGCTTGTGCCAACAGCAAGTCTTCGCTGATATCTAGAATTAAATATTGTGAACGAGTTATTTGATGGATGGATTGTGTGAGAGATGATGATATGAAAGACAAAATAATGAATAATAGAGTGACGGCTGACAGAAGTGAATGGAAGGAACATACGTGTAGAGCCGATCCCGATGCACAAAGGCAGGAAGGTGATGCGTTTGTTGAAAAACAATCACAACGATTAACCTGAAAAATGACTCATCAATATTTTAATTCCGAGACAAGTAATGCTACTTGACGGTGAGAATAGACAAGTAGGACCTTTCTAGTCACCGCAAAACGCTAAGAAAGGTGATGCATCAGCGGACTGCCACAAGGCCTCACAAAGGTAAGATACGTTGCAAACAACGCACTTTGCCATATAATTTTTCGGGATCTACGGTCATGAGAGAGAAGAAAAACAGCTCAATCTTATTTATTTCTTTATTTAACCATTTATGTACACACATATATAAACAGACAAGAAGAAAGGAATAGAAACATAGGTACAAAGGTGATGCTTATTTCTAAAGAAATCTCTTCCAGCATACCTGCGATAGGAGAGTATATTCTGTCCTATATGTCTTACAATCATCATAAATCACCAATCAGAGGTTATTCAAAGCAAAATCCCTGTTGGTAATGGCTAATATATGTATATAGTTAGCTATGGTGGACGGATTAATGCGAATTGTGTTTTACCTTCATTATCTTTAACAGCCTCTTGTTTGATCTTCATCAGCGCATCGAACAGATCCCGAGTATCTTTGACTTCCTTCTCATATCCTCCTCTCTGTTCGATCACAGTGCGGAAGATCATACGTAGCAGTTTCATAGTCTTCTTGGGGAAGAACGTGAATCTGAAAAAATGGCGAATGGGTAACTAAAATATGAAAATTTTGCTGTTGTCTGCGATTTTACTTGTACGAGTATCCTAGGGGAACTGCTTTATGTATCGGAATATAAGGTGCTCCATATATTATTTACTTTAGTAGCCAGATCTTGTGAGTGGATCTTGTATAATATGAAAAAAGGGAAGTGTTTAGGTAGACCGCAGCTATCTTTTGTTTGTTTGTTTTGTCTTTTTTTGTTTGAACGAGACGTTATTTTTTAAGCATGAGTTGTCTATACACAGGAGCGGACTATGAAAAGGCCTATATTTCTGACTTTCTAATGATGACTTACCTAAATATATCCACTAGATCAGGGAAGAAGAAGATGCTAGACCAGGACAGTCCTCGATGCAAGCCAAACTCCATAAACTCTTTGGTCACCTTCCTCATGATGCTGTCTCCGTCTGCCAAGCAGTTGCTGATCACCCCAAAGGCTGACTCTCCAATCACATCTGTCGTGAAGTCTGTGCATATTTCCTGAAAGGAGAAGGTTTGTTATTGTCATGACTAATATTGATTACATACATGTTGTTGGTCAAAAAAGTGATAAAAACAAACATTCAGTCCACGTTTCTTTATAGTAGTAAGTAGCTAGCCGCCGACCGTATTAAATATGATGTATTAATATTTTTAAGTTAGTTGCCAATAAACACCATCAAGGACAGATGCTTGGTCCCCTGAGTCAACTACTTGCCAATCCAAATTGAACTCTAACGTACACAACAACATATAAAATGCACAATTTGTAATTTTAAAGATACTTACTCTCAGATCAATAGGCACGTCCTTCTTGGAGTCAAGACCTATGCGATCTATAAGAGCCTTTGACTTGGAAATTGTGATTCCGTTGAGACACTTCAGTTTGGCAGCCGTGAACACTGATGTCAGGCGTCGCCTCAGTATCGTCCAGGTTGGATCCTACAAACAAAATACGTGCATTGAAAGAATATATATGCGTGCAGGATTTTAATTTAGAATTGTTACAGTTGTAATGGCAATCATATCACTTATGGTTTAAATAGGCTTTTATTATTTTATTTGTCTTTTATATAGAGTTTTCTATATTTTGTGAATGAGATAAAGTTGTAGGCGTAAATTGTAGACTTTAGATTTGTAGGCCTTTCTCTATTTTGTTGAGTACCTATTACTTGTTGACAGGCCTACACTGTCCTCCTATACCTATTAACACTGTAATTTTAAAACATTGTAAAAGCCACTTATTTTTATTAAAAGTATAACCGTGGAGTTTGTTGCCGGCTCTTCTTCATAGGAAAGGAACAATTAGAACCGTGCACCTATCTTCTGACGTTTCATAAGTGCCCATGTAGGTTTATGTGAAATAAAATATTTTGATTTTGATGAATGGAGCAGTTTTCCAAACTTTAACCTTATCATGGCGACCCGAACAAATGTGTAACTGTTAAATATTATTAGACGTTTTTTTTTATTCAAGAAGTGTTTAGATTCGTGTTAAAGACGTTTTTTAGACTGATAACATGTTTCTTTAAATGCAGTGCATTTTCATGTCTACGATTGACCTTCAAGTTTTTTTTATTAAAGTACTTATAAAGTAACTTAAAAGCTCTATTTTTATATTAGGAGATGTAATTCTAGACAGTTATGACTTTTTTAATCAGTTAAACTTATCAAAAAACGAGTAAAAATTACAATTGAACTTTACTATTTCATGAAAAAAAAACTTACGTTAACATTTTATTTTTTTCTTAGAATCTTGCGGCTTATCTTAAAGTGTAAGAAGGACGTTCACGCCTCAAGCTTTTAAGAAAATATTTAAGTTTTATGTTAACGTAAGTTTTATTTAGTACTTTTTAGTTAATTAAAAGCTTGTTTTTATAAAGGTTTTTACTTACATTTTATTTCGTACATTTTGGTATTAGAATTTCTTTAAATATCCGTTCTATAACCTTCTCTTGAAAGTACTTGTAAAGACAAATCCAACGAATCCAAACGGGCCTTTACACAAGGTATGGTGTGAAGCCATCCGAGTTACACTATTTTTTTTTCCTATTGGGCAGCTCGTAGTTATGACCTCTGAGGTCGTGGCTACTTAACCGGTCAGTCCTGTGGGTGCCTGAAGTAAAACTTAAAGCCTCCAGCCAGGGGCGAATTTCTTAATTACTAAGTGACCGCACGTTAAGGGCACCCCCTGTGGGGTACGAACCTTGGCTTAGGGCGTCACTGAGGGGAGGGCGGCAAGGTGGGACAGGCTGGATCGAATTCGTTTCATTATTTTTAAATGGGGAATTTAAAACTACAGGCTCAGCTACGGCGCGGGCTGGAGCTTCGTCGAGCACGAGTAGCACTATCCAAGTCATGAATACTTATACAAAATTTCGTGCCTGTGCTGTTGACCACTGAGGAGATCTCTCATATGGAGTCAGTCCTGGGTGCAGCAGCCAGATCATGGTAAACTTTAGAACGAGCTATCATAATTGTATGCGTATCTATATAAACCATTTTGTATTTTGTGTCTCTGCAGTTAACCGTTGAGGAGTTCCCTCGGCTGGAGCCAATATTAGGTGCAGCAGCCACGCCATGGTGGACTTTAGAAGGGACTACCATAATTAAATGAGTGTATTAAATGTCGTGTCTGCACCGTTGACCGTTAAGGAGATCCTTCGTCTGGAGCTAATCCTGGGTGTAGAATCAGGTCATGCATAATAAAAATGCCTTGTCTTTGAAACAGAATCAACGTGTGAAATTTTAACTCCGTAGGATAAGAGGAAGTGATTTTTTTTCAGCTTGCAAGATTTGGCCCGGACAAACATACAAACATTGCAAGTTACATAAAAGCTTGTAAAAAAAACGACTAACATTGGGCACTTAGATTGTGCTTTCTGACAAAACTGACAACGGCTTCACATATCCACATCATATCGCGATCATCAGTTAGTTTACCAAGCGTGGTTATTGATTGGGAAGTGAACCTCAGAAACCTAAGAACTCATAACACCCCACTTACATTAACAGTAAACATATTCAAAGCTCCAGTAGGATCACTCTTGCCCGAGCTCAGGTATCTGTTCCGGAAGAAATCAGCGTCCTTGACCAGCACTCTCCTTGCTATCTCAGGGCTGTTGATGACCAGGGCAGGTCTCCAGAACAGCCAGATACCCACGTAGGGAGTCTTGAACTGTTTGTATAATTTGCGCAGCCATAATGACTGAAAACAAAAAGATATGGTAAATACGGGGTTACTAGTTATTGGTAACTGGTGTGATGTATTTCTGACAGTTATGCGCCCTAACCAGCTAAATGCATGTGACTCGATATTGTTCCTATTATTATGAGCTCATATTGTCCCATTGCAAGGCAAAGTCAAAGTCAAATCATTTATTTCAAATAAAAGGCACTTTTGAACGAAAAAAATTTACAAAAAAATAGAATTGATTCTAGTTGCCCCTTCCAAAAGGTAGTTTCGTATGGAGAAGAATGGGCAAGAAACTCCACCGTTACTCTTTTAAAAATGTTTTACAATATGATGTATACATTAAGTCTATAATTATATGTGAAGACGATACACCTAGAATAAAATTACTATACTACAATAGGTAAAAATAATTAAATATAACGCAATGACAGGTAAATTAATTATGAGATAGATACATGGTGCTCACATATTTACAAATATTGAAAAGTAAATGATTTTTCCAAAATTTCACAAGTATTAGCAACCAGTTTGATTTTGTCTTGACTCTAGATTGTCCTATGGAGCAGGACCAGCATGTTTCCAATCATTCTTATCTAGGATATAATCCTCTAATTTGTAATATGCTTGTTTACAAAGTGTACTTTTACTAAGAGTTTTACATTTTCTTTCATTTAATTGCAATATATCACAAGGTATTTTGTTGTAACATTTAACACAGTACCCCATAAAATGTGTATGTACTTTAGACAATCTAAAAAATGGTTAATCTATTTTATCTTTATTTCTAGTATTAAAATTAAGTCTATCACTTATTTTATTAAAAAAATGTAATTTTTTTCTTACATACATATTATTTTCATAAATGAATTGGCAAGGTACCGTCATAATATTCATCTTTTTAAATAGTTCCCTAAGAGATTCGCAACGACGTAGATTGTAAATAGCTCTGACAGCTCTCTTTTGAAAAATGAAAATGGATTCAATGTCAGCAGCCCGACTCCACAGTAAAATGCCATATGACATAATGCTGTGGAAGTAGCTAAAATAGACCAAACGCGCGGTTTCTACATCTATTAACTGTCTATCTTACTAACAGCATAAGCCGCCCCGCAAGAGATGTTGTATGGGGTCTCCATTGTAATTTCTCGTCTAGCGTGATTCCCAGGAAAACCGTCTGATTAACAAATTCTAGTTTTGCTCCATTCAATATGATGTCACATTCGCAACTTCGAACATTTCAATTCAATTCAATTCAATTCATTTTATTTCAGATAAATTACACTCTTCAGATATAATCATCCATATACGAGTATGTTTCGTGTTTTAAATAATATAATAAGAATAAGAATATGGAAACATCAGATCAGGACCGCACTACTCGCACATGTAGTTTTGTCCAACGCTCCATGAAGGAGCAATCTACATCCATTCGCCCTGCAATAAGCTGCAGAAAGCTGTTGGGGCTGCCCCGTATGCGGTACATCAAAGACGCTATTCTTTTTCGATGTATCGCTTGAAAGCCATCTACTTGAGCGTCTGCAAACATACCGGATGGCTACAGAAGCGTGGCAACCCCATCAACATACTGAACGCGTTATTGTATTGGACGCGCAGGGCACTGTAAGTCTTCTGCTTATGCCTCACCCATAGGCTGCACGTATAAAAAGACTGACAGTACGCCTTGAATAAAGTGACTTTTACCTGTGCAGTACAGCGTGCAAACACAATGACAGAGCCCTGCGTTGCTTTTCAACATCCACATCATCTGTGAGGGCCTCGGTGACCGAGTGGCCCAGGTACTTAAACTGCGCCACTCTTTCGAGAGCACTGTCTTCCAATGTAACCTGAGGTACGGTGTCATAGCTCTTTGTACCGGACTTGAACACCATCGCCTCACTATTGGTCGTGTTATACCTGAGCCCATGGGCCTCCGCATAGTACTCCCATATCTTTATTAAGCGCCTGAGGGCACTGATCGATGGGCTCAGCAGCACCATATCCTCGGCATAACTTATATTATTCACAAAAACTCCATCAATCGAGCAACCTACCTGAGTGCTGCTAAGCTCACGGATCAGCCGATCCACATAGAGGTTAAACAGCTTGGGTGAAGTCAGACCACCCTGTCTTACGCCACACTCCAACCTATACGCATCCGATAGTGATCCCGCCCACCTGATATTGTTACGCTGATTGCCATACCAATATTTAAGGAGCGATGTAAATTCGTCAGGAAGTTCAGTCTCACTTGACTACTTCTGCCACAGCTTGTCATACACAACCAGGTCGAACGCCTTCGACAGATCTAAAAAACAGGCGTAAACCGGTGTATTCCTGCTGGTGTAATACTGGATAGTGTGCTTGAGACTCAATATTGCTGTTTCAGTAGACAGCCCAGTTCGAAATCCGAACTGAGCGTCATGTAATTTAAGATGTTTATCTAAATATTTCTCAATCACACTATCCAGTACCTTATCAATCACATTTGGTAATTGAAATCTAACGCATTTTTTTTTTTTTTTCATTTAGTACCAATTTATTTACCATAAACCAATCTTGGACATGAAGAATAGAGTTATTCACTTTGTCAAGATTTTGTGACCGTCGGTCTACTTAAAAGATCAATGATATGTATCAAATAACACCAGCTTCGGTTGATTCTGCAGTAATTGGGGTAAATCATGAATGTAAACTAAAAAGAGGAATGGACCCAATATCGAACCTTGAGGAACGCCCATTGTCATTTCAGACCCTAATGAGTTCATGCCATTTACTTGAACTTTAACCCTTCTATCTTTGAGGTATGATCTTAGTACATCAAAAACTGTATTCCTAATCCCATAGTGCTCTAGTTTTAGCAGAAGTGTGTCATGGTTTACGCAATCGAACGTCTTAAAGAGGTCGCAAAAGATTCCAATGGCATCTTGTGCTTCTTCCCAGTCGATAAACATGTTCTTTATTAGGGAGACACCAGCGTCAGTGGTACAACGCCCTTTGGTGAAACCGTACTGTTGTTCATGAAACATGTTTTTTTTTATAAAAGTGACGTAACATTTGATTAAGCATTACTTTCAAACACCTTACTGAGAACTGGCAGAATTTACACAGCCCTATAATTGTTGGGTTCTTTGCTATCACCGGATTTGAAGAATGGAACTACTTTACTGTGTTTCATAAGATCCGGAAAGACTCCTTGGTCTACACTTGTGTTAAATATGAAAGCTAAATAGTGCGCAATGGTTTCGATGAGAGATCTACAAACTTTTACAGACATTCCCCAGAGATCCTCTGTTGAGTTAATTTTAAGATCTTTAAAAGCTTTTATAACAGCTTGGGGGTTTGTATGCTGGAAACTAAACTCCAAAGGGCATGCTTTTACATTATTTTTAAGTAAGGCAGCAGAAAGCGCGGATGATGACTCTATTTGCTAAGCCAGTTCGAGATTTAAATAAAATCTTTGATAAGTTACCTCCTTGGTTGCCATGGGTCGAAGTCACTGACCTGATATACATGATAGAGGTCAGTGGTCGAAGTAAAAAGTTCGTTCCATTTTTTTATTACACGAAAGCTAAGAGTTTCCATAATAGGTACCTAATTTATTCAGCCGCTAAACACAACAGATATGGATTTTCATATTAACATTGCCGGCCGCTAAACACGACAGATATGGATATTCATAAGTCATAAGTCATAAGTCATAAGTAATTTATTTCATAACAATATAGATACAGTGTGTTGAAAAATTAAAATTAGAAAATAACATTATACAATTGCAATTAAAATAAAATTCATCAAATACATTTAGAAAAGTCGATAAAACAATAACGGTCACTTAAGAATTCAAGTACATAAATAATAAATGTCAATGTAATAAAAATCAATCATAAATTACAATGTCATCTGGCATCTAGGTATTCGTTGATACTGTAATAGCCTTTCCCCAATAAATAGTTTCTTAATTTGTTTTTAAATAAGTTAACACTGGATATGGTTTTGAATTCTATAGGCAACTTGTTGCATACTAACATTGCCGGCCGCTGCTCGCATGTATTTGACCAGTACAGCATTTTCAATGTATGTCGAAGAAGGTTGTCAAAATAATGCTCGAATTTCCAAGCCTGTTTGAGAAAAAATGCATTTTTGAAATTTGCTTTCTGGAAACCACGTCCTAGCAATAAAAGTCATACATCGCACAACAGTAGCTAGCAAACGGTAAAAAGATGATTTTCAGCATTTTTCTATATGCTAAAATCACGCATCTGTTTGCCAAATGAAGGTGTTTTAACAATATCTACTTAGATAGTTCAGTATCACGGTCATCAGGAAACCCTCCCTATACTCGCAGTGGACTAACTATGTTTACGGGCTGACTGTTAAAAGAAGTTTTTCTCTGATCATATAATCATATGACAAACTCTCCTATTTATCTTGTAGTACTCGTATTACGCCTTGACAAGATGGGAAGAGTTCGGATGGAATGACCATAATGCCTTGGAAGTTGGGTAGGCCTCTGGTGTGGGATGCAACCTGTGTGGACAACCTCGCGCCATCCTATCTTCCTAGCACGGCGGGCTGTGCTGGGGCGGCTGCTGCAAGAGCAGAAAACCTCAAGCGGCACAAGTATATCAACCTTATTGGGAGCTATATGTTTGAGCCGTTTGGAGTAGAAACACTAGGGCCCTGGAGTCATAGTGCTCATCGAATATACTCTTCACGTGACCAGAGGGCTGGCCTAATTTAAGCCCAAAGAATCAGCATTGCCATCCAACGTGGCAATTCTGCCAGCCTTTGAGCACTTATTGCATTGACAGTGATGCGGACGAATTTTTTGATGCTATATAAGCTCTTGCTATTTTTATTTATTATATACTTGTACATAATATATATATTTCAGTTTTAGCTTATATATTGTAATATATTATAAAAACTCCTACTAGTTGTTAAATGATAAATGATAAATGATTTATTTCTGTAAGTAGGTTTGTACAAACACTTTTACACGTCAATCATATTTTTAAACTAGATGAGGTCGGCGTTTCCTATCTGACTACTCTGAGAAGAAAGGCCGAAACAAACTCAGAGGTCACAGTCTCTTTTAAAGTCCAGACATAATCTTGGTCAGATCATGTGAAGACCATGTAGATTGGTATCTGAAATGGTCTTTTGAGGAAAGAACCACACAGATTGAGTGGCCCTGTCCAGTCAGTGCACGCATTTGTCAGTAATCGTGTAGCTCAACTCAGGAAGTCAGAACTTAAGGAGCTCAACGATTCGACGAACAATACCAAAGAAAGGACATTTGGGTAGGCCACATAAATTACTCAATCTGCCAGATCATGATCAAAATTAACTGCGAAAAAAAAAGCAATGACCCACATAATCCTCACATTCACAATAATTAAAATAACATACTACTTTACAAGTAAATACTCATGTCATTGTGTATATAAAATTCAACAATGTCAATGTGTATATAAAAAAATCGGACATAATGTTTGAGAACCATGTAGATTGGTGTCTGAAATGGTCTTTTGAGGAAAGAACCACACAGATTAAGTGGACCTGTCCAGTCAGTGCACGCATTTGTCAGTAACCGTGCAGCTCAACTCAGAACTTAAGGAGCTCAATGATTCGACGAACAATACCAAAGAAAGGACATTTGGGTAGGCCGCATAAACTACTTAAACTGCCAGATCAAGAATATAACTGAAACAATGACCCACATAGTCCTCATATTCTCAATAATGAAAATAATATAATACTTTTTACAGTAAATATTCATGTCTAAAATAGCTAGCAAATTAAAATCAACATTCACCGTGTAAATTTATTGGAGCAGCTCAATCCCAAGCCTTTTTGTCCTCAATATAGTCTTTCACAGTATAATAGGCTTTCTGGCATAGTTTCCGTTTTATAAAAGATTTGAATTTATTAAAGCTTAGATCTTGAATGTGGCTAGGAAGTTTATTATAAAAACGTATACATTGGCATCTAAACGAGCCACCTATTTTCTTGAGCCTGGTTGTAGGAACAATAAATTTGTGTTTGTTTCTAGTACACTCGAGAGCAATGAATCCGGGTCACTTAAAGAATCCTAAAAATCTCGGAAACTAAAAATGCTCGGTTAATGCAATAAATTGTATTTAATAGACAATGTAATACTCCTTAAATGAAGGTATTAAAACTTCTTAGTTATTGTAAAGTTATATCATAAAAAAAACAAATTTGAAAAAGGGCCACTTTCGAAGATGGAACTACGAAATTACAGCATTTGGTTTTGCTTTTGTTTGTAATCTGTCATTTATGTGGGTACATAAACCATGTTGATAGTGCTCTATATTCATTATTCAAGCTGAAATTATGTCGCTTACGCCTGAAGAATGCACCAGAATACTTACAATGCTGGAAACCGGCCGGAGTCAGCGCGATACAGCCAGGACTGTCGGTGTGTCGCTGTCAACAGTACAAAGAGTTCTCCGACGTTACGAAGAAACTGGTTCTAACCTACGCAGACCAGGAACGGGCAGAACCAGGTGTACCACAGCACGAGAAGACCGATACTTGGTGAACACCATGCTTCGAAATCGCTTTCTCACAGGAACTGAACTCACAAATCAGTTTCGACGCCTCGGAGGAAGTAACCCAAGTGCATGGACAGTAAGACGTCGGCTTGCTGAATCTAACTTAAAACCCCTTAGACCTGCAAACGGCCCTAAACTGGAGCGTGGGCATCGTATTTCAAGACTAAGATATGCCCAGAGCCACGTAAATTGGAGTATTGAAGATTGGTCAAAAGTTATGTTCTCCGACGAATCAAAATTTATGCTCTACAAGCACGATGGAAGACACAGAGTGTATCGAAGACCAGGGGAAAGATTCAAGCAAGCATGCATCGAAGAAAAAGTAGCCTACGGTGGTGGGTCTGTACTTGTGTGGGCCGGAATTTCTTCTGAAAGTCGCACAGAGCTGGTGATCATAGAAAACGGCTCTTTAACTAGCGTAAGATATGTGGAAGAAATCCTCAATGATCACGTTGGTCCATTTATGGTCAATTTAGGTGAGGATGCTATATATATGCATGACAATGCCCGACCTCATACAGGTAGGATTGTGAATGACTACCTTCAAGAGATGAACATTACTCGTATGGAGTGGCCAGCGCGCAGCCCGGATATCAACCCGATCGAGCATGCTTGGGACGAGCTAGGCAGATGCGTAAAACAACGAAACCCTCCCCCAATCACGCTTCGTGAGTTCAAAATTGCTCTCACAGAGGAATGGGAGAATATTCCCCAAAATCGTATAAGGAACTTGGTGTACAGCATGCCAAACCGCGTAAACGCAGTAATGGAAGCACGAGGAGGCAATACGAAGTATTAAAATTCAAGAAAATCGTAATAAAGTTCAAAAATTTCATGTTTCCTATTTTTGTTTTAAGGAGAGATCAGCAGTTTTTTTCTTTATGTAATTTTGTGTTAATAAAATGTATGGTGACTCATATTTTTTTTACTTTCATTTAAGGAGTATTACATTGTCTATTAAATACAATTTATTGCATTAACCTATCATTTTTAGTTTCCGAGATTTTTAACATTCTTTAAGTGACCCGGATTCATTGCTCTCGAGTGTATTTATATTGTGGATATCACTGTATTTTTTAAACAGATTAATATTTTTATGTGCATACAAAAAAAAAATTAAATATTTTAAAAGAAGCAACAAATATACTATATTTTTAATCAAATATTGAAGTTTTAAGTTTCTTTTCCCTCATACATTATTAGCCGAAAATACTGCGCTATATTTTGGAAAAATCGCTGCGTCGAACATTTCCCTACAAATAACCGTGCTACCCAAGGATAAAGTGATGGTTGATAGAAAATGGTAATGCAGAAATATGAAAATTGATATTTTTTTCTGGCTTGAAAAATGCCTGAAACATAAATACAATCCCAGATAGGAGTCCTCTTCAACAAATAGGTGGATGCCCCTATTTATTCTTGTTGGCAGATTCATAAACTTTTCTACCTATCCTCTCACAGTAATAATAATAATATTTATTTATGTTTCTCACCACAATATCAACAAAATATAATATTGTCCAGTCAGGGCTTAAAGAAAAATATTGTGGGAGACTGGTGCCTAAGTTAAGCCAAAGCCTGTATTTCAGACCACCAGGCCTCCGCCCGAAGTTCATCGTTATGGTTTCCCGTAAACTACTAGACAATAATTACTATTTTACTTATAGGAAGGAGTGCTCGTGTGGAGTGTGTGGGTGTGTGAGTGTGGGGGTATGCGAGTGTGAGTGATGAAGAAGTTGGTGCGTGTTAAATTGCTTGCTGAATGCCGCAGTAGTATGTGCTCGTGGTAGAGATAAACAGACGGAACGCGGTGACTATTTTGGAATATAAAGTATATTTTCGGTCGTGTCATAGTCCAGAGTCATAAGCCATTCATAAAGTTTTTTCTTACACGGGTGTTTTGTGAGTGGGAAGATGTTGTGAACTTTGTTTATTTTGTTATAGAGGTAGCCTCCTAAACAACAGAAGAATCGTTCTGAGAAACAAGTTGTAGGTCTACCAACGGTCCGGTCGACGGGGTCGTAGCGCCTTTTGCGAGCATAGGTGTGGGACTATAAGGAAGAAGGGCGTGTTGTTTCAGGGTGGTCTGTAGTATGTTCAGTTGGCGAACGGTGAGAACCGCACATTCCCGGTATAGGTCGGTTGTGGGGTAGCGGAATGGTCGAAAAGACGATAATTTTAAGATCACTCTCTGCGCCCTTTCAAGTTGAATTAGAGTCGATTTAGGTGCGCCACCTCATGTTGTTATATAATAGGTTAACAAAGACTGACAATATGCGTAATAGACCGTCTAGCGAAGGCTTTCATTCGCGACGTATCTTGGGTTCTTAAATACATAAATTAATTTACGAACTCTAGAGGTAAGTGTCGTGGTGTGCGGCCCAGACAAGGATCCAGCATCACCCCAAGGTATTTTATAGAGTCTGTTCTCTCAAAGTGGGTGCACGTGAAGGTCGTGCTGCAGGGGATGGGGCATTTATGTGCGGTGATAGAAAATAGAGGCGCTAGACTTTGAGAACTTTTTCGCATAGCAAAATTAATATATTTTGTTTTGTCTGCATTCAGGGTTAGGACGTTGTCATGCAACCATTTTGTCACTTTATTCAACAAAATATGTGAAGTCAGGAAATGTGAAGATCCTGCCATTGTCGAGATTTAGCGCACACAGATCGTTAATATAAATTAAAAATAGAGTAGGTGCGATCACACTGCCTTGTGGAACTCCGTGTGTAGTCAATTTCTCGGAACTTATGTGATTGTTTATCTTAACGATCTGTGTACGATCTTTACGGTAGTCTTCGAAAAGCTTTAATTGCATTCCCCTTATATCTATGCTCTCCATCTTCTCTATAAGGATGGAAGTAGAGAAGATGTCAAAGGCTTTTGCCAGATCGACGAAAACACCTTAAACCTTCTGCCCACCATACAAGTTCCTAACGATGTGGTCAGTTAAGTCATGGACTACATTAGAAGTTGATTTACCGGCGCGAAAGCCATATTGTAATGGAGATAGGAGCTTTTTGCTTTCCAGATAAGTTATTAGCCTCTTGTACATAATGCGCTCGAGTACCTTGGATAACGCAGGCAGAATAGCAATGGGTCTATAATTAGTTACTCGGTCTCTATTCCCACCCTTATAGATAGGAATAATAACAGATTTCTTAAAAACTGTCGGGAATTTACCGGTTACGAGGGCCAGATTGCAGATGAGTGTCAGGGGTGGAACTATAATATTTTTATGTTGTTTAATTATCGTAGCAGGTACACTATCCCCTATCCCAACCCACAGCACAGCCGGCACGCAGGGCCATTATTAGCTCTTCAACGTCATCCTCGTCAGTAAGAAGCAGCACCATTGAGTGTGGGCACAAGTTATCGTCGGTGCAACTTTTGTGTGTATTTGGTTGAGTATCTTTTAATTTCTCAGCTAGGTTTTTGCAAACTGTAACAAAATAGTTATTCACTAATTCGACTGATTAGTCTGGCGTGGGTGAAAGTGTGAGCAACTGAGTTGGGGGTTCTTTAGTTTTACTTCTATTCGTGATTTTATTGATTGCCTCCCAGATTTCTTTACGATTTCAGCCAGCGTTTTTTATCTCGTTCTGTTCGTGTTCGTTTTTTATATTTTTTATAAGAGAATTACAAAAGTCTCTGTACCGAGTCTATGAAACTAATAGGGTAGTGTCGTCTTGTGTCGATTTTACCCTCTTGTGCACGTTATCTCTATGCGTCATGAAGCGGAGAAGACCTGGTGTGATCCACGGCTTTATAATTCTTTTGCGATAGGGGTTTTAACACTTTTTGTGTTTCACTTTATGATCTGTCTAATAGAATATAAGAGGAATTCTGCTGCCGTGTTAGGATCCTGCATTTCGTATATCGTATGTAAATCGAGTGTATTCAGGTCTGGAGATAGTTGATCGTAATTTATTCGCTTAAACAGTATCTCATAGTGGGCTTTTAAGACACTCACGGGTTAGAAACGTTTCCCATGATTGACAGGTCTCTACTTTTAAGTATAAATAATTTAAGTTTAGCCTTAATTTTAAGCATAATATGCTTCTAAAATAATTATTTGGTTAATTTTGAAAGCTGCTTTAGTGCCGTACTAAAAAGATTTACGGTCTAGAAGCTCTAACAAACTTGAGCTTTTGTAAAAATAAAAACGTAATACAAATATTTAACTTACTTGAAATAGTTATTTGTTTTAATTTTTAAGGCAAGAAAACCGTCAAGGGCGAGTAAGGCCCTTTGTACACGGCACGGTTTCTTTACCGTACGGCGTATAAACCGCGCCGTAGGAAAAACGTGTCTGTCAACAAGCTTCCATAGTGATCCATACAACACTGACGACCGTACCTACACACGGTTAATAAACCGTAGTTTTGCACGGCAAGAAAACGTGTGGCAACAAAGAGCCTTAGGAATAAAGACACGATTTTAACTAAAAACTTTTCTAAACCTAATTCTTTTTCATACTTCTGCCCAATTTATTTGGTATAGGTGCAGCACATCAACATCATTAAAAAAAATGCTATTTATTAAGCATACAAAGTAAATCTTAAACAAAAAAGTTACTTAATAAAATCTGCTAAACTCACAGGATTTTCTCTCTGCAAGAAGGTAAGACTGCCGAATATGGGATGCGGTGGGTTATGAGGGACGCCCTTTTCTGACCAGTAACTTTTAACCCTCCGCCATTGTATGAACAACCACGCACAAACAAAAAACGTCACTAAGAACAAGAGAATTAAGATCATTGTCGGAAAGTTGTCAGATCACAGAATCTCTCGTGTCCACTCTTAGGATTTGAGATCAACACTGAGAGTTATTTATAATATAGTTGTTACAGACCTATAGTTTATCTTTTTGCTTGCGAATAATGTCAGTTTTATCGGCACAAGAAAATGCTTGTCATTAGTTAGTAAATCAATTGTTGTTATTATTGCTATCTTCAGTTCAATAAAACAATTAAGGCTATGGAATTGACGCAATTATTTATATACAAAAAAAATATTTCCAAAAAAAAATCAACCGACTTCCAAAACAGACGCTAAAGCGAGAAAAATAACTTTAATTTCGAACTTTAAAATTTTTAGTTTGAATTTTTTAGTTGTGGTACCTACGCCACACAAATGCTTAGACCACTACTTGACAACAATGACAGGCTATTATTAAAACATCATCAATATAATATTAAGTGGAAAGAATACGCATCATTAAGGATAACTCAAAAACTACTACTGGTCAGATATTGGTCAAATTTATATGGGGCCACATGAGAAGCACCAGCTTTCAAATAAAAAAAGAATCATAAAATCGGTTCACCAAGAAAAATGTTCTGAGGTAACATAAAAAAAATACAGTCGAATAGATAACCTACTCCAGGTTTTCAATTCGACCGTATATTTTTTTTGGAAGTCGTTTAAAAAGCAAGTCATCGATATAATTAAAATATTTGGTTTTTACTCCAAAAGGAGGGCTTATTTGCGGGCGGGTAAAGGCCCTCAAGACATTTTCGATAATCACATAGTTTCATGCAGATTTTGGGGTACTTATCTGGCGTAGGTACTAGAGGTGTGCGCCGATCAGCGCGGCGGTAGCGGCGAGGCGCACGCCGCCGGAAATTACAGCCACGCCGCCGCGCGCCACTGACTTTTTTGTCGGCGTCTTCAGCGCCAATGTATAAATATGTAATATTCTAGTTTTAGATACAATGCAGGTATACTAGTAAACTAAACACAAAAATATATAAATATATGCATAATGCTTTATTTCAACGTAGGTATTTGTTTACGCAAAAATAAAAACATTTTTTCATGCAGGACGCACTGATTGAAGTCTTTGTCTTGAAAAATTGTCGTATGTGCGAAGAGAAGACCTGAAGAAGGTTTTCACGTTGCCCAACCCAACTAGCTCCTTCTGCCATGACTCTCAGATAGATCCTTCACAACTTCGAGTAATGAACCTTCGATGTGGATTGGACTCAGCACGACGTATAAGTGACTAAGTCTTGTCTAAATTCATGCCGAGGCCAACCAGCCTAGAGGCTTCATTTCATTCATAGGCATTGCAGCATCTGGTCAAAGTGCCCAGCGAATCTGCCACTATGATGATGGATGGCAAAGCGAAGATGTTAAATGTACTCACCGTGCCCGTTATGTCCAGTCCAGTTGTGTCTTGAAGACAACAGATTGATCAACAACTTCCGGGATATCATATGCCCCTGTCTCACCTCTCTAAACAGTTGGATGGGGTTGGTTTTATTATCCTGGATCCAGACAGTCATAGTTGGAGCGTCATACTAACATCTCAACACTTCCATAATAGTCCCAGATGGAGTCGTTCTCGTAGTCTACAAATGCCATACACAGTGGCTGATTATACTATTCTGTCATCTGTGCAATTTGCCGAATAGTATGGATGTGGTCTGAGTTACTGAAGCCTTTTCGAATCCTGGCTTGTTCTGGTCACCTGTCACAAATCTCCTGGTGAGACGACTCGTGATGACACTCCAGAACAGTTGCAAGTGACTCTGAAGTGAGATGGGTCTATAGAGTTCTTCAGCAAGATTTTATAATTTTTTTGAAGAACAGAATCTATGCACCTCGTGCAAACTCTCGAGCGCTATTCTAGGATGAAGCAATTGAAGAGACTCGCAAGCTTTCTTCGGTTTGGAGCCCCGCTCCCTTTAAAGAGTTTTTGGGTAATTTAGTTATCATCTGGTGGCGGTATTTTCACCATCCACGCTCATTACACCGATGACGCCGCTGCCGCCGACGAATTAAGGCTCTTTCAAACAGGCGCGACACGCTACGCGAATCGCACGCGACACAAAGGCAGCGCTCGTCGCGCGACAGGCGGTGCCTTTGTTTCGCGTCACGTGTCACGCCTGTTTGCCGCCACCGATAGAAAGGCACCGGCGCTTACCTCTAGTGGGTACTGCCTATCCTGACATTATGAATTACTGGCTATTGCAATGTGGTCCCGATACTCTACATACTTTTACCTGACAAAACCCGCGCAGCATATGAGATTATTTTTTCTTTAATCAAGGCTCGCGTACCTCAGTGGGACCCATTGAAAGTAAGCATGGATTTTGAAGTATCTGCTATATTAGTACTTCAAAACAGGTGTGAAGATACTTGGTTCCTATTTCCATTTTACAAGATGTTTATGGCGAAAAGCAAAACCACCAAATCGAAACTTGAAAAAATACATGTGAAGTTGTGTTCAGCACTTTCTCACCTTTTTTTTTTTGATCCGGTTGGAAAATCCTCATGGATGTTCCCCGCCCTGGGGGGGTGGAGGGGTCTGTCAGACTCTTACTGACTAAAAACCACCCCGGTGTTCTATCTCACACCTGCGCCGGGGGTCGCGGGAACGTACGAATCTTCCGCAACCCCCGACTGGTGCCGGCCCACCTATGCGGGCCCCGTCCAGTCGAGTGGGGGGAGTGAGGTGTTTGACTCCCCCCGCGACGTCTAAGAGGGGCGCGCGTGGAACACTACGCGCTGGCGCCTCGGATCCTGATGTACGAGGGGCGACGGACGTCACCAAGTCCGTTATCCCTGGACCCATTTAAGGGAGCTGGAAGAGGGCGTTGTCCGCCCTCCGCCGATGCCCGGTGCGCCTGCTGCGGGCCGGGTGAGAGGATGAGATCTCTCGCTCCCTTTCCGCAGCCTCCCTAACTGTTTCGCAGAAGGATACCACCTGGTCCCAGGACTCCTCGCTGCCGACCATACCATTCACTACGGCTGGCAGCGACAGGTCACTGCGTACTCCTGAGATGAGGGCACGGCGCGGCTCCTCCCAAGCGGCACACTCTGCCAGCGTATGCCGCGCCGTGTCCTCCTGACAGTCGACGCAGTGGTGACACTGGGCGTCCGGGTCCCTGTTTATGCGACACAGTTACTTCCAGAAGCAACCATGCCCCGAGAGCACCGGCGTCACCCGTAACGACAGGGAGCCGTGCCTCCTCCCGAGCCAGAGGTCGAGCACCGGCCGGACTGCCTCGATGGTTACGAGGCCGGTGGTAGGGCGTGAGAGCCTGTCCCGCCATTCCGTCACCAGGACCTCGCGGAGCTGCGACCGACGCTGCTCCATATGTCGGTACATCGGTCGCTCGCCCCGCGCCCGCCATTCCTCGCGCCACTGATATAGTGACGCGAGCACCTTCGCCTCCAGGTCCCAAGGCGGGGATCCGGCCAGTGCACAAGCCGCCTCGTAGGAGATCGTGCGATAACCTCTGATGACTCTGACGGTCATCGCTCTCTGCGGCTTTCGCAGGACAGCAATGCTGCCGGCCGTCAGGTCAGTCGCCAAGATCGGGGCCCCGTAAAGGGCCATCGATCGCACGATCCCTACGTAGAGCCGCCTACAAGCGGCGCTCGGGCCCCCTAGATTGGGAAGCAACGTTGACAGCGCCCCAGCCGCGCCCAACAACTTGGGCGCCAGCCGCCGGAAGCGGGGGCCGAAATCCCACCGACTGTCGAGCTCCAACCCCAGGTACTTCATGGTGGCCTCGACAGCGATTCAAACCCACCACCATGTGGGATCTGGATGGTGGCGCCAGCCGGGGACCATGAAACACCATGGCCTGCGACTTGATGAGGGCCAAGGCGCCGTATGCGGCTCACCATCTGTGAGACCGCAGCTGTTGCCAGCAACACTGCCTCCCTGTACGAACTCCCCCGGGCCATGACCAGCGTGTCGTCCGCGTAGCACGTCAGGTCGACGCCCGGTTGGAGTTCGCCCCTCGGCACCCAGTCGTACCCGATGTTCCACAGGAGCGGACCCAGGACCGTAAAAGAAAATAAAACATGTTCATTTTAAGAGCAACGGCTGGCCGTTACGCGGCGCGGCGTCTAACACAAACCACGCAAGTCAGTGCGTTGATATCATGCGGTTTCATTAAAAAATTTAAGAGTGCGGCCTGCCGCAACGGCACGCCGCATAACGGCCAGCCGCTAGTGCGTTTTCGCTCTTATACTTATGAGACTGATGTGTAATTATTTGTATTATTGTCATTTTTAATGTTTTCGATAAAGACTGTTGATTATATTGTAATAATTATTATGATCCACTTGAGACTGATTATACATATTATTATAGCATTTTAATGTTTTATATGTCAGTTGATTATTTTTATATATAGGTGATTTTTATGTGCAGTTGTGTTTGTGTAGATTTAAGGGATTATACGCTAAAATGTTTTCAATTATTCTTTGGTAGATGGTGAAGCAAAAGAGGTTGTGAGGAAGAAGAAAGAGGCATGGCTTGATGTATAAGGCCCAAAATAGGATGAATCTGGCAACGAATGCGACAGATGATTTGAAAAGAGTGAAGAAGAAATCTTCCGAAATGAAAACGAAAGAGAAAGAGATAGTAAGAATAAAAAAAGAATGAAAGGAAGAAAAGTATTTTAGGAAGTTCTTTGATATCTTCAGGGCCAACGATTAGCTGTTCTGGAAACAGGTAAGATTTGCTCGTGGAGTGAAAGGAACATCCAGTATGAATGTTATAAGAGCAGAAGATGGATGTTTACTAAGCGAAGAATGTAAGGTCTTGGAACGCTGGAAGGGATACTTCATTCTTTATTTTTCGTTTTAAGTGTAAATACTAAGTTTCGAGTTAATCGGACCACGTGTTAAACTTCTTCCATTCACACTTTGACACGCCCCAATCCCCTTTTAGGGGGTATTTTAGAAAAAAAAAATACGAATTTTTGTAATTTACTTAGATAAGCATTCGTGCCAAAGTTTCAAGTTTATTAACTCAAGCAATAAGATTTTGCAAGTCCCCCTTTTTTACCCCCTTAAAGGACGAATTTCCAAAAACCCCTTCTTAATGCTCCCCTATATAATAAAAAGAAGCCGTGTGGACAATTTCACTTTCCTAGTCCCAGTAGTTTCGGCTGTGCGTTGATATGTCAGTCAATCAGCCAGTTTCTCCTTTTTATATCAGGGGTTCCCAAACTTATTTTGTCTACTGCCCACTTTGAGAATCAATTATATTTTAGCGCCCCCTTTTCTTCACCTACTTAAAAACCACTATAACTTCAAAATAAATTAATTATTGTGAGCTATATTAGCGGAGATTAAACATTCATTCTAAACGAGACTTTTACTATAACCCGCAAGAGTTAACTTGAGACCTGAGCGCAGTAGGTAGTACACAACGGTGCTCAGGTCTCAAGTTAACTCTTACGGGCTACACCTGCCAATAAGAATGATTATTGAAACGCAACTTTATAGTATTCAGACAAAGTATATTTTATTCAAAACTAGCTGCTGCCCGCGGCTTCGCTCGCGTCTACGTCCGAAATTATCCTACAGGAACGTGCTACCGGGATAAAAGTAAAAAGCGGTTATTTTAATATTACAAACAACTCTCCAATTTTATTTATCTGTATAGATGTATAGTTTAAACAAACATAATCGATTCTAATATAAAAACTAATGTGCAGGATGAATCTGATGCCGTTTAATAAGTTTGTTGATATCAGGTTCCAATTTACTCAAAAACAGCCGCAAGTCGCCACGTTCGGTAACATGCAACCAATTTCTCTTTTAAGCAGCGTTGCCACAGCACTAAATCCACGTTCACACAAATATGACGTGGGAATGCTATCAAGAATCGTTGAACGATTGTTCACAATCCAGGTTACAATTGCGGGATCGGTTTTTGTAGCCAAAATCCCTGGTAGCGATTTTTGAACTTGAATTTTATTTCCTCGTTCGTTGTCAATTCTATAAATTCTTCTTCCAGCTGAGCTGATATTGCTGTGTTGACGTTTGAAAACGGATCCAACACCCAGTTTGGTATTTCCAAGTTTAAAATGCACTGGTATCGTTCGGTGAAGTCAATGTGGAGGTTTTCCAAATATTGGCAGTAGGAAAACAAGTCGTCGTTACTGCAGGATACTGATAAATTCGGAAAACTGTGAAACTCACTTCTGCCCATATTCTTTTTGTGTAGAAGCAGTTTGGCTGCGAAAGCAGCAACGAAATTTTTTGTTTTCATTAAACTTAGTTCATCGCCTTGCAGTTGGACATTCATGTCGTTGAACAATTTATATAGGTCTCATGTAAGCTATATCATTCTTTGATGTAATGAGCTTGTTACACAATTCTGTATATTTAGTTTCCAAGAACTCTATCACAGAGTCAAACAGGTTGTAAAATCCAGTCAGACAATTGCCTCTTGATAGCCAACGAACTTCAGTATGAAACAACAAACGTTTGAAATCTTCGTCATTAGTAGCACAAAGCTGATGAAATAATCCATCGTTCAAAGAGCTGTTACGGATTTTATTGACTGCTTTGATGACATATTGCAGTGATTGAAATAGTCGTTCATTTAAATTTCTAGCAACCAAACGTTGTCTATGAATAACACAATGTACAGCAAGGATATCTGGAATTTTATTTTTTAAGTTTGCTATGAAGCCTTTATGGCACCCTGTCATAGCCGGAGCGCCATCCGTAGCAACTGATATAATATTTTTCAAGGGAATCTCTTTCTCATCACAAAACTTTTCCAATGTATTGAATATGGTTTTGCCTTTTGTATCGGTCTCTAAATTTCTAGCAAAGAATAGTTCTTCACATATTTTCTCATCGTTAATAAACCTCACGTAAGACAGCAACAATGCTTGATTAGTTGGTAAAGTGGACTCATCGAGCTGAAATGAGAATTGACTAGTCCTTAGATAATCGCACTATGATTCTTCAATGTTTTCAGCCATTTCATCAATTCGTCTTTGCACAGAATTATTACTCAAAGGAATTTTTCGGATAATATCTGCGGCCGGTTTATGAAGGACAGTAGTTATAACTTCCTTTATTGCTGAAAAAATTAACTCTTCTCCGATATTGTGTGGTTTTTCTTTTTGGGCAATTAACAAAGAGATATTGTACGAAGCTTGAAGTCCGTCATCATCTTGCTTAGCAGCCACCGAAAAGAGTTTTGCTACACTTGGCTGAGTATTATGCTTCTTCTCTAGGTCTTGAAAATATGCTACATTCTTGTCTTACTTATCTGGATGCATTTTATTCAAATGATCTTGCAGTCTTGAAGGCTTCATTGCTTCATTTGAAAATGTTTTTAGACATAGAAGGCACAAAGGCGACGATGGGTTTGTGGGATTTTCAATGAATCTGAATTTAATATATTCCGCACAGTATTGCCGTCTCTTCTTTTTTACTTCCAACATTGTTTTGTTTTGAGAAATATGTAAGTAAGAGTTGAACTTAAGTACTGCTTATCTATTACGCGCGAAACCGCAAATGAAAATAAAATAAATATTACGTTATTTATGTAGGATTGCATAAGCAGCACGCACCGACAGGAATAAGACAAAAATACATAAACTCGTTTATCTCATTCGACGCTCAATCGTACTCAACAAGTAAGAACAAGTATTCTACGAACCAGCCGATTGATACAGAAATGCACAAATCGGGTTATTTAACAAAAACTTGTTAAAAAATGATTGCCCGCGTTCTATTATCTACGAAAATTACGTATCTAGGAATACTGATAACTATTAAAATGTGAAAGTGTGTCTGTTGCCTTTTTATTTGTTTGTTTGTGTCTACTTTCATTTCGAAACGGAGCGACCGATTGACATGATTTTTATTTAATTTATTCACTAAAAAACGACAGATATAGATGTACTACGTGGAGAGAAATATCGCACCGAGCTAGTTTGAGCAATCTCTTAATTAATATTAGTTGATGTTCACAAGTTGTAGTCGAGAGTCGAGAGCTCAGTCGTTGTCTAAGAGTTCACTTAGATGAAATTACAAATCGCCCCCCAAGCCTCTACACAACGCCCCTATTTTTTTCTGGGTCTCTTACCGGCCCCCTTTAGGCCTGCAGTGCCCACAAGGGGGCGTTATCGCCCACTTTGGGAAAGGCTGATATATATAGATAAGTATTTTTTATTATTTTATAGGTTAAATTTTTGAAATAAAAGAAATCTTTTATCGTTTAAAAAAATTGTTTTATTTAACATAATATCACGCCTTGTTTCCCGGAAGGGTTGGGCAGAGGTGCACCTATAGTACACCCACATTTCGCCAGTTATATTTAAGTCCCATGTAATAGGGGGCGAGGTTACGTAGTTATATTTGTACAACTCAAAATTTTTTGGTTGACCGTAGTTTTCCAAGAGAAAATTTTGTTTATTTTATTTTTGGTCCCACAAGACTACTCAAAAATAATGATTATATTTAAAGGTGGCATCCGGGACCACGGTCCTGGTCCCGAAAGTTCCCCGACCCGGAAATTAATCCACGGGAGCATACTACCGGGAAAATAAAATATGCAGCTTCAGCAACATCCGAGGTAAGTTAATTCTCAACACACACAGTTCAGACAAACCAAGAACCTGCGCCTACATACCCAAAGAAATCCCTACCACACCACTCACTCAATTCTGTTCCAGAGACCTGACAGCTGTCAGGCTTCAGACCGAAGGTGACGTTCCGGATGCTGTACTAGCCTCGGTATACATGCCAGGCGAGGACACAACCTGCCCGCCGACAGAGATGGCCGACCTATTGCAGTACTGCGAGCGCGCCAAAATGGACCTCATCATTTGCACTGACTCAAACGCCCACCATCCGCTCTGGGGCAGCGACGCACCGAACTCCAGAGGAGAGGTTAATATCTACCTATTTATTCTCCACTAACCTTAACATTGTAAACCGAGGCTCTGAAGTCTGAACCCACTTGGGTCACAGTTCGAAGACAAACAATCATAGATCTAACGCTTGCTACAGAAAACGCGACAAACCTTATCACACATCTTCCGAAAACCGTGGACTTTCCAATGATTCTTTTTGCTGATGACAGTACAATCATATTTTGTAACAAAGATTATGCATCATTGGAAAATGACATTAACACCACATTAGTACGCATTGTCGATTGGTTAAGAACAAACAATCTTCTAATTAATTTACAAAAAACCAATCTTATGATCTTCAGAAACAGGACTTATCCACCAATAGACTTAAACATAAATTATGCTGGAACAAAAATTAATGAAGTAGATGTAACGAAATTCTTGGGTTTGAATGCAGATTGTAATTTAAATTGGAAATCACATGTGGAATCTGTCTGCTTAAAATTAAATACTTATTCCTATATGTTATACATGCTCACAAAAATTGTAAATTTATCCACTGTCATGACAGCCTACCATGCATATGTGGTATCCACGCTGAGATATGGTGTCATTTTCTGGAGAAACTCGACGGAATGGGAGTCTGTTTTTAAAGCCCAAAAATAGTGTATCCGAGCAATGTGTAGACTTAAGACCACTGATAGCTGTGAATCATATTTCAAAACCTAGCCTCTTCATTTATGAGATGGCAGTTTTTGTTAAAAGTAATATGCATATGTATGAAAAATTCCGAAGTGCTAGATATAGAAATAAAGTGCAGACTGTGCCCTGCAGAACTTATTTAATGGGTTCCAGTGTATATTGCATGACATCCAAGATTTATAATAAATTGCCATGTTATATTACAGACATTGACAACTTGCACATATTTAAGCGGAAGCTACAGGAATTTCTAACTGGTAAGGTGCATTACAGTGTGAAGGAGTATCTAAAAGGGAATCCTTATGGACAATAATATTAACCAGATATTCAATAATAGAAATGCCCTAAGCCTTTCAACCGAAACTAAATACCTGGGCATCTACACTCGAGAGCAATGAATCCGGGTCACTTAAAGAATGTTAAAAATCTCGGAAACTAAAAATGATAGGTTAATGCAATAAATTGTATTTAATAGACAATGTAATACTCCTTAAATGAAAGTAAAAAATATATGAGTCACCATACATTTTATTAACACAAAATTACATAAAGAAAAAAACTGCTGATCTCTCCTTAAAACAAAAATAGGAAACATGAAATTTTTGAACTTTATTACGATTTTCTTGAATTTTACTAATTCGTATTGCCTCCTCGTGCTTCCATTACTGCGTTTACGCGGTTTGGCATGCTGTACACCAAGTTCCTTATACGATTTTGGGGAATATTCTCCCATTCCTCTGTGAGAGCAATTTTGAGCTCACGAAGCGTGATTGGGGGAGGGTTTCGTTGTTTTACGCATCTGCCTAGCTCGTCCCAAGCATGCTCGATCGGGTTGATATCTGGGCTGCGCGCTGGCCACTCCATACGAGTAATGTTCATCTCTTGAAGGTAGTCATTCACAATCCTACCTGTATGAGGTCGGGCATTGTCATGCATAAATATAGCATCCTCACCTAAATTGACCATAAATGGACCAACGTGATCATTGAGGATTTCTTCCACATATCTTACGCTAGTTAAAGAGCCGTTTTCTATGATCACCAGCTCTGTGCGACTTTCAGAAGAAATTCCGGCCCACACAAGTACAGACCCACCACCGTAGGCTACTTTTTCTTCGATGCATGCTTGCTTGAATCTTTCCCCTGGTCTTCGATACACTCTGTGTCTTCCATCGTGCTTGTAGAGCATAAATTTTGATTCGTCGGAGAACATAACTTTTGACCAATCTTCAATACTCCAATTTACGTGGCTCTGGGCATATCTTAGTCTTGAAATACGATGCCCACGCTCCAGTTTAGGGCCGTTTGCAGGTCTAAGGGGTTTTAAGTTAGATTCAGCAAGCCGACGTCTTACTGTCCATGCACTTGGGTTACTTCCTCCGAGGCGTCGAAACTGATTTGTGAGTTCAGTTCCTGTGAGAAAGCGATTTCGAAGCATGGTGTTCACCAAGTATCGGTCTTCTCGTGCTGTGGTACACCTGGTTCTGCCCGTTCCTGGTCTGCGTAGGTTAGAACCAGTTTCTTCGTAACGTCGGAGAACTCTTTGTACTGTTGACAGCGACACACCGACAGTCCTGGCTGTATCGCGCTGACTCCGGCCGGTTTCCAGCATTGTAAGTATTCTGGTGCATTCTTCAGGCGTAAGCGACATAATTTCAGCTTGAATAATGAATATAGAGCACTATCAACATGGTTTATGTACCCACATAAATGACAGATTACAAACAAAAGCAAAACCAAATGCTGTAATTTCGTAGTTCCATCTTCGAAAGTGGCCCTTTTTCAAATTTGATTTTTTTATGATATAACTTTACAATAACTAAGAAGTTTTAATACCTTCATTTAAGGAGTATTACATTGTCTATTAAATACAATTTATTGCATTAACCTAGCATTTTTAGTTTCCGAGATTTTTAGGATTCTTTAAGTGACCCGGATTCATTGCTCTCGAGTGTATTTGGACAAACAGTTGAACTGGGCAAAACACGCTAACTACATCACCACAAAAGCCAGCAACTCCCTGTGGCAATGCAAGCGTATGCTTGGCAGGAATTGGGGGATTAGCCCCAAGATCGCTTACAGGCTATATACCACAGTTATCCGACCAATTATCACATATGGCTCACTAGTCTGGTGGCCCAGGCCAGATCTGAGTACTGCCCAGAGAGACCTCGAAAAACTATAAGGGTTCACTTGTGTAGCAATCACTGGCTGCATAAAAACTACACCCACTGCTGCCCTACAGGTGATGCTTGGCCTACCACCTCTACACCTCATCGTGCGAGAGGAGGCCGCCCTGGCTGCTTTCAGGCTCCATATATCAGGGACCCTAAGCAAAGACTCTAGAGTCAAGCACATACGCATTAAGGAAGATGCGATCAAACGACAATCAATGATGGCATCACCCTGCGACAAAGCCCCGACACTGCACTACTTTCAAAGGCATTACAACATAATACTCACAAAAGAACGGTGTGACTACTCAGGCCCGAAAGAGCTGAGAGTATACACCGACGGATCAAAGACCGACTCTGAAACCGGAGTCGGAGTTTACTCGCGCGTCCTTAACATAAATATATCCAGCCTGCTGGGAATGTTAAATACTGTCTACCAGGCGGAATGTGTGGGCATCATACAAGCGGTGTGCGCCGTAGAGGCCAGGACAGTTATGGACACCCATATACGCATACTGTCCGACAGTGCCTCAGTCCTCCAATCCTTGGGGAGAAAGTATAATACCTCGAGTATAACACTAGAATGTCACAATATTCTAGACTCTAGAGCGTGTAGAGGTATTTAACCGCAACACAGTGACACTACAATGGATAGGGTACTCATGACTACATGAGTAATAACTTGTTGTTACATATGTTGGCTTCACTGGTTAAAATAAGTCCACGTATTACGGATAATTTGTTTATTTTACTGTAACTACACTTCTACTTAAATAACAGAAGGGATAGTTCAACCTTTCTAGAAAACGCGAACAAGCTTGTTCGTTCTACACGACTCGTTATGTTATTAGGAATCTTTCAAAAACAAATCAAGCAAAATGAGGGTTACATAAAAAAAATGCTTCAGAACACGAAAACAATCTTTTGGCATTGATCATTTTTGAACGAAAATGTTACCAGCTGAATCAATTATGGATTCTGGGGACACGGCAGTGCCCTCACCAAGTCGAGCAACAACAAGCGACACGGCCGTACCATCCTTTTCTGGAAGCAGTTCAGCTCATTTTCGACCCCCCTATAACTTCGTTGTGGACAAAACTATAAGCCTGAATCTTCAGTAACCGAGCAGGCATTGTATAAACACGGCATATTTCAAATTTCATTCAATTCTAACCAGTAGTTTAAAAACTATAACTAGTCAAAGTTTGTTAATTTGTCACTCACCCGCTGACTGACTGATCGATCATCAAAACTATAAGGCACTTCTAGCAGACATAGAAGCTTAAAAATCTGAATACAATTAGTGTTTAGTGTATAAATCAAGGAAAAACTAAAATATTTTGCAATTTCGGTCCAGTTTTCTAGATCCATAAACTGCATAAATAACTTTGTAATCCCATATAATTAATGCTATATTTATATGGGATTACAAAGTTATTTAAGCAGTTGGTGTATCTAGAAATATAAATTTATATAATAATCTTATATAAATAATAATTTTCTGTTAAGTACATTGACAGTATTTATAGTGCATGAGAGATAACAATTTTACTTATGGATTAACTTTAACTGACGTTTGACGAGTGCGGCACTAAATATTACTAACTAATGTCAAAAAAATAAACAATAAGAACACGACGCAGCCGCTCTCGTCTCATATGTATAATGAGTGCTGCAATGCCAGCTACGTACGTGCGTATTTATAAGTGCGTAATTATAGTTTTAAATAACCGCACTCGCGGTGCAAGCGAGCGCGGCGCGCGCAGAGATAGATGCCCCCGAGTGGGATCCCACCGCGCTAATGCGCACGAGCGTCCTCTGGCTGTTCGAATGTGCCTAGAAATCTTACCTATAAATTTGCGATATACTTATATAGTTTTGATTGCTACATTAGTTTGACGACTGAAAGGCTTACTCATTAGTTTACTGATATTATTTGCTTACCATTTGGACGTTGTTTGGATAATTTTAAAATATATTAGGTAATACGTTTTAAGTACTTTAAAGTCACTTTTATCTATGAATCATATTCCTGTACAAAAAATCTCTTGCGTGCCAGTACTAGTACTAACCTAGACTACAACATCTTATAATGACCTTAATTATCAATATTAAAAATCTTTTGTATTTTAAATAAATAGATTGACTTAGCAATTGCACTAAACAATCCAATTTAATATAATATGTATTACTTGTGAGATACATTGTGTTTTTAATAAATACAAAAGATACATTGTGTATTCATGCGATGGCCAAGTCAATCTATTTATTTAAAACATAAAAGATTTTTAATATTCTTATAGTATGTTGTTAGGTTAGCTAATTACGTAATAACTTAAGACAAACGGAACCTTAAGTAGGGACTGAATAAAATGACCGACTTGGTATTACATGTGTTAGGTTCGTTATGAAATATAGTATTTAATTTGATTTTGAAAGTTATTTTTATGGCAACATTTGAACACGTGCTAATCCGGAAGTAATATTAAGGCGGAACCTTTTGGGTAGCCCGCGAAATTCATTTTTTTTTTAAAGTTTTTTGCAATTTGCAGGTCACTGTCAGGTTGTATTTTGATTAAAATATTATTCGCAACCGTAACAAATATGGCTTAACAGAATTGTAATCATTGGAATAAGCAATACATGATACTTATCTAGGATTAAACTCCACCATCTAGCCACTCTCGGTACCATATCTTTTTTAAGAAAAGTTGCACGCAAAGAATTACAGTCAGTGACGATGGTAAAGTGTAATCTAAGAACGTATGGCCTGAACCGAACTAAAGCGCATATCACTGCTAGTCCTTCTAGTTCATAGGATAAGAAATGAGAATCTTCAGGAGATGTTTGTCTGCTATAAAATGAAATAGGTTTAAAAAAACCATCAACCTGTTTCTGCAATAGTATTGCACCCACTCCATGATTACTTGCATCCTTATGGATTTGTGAGGTTTTAGGATCAAATTTGCTAGTCGTAGTTTTTCGAATACTATTTTTAATCTATCGATACCCTGCTCAAAACTGTCAGAGGGAACCAATACGTCATCCATATAAGCTAACGCGGTGTTGAATCGAGCGTTCCCTAGAATCAAATTGAGAGCACGCTGAAAGACAGCAGGGGTGTTTGCTAGACCAACGGCATCCGATTAAATTCAAACTGCCCATCTGGTGTAACAAACGCTGTCTTGGTTTTTGACTCTTCTGTTAAACTTATTTGGTAGTAACCTGAAACCATATCTAACGCAAAAAAATATTTGTTGCCTGCTAGACTGTCAATTTGATCTTCTATTCGTGGAATAGGATAATGTTGTTTGGAAGTCTTTCTATTCAAAGCCCAATAGTCAACGCACAATCGTTTGTCCCCGATTTTTTCACTACTATTATGGGTGAAGCATAAGGTGAAGTTGATTCCCTAATAATATTATGTTTTAATAAATCATCCACCGTTATTCTCACCTCGTTGCGTTCTGTATGACTAAGCCGATAGGGGCGATAAACTACTGGGTTATTATCGTTAAATTGAATATCCATAGCCGTTACGGTAGTGTGACCCAATTCCGACAAATTTAGCGCAAAACAATCACGATATTCATCAATCAGCTGTTTTAACTTTGCTTTTTGACTATTATTTATGGTACCAACATTTAAATCTCTCTTATCAATCTCTTTATCAATTTTGCTGTTCAACCTGGTTATTGTTAAATATGTCGCATCCGGTCACGTGGTACGGGCATGAAACGAATCGCAAGCGCGCCACTGGCGATATCACGTGTTCTACCCACACCTACAGCGCGCTTCTACAGAGTCGTGATGTTTTAAACCTACGGCGAGGTAGACATTCAGTGTCTGATCGTATCAGAGTTAAGACGTCGCGGAACTGTACTCGATTCGTTGTGCTCAGTTATTGTGCTAAATTATTGTAACTTGTGATTTTAATAAAAGCAGTGTATCGCACCCAGTGTGTTTTCATTGCACGAAACCCATCTTTTACCCACATGATGTCCGAATCTAACGGATTAAATCCTGACGATCCAACAAATATATATCCACGAGAAATAAGTTCGACTTTAGTGAACGATAAAGGTTTATTAATTGTGTTACCTATCGTAACATGACCTAGACCGTTCAAAAAATTGTATTGTTCAACTTCAATGCTGTATGATTTTTGATAACCGTTTTCTTTAGTAAGTGGTCCCGAAAAACAATTATTGGTGTAACATTTAGTTTGATTCAAATCGATATAATTATACACTACCGTATAATTGTATCGATTTGAAACATTTCAGATTAAATGCGTCATTTCTATTGGCACTATTGTTTTTAGATATGAACGCCAATTCCTTGCTTGTTTTAAAGACTTCTACGTGAGATTGTTCTGTAACTGTCTGTCCTAGTAAAACATCATAACTCAAATAAATATCAGATATTATGATTAAATCAATCGTAACTAGAACTTCATCGACAGACAACGGCAACTTACAAATACCTATTGGATTTATAGTTGAATTACCAAATCCCCGTAATATTGGTAAATCGTTATATAACCATTTAGTAGGATTTACTAATGTCCGTGCAACTGATTCACGTATCAAACAGCACTGACTTCCAAAATCTATGTAGCCCGTAAAAGTTTTGCCGTTGATCGCGACAGGTTTTTTAAATTTTTCATCTATTTTCATTTGTTTGTTTTCATTTGGTCACAAAGTTTTAAACTCAGTCCTATCTTTTCTTAACTCTCTTGTATAGTTTGGATTATCATGATCTACTCTCGTGCATTTTTCACATTTAACTATTAGTTTTTGGCAAATATCGACCATGTGTCCGACTTATTGACAGTTAAAACATGTTAAAACCTTACTAACATCACCCTTGGATCCACGTCGCGATAGATCTGATACAGGTTTCACTATTTTCTTGTTAACATTTCTTAAAGATCCTAATAACTTATCAACATTATCAAACCCTACAGCCTCTGCGCCATAACGGACCGACCTATCCTCTATGCCATACACTATGCAGTCAATAGCATCTTTTCCTGTGTAAGATTGTTGTACAGGCCTAATGTTGCGACCATCCTTCGTCGAATGACCATTCACACAACGCGATTCACCAGTCAAACGTGCAGCAGTATCAGCATACTGAGGCACAACAGTAATTTCTCGCGAGCGGTGCAATCTTTTACGTTTGTAACGTCGCTTTTTGCTAACCTCCTGTCTTCGAGAGCCGCTACGGATCGAATTATTCGGTCTGCGCGCGTGACGAATTTCGAGAAGATTGCATTCGCGAAGTACATTTACGTGTTACACCATGATGCTGTCTATCCTTGCGTCGAATGCGAGAACGAGACTTGCGTGACTCAGAACGTGTTTGCTGTTTTGCAACACGTGTTCGGCTTGCTCTTCTGTTGTATCGACCTCGGGATTTCCTTCGTGATCGCACAGAAGACACTGAACTATGAGAACGCGATGTAAGTCGCGTTCTTGATCGTAATAGTCTATCACGTTCCATTGAATTTATTAAAAAGTTTGCAATTACCACTAACAGCCAAAAAAAATTGTAGGTAAACTGAATCTTTGTATCTGACCGAGAACGGCGCGCAGCGTTCCCGCTTCGGATTTGTTGGATTCACTGGTTAAAGTAAGTCCACGTATTACGGATAATTTGTTTATTTTACTGTAACTACACTTCTACTTAAATAATACAAGGGATAGTTCAACCTTTCTAGAAAACGTGAACAAACTTGTTCGTTCTACACGACTCGTTATCTTGTTAAGAATCTTTAAAAAACAAATCAAGTCAAATGAGGGTTACATAAAAAAAAAAATGCTTCAGAACACGAAAACAATATTTTGGCATTGATATTTAAAATGATAATTTTTGAATGAAAATGTTACCAGCTGACTCAATTATGGAATAATCTTTTCTATAACTATTTACAATAATTTTACTAGTGTAATATATAAATGTTACCAGCTGAATAAACTTTATTATAACAGTGTATAAAATATCTAATGTTACCTATTACAGATCAACATCATTTTTGAAAAGAAACCAGTTTTATAATCGTTTGGTATTATTTGACACAAGTGTTTTAACACAAAAGATGAAAAGACTCCTTCAAACAGGCGTGACACGCGACGCGAATCGCACGCGACACAAAGGCACTGCTCGTCGCGCGACAGGCGGTGCCTATGTGTCACGTCGTGTGTCGCGCCTGTTTGAAGGAGCTTTTGGCTTTGTTATGTATATATTATGCTGATTAACATAATATATATTTAAGGAATCTTACTGTATCATTGTCATTGCACTGTAGGTAATTGTATACAGATTGGTTTTTAACGAAAGCCATAAAGAGGTTCTTGTTTTAAGACGTAAAGAAATCTAATTAGCTTGTGAATAACCTTTTATTATAATAACATAACAGAACATCACGCCTGGATACCCCGGAGGGTAAGGTAGAAGTGTACCTAAAGTACATCCACATTTCGCTAGTTTCTTTATATATGTACCTAATAACAGGCGTTGCATTTTCCATTTTTCTTTTAATAATAGGTCTTTACCTATGAAATTGCCGTTTTGTATGAAAAAATTTAAACGATTTTTTTTCATGAATTTTTTATTTGTATTAATCGAAGTAATCACCCATGCAATCAATGCATCTTTGCCATCGCAGTGGCAGTTTATTGATGCCCTTCTTAAAGAAATCAGCTGGACGGGAGGCAACAAATTCTTCAAAGGCATTTTGTACTGCCTCTCGGGTATAAAATTTTTTTCCCGCCAAGAAGGTATCCAAATTCTGGAAAAAGTAGTAGTCTGTAGGCGCAAGGTCTGGTGAGTAGGGCGGATGACGGAGAGCTTCCAACCCCAGTTCTTGCAACTTGGAGACCGTCTGCTGTGCAGTATGAGGTCGCGCGTTGTCGTGCAGGAGCAGCGGAGACGAGCGATTGACCAATGCTGGTTGGAGATGCGCCAGCTTCTCCATCATTGTGTTCAGTTCTTCACAGTACACATCTGCAGTAATGCTCACCCCGTTTGGTAAGAAGCTGTGATGAATCACACCGGCGCTAGACCACCAAACAGTGACCATCACTTTTCTAGGGGTAAGTTTTCGTTTAGGGCATTGTTTAGGTGCTGAACCAGGATCCAACCAACTTGCTGAGCGCTTACGGTTATCAAACAGAATCCATTTTTCATCGCAGGTAACAATGCGGTTCAAAATTCCTTCATTTGTGTGTCTGTTGAGCAGTGCAAGGCACGTCTCGACGCGTACTTCGCGCTGGCGATCATTGAGTTCGTGGGGCACCCATTTGTCAAGCTTTTTTACCTTGCCAATTTGACGCAAATGGACCAATATTGTTTTGACGCTAACGTCGAAAGCTGCTGCTAATTCAGCCGTAGATTGTGTATCATCAGCTTCCACAATCGCCTTTAATTCGTCATTGTCGACCAAAGTCTTCGGACGACCGCGAGGTTCATTTTTCAGGTCGAAATTTCCAGAACGGAAGCGAGCAAACCAATAACAGGTGGTGCGTTGGTTTGTAGTGTTAGCTCCGTAAACGTCGTTGATGTTGCGTGCCGCTTGTGCCGCGTTGCTGCCACGACGGTACTCATATTCCATAATTACTCGAATTTTTAACGTATCCATGATGACGAAAAAGATTGAAATGCGATGAAAATGTAACACTAATCAATAAAGAAATGACTACTTTTAGAAAAAAAAATCCATGTTTTTAAAATAAAATTAATTTGAAATTAGAATTCTTAGCCAAACAAAAATTATTTTGATTTGAAATGGCCAGTACTGCAGAACGGCAATTTCATAGGTAAAGACCTAATATTTTGCTTTAAATCATCGCTCAGTGCACTGAAAAGTAGTGGGAAATATTAATTGGTGATCAATGACACGGGCATTTTGCTGGTCACATCAACTTTTAATCGCCACTCTTGGAAACAGCGGCAGTCTATTCTTGGCGAAAAAGATAAATCATTCTGCGTAACTGTATGGAAGTCAGATAACAACAAATTAATACTGCGCAATTCCGTCACTTGCTTTTACGTAAAGTCATGGCAGTAAAACAAAGCAAATCTTAAATAAAAATGGCCAACAATAATTAATAAGTAATCGTTAAAGTTGTCATGTACTCATGTCGTCACGTGTCATGTCTTAATCCAAAGCCATTTTTCTAAAACACGCTGCCTGTGACTGATAGTGTTTATCTAAAGTTGACATGTTTTTTGTTGACAAATTACGCGAATCATTTGGACCCAACCCCGACAGAGGCAAGTAAGAACTGTTCATTGATCTTCTAGCTGACCATTTATTTTTAAGCTATTGCATAGCTTCTATCGCGGGCTTTGAGCGCGGGGACCGGAGCCAGAAATTCCGTAACGAAAAAAAACCTCACGCTCTCTACTCCGATGGGCACGGAGGTGTGGCTTGAAGGCCATGCATTGTCTAACGTCGTTTCTTTTCGGCAGTTTTCGACACGGTGTTTGTGTGCGTGCAACTAGACGTATTGTACGACTCTACGAAGCTCGCACGAATCGAGACGAGCTGCTCCGAAATCGGACGAATACATAAGCAGCTGTTTATGAGAAAGTATATAGGTGCATAGGTATTTATCAAAAAGTGTAACTTGAATTAATATTTATTTCCATTTACTTTCGTAGCATTTATCATTTACCAGTCGGACACCATACATTTATTATAATCACCACTATCTTAAAACTCAATATCCCAATATCTCGGAAACGGCTGGGAATATCAAAATTCTGACCAAATTCCCCCCCCCCCCCCCCTATAACCCCGCTCTCAAATAGTACATACATACAGACAAGCCCCTTTGACCCCCCTTTTTTGACCCCCTCTTTTTCGACCCCAATATTAAGTTGTATTATATTTATTTATATTTAAATCAATCCCACTTATATATGATCCCGGGACCCCCCCGCTTCACCCCTTTTGACCAACCCCTCCACCCGTCCAGGGCTACTTCACCCCCCCGGGTCTTAACTTTTGAACCGGAGGTCGTAGAGGTATCGAGTTTGGAGTCTTTGGAATCGGCAGTAAAGGGCCTATCTTTTGGCCCCGATAAGGTTAGGGTAAAGCGCCCCATTTTAAATTTATTTTAGATTTAAAAAAAAAAAATTCTTATTTCTTATTCTTATACAAAATACTATGCAATAGCTTTACCGCGGCAGTCCCCGAGTGCCACACGTCTTTTTTATTTACATTGTTCTCACATATAGAAGCAACAAGAATAATGTACCAACGATTTTGTAATAGCTTGATTTAAAAAGAGTGTCCTTGGAGTTTCTTGCCCGTTCTTCTCCATAGAGATCTACGTTTTGGAATGGGCAACTAGCTTCAACTTTCTGACTAACTGATCGACTCTTTGACAATTCAAAAGTGCCTGTAAATAGTTTAATTGAAATAAATGCTTTGAGTTTGAGTTTGAGTTTGAGTTCTTCTTCGTTCAACTTTCTTGCATATCCTAATTACAAATGACTAATCTAGAAATTATTAATAATGAAATAGACGCGCTTCAAGTTTCTAAATCGCTCAAGTGTCAAGCTGAGAGTTGCGCGCAGTTTATAAAAGACCCGAAAAAAGGTTTTAAAATATTACATTTAGACATACGAAGCATTTCTAAAAATTTCGATGAAGGCTCAGTGCTTATGCGATTATTAGGCTTCCAGAGTGACGTGCTTGTTCTCACCGAGTGTTGGTTAAGTAAACTTTCACACTTGCCGACCTTGGATGGCTTCACGTAATACTACACCAAAAACACATACAACCAAAACGACGGGTGTGCTATCTACGTTAAGTCTTCCCTTAAAGCTGACGTTAAGGAACCACATTTTGTTGACGCGAACTGTCTCATTTGTCGCATAGAGGATGTTACAATAGTAGCTATTTATCGCCCTCCTTCTTTTAAAAGCATTAACAACTTTATTGATAGTCTCGATAACGTACTCAAATTAACAACTCCTTCCGTCGTCCTGATCAGTGATATGAACATTGATATTAAGATTGACAACATTGATAGTCACTCAGATGAGTACTTAACCTGTGCTGCCTCTAATGGACTTCTCCCAGCTCATTTGTTTCCGACACGGCTCACAAACTGTTTAGACCACATTTTACTCAAACCAAATAAATCCGCTACCACTTTCGTTATAGAATCATCCATAACGGATCACGAACCGTTGCTATTGTTTCTACAAACCAGGAGTACGAACTCGGATATGACCCGCACTAGATCAAAAATTGACTACGAATCCGCTATAGAGAATATCAAAACCCATGACTGGTCTCCAATGCTGTCAATCTCGGATCCTAATGATGCTGCAGATGCGTTATTAAGAAATCTCTCCTCTATTGTCATAAATCACACTCGGGAACATGCTGTTCCAAGTAGAGAACGTATCTTGAAGCCCTGGATTACGCCAGGGCTACTCCGCTGCGGCGGCGATCTCTCGCGTCCGGCCCTGGTTCATGCCATGGTACGGAGCGAGAGGGAATGGGAAGCAGTCACCTCCTTCTGCGAAGCAGTAATGCTCGCGAAGGAGGAGGCGGAGCGCGTGAGGGAGAGGCAATCATTGTGCCCTCACGCCCCTAGTCGCCGCAGGAGGAGACACCCTGGGCGTCGGGAGTCGATAGCCGACTCCCGGCCACCGCAGGCGCGGGCCTGCGGACGGCGAGCAATGGGCAGCTCGCCGTCCGGTAAGGACCAGGCCCGGGTCGACGGCGCGTTGTGTTCCACGCGCGCCTCAAAGAGATGTCAGCATAATTGACGGGGTCCGATAGGGCCGATGCCTGCCGGGGTCGCGGATTGTTCGAAAGAGTTACCGTGGCCCTGGCGCACAGGCAACTGAAGGAACACGGGTGGGTTTTAGTCAGTAAGAGTCAGACACGCCCTTCCGCTCCGCCCAGAGCGGGAGAGGTCATTTGATGACTTCCCACACAAAAAAAAGAAAAAAAGAAGGCTACTCCGCTGTATACGACACCGCGACCGAATGCATGTCAAACTCAAAAAGTCGGAAGATAACCTTATGCTAAAAATAACCTACACTCGCTATCGCAATTACTGTAATTCCCTGCTGAGAAACTTTAAACGCTTGTATGAAAAGAAACAGTTCTTAATGCAAAAAATAATGTTAAGGCTACTTGGAATGTTATTAAGAAAGTCTCAGTTGTTCAAACTCAATCTTCTCCCTCTTTTTATTATTATTTATTATTATTCTTTATTTGTCGGACAACAATGATCCATCGTGTTAGTAAACAAATAAAACTTATTACTAGTGTTAGTATTACAATACAATAGACAAGATAGAATAGTTAAAATTGTGAAAAGGACACTCCCAATTAATGTTTTGTGATTGTCCTTCTCACAAAACTTTTAATAATCGAAGAGTCGATACTCTCTGCTATAGTTTTTAGAATACTGTTGCCACTCGCCCGTAACCTTGACAACAGCGACGCAGTTTTCTTGCGAATGACGGCGTGGAAGCCGTCAGTTCTGTTTTGCACAAACATAGTAGATGCGCTGCACCATCGTGGCAGTCCCAACAGCATCCTAAAAATATTATTATATTGAACGCGTAGGTCATCTAGCGTTCTTTTGGTATAGTTGACCCAAAGATTCCCCGTGTAAAAGCACTGGCAATATGCCTTAAAAAGTGTTACTTTCACTAGTATACTACACCGAGCTAATCTTCGGGCCAACATGTTACCTCGGACCGCCAAAGCCCTACGCTCCCTTTCAATATCAACATTGTCCTTAAGGTCGTCAGCGAGAAAATGCTCTAGATATTTGACTTTTGTCACTCTTTTGATGTTCAAGCCATTTAGGGTAATGTCAGGTACAGTATCTGGGCATTCACCGCCGGCCCCAAAGACAATGTATTCACACTTTTTAATATTATAACTCAGTCCGTGCGAGGCAGCATACGCCTGACAGACCCTTAACATTTCATTCACGGCACCTGCCGTCGGCGCCAGCAACGCCATGTCATCAGCATAGCTGATACTATTTATTTTTACAACATGGACGCTACAACCGACCCGCATATTGCTGAGGTCCACAATTAGGCCATCTATATATGTGCAAAATAGCCTAGGAGATGTCAGACCACCCTGTCTCACACCGCATCCTAACCTATATGTCTCAGAGAGTGCATTGGACCACTTCACAACATTTTCTTGGTTCCCATACCAATACTTTAGGATCCTGAGGACTCCTGCCGGTACACCCCTGTCCTCAAGCTCTCTCCAGAGTACATCATAATTTACCAGATCGAAGGCTCTGGAGAGATCCAGAAAACAGGCGTATACCGGCGTTTTACGATTAGTGTAATACTGGACCGTATGTTTGAGGCTTACTATGGCGCTTTCCGTAGACAGTCCAGGTTGAAACCCGAACTGCGAGTCATGCACGGATAGACATTCCTTCAAGCTAGAGTCAATCATACCGTCCAGCACTTTAGCCATTGTGGTTGCGAGAGATATAGGTCGATAGTTAGACTTATCTGACATGTCGCCCGTCCTATTCTTAATTATAGGAACCACCAGTGTTTTCATTAGTTCTGCCGGCAAGTAAGAGTGACTTAGGCACATGGTATAAAACAACGACAAAACCCTTGGCAGATGAACCCCAGCAAATTTGAAATGCTCAATACTGAGCCCGTCGTGTCCGGGAGATTTGCCTCTGCTCATATTTTTAATTACAGCCGCAACTTGTCTGGCCGAAAAGAACATTAACGACTTCACTCCCTGACCTTCAGGCCCAGCATTAATCAAATCAACTGAGGGACCCAAAGGAGATTGCACTGTAAAATGTTCCTTGAACATATTTGCCATCTCCTCCGGATCACTCCTCCCGCCGACATTCACAGAGAGGCCAGGCTTAATATCAAGCCTACTCGTGGACTTCCAAAACTTAGCGAAATTATTTGTTGCTCTTGCTTTTACTATCATATCCATCTTTATTTGCTCCTGGTTTTTTTGGCACCATTTTAACCGAGCCTTGAAGATGTTACGGGCCACTCGCATTTGTTCAAAACTAACTCCAGAGGTTGGCCGATTGTTTAAAACCCACATTTCGAATTTAAGCCTGGCCTCCCTGTGTGCATCTCTTACATGGTAATTCTTTTGACCTCTTGCAATTATTTGATAACCCTAAATCCTCGCTTAATCACGTCAACAACTTTTTTGCTAATGTTGACAAGTAGCTTGGCGTCGAAATATAAATCACCCCCAATGGTGCCCAATTCTTTGCTGAATTCAAATTCGTGTTGCTCAATGGCCCTCTTTGAGGTAGCCGAAGACGATGTTGACTCCATTATTTTGGGTCTTAGGACTGATTGTGCTACTGGTTTGGACTGCATACCGTCTAAAATAACAAAGGCCTCGAGATGCGTATTAGTTCCAGTTATTACACATATCTGTACTTTGTCTATAAGTGCAGGTGTCTTTCCAACGGCGTTTAAAAAAGCAGTAGTTCACCCCATTCACAAGTCTGGACGCAGAGATGATGTCAATAACTACCGTCCAATTTCAATTTTAACAGCAATGTCAAAGATCTTAGAACGAATACTGAATAGGAACCTGATCAGTTTTCTCGACGCAAACCACATCTTAGCGAATAACCAATATGGTTTCAGAAATGGAGTTAGTACCGAAGACGCAGTCATGGATTGGTCTAATCACGTGGCTAGGATGCTAGATAGAAAACATAAGTGCCTGGGATTTTTTTTTGATCTGTCAAAGGCATTTGACACTGTTTCTGCCCGAGCACTATTGAGTAAAATGGAAAGCATTGGAATACGTGGACACCCATTGAAAATCTTCGCAGACTATCTCAGCAATCGTACCCAAATAGTGAAAATCGGCCCACACGAAAGTGATGAGCTCCCTATCACATACGGCATTCCGCAAGGCAGCATTCTGGGGCCTACACTCTTTCTCATTTATATTAATGAACTCTGCAAACTACCTCTCGTCAATTGTAAGATATATACGTACGCGGATGACACTGCCCTTGTTGTCGATGGTTATGACTGGCCCCAGACATACCAAAACGCCGAGGCTGCGCTGTCCTATTAGGAAAAGTAGGGAAAAATTATTTGAGCTGTATGGCCTTAAGCCTTATATTAACTCTGAAACTTTTAATAAATACGTTGCTACTTACTCTAAAACTTTTAAAAATACCTGCAAGGTAGCTAAAGCCTTGTACATTAGCAACAAGATCAAATCAGCCGATAATAAAATAAAACGGTCTGGAAAATTATCAATAATGAAACTAACAGGAATAAAAGACATAATAATGATTTCAAACTCGAGACTTCTCGTGGTCCCATAAGCACTAACAAAGAAGTTGCTTAAGAATTTGTAAATTTCTTTACCAGTATCCCACTTAAAACTACTGAAACCTTAAACTCGTCACCCTCGCGTTCTATTGACATATTAAAAGCAAACGTTTCATCCTGCCCGACTGAATTTAAATTCAAGCATATAAACCCCATAATAGTATTAAAAGCTTTCAAGCAAATCAAGATTAAACTAACCGAAGATATATGGGGAATGTCTATCAAAGTGTGTTCCTCCATTATTGAGACTATAGCGCCGTACTTGGCCTTAATATTTAGTTTGTGTGTGGATCAAGGAGTCTTCCCGGATCTAATGAAATACAGTAAGGTAATACCACTTTTCAAATCAGGGGATAGTAAAGACACCAATAATTATAGACCCGTATCCGTGTTGCCGGTTTTCAGCAAGGTGTTTGAAAAGGTAATGCTGAATCAAATGCTCAATCATTTTAACACCAATAAAATCTTACATGATCAACAGTATACTCAATACTCAATACTCAATACTCAATTCTTTATTGCATTCCATATGTATTACATAGATGGTCTAAAAAAGTAAAAGATCAATATGGACCCTGTCGGGCACAGCAACATTAGGAGAGAGGAAGAGAGCTAAGCAGCAATTCAATATTATAAAAAAATATTAGATGAGTTTAATTGGGTTTATAATTATGTATATTTATATATTAATAGGTTTGTGTATAGTATATTAGTATTATGGTTTCACCAAGGGACGTTGTACGACTGACGCCGGTGTCACCTTATTAAAACACATATTTACGGCGTGAGAAGAAGCCCAAGACGCAGTAGGAATCTTTTGTGACCTCTCCAAGGCATTTGATTGCGTCGACCAGGAAACCCTAATCTTGAAACTTGAGCATTACGAACTTGGAAAACTTGCTCTCAGTTTAGTAGAATCTTATTTAAATGATAGACAACAGCAAGTTCAAATAAATGGTGTCAATTCACTCGGTTTAAAAGTAAAAATGGGTGTACCACAAGGCTCGATATTGGGTCCTTTCCTCTTTTTAGTATATATTAATGATCTACCCCATTTGTTAAAAACCCTACCACAAATGGTGTTATTTGCTGACGATACTTCTTTAATTTTTAAAATTAATAGACGTGCATCAAATCTTGACGACGTAAATAACGCCCTACTGCAGATCCAAAATTGGTTCACTGCTAATAATTTAGTATTAAATGGGAATAAAACTAAGTGTATTAGATTTTCCTTACCAAATGTCAAAAGTACAAATTGTGAGATAGTATTAAATCAAGAGAAACTAGAATTCGTCGATAAAACTGTTTTCCTGGGCATCACGCTTGACTCAAGGCTTCAATGGGTCCTCATTTAACATCCCTTGCAGGACGGCTAAGTTCAGCAGCATATGCTGTGAGAAAAATCCGTCAATTTACTGATGTAGGTACCGCGAGGCTAGTCTATTTTAGTTACTTTCATAGTATTATATCGTACGGTATTTTACTATGGGGACGGGCTGCAGACGTCGAGTCTATTTTTATTCTGCAGAAAAGAGCCATCCGAGCCATATATGGCCTCCGCAGGCGCGACTCTCTAAGGGAACGGTTTAAAGATATTAACATCATGACGCTACCTTCTCAATATACTCGTATCTATGGAAACATCATGCACGTAAGGAAAAATCTACATCTTTTTAGTAAAAGAGGTGAAAAACACAATTATATCACTAGAAATAGGGATCAATTAGTTCAACCAGGTTTCAGGCTGGCTAAAGTAGACTCATCTTTCATGGGGTACTGTTTAAAATGTTACAATAAAATACCTCCCCATATTCTTCAACTGAATGAAACTAAATTCAAATCTTGTATAAAACGCACACTATGCAGCCAAGCATATTACTCGTATAAGTTGGGGGATTACATCGCTGATAAAAATGCTTGGCTCAACGCTGGTCCTGCTCCACAAGGGCGCATAAAATAATTGATTAGCATTTGAAACTACTGTTGGAGCTGCTGAAGATTTTAAAAACTTATCTTTGCATTGTATAAATTCAATGTTTTAGTATTGTATAATTGCATAGCACATGTGTGACTACTATGTACCTACTATAAAGCTACCATCTAATAGGTTTTTCTTTCATTGACTTGAATGTGCCCTGGCGGCTGAGAGTTTGTCATGCTTACTCTAATGTCTCGCTGGTGGTGGCGTGTGTGTTGGATCATTAAGTTCCCTATGGTTATAAATGGTTGAGCTGAATGGTGCTGATCCATGCGTCATGTTCGTGAACGGGCGCCGTCAGTGGGGACTGGTCATTTCTTAGCTGCCACGGCTTATTTTAATTTAATTTAATATTTGAATTGCTTATGTCTTTTTATTACGAACGGTTTTAACGTTCTGCATCGTTCTCATATGCATAATTTCAACATAAACGATGTAATTAATATTTTGTAACCATTTTTTGATTTAAAAGACTGTCCATGGAGTTTCTTGACCGTTCTTCTCCATAGGTACCTACTACGCTTTGGAATGGGTAACTAGCTTCATCTTTCTGACTGACCGACCCCTTGACAATTCAAAAGTGCCTGTAATTGGTTTATTTGAAATAAATGCTTTGAGTTTGAGTTTGAGTTTGCAACTTTATGTGCTCCTGTCAACCTTGCGCAAACACTCTGCCCGCCCTCCAAAGGAACCGACTGGCAGACTTAAACATAATGTTTTCCGCCACAAACACCATAGAACTGCCTTCGCCAAGCGCCAATTCTACGTTAATAGCATTAAAATGTACAACTTCCTAAATAAAAAGATAAAAAAATATTTGTGCCCTAAATATCAATGCAAAAACTTACTTAGAGATTATCTCCAAACACTAAGTTATGACAACACTGAGGATCTTCTGCTGGGTAATTTAGAATAAATGATAAATAAATAATAAATGATTTTAGTTCTGTAAGTAGGTTTATACAAACACTTTTACACGTCAATTTTTTTCTTAAAACTAGATGAGGTCGGCGTTTCCTATCTGACTACTCTGAGAAGAAAGGCCGAAACAAACTCTGAACAATGATAATGAACTACTTACAAAAATCTCAATCTAACCATAACCGAATGTGTACTCAGCACCCTTGAGTTTGAGTTTTTATCACATCATCCTCCTGTCCTAATCCTCTTTGTTATCTGGTCTCAACCAGTGGTTCTTCCTTACCTTCGATTCTTTCCAACATCTATCAGCCTTCATCTCAGTTTTCACTAGCTTCCTAGCTATATCATAAACGAAAAAATTGAGCCGTCACGGGACGCCTGGCAGATGTGAAACATACCATGGTTTAGCGTGGCGACGCGTCACTACGCCATGCGTCACCTCGCCAACAATCGGTTTTACCCGCGGCTATAGATGTTTCACATCAAAAACGGTCAACCATCCAAAGACTGACCTTGGCAAGCGCTGCTTAACCTGACGCCTTCAGTATTGCGAGCTAATTAACAATCAAAATGGTCACCCATGCAAAGACTGACCTTGGCAAGCGCTGCTTAACCTGGCGGCTTCACTGTTGCGAGCTAATCAATGTAAAACACAATAATATACAGTATGGAAACCACATATATGCAGTAAATGAAACCACATACATGTTATCGCCTTTTCTGACCATACACAAAAAATGGACGAAATCGGTCCAGTAATTAGGTAAAAAACTAGAGTTCTAATTTTTATCAAATTTGAACACTTTGTAGAATTGGATAACTAGGTCAATGATTCAATGAACTTGAATCCTTGAACATTGAAAAGCGACGTTGCCATGCAGTACAAACTACATATCACGACGCTGTTACGTATTCTACTTACCTATTTGCCTAAAATGTAAAATCGGTACACCTAAACGACAAGCTGGAATAAAAAATAAAAAAAAATCAATTACAAAAGAAAAAAAGAAAAAAAAATTAATACATTTTATTTCAACGTTTGAGTGCGCAAACTAAGTGTGTATGGAGGCCACAGACAGTATCGCCCGACTCCCCGCGTGATCTCGGCCGCTGCCGTTGCTCTACGCAAATACATTCGTTTCGCAAATGTATGGAATTTAATACTGTGACGGTACGGCCCACTTGCTCTCACAGACAGGAAACCTGTGCAGTCAATGTGTGCAGGAAACATTATAGGCTGATTATTAATTTTTTTCGATACATGAGTACTTGAAATTACTGTTATAAAATACTGGCATTCAGCTGCATCCGGTTAGACTGGAAGCTGATTAGTACTTGGAAATTTGGAATTGCCTTTTGTCCTGCCACAGCCGAAATTTTGTTTTGCAATTTACACAAACATAAACTATCACTGGCACGCGCTAACATTTCCTGCGGGTGTACGTAGGCAGCGGTGTCTTTGGCGGTATCTTACAACAGGCGGCTCGAGACATGCGGCATTTTTCAAAGGCGGCGGTCATTGTGAACGAATTTTGCGGGCGGCAGGGAAGGAGGGGTGCGTGTAGGTAAGGACACCTGTTATTGACTATTAGGGAATAATGATCGATAAACAAAAAAAACTGTTTAGCTTTAAATACTTAGGGCGTAGTGTTTTTATTAGCCGCTGGGACGCTTTTGGTATCAAAAGAATACCAGACTTTTCTAACACTAAATTGTACTCACGCGCTTAGGTATTCCCACTAAATTGTACACGTCATCTGACGCGTCGGCTCGCGCGTCGAGTGTTTGTAAACAAACCCGATAAGCGGCGTCATTTCTTGGTATTCTGCGACCGTTGTATTTTTTTATGAATGCTAGTGAGTAGGGCTATATTAAAGTGTGCGTTGTATTTGAATATACGATGCTTCCGTTTGTAGACGACTGTTTAAGATGAACAAAGATACTTTTTTCACAGATTCCAACAAGATTTTTTCTAATAAGAAAAACAGGGGTTGTCCTATATGTTTTATAGTTTAAAAAACATGGTGTGTTAGTTCTTCATACGAAACATGAATAAAACCACTTACCACAGTACAATATTAATTATTTAAAAGCATCCAAAGTTGAGACTCACGACGGGTCGCTCGTTCAATGACAGCGAAAATGATATTTTTTAATGTCATAGACTAATTCCTTCTAGGGTTGTCATATCTCAAACGGTTCGGAAACAGATAACGTATGAAACTAAATCCATGGAATTGGAAAGTACCGCTTAATAGTGGTGATACAAGGATAAACAAGGATGAAAATAAAACCAAAAAAAATTGGTATGACTTTCACACCATGGGCGCAAAACTTTGAAAACGTTTTGGTAAGAAATTCACACCATGGGCGCATTGCGGTGACCTCACATTGGGATCAAAAGCGTCCCAGCGGTTAGAATTATCGTGCTCTTGTGATAATTCTAAAAACACTATGCCCTAAGTATGTATAGCTATACAGCTTCTTTGTTTAAGTGTGTTGTGTACGTTCTTGTTGCTTGTATTTTAATGCCTAGTTTTGGTAGTAGGTAAGTAAGTGTAAAAAAGTATCGATAAACGATAATTGCGCCGTTAACCCAAAATTATGACTTTTATTATTTTCGCCATTTTTGAGAAGTCTCGCTTTGTCAGTTCACCGCTGTCTTCCGGGATAGTGTATCGTGACTTTCGCAGAGATTTCATAGCTACTTGCACGCATTGCTTCAAGTGATTTTGGCAAATTAAACTGATAAATAGGTCCTTTTTTTAAGGTGAAATTGACATTTATTTGCTACCTGACTTTGTGTGTGTGTACCCGTGTATTTTTTGAACAAAATGCCAAGACAACAGCATTTTTACAGTGCTGCAGAGTATACAGACATGGTTTTATTGTATGGCGAATGCCGCCAAAATTCAGCCTTAACTCTACGTACTTATCGTGAGAGATACGGCGCAACTCGTGTTTGCCCTACTAATGTCCGGACAATCCTGGGAGCTGTCCAAAGGATCAGAGAAAATCAGCACATAGTGCCGAACACTCATGAAGGAGTTGCTCCGCGTCACGTTCCATCCTCTCTTGAACAACGAGTCTTAGACTATTTCGATCGGAACCCAATTTGCAGCCTTAGACAAGCTGGGCGTGTGTTTAGAGTGAGCCATAGAACAATACATCAAGTGCTGAAAAGGAACAAAATACGTCCTTATAAATATGCAAAGGTTCAGGCGCTGCTGCCCCGTGATAAGCCGATTAGAGAGTTTTACTGCCGCTGGGTACTAGAATAAATCTCTCAAGACCAAATTTTTTTATCAGATGTGTTTTGGACAGATGAAAGCACGTTTACTCGGAACGGCATGTGGAACCGACAAACCATGTGTCACTGGAGCCATACGAATCCCCATTTATTTAGAGAATCAGCTCATCAGTACCGTTTTTCCGTTAATGTTTGGGCAGGCATTCACGGAGATCAAATAATCGGCCCTGTTTTTATCAACGGAAACCTGAATGCACAGAAGTTTCTAGATCTTCTTAACGGCCCGATAGCACGATATTTAGAAAGATTGCCTGTGGTAGCTTTCAGGCGGGTATGGTTCCAGTTAGACTGAGCTCCTCTACACTCCGTACTCGTCGCGAGAGAGCGGCTTAACACCATGTTCGGCGAACAATGGATTGGGCGCTATGGCCCCCACAGGTGACCAGCTCGGTCGCCCGACTTCACTTCTCTAGACTTCTTTTTATGGGGCTTTATTAGGGCTGCGCAATCGTATTGTCGCTGCCTTTGACAGATTAAAAGCCATGGCTCTGGATCCTGAACGAAATTTGTTGAGCAGGCTTCGGGACAACACTGTGCGGCGATGTAACTTGTGCATTCAGAAGCGTGGTGGACATTTTGAAAATGTGAAAATTTAAGTTTCCTTTTTTTTACTAATGTGCAATAGTTAATTTAGTTAGTTCAGTTCAGTTATCGCGAAATAAAAACGTGGCGGTAAAAATGAACTAAGTGAATTTTGATTTCATCGAACATTGACAAACGATCAAACGCCAGCGCCGACAAAAAAGCCGCCATGGGATGTCACCCACGTGAGTAGGTAGTTGCCGCTCTTCCTGAGGTCAAGGTACGTTTTCTAAACAGTGTTTACTTTTATAGAATTTATTTTGATATTATTTATTATATTATGTTTGAAAATTTCACTTTTTTAATTTACGGTGTTTTATTTAATATTTAATTTTGCTATACTTCTGTGGACTAGTATTACTTGTGGTTTCATTTATTTCATATATGTGGTTTCCATACGGTATAATCAAAATGGTCACCCATCCAAAGACTGACTTTGGCAAGCGCTGCTTAACCTGGCGGCTTCACTATTGCGGGCTAATCAAAGTAAAACACAATAATAATCAAAATGGTCACCCATCCAAAGAATGACCTTGGCAAGCGCTGCTTAACCTGGTGGCTTGCCTATTGCGAGCTAATCAAGAATGAAAATGTTCACCATCCGAAGACTGACCTTGGCAAGCGCTGCTTAGCCTGACGGCTTCACTATTGCGAGCTAATCAAGAATCAAAATGGTCACCCATCCAAAGACTGATCTTGGCAAGCACTGCTTAACCTGACGGCTACACTATTGCGAGCTAATCCAGAATCAAAATGGCCACCCATCCAAAGACTGACCTTGCCAAGCGCTGCTTAACCTGGTGGCTTCACTATTGCGAACGAATCAAGTTAAAACTCAATATTATCATAATTGTCACCCATCCAAAGACTGACCTTGGCAAGAGAAGCTTAGTGTTGCAAATTCATTCCTATTTACCCTATGTTCAAGGTCCACATGAAAAACTGCTTTGTAAAGAAAATATAGCGTGGCGAGGCGTTGTCACACTAACAATCGGTTTAAACGCGGCTATAGATATTTCACATCAAAAAGAGAAAAAGAATACGTTTATTTGCGGTAAAAATGACGCATAGAAAAACACAAATAAAAAAGAAACGAGTTGGGGGAAAATATGCGTCACATCCACGCAAAACTGCAATCGCTTAGCATAATGCTGTGACCCTATGCGAGATAGAGCCCCGGCGCTGGTTTTCAGCGACAGCCGGCTCATCAGTCGGATCATCTTTCACACATCTATCCATCTTTTGTTTGGTCTAAGTACTGTCTACCAGTCTATCACAGTATTCGATAAACGGCTAGGCATATATGATAGACAATGTTCGTCATTCATTTACATAATTTTGTATTATTTTCTGATAGACGCCAGGTAGGAATCTTGTGTGACCTCTCTAAGGCATTTGATTGCGTCGATCACGAAACTTTAATCTTGAAACTTGAGCATTACTGACTTGGAAAACTTGCGCTCAGTTTGGTAAAATCTTATTTAAATGAACAACAACAGCAAGTTCAAATACATGGTGTCAATTTACTGGCTTTAAAAGTAAACATGGGTGTACCACAAGGCTCGATATTGGGTCCTTTACTTTTATTAGTATATATTTATGATCTACCCCATTTGTTAAAACCCAACCACAAATGGTGTTATTTGCTGACAATACTTCTTTAATTTTTAAAATTAATAGACGTGCATCAAATCTTAGCGACGTAAATAACGTCTTACTGCAGATCTAAAATTGGTTCACTGCTAATAATTTGGTATTAAATGGGAAAAAAACTAAGTGTAAGATTACTTTACCAAATGTCAAAAGTACTTATTGTGAGATAGTATTAAATCAAAAGAAACTAGAATTTGTCGATAAAACTATTTTCCTGGGGATCACGCTCGACTCAAGGCTTCCATGGGGTCCTCATTTAACATCTCTTGCAGGCCGCCTAAGTTCAGTAGCATAATGCTGTGAGAAAAATCCGTCAATTTACTGATGTAGGTAACGCGAGGCTAGTCTATTTTTTTTAGTTACTTTCATAGTATTATCTCGTACGGTATTTTACTATGGTGACGGGCTGCAGACGTCGAGTCTATTTTTATTCTGCAGAAAAGTGCCATCAGAGCCATATATGACCTCCGTAGGCGCGACTCTCTAAGGGAACTGTTTAAAGATATTAACATCAGGACGGTACCTTGTCAATATATCTATGAAAACATTGTTTATATAAGGAAAAATCTACATCTTTTTAGTAAAAGAGGTGATAGACACAATTATATCACTAGAAATAGGGACCGATTAGTTCAACCAGGTTTCAGGCTGGCTAAAGTAGACTCATCTTTCATGTGGTACTGTTTAAAATGTTACAATAAAATACTTCCCCACATATTTGAACAGAATGAAATGAAAGGAGATTGACCGATCTGGACCAAATGCTGCCCAGGCATGGGAATACTTTCATTTGTTTCCTTACATGACAAGACATTAAAAAAAAAACATCCACGGGGTTATATGGTATCTTATGACTTTTTGGTGCTTTAACTCTTGATTTTTTTTTTAGCTTTTTCGTGAAATAATATTATTATCTTACTTATTCTACCTCCCAAGTCCAGTCCTGACCTCTCTAGTCTCGCTCGAAGCCAGTTTTTTTGTAAGCTCTATACGAAAATGACAGCTTTGTATAGCGCTGTCTCGATTTTCAATTGAGAGAAATCATAAGTCTCGCTTGCTCATATTCAGATTTGGTATGTGTCTGTCTCTTTCGCGCACGGTGGGTTTCTCTATACCGGCTTGCGCGCGCGCCAATTTGTTTGTATCGCAGTCTAACATCACTGTTTGACGTGAACCGTTGTGTACTGTGCGCTTATCTATTTCCTTATTTTTTTACAACTCGGCACATTACTTTTGGACTATCGTATCTACATCACCTGTTGACCTGGCTATTCATTTGGATTTCGCGATGTATCAACCACATCACAAAGTTTGTTTTGTGATCGTTCTGTAGAACGAATCAGAACATATACGTTAACTCGAGATCTTCAAAACGAACGTCAACATACAGTTCAAAACATCATTCAACATTCATTACCACGTAAGGTAAGTGCTTAACTTTTATTTAAGTAGTTATATTATTACTTTGTGTAACCCATTATCTCAACAGCTAAGCAATTATTTACATTACATAAATCATAAAAAATGCGTTCTTAGATATCTACTTAGAACTACTTACTTTTATTATTTTATTGTTCTTTTTTTTTATCTTTTATATGTACTGCTGTTGGTGTACCAAATAAATAAATAGAAGTAGGTACATACCTACTATAAAATCTCGACTCCACTTGGATAGAAACTGCAAGGAACCGCACAGGAACTCGTTATAAATTGTTATAGTCTACACGTTATCAGAGTCGTGGGACCCTAAATGTCAACAACCATAGAAATGTCCAACAAATCGGTCCAGTTATCGGTAGTCCGCTACCTGCACACCGAGATCGTTGAGTCACTGTGACCCTCCTAGTTACCTGCCAGTTGCTGATTGATGGTTAAAATAGGTTGTATGTTGTTTGTTTTGTATGTACCTACTTATTTTATTTAAAAACTACATTTTGTGTTACCACTAGTTGCGTGCATTTTCTATCGTTGATTTGTAGAAGTTACGTGGTGACGTTGAGATAGATATTATTATAGTGAAATGATTTCTTACAAAACGAATTATTTTAAAACACGTTGACTGTAGCTACCTGAACGTTTTCTCTTATCAGCTCTTGAATACCTATTCCTACTCCCCGGTTCTAGTATACAATATAATTCGACTATACTTCGGATTCATGTTATGCCGTGGGTTACATGTTTATCATTTTTTTATTGGTTCCAGATAACTTTCAATAATGAGGAATACCTCTGCCACAACTGTTGGACAAGAGCTCGCCATGGGACGTTGCCTGCAATGCCCGCTGCGGAAGATGCACCTACTGCGGAAGATACACCTGCTGCGGAAGATGCGCTTGCTGTGGTAGATGTGCCTGCTGTGGAAGATGCACCTGCTGTGGGAAATCCACCTGCTGTGGATAATCCGTCTGCCATGGAAAATCTACCAGCCGTGGAAGATCAGCCCGCGGAGGACGACATTCTAGGATAAAACGTAACATTTTACCTTCCCGGAAATTATTGCCGAGCCCCGAATACGTCAAATGCTTGCATGGTGTACAATTGCACAAATAATACTCTACGGCGACTACCAAAAAGTTTGAAAGTGCAGTTACTTATTAATAATAATTATTATGTTCCACCATATGCACGTGTGTGTCAGGAGCATTTAGAAGACAACACCTGGGATGATCTTTTTACGGCACCAAATCGTTGTTTTGATTTTAGTCCCCAACAAGTTTTTGATATGTTAGAATTACTAAAAGAACCCAGAAGTCAAATTATCGATTTTGAGAACCTTAATGCGCTGCATGATCAAGAATTGCATTATTGGACAGGCCGCACTCGAGATGAATTCGAAAGATTATTTAATCAAACTCCACTTTTAGCACAAAGGTGTCAAAATCCACGAACCGCATTAGCTAGAATACCTGCCAAAATGAGAACTGGAGAATCCAATGAACGACTCGCTACATTTTTCAACATGTCTCGTCCAAACCTAGAACGAAGAATGAAAATAGCTAGGGAGTGTCTGGATAGTGATTTTGTCCCTCGCCACTTGGTATTCGACCATATTTCTAGAGAGCAGATCGTTGAAAGAAATCTAGCAGTTCCTAACGCATTGTTTGCAAATAATCAGGAAGCTGTTGTTATATGTGACGGTACCTTTACGTATATACAAAAAAGTTCCAATTTCTGGTTTCAAAAAGACACGTACAGCATGCACAAGTACAGGAACCTACTAAAACCATTTTTGATAGTCACATGCGATGGACACATTATTGAGGTTTGTGGGCCCTATGCTGCGCTTACGAATGACGCAACCATTTTAAACAATCTTCTAGATGGGCCGGATAGAGTCAGTCATTGGCTGTTACAGGCGGGTGATATTTTCATATTAGGCAGAGGTTTTCGCGATTCTATTGCGTCTTTAGAAAGCCACGGATATGTCGGCATCATGCCACAATCGCAGACCAGAAGAGGCTAACCACTTACCACACTCGACGCCAATAAATCGCGGTTGTGCACCATTTGCCGGTGGCCGGTTGAGGTGGTAAATGGACGACTAAAACGGGATTTTAAGATTTTTCGTCAAGAATACTGTAATCTGGCCATGAACCACTTTAATACAGATCTTCGGATCGCTGCAGCGATAACTAATGCCTTCCATGTTGATATTATAGACAATACCAATGCATGTGAATTTATCAATATAGCCAGAGAGCGGCTGAATGTTGCCAATAACCTAGCTGAGTATGTTGATGAAAGAAGGCTAAACCGGAACAGAATCAACTTCGAAAATATTTCAGTGGGTAGGGATAATGTTGTTTCATTTCCCATGTTAACAACGGAGGAATTAACTCTCTTTACAATAGGAACGTACGAAATCAAACTTGCGCCTAGCTATTACAGCGAACATATACGCACCACGGACACATTCACTATTCAAAACTATAACGGTCGCCTTAACGACCTCTCCGATTTTTCGATGCCCACCAGCAATGTGCAACTAATTCGAGCGCACATAAAGAGCAGACATACATCTTCAAAAGTGTATCATTGCTTTATTTTAATTGACGAGAACAACTATGGGCTCGATTCCGTTCAAAATTATTGCTGCTCATGTTTTACTGGGCGAAGGACGATCGGCAGTTGTGCCCAAGTTGTTTGCTTAATTTGGTTTTTGGGATGGGCTAGGCACCAAGACGTTTTGAGGCGCCCTGCTTTATTTTTAGATTCAATAATTATGGACGACGATGAGGATGACGATTGATTAGGTATTTTAATGTTTACATGAGGCCGTATAGAGGATAATTTATTATATTGTAAACCTATGTAACGAATAACAATTGATTGATTTAATGACTATCCTTAACTAAGTTTTGTTATAATAATATAATCCATTGTTTATAATATACCGTCTTTTATTTTAAAAATAAGCTGTTGATTGTGATTTTTCGTCAATGTAAAACCTATACAATATATATTTTTTTCTCAATACTCCTCGGATAGATTCTGAAGCGCTTTGGGTTACAGACTAGTATTTAGTCTAAGGAACATTATGCACTATGATTCAATGTTGGGCAGCACTTGGTCCAACGTCCATACAAAAATGGTCAATCTCCTTTAAATCTTGTTTAGAACGCACATTATGCAGCCAAGCATATTATAGGGTGGGGGATTACATCGCTGAAAATAATATATTATATATATATATAACAAGCTGACCCGACAGACGTTGTCCTGCCTTAACTATGAATGTCATATGTCGTTTAGTTTTAGTTTTGACTATTGAGTAAAACTAAAACTATCGACTCATTTATCAACCGATCCATCTGTGTTAAACGATATTTGCACGCGCATTCTGTCAATCGCTGATAGTTCTTAGTTATTATTCTGAGGTTATTTCAAACAACTGACAGTTATGTGAGATTAATATTGGCGTTAAGTTTTCTTAATATTTGTAACGTTCCGATCAACTTCTTTATTTTTTTATTTCATAAGATCCTTTTCCTGACAATAACGAACACAACAAAAAAAAAATAGTGATATCGGTCCAGCCGTTCACGCGTGATGACGTGACCAAGGGAAATAGGGATTCATTTTTATACAGGGTGACAGGGAAATTCGACCTATTCCTTGAAAGGGGTTATACTAGAGGTCATTAGCAACAAATTGAGTCTCGTTAACTAGGGGTCAATATTGGATGGTAACCGAGCTATGACGGTTCTTCGATTTTTTAGAAAATTTCTGACTTGTTACCAAAAACAATTAATTATGAAAAAACTCCTCCACTCTAAACATTATATTGATACTTTTGTGAAAGCTGAAAAAATGAATGATCATTTAAAAAAAGTATACCTGCACAAAACTTACATAATCTTAGAAATAAAAGGCCTTTAGTAGCAATAATCTTTAATTTTTGTATACTTCCCGTAAAGAAACGTAAATTATTGCAAAAAAACTGTATGACAGTTAGCGTACAAATTAGCAAAATGACTAACTGGTTTCATAAGCTTTCCAAAAAACTACTATTGTTATATCATATTCCGTTAGAGTTAAAATAAAAAGCAGTTGATGTATTCCGGATAGCAGATTTCTTAGAATCGAACATTGCACAAAATTAAGTTACTGCCATTTCAGGGTGTAAAGCGTGTTATTTTCTGCCTATTGTTTGTCAATGTCAATGTCAATATTGACTTTACGTAATAACGGTCACCGTTATACATCTGTGCTGCGAGCAGTACCTATCCACAGTTTTATCAGTTTGTGTCGTTGATAATAACTAAACTACGCTAAAACGCTACGCCTGTCTCTTTGTGGAATGGCTGCTTTTCATAATGAAGAAAATGCCGACATTTTGTATTTGTATGGGTTTTGTGGCGGTGACGTCGCTGCAGCACGAAGAGAGTGTCAAAGTACCACTAGAGTACCAATTGTCTTGTTTGTACAGAAGGGTCTGCTTGAAAGCACTGAAGAATTTCACTATCGTCGTCGGCCATAATAACGGATCTTCGTACTGCAGCAGCATCACCGTCACAATACCAAAACAAATACAAAATGTCGGCGTATTCTTGATTTTGAAAAGCAGCCATTCCACGAGGAGACAGGCGCAGCGTTTTAGCGTAGTCTAGTTGTTATCAAAAACACCAATTGATAAAAATGTGGGTAGGTACCTACAGCTCGCGGCACGGATGTTTAGCGGTGACCGTTATTGCGTAGAAGTCAAAAGTGACATAGACATTGACTAACAATAGGCAAAAAATAACACGTTGTACAGCCTGCAATGGCAGTGACCTATTTTTGTCCAATGTTCGATTCTAAGAAATCTGTTATACGGAATGCATCAACGACTTTTTATTCTAATTGTAACGGAATATAATATAACAATTGTAGTTTTTTGGAAAGCTTATGAATCCAGTTAGTCATTTTACAAATTTGTACACTAACTGTCATAAAGTTTTTTCCCAATAATGTACGTCGATTTACGGGAAGAATACAAAAATTAAAGATTATTGCTACTAGAGACCTTTTATTTCTAAGATTATGTAAGTTTTGGGCAAGTATTTTTTTTTAATGATCACTCATTTTTCAGCTTTCACAAAAGTATCAATTTAATGTTTAGAGTGAAGTAGTTTTTTCATAATTAATTGTTTTTGGTAACAAGTCAGAAAATTTCAAAAAAATCGAAGACCCGTCATAGCTCGGTTACCATCCAATATTGATCCCTAGTTAACGGGACTTAATTTGTTGCTAATGACCTCTAGTATAACCCCTTTCAAGGAATAGGTCGAATTTCCCTGTCACCCTGTATATATAGATAGTAATACGCTTTTGAGAAATAAAGACGAAATTGCGTTTTCTGAAATAACAAATTTACTTTTAATCACAACACAATTAAATACAAAGTTTTAACACAATTTCTCCATTTACGTTTTTTTGATAATGCCCAATCAGCGTAGAAGAACAGGCATCTTCTGAGAACGCTCATTCCATCATAGACCTCATCCATCGCTCTCCATGAGGCGTGATCGAGGTCAAGACCAGGCCCAATCGGCAATAAAAAAAATTAAAGAAGAGGTCATCATAGAGGTCGAAATGTGGGTGTACTTAATAGGTACACCTCTGCCTAACCTTTCGGGGAATACAGGCGTGATGTTATGTTATGTTGTGTTGTCATCACATAGTGCAGTGCGAAAACCACGGTCAGCGTGTGCAACATAATCCATACTAAACTTGAAATCAAAATCATAAGTAATTATTAAGTTTTAGAAACACATACTCAATCTCGTACATAACGAAGTTCCAATTCGTACGGGCTGACACAATTATACGGGCTGTAAAAAACACCTGTCACCAAGTGGGTATGTTTAAGATTTGAGTTATTATCGTTAGCTACTTTAAGTACAATAAGTGATAATTAAGTATTAGCTCTAACATACTTGTTTAATTGTGTAATTCTGTTTGTTCTGTTCCCACAGACAAACTGTGACAACGGTTTTGCGGGGCATAATTTCTAAGTTAAGATCTTTTTACAAACTTTGTTTTTTTGATAAATATATAAATAATAATAAGTCGAAATCAACGTATTTTGTAAATCGAACTAGTCACATTAACCAAAAAAAAAAATATCATGGCGAGAACGTATGACACTCGGTTTGGTGATGGGACTTTGTACAACCTTTGTACAACCTTTCGTAAAAAATCTACGTAAAAGTTTTTCACAGATTTCGGAGAGATCGGCAGATTTTTACCTATAGACGCGCTTAAATTTTATGCACGACGAAATAAATACAAAAGCATATTATATGTTTTACTTCCTTCGCTTAAACTCTACAGAGAGTGGTATGGCAGGTAGGTAGAACATGCCTTTCTTGTCAATGGGGATGTTATTGGGGATAGGATAATTGGGCAGTGGTTTAAGGTCGAAGTTCAGTACCACGGCTGCTAGACCGTAGCGGACTGTGTTCTGTCCTATGCGTTTACCTGTGGATGAAAAAAGAAGAATATCATTATTATAATATCACGCTTATATTCCTCGAAAGGGTAGGCAGATGTATATAATGCATCCATATTTCGCCAGTTAAGTAGACGTCCCATGTAATAAGGGGTGAGCCTATTGCCACTAACCAGGCTCAAATCCGTCAGGCTGTTGCACAGAAATTCCTTATAGAAAAACCCAATAACTCTGTGCCCGCTGTGGAATCGAATTTAGGACCTCATGCTCATTAGTCGCGTTTGAGACACTGGGGTTTATTTATAAACAACAAGCTGACCCGACAGACGTTGTCCTGTCTTAACTATGAATGTCATATGTCGTTTAGTTTTAGTTTTGACTATTGACTAAAACTAAAACTATCGACTCATTTATCAACCGATCCATCTGTGTTAAACGATATTTGCAGCGCGCATTCTGTCCATCGCTGACAGTTATTTCAAACAACTGACAGTTATGTAAAATTAATATTGGCGTTAAGTTTTCTTAAATTTTGTAACGTTCCGTTCAACTTCCTTATTTTTTTATTTCATAAGATCCTTCTCCCGACACTAACGCATAACAAAAAAAAGAATAGTGAAATCGGTCCAGCCGTTCATGCGTGATGGCGTGACCAAGGGAAATAAGGGATTCATTTTTATATTTAAATAATAATAATATATAGATAGATGATTAAGGTTAAGAGGTGTATAGACATTCTATGATCATGCTGACTAGAAATCAAAACGTCTGTGCCAAGTATTGCCTAAACCTTTTATTGACTAGGAAGCACAAAGCCTACCCTGCAATATGTCTATACAGTATTTGAATAACTTATTCTGACTATGAAGCAAAATGCCTGCCTTGCAATATGACGATGCAGCTTTGAATTTTGATTCCAATTTTGATTAATTTTGTATACGAAAAGTCTTTTTTTTATTTGCGTTGAAATAGTACCTACCCATTTAGAAACGTCTAGTTTGTTCTGAATATTTTTGCAAAAACTGATTAGATTTGGGTTAGGTTAGAACAGTGACCATTAACGACCAGATCCCCTTTATTGTTGGTTAATCCTTTGGGTTAGATGAGGTTATAACAGTATGATGTTTCCTAATAGTTAAGTATTTATTACAGTTTTTGGCTGAAAATAAGTAAATATGAAATATATTAATCATTATATTTGCCAATTCAGTTTAGCGAAAGTTAGATTTAAATTCAAATTCAAAAATATTAGCTTCATGTAATTTGCTGCTTAAAATGATTGCTTTTTAGGAACATTGCTTGGTAGGGATTTTGATCTCCAGGCGATTTACTACTTAGAAATTATTGCATTTTAGGCATTTTGCTTGTTAAACATTTTGATCTCTAAGCGATTTACAGCTTAGACAATTTGCTGTGTAGACATAAATTTTAGGCATTTTGCTTCGAAGACGAATTTAAAGTTAGACACTCTGATCATAAAGGTCTCTTCAAAAATATATGGTTAAATAGTCGCTAATCATTACTTAATTTTAAGCAACATTTATGTATAAAGGGGTATGTGACCCACAAGGCAGTCTTTACCTTAGAAGAATAGCTAAAATCTAAATATTATCAGAATTTCTAAAGAAACCAATAAACAATTAATTAGGGAGCTTCCAAATGCGGTATATTAATGCCTCAATCACTTTCAATTCAACCCTAAACCTTTATCAATGCCCGTAATATGATAAGAAATAATGACTTACGATCCCTCCAGTCTGTCAATTTATCGACCGTAACAATTAATGATCAATTTAATTAACAATTAGCGAATTGAATTTACTCGATTGGCTGACCAGTCGTGTCTTAAGTTGTCCTCTGGTAGGCATAATATTAATACCCTTTAGATAAATTTAATATTTAATTTATTGTTCGTCTTATGGTCCGGAGATAAAAGGGCTCATTTTCCAAGTACGACGATGCTGGTTTGAAACCTGGTACGGCGATTTTTCAAATTCATACATTCACGTCAGGGAAGTCCCCTACCTTAGTCTTCTACCTTGAATCCATCCAAAGGTTGTCTGTAAAAGATCGCTTTTAGCGATAAGACCGCCCATTGTGTCACCCTATGTAAAATTTCTACTTTTATATCTGTAATTTTTATGGTGTACATAATAAAGAGTATTCTATTCTATTCTGTTTATTCCTAGCGAATTGACATACTGTAGATTTGCCGTGTTATGGTGCATCCACACCGAAGTTACTTTTTGTATAGCAACATTTTGCAACGTGATAACATTAAGTAACATTCTATAACTTTTGCGGCTTTTACCTTTTGTTATCCGTTGTTGCCTACGAACATTTGTAAACGTTGCTCCACAAAAAGTAACTTCGGTGTGGATGCACTTTTATAGCCATTTAATACGACTGACAGTTGTGATTTGAAATGATGGGCAATTTTGTTTAATAGTCAATTTCCGATCCGTGACTTTATGTTGCACTGTCAAGTTGATCACGGTATAAAGAAAATAATCTGTTAAACATACCTATGCACATTCTAGGTCCTTCTCCAAAAGGCATATAGCTATAAGGGACGACACTCTTCGCGTTTTCAGGCAAAAACCTTTCAGGTCTGAACACTTCCGGTTCTGGGAAGTACGTGGCATCCTTGTGCATGCCGATAGCATTCACATAGACCACTGTCTTAGCGGGTATAGTCAGCTGCTCGTTCACTTTATACTCCTTGAGTGCGAGGCGGTCCATCCAGCCCATGATTGGGTATTTTCTTAGGGATTCTGTAACACGAAGGAGAAAGATAATTTATCTTTGTCAGTCAGTGGATGATCCAGAATAGTATAGCATAATCAGCCTATAACCTAGCCTATGGCCTGTGTACCACTGCTGGGACACAGGCCGCCTCTCTGTTAGAGGGAGTGGGCTGTAATCCACCACGCGGGCCCAGTGCGGGTTGGTAGATGTTACAAGTCTTCGAATTAAATTGGTTCTTGGACATCCTGTTTTCGTCACGATGTTTCTCTTCACCGTTTTGAGAGCAGCACTGAAGAAATAATTTACACAAAGTAAAGCGCCTGTCTGGGTTCGAACCTACGACATAATACTCGTAAATCGCGGCCGTTATCATTTGGCCACCACTGTACTGCTCTCAATCTAATAGTACACGGTTGTAAAGAAATAGTCAGCTTTGTCACTCATCCTGTGTGACGGTCTCTTTCTAAAACCCGTTTTGTGATGTTACCGCCCAGGTACCGTGTCTTGTTACACGAATATTGATGGCAGTTGTCATTAACACTGAAAGGGTTAAACGTCTGGCGACTGTTAAGATATGATTATGACCTCATGTTTAAAAAAAAGGGATATAATTTTGTACCTTTAATTACAGCGTCCAGATAAGGCAGTTTAGCTAAACTCTCCGCGTCAAATTCTTTGCCTTCTAGTGTTTCTTTTGCTTGCACAAGTTCCTCGTATAGGATTTGCTGTAAAAAAAACAAGAAACTGGTTAGTTTACCGACCTCGACCATGGATCGTTTTATTCTTGCTTGAGCAACCGGCAGCAATTTCGTCATCCTCCCTCAGATGTCACTGCTTGCGGTAGCGTCGGGGGTCGGGTTGCTTCCTTCCCTCAAATATGGCGAGGGGGATAGTGGCTGATCTTTTCGTTATGCTCGTGAATGGGCGATGCTTGTGGTAACTGGTCGTCTTGCTGACCATGGTTTTGTTATTGTTATAAGTAATTGTTCAGTTTATTTATTTTACTTTGATGGTTCTAGTTTACCATCATTTGTGATTTCGAGTTACAGCTATGTGAATATAATCCAGCATTGCATATGTAAGCTGTCACGCCCTTTAAGCCTGGAGGCTTTTATTTAGGTATTAAATTTTGTTTACATTTTTATTTTTTAGCTTGAGTATAGTTTTCATAGTATTTGTTGGAATATTGGCGTGGCTAGCTGATATATGGAAAATAATTTAATTTTCTGTGCTTCGTAATGTTAATTAATTTGCATACCTACTATTGTATAGACTCAAGTTTTGTTTTTCTAACTGAACAGACAGCTGTGCTGCTGCGAAGTTTGTTGCGCCACTTCCTCTCCCCAGCTAAAGCACTAGGAAGTGGTGACGGGCGGGCGTTTCGGGGGACTGTCTTATGTAATTTTGTCATTCGAAAAGTGCTGATCCTCAGCCTAATTTGAGTAAATAACTTTTGATTTTGAATATACGGACGCAGTGTCATACTTCACCAGTTATACATGTATTTGTCGTAAGCTGCATGTAATTAATTAATTGATGAGCACAAGTCCAGACAGCCAGCTACTAATATTTTTGATTTAAAAGAGTGTCCGTGGAGTTTCTTGCCCAGTCTTCTCCATAGTCTTCTACACTTGTAGAATGGGCAACTAGCTTCATCTTTCTGACTGACCTCTTGACAATTCATGCCTGTACCTAAGTTTGAGTTTAAGAATTTTATCATAGTAGAACTTAATAACTTTGCCTGACCCAGATATCGAACCCAAGGCCCCGCGGCTAGGACTCAGCAGTAGCAGTTGCAACCACTAGGCCAACGCTTAAGGCTCCCACACAAAACTGCGATGCGATGCGATATCGCAGGACCTGTCCTGGAGCTGCGTCCTGCGAGCTCCCAGATTGTTGCAATGCGATGCGAATTCGCAGTATTGTGTCGGAGCCCTTAAGGCACGTGAGGGCCTTGTAGAGCGTATCCCTGTCAGTCATACCTGTGTGACACTGTCTTAGCTCAATTGTCAAATAAACTGTCGGGTACAGTATTTTTATCTCACGAAGCGACGCGCGTGTTACTTGTGGTTCCCAAGTGTACAAAAACGTGGTGAAGTCGGAAGTGTGTGTGTGTGTGTGTGCGTGTTAAGTGCTGATGCTCGTCTTCACGCACACATTCACAGCATGTTTGTACACTTGGTTACCATAAGTAAAGCGCGCGTCACTTCGTGGTATAAAAAATACTATACAGTACATAAAGTGCCACACGGATTTTTTGGACCTTGACTGACATTGACAGGAGAGCGCTGTTGATAAACATTTAAGAAATGTATAAAAAAAAATAAGATGGCAGCGTAGGTTCCGATTTTGGCCACGCACCAAAAGATTTTTGTACCGTTGTAAATAGGTTGTTGGATGTTACCTGTTGTTCAGGATGGTGCGCCAACTCAATAACGGCATACAGCAAAGTAGTAGAAGATGTGTCGTACCCTCCTTGGAGGAAGATCATTGCATTCGATAATAAGATGTCCAAATTCATATCTGGAAAAAAGAGAAAAATAAGTAAATTTTCGGAACGATTTTGGTTTCCATTAAGTGTAGACATCAGTTATGTAGTGAAGGTGATTATTATTACTATAGCTGGCTTCGAAAAAAAGGTTTACCTAGTAATGAATAATAACTGGGTCACCCTTTCCTTTGTCAAATATAAAATTGTAAAAATAAAACTTAAATAAAATTACAGAATTGGTTCTGGTTACCTTGGTTATCCTTCTTAGCATCTTGCTTCATCTTCAACAGCGCGTCGAGCAAATCTCTCTTTCCATCCATCTCCCTCTCATATCCTCCTCTCTCTTCCACCATCATCTTGAAGACTTTTCTGAAGTAGTTCACGGTATGCTTGGGCCAAAATGAGAACCTGAAAATTACAGAAATATTCGTATAAAGGTTCGAGAAAATTAAGTGCCTAACTAATCTAACCACTTATGACTAACAGAGCTGAAACGTGGACACTGACGGTGAGACTGGTCCATAAGTTTAAATTCACTCAGCGAGCTATGGAGATGTTTGGAGTCTCTGTGAAGGATAAACGAAACGAGATGATCCGCTAGAGTACCAAGGTAACCAACATAGCCCAAAGACAAAGCAAGCTGAAGTAGCAATGGGCTGGTCACATCTCTCGCAGAACCGACCATAGTTGAGGAAAACGAGTTCTAGAGTGGAGACCGCGTTTGGGAAAACGTAATGTGGGACGCCCACCGAACAGGTGGAGGGACGACTTGCGAAAGGCGGCTGGCAGACTGGATAAGGAGAGCCGAAGATCGGGGTCATTCGCGTTCACTAGGAGAGGCCTACGTCCAGCAGTGGACAAATATAGGCTGATGATGATGATGAAGCTAGCCGTCCTATATTTTGATATTGATGGTAAGTATGTGCGTGCGCTGCCTATGGAAACATGGACATCTGCAACACCAGATGCATCCCAGATGCATTGACCATCTAGTATGTCTTATGTGCAGAGGCAGTCTGATTGTTCAGAGACAATGCTCAAATATCTGAGATCCGACTCCCATCCATCCATACCCTGCAAACAACTACAAAGCTGCTTGGTAGAAAAAAAGGCGTAAGGTGGTAAGATACTTCTTTGAGTGAAATCCTTTATAAAGAGATTTCAATACTCAATACACAATACTCAATTCTTTATGGCATTCTATAAGTATTACATAGATGGTCTAAAAGAGTTAAAGATCAATATGGACCCTGTCGGGCACAGCAAAATTAGGAGAGAGGAAGAGAGCTAAGCAGCAATTCAAGCAATTCAATATTATTAAAAATTATTAGATGGTTTAATTGGGTGTGTAATTATGTATATTTATATATTATTAGGTTTGTGTATACCTAGTATATTAGTTATTTTTATTTTATGTATTGCACAATAATAATGTAGGCAATTATTATGAACTTCTTAGAAGTATTTTTATTATTATTAAATTATGCTATTATTTATGTATTCATATTTATGTTTGATTTCCAATATTCTAATTATATTACACCTATATATTTTATAATGTTTGGTAATTATGAGAGACAATAATTTTATTTTGCAATAGATTTGTCATCTAAAAACTCCTTTACTGAGTAGTACGAGTATGACTTAGATTTCAGAAATTGTTTCAATTTATTAATAAATATATTTGTTTTGCTTACTTCTCTAATGACATTTGGTAATTTGTTATACATTTTAATGGACATAACTAAAGGGCGAGTTGAGTGCATGTTGAGTCGGGATTGAGGTATGTTTATTTTGTTTTTGTTGTGTCGAAAGGTGTATCTTGTTTGTGTTTCTTCGCAAGTGGTGTAAACACCTAAGCACATTGTGGAATGCAATAAATGATTGAGTATTGAGTATTGAAATCTGGGTGTTTTTTGACAAATTCAAATAGATCAGTCAATTATTTAGAGAATAAACTTCTTACCTAAATATATCCACCACTTCTGGCAAGAAGAATATGGAGGACCAAGCCAGGCCTCTCCAAGTACTGTACTTCTCGAACTCTTTGGTCATTTCCCTCAACGGGCCGGTGTTGTTCCTCGTCGCTTGGCATTGAATGCCGAATGACGACTCCCCTATGATATCAGTAGAGAAGTCCGCAAATATGCTCTGCAAATTAAAATAGACATTCTTCACTTTTGGTCTGACAGACATAATATGAGATCATTACGCCTGTGTTCCCAGTCATCCACCAGTTCTAATTAGTTCCGTGTGGAAGCGAACCTATTGCCAATTTGCCAATAATCAAAAATCCAGGCTTCGGGGTATTACTGAGAATTTCCTAATGAAATAATCCAATAACAAATTTCCGACCACTTGATATCACTTGACCACCGTGGCATTTGATTTAGACATTCTGTGAAATACTGTTACAGTAAAAATTTGTTTCGAAAATCATTATATTCTTCATCATTTTGTTGACAACATAAAAAAGGTAGAAATAAGAACAATTGGGCATTCAAGAACCTAGTATGAATTAAGTAAAATGAAAATCATAAATACCTTCAAATCGATAGTCTTTCCTTTCTCGTTATCGGAATCGATTCGGTACACCAGATCAGACACCTTGCTCTGGTACAGCTCCGTCCAGCCTCTGAGTTTGGAACCAGTGAACACCATCGTCAGACGCTTTCGGATGGAACTCCATAATGGATCCTGAAAAGTAAATTAAAGTTTGTGATAGTAGTCTGATGGTCTGTATGGAAACTATAGGGCTTATTATGAATGAATACAAGAATTCTATTAACTTGTTAAGGATTGTGTACAAAGTTTGTGTACAAGTTATAGTTTACTTTGTGCCATTTATTTCATCATCACTGCTCTAAAACGGTGCAGTGGATGAAAGCATCGTGAGAAAATGAAACTAACTTAATGTGTTAGATGCGAAAGTAAGTTTGTTTGTTTGTTTGTTACCTTTTCATGCCTAAACCACTGAACCGATCATTCTGAAATTTTGCATATACGTTGTCAAGTGTACAAAAACGGACATAGGGTACCTTTCATCCCGAAAAAAGTACTGTTCCCGAGGAAAACCACAATAACGTTCTTATGAGATGGCGCCACGTGTCTTTTGAATTATGATTGAATTATAAACCGAATAAATTGTCAAAGTCTAAATTAACGCGAGCGAAGCCGCGGGCAAAAGCTAGTTAATAATAAAAATCCGAAAGTGACTTTGTTTGTTTGTTACGCTTTCACGCTCAAACGGCTAAACGGATTTGGACGAAATTTAACACATAGACAGACCATGACCTGGGTAAGGACATAGGCTACTTTTCATAGAGGATCGCAGACGAAGTCGCGTGCAACAGCTACTTATAAAGAAAGTAAAATATTAAAATATTGATACGATGCGATGCGATGTTCCTATCGAATACGTGTTACCTATAAATAATTTAGTATCCATGTAGGTCCCTATTAGTAGTACAAATAAATGAATTAAGGAGGTGAACTTCGACTATGTACGTGCAGGTCTAATATTAAATATTCATCCATAATATTTTGATACAAATTGCCATTACACTGATTTAAAAAAAAAGACAAGTGTGCAGTTCACACGCAATAGAAGTGAAACCATCAAAAATGTTGTATAATGTATTCTACCTCATTCTCCCGCAAGTGAAATCCTATAGTATATTGTGTATTTGAATAAGCAAAAGTATGTACATATTTACGTAGAGCGCCTGTTAAAAGTGCTTTAAGTAACTTACATCCACAGTAAATAAGTTGAGGGCTCCCATGGGGTCCGACTTCCCAGAGGCTAGGCATCTGTTCCTGAAGTTGTCAGCATCCTTCACGAGGATCTGACGCGACAGGTCGGGGCAGTTGACGACCAGGCCGCGTCTCCAGAACACCCAGATGCCCACGTAAGGAGACGGTTTGTATTTCTGGTATAATTCAGTTAGCCATATACCCTGGAAATAACAAAAATAGATCTCGATTTAACAAAAACTCTACTCAATCATACCTCGAAGCAATAGGTAGAGAGGTATGTATGTAGTATTTTCACATTTGGCTAATTTGGTTAAGTCCCATATAGAAGGAGGCGATCGAATTGCCTTTTACCGGGGTTTAAAACCAGACTCCGGGATGCTACAAAAAAAAAAACAAATACATTTTGCCTGGGGGTTGAAACTGGGACCCGGCGCTCAGCCGACGCGTTTCCGGCTACTAGAACTTCGAAACAGGCAGCCATATCTACATATACATAACAACGAGGCAGCCATATCTAAATATACATAACAACGAGGCAGCCATATCTACATATACATAACAACGAGGCAGCTATATCTACATATACATAACAACAAGGCTGCCATATCTACATATACATAACAACGAGGCAGCCATATCTACATATACATAACAACGAAGTAGCCATGCCTACATATGCATAACAACAAGGCAGCCATATCTACATATACTTAACAACGAGGTAGCCATCTCTACATAAACGTTACAATGAGGCAGCCATATCTATATATACATAACAACGAGGCAGCCATATCTACATATACATAACAACGAGGCAGCCATATCTACTTGTACTCGTATATACCAGTAATCCTGGGGTTTATTTATAAACGTCGTTTAAAATCAAAAATGTATGGTTAAACAGTCGCTAAACACTACTTAACATTAAGCAACGTTTATAAATAAATGGGCCTATGTTTAGGCAGTCTTTAAAAAAATATGCCCTGATTTCACTGCATAATCTAAGATTCCTTAATCACGTTATTTTAATAAAAGCTAGATACACGTAGACACAATCTGATTTGATGACATGACTTCTAGCAGACTAGTCGCTAGGAAGACAAATGATTCCCACAGATGACAGAGATGAATCTGTTGTGAGGGAACAACGTAACATTTGGAGCAGGTAAATGTATTCAAAATATATTCATTCATCATATTCCTACTGAGTGATTTTTACGGAACGAATAAGAATGTATTTGACAAAAGATTTCTTATTGAAGTGTCGTTTAGATTTTGACTTGAAACTAACTGTTTATCTTGATTATTCATGAAGTTTTAAACGACACAATCACCAATCCGCCTTGAGCATGCGTAGTGGTCAATGCTCGTGCCTTCTCTGTACGAGAAAAAGCCTTTGCGTTGCAATAGGACAATAGAACTGGTATAAAGAAATAACCTGAATGCTAATGCAGGATTCTAATCCAGATTTGTTACAGTTGTAATGACAATCATGTCATTTGGTTTAAATAGGCTTTTGTTTTTATATAGATTCTTCTACATTTTGTGAATGTGAGAACGTTGTAGGCCTAACTTGTAGACTGTAGATTTGTAGACCTTTTTATGTTTTGTTGAGTACCTGTTACTTGTTGACAGGCCTACACTGTCCTCCCATATCTATCAACACTGTAATTTGAACCCTTAATTTTAAAAGAGTAACCGTGGAGTTTCTTGCCGGCTCTCCTCCATAGGAAACAACCAATTGGAACCGTGCACCTAGCTTCTGACGTTTCATAAGTGCCCATGTTGGTTTATGAGAAATAAAATATTTTGATTTTGCTACCTGCATTGCACTTTTGAGATAAAGAGTTACCTAAATTCACCGGCTCACGATAACATAATTTCAGCTAGCATGTCATAATACCAACTGCCAGTCAAAAACGATGCAAATATACATGATACAAAAGACATACCATGATAACGACAAAAGATTAGGTACAAGAACAACAAAGTAATCATTAAAAAGAATGACTTATTTATTACAAATCACTTTATGTAATCTCTGATATTATTTTAAACGCCAGTATAATGAAAGAGTTATTACATCAAATTCTGCGATTATCTTGTAACGAATCATAATGACATGATGAGCAAATTTAAATAAAAACTTAACATAATCACGGCCAATAGTTTATCACGGATGGTCAGAGTCTGGTTTGTTATAGAAAATAAGGTTGCTAAAAAATATAGCCCCATCGTCCACGACGCTACTCAAAAGTAACGTGTTACAAACTCAAATCACCAAGGTGTAGGTAGTCAGAAAGTCTCATCTAGAATTTCAATGGTGTTCCGTACACGACGCGACTTAAAGTCCGTCTTACTAAAAAGTACCACGGCAATAAATGGCACTAATTATTATTATATGAATTTTGCTAACATAGTTAGAAAACCTACAACAACCCTGATACCTCAGACCTGTGCATTTTATTATCCAGTGGCTGTATGATGTTTAGTTATTTAGATAAGTATTTATGATTCCGTCGCATGCCTGTCGCACGCACGTCTGTGAGACCTTTTTCGGGAGATGGAGTTTACTTAAGTTAATTATGTTTTAATAGCTAGTTTGTGATTGGTTGCATGGTGTACGGACTACGGACCGACATTAAAATATCTATTAGTGCTGTGATGTTCTGACTACTCATTGCTGATTTGAGTTTGTAACACGTTACTTTTGAGTAGTGTCGTGGACGATGGGCTGAGAGAATATCCATTATTGATTTTCTGTGATGTTATTTAGTTTTTTTTTTTATTAAGACAAGTCCAATGACACATTTTGAATATGTTTGTAAAAATGAAACTCACGGTACCGCCAAACGGGGTGAATAGGAATGCAGGGGTGAATCGAGATGAAACTTTAAAAGGGATTTTAACATTGAAATAATATAGTTTGTTGCCGACAAGTGCACATAATGTTTAATTATAATACAGTAAACACATTAGAGTCCTTTTTGGCAACAAAATATATTATTTTGATGTTAAAATCCCCTTTAAAATGTCCTCTCGATTCACCTCTACACCCGTATTCACCCCGTTTGACGGTAGTAATTATCGATAACCTATGATACCCGAACGCTGCATTTATAACACGAATATTTCGGGGTCAGGGCTTGGTGATACTTGTTGGAGTAACTTCATTTAAAGAGACTAAAAGAAATAAAAAAAAATTAACACAATAATGACTTGTGATAAAAATATACTTATGTAGCTGCACGCTAAAATATTGGATTTATTATATATTAAAATGACAAAACAAATTAACAGTGGTCTACATTAGTCCTGTATTAAAAGAGCTGGAAGTCATGGGGAGAGAGAGGCCTTTAGGTAATAGATAGAATATACTTTATTGTACACCATAATTGTTATACAGCTGTTTTACAATATTCCAAAATCTGTGGGTATAATGGCGGTCTTATCACTGATATCGATGTCTTCCAGACGAACTTTGAGTGGAGTGAACGAACTTAAAATAAACAAGAAGGGAGGTAGTCAGTGGTGTACTGCAAATGAATATAACACTACACACAATACATACAAGTCAGCAGCCATTGCCCAGCTGTGGGATGATGGTCGATGACAATATCAATCTGCCCAGCGTTTACTAAACTATGTTCAAGTATTTTACATGGAGCGACTGCCTATCTGTCCTCCACAACCCAGTCACTGGGTAACACGATACCCTTTAGTAAGACTGGTTGCCAGACTTTCGGGCTCCTAACTACCCGTAACGACTGTCAAAGATGTACAAAGCACAGCTGGCACCAACAGCTTAACGTGCTTTCCGAGGCACGCAGGGTTCTCGATAATGTAATGGATCACCCATCCACAAACCGACCGCGGCAAGCGTAACTTAACCTTCGATTGACCCGAGCGGCTGTTATTAGTTGGCCGTGGTACAGGATGACACTAACCAGTTTTAAAATGATTGGACCCTAAAATAAAAATACTAACATATTATAATTGTACGATCAATCAATGTCTGTATTTGAGCATAGAAAATAGATTTAAAAATATTTCGATAAGTTTTTCTGTAACAACTTTATCAGGGTGATTAGGTACCTACATCATTTCGACCAAGATTATTTCAATTATGTAATAGGTATGTTACATGAAAATAAAGTATCGTGCACACTGGCGCGACGCGACAGCGTACAAAAAGGCACCGCGTGCAGCGCGACGAGCGGCGCCTTTGTGTCGGGCTGTCGCGTCGCGCCAGTGTGCAGGAGCCTTAAATGGTATGATTAGGCATTTACATAAAGTAGATTTGTTACCTAAAGTTTATTGAGGACGGTTCTCACCTGCACACTAATTACGTAACACACTATCTATCACAATCTGAATCATTTTGAAGCATATTACTAATCCGTTGCTTCATAAGTTCGAAACATTTGTTTGAACAACACCGTAAATAACGCTATGAATGTTGTTGAACTGCCAAAATGCTATTCCTAGTGTTAGTGTGTTACGCAACTACCCCGCTGATCACAATAATTTGATTGATTGACTGTTGATCTTATTTTCACTATCTTTCAGAAAAAATATGTAAAAGTTAGACGGCAGGGAAAGTATAAATTGCGATAGTGTATCGTGATTTATTTATTTATTTATTAAAACTTCTCGCACACAATAGTATACAAAGGCGGACTTAATGCCTTAGGCATTCTCTACCAGTCAACCAAGGGTGGTGAAGAGATAAGATGGCAGGTGCTCTATATAACAGACATTACTAATAATAATAATAAATATTAAAAAGATAACATAAGTATTTATAAATAAAAAAGGTATACAAGTACCTAAACAGAATATAAACTTATAATACACATACATACATATTTACTATAATATATATCTACATTATACATATATTAGATATATACACAAAAAGGGAAGGAGCTAATTGAGATGACTCTACGCTATTTATTTTGAAAATAACTCCGCAATTTCCGCTTAAATGCTTACCGACTGGTAGCCGTCCTGATTTCAAGAGGAAGCGCATTCCAGAGAAGAATGGACTGAATATGAAAGGAAGAATGAATAAAATCAGAAGTATGAGAAGGACAGAGAAGGAGAAGATTGTTGGAAGAACGCAGATTCTTAGCGTGTGAAGAACATAGATATTGAAAGTGAGACATAAGATAAGAGGGAGGGGTGGGAGAGTTGAGAAACGAGAAAAGTGTGGTCAAAGAGCGCAAACTTCTCCTTTGGCGGATGGACATCCATCTGAGCTCAGTCCTGTAACTCGACACATGGTCATATTTCCTGAGGTTGAATATGAATCGGATACCATTGTTGAGTAGTCTGTCAAGCTTATCCAGCAAAACCGCATTCAAGTCAAAGTAGCACACGTCACCATAGTCAATGATGGGGGAAATCAAAGTCTGCACAAGCATAGTTTCCGTATTCGTGGTGGATGATTAAAATAAGATAATGAGGTGCCTGCTGTCTTACAGTGGAAGATCAGATGAAGTCCTCTTCATTGCATGTTTAAACACTTGTCTAAATTATCTTTTCTTTATTTAGTTTTTGTTATTTTTATATATGTTCGATGAAGTCCTACCGGCAATACGAGGTAATAGGAATAACGGACAAGATAACTACTCCAATATTATATGCGTGGGAGATCCCCAATCGCATCAAATGTCAGATGCGTTTATTATTCCTACTTAGCTAGATTTAGATTTTTTTTTGTAGGTAAGTCCCAAAATATTGATATTCTCATTCCTCAGGACTGAGGCTTAGGATTTGTTGACGTGATAACGTCTTATAAACACCGAACGCCGATGAACGCCGGCTGCACGCACGAAAAAGCATGACTCATTTTCACGTTCCGCCATGACATTATCACGTAAAATTATCGTCCATAAACCGACTTTACAGACAACCTTTTTTTTTTTGAGATCGCTTATGTCGTCAAAAACGTACATACGGGAAATAGAGAAAGAAATAATAAAGTCTCACTTACCGGATTCTTTTTCTGCAAAAACGACATGCTTCCAAATATGGGATGAACCGTATCTTGGGGCACCCCAAGATTGGTCCAATAGTTTTGCATTCCAATCCATTTTATATACAGCCATAATAAAAATAATATACTCAACGGTATTACGAGCAAGAGGTACATTGTCTCTCAATGACACACTAGTACTGCTTGTTATTGGTGTTCGACTGATAATATATGTGAAGCGGATTTTAAGTTCGCGCCAAATTGAAGAGACGAAAAAATGCTACAAAGCGGTGATGACTTGAAAACACAGACACCTCAGTTATCTGTGATTGAAAATGTCGGAAATTGCTTCGTCTCAAGGTGAACCAAATCTGCGGGGTAAGTACGTAACACACGAACAGTAGGAATGGGTTTCATTTTGACAGTTCAACCACATTCATTGTGTTATTTACGTTGTTGAGCAGACAAATTTTTCGAACATATGAAGCAATGGATTAGCAATAGGCTTCAAAATGATTCAGATTGTGATAGATAGTGTGTTACGTAATTAGGGTGCTGGTCTAGGATCGAATGAAAACTATTTTGGATGGAACCATGTGAATTTTCAAGGCGCAATGAGGAAACAGGCCTTTTTGTAAGACAGTAAATTAAAGATTTGCTACCAAGTTGGGAGATTCAAGAGCCAGTCCAAAAGTCTGGATTAACTTAGCTTAGTACCTTCACATAAGTGATAATGGATGGAATGGAATGAATGAATGGATGTCCATCCGCCAAAGGAGAAGTTTGCGCTCTTTAACCACACTTTTCTCGTTTCTCAACTCTCCCACCCCTCCCTCTTATCTTATGTCTCACTTTCAATATCTATGTTCTTCACACGCTAAGAATCTGCGTTCTTCCAACAATCTTCTCCTTCTCTTTCCTTCTCATACTTCTGATTTTATTCATTCTTCCTTTCATATTCAGTCCATTCTTCTCTGGAATGCGCTTCCTCTTGAAATCAGGACGGCTACCAGTCGGTATGCATTTAAGCGGAAATTGCGGAGTTATTTTCAAAATAAATAGCGTAGAGTCATCTCAATTACCTCCTTCCCTTTTTGTGTATATATATAGTATATGTATAATGTAGATATATATTATAGTAAATATGTATGTATGTGTATTATAAGTTGGCATGTATTTTACGCGGCGACAAATTAATCTGAAATTGGGATTAAAAAATAATTAAAGCCGGTAGCAAAAATAGTAGGTTGGCAGCTACATATTATATTCTGTTTAGGTACTTGTATACCTATTTTATTTATAAATACTTATGTTATCTTTTTAATATTTATTATTATTATTAGTAATGTCTGTTATATAGAGCACCTGCCATCTTATCTCTTCACCACCCTTGGTTGACTGGTAGAGAATGCCTAAGGCATTAAGTCCGCCTTTGTATACTATTGTGTGCGAGAAGTTTTAATAAATAAATAAATAATGGCAAGAATTATGGAGGCCCTGAGAGGACTAGCAACGCTTCTGGTCTTGCTTACTGACTAATTGACTAATCCTGCCTTTCCTGGGCTATTTATGTATGGCACATGCTAGAGGCGATAAGACGAGCTTCGATCGTGTGTAACGACTTTTTTTGTTGATAATTTGCAGACATTCGTCTGATTAGAATACTGCTTGTAATGTTGTTATTTTAACGGTTTCGGCTGTTTAGTAGGTATTTAGAACTCCTAGCGTAGGAGTAGGTATTTGTAAACCAGTTTTATTGAACATTTTTTACACACTACTTTGACTTTGTAAGAATCAATACTTACCTACCTACTGGTTTAAAATCGGCATCATGCAGTATACTAGTGAAAGGATTGGGGATCAACGCTTGTTCCATCTTTCTATGAGAAGAGACTTTTGCTTAGCAGAGAGATTTTGGGAAATCACAGGTGTTTTTCTTGTTATGAAATTCTTTTAGATATCCTCCGTCTGGAGAGAATAGACAGGCTTACTGATTATACGGTTTGCAATGCAATGTAGGTACTTCTGCATTCTAGGTTTTGTTCAATACGTAAACGTAAAAAAAAACTAACAAACATTAGGTATTTCAAATTGATACCTGCAGACTTGTGTCTAACCCCCTTATTTATAAACGTTAAGTAATGATTAGCGTCTGTTTAACCACACATTTTTGACGTTGAAACATCTCTTAACTTTAAGCAACGTTTATAAATATGAGGGTAAATATTAGCGTTTGTATTATACTCAATACTCAATATTTTTATTGCTTTACCATAATGTGTACTTAGGTGGTAACTAATTCAATTGAGATCATTATCAAACACATGTAGTTAAAAGCAAATGTTAAACAGTTTTTATGCCCCTTGAATATAGTTTTTTATAATTTTTGCATGCATTTGACTTTGTGAGTCATCTATTTGCGGCTAAATACCTACTAGATCATTATTATTATTAGACCATATTCGCACGGACCGGACGTAAAAATATCGCTCACTGGATTATTAACTGTCGGTGTTGAACCGAGCATTGAGAATTCAACTGAGTGCATCCCAGCGCATAGAAAAACCCACTGTTGAATTTTGAAATATCGGCCCTAAGAAGTGCATTGAAGATCCAGTCCGCCAAAAAATCCTGCCGCTATATTTTTACGTCCGTGCGAACGTGGACTAACGTCTAAATGAAAATATTTTTTATAGATACACAAAAACACACATGCACTAAGATTCAATTTCAAATTCAAATTAATTTATTGTAGAACATAGGTAAAGTAAGATGTTTCATAATACTCGTACGTTACAGAAGAACAAATTAAACACTAAGTAATTTAAAATACAACAATAATAAAAAAATGTCAATGTACCCGGTACATTGACATTTTTTTTAATATACAATTATTTGAGAAATTGTGGTTTGTTCTTATTATTTACAAATTATTCATTATGGAGGTATATGTGTATATATGTCAGATTACATGTCACATTGTATGTTAAATTAAATGGCAATTATATGTCAGATTCCAAATTATTCTACAAATCACTGCGTGAGTTTATCAGTAGTTTACAGTTAATTTTCATTACTGGTTTGTCATAATAAATGTCGACTGGTTCTGTGTTTTATCATTTAAAAATTCTTTAATAGAATAATAACATTTAGCTATCAGGAATTGATGTAACTTTTTTTTGATGTGTAAACTTCTTAGCGCTCGGTCTACGGTAGGGGCTAGCTGGGACTTCGAGCGTCAGACGCGTAAGCGTTAGACTTCGAGCGTCAGATGACGTCAGCGTAAGACCCGTGTCTATGTGAGCGCGTGAACCAAACTGATGCGAGCTCACATGTTTACACATCAATTGTGAGTGAGTGCCAAACCAACTAACACCGATTTTTTTAAGTATTAATTTCACTCATATTTCTGAAAAAAGGTGGAAGATTATTAAATATATGTGGACCCATACAAAAGATGCTTTGATGCAAAAGTTTTGTTTGCTAGGTACTATGCGCAACTTGTCTTTGTGTCTGGTCCTAGTATTAAATTCAAATAAATTTGGATTTGATTTTATGAACATTATTGTTTCATATATATATACGGGAGCGTTAATATTTTTAAATTTATGAAATGTGGCTTACATGAATCCATTCGTTGTAGATTGCACATTGATCTAATACAACGTTTTTGAGCTTTAAATGCACGGTCTTTTTCTACAGAGTCACCCCAATAAATGATACTGTAGCGTATGATCGAAGCAACATATCCATGATAGGCAGTTAGTAATGCATGTTGATTGACATTTTTCTTTAATCTGTAGAGGGCATAAGAGCTCTGACTAAGCCACTAAGCACACTTGCTCAATATGTGTTTTCCAGTTTACTTTATTGTCTATATGAAGACCCAAAAAATTTGGTTACTTCATATTTCCTCAATGTTAGTTTGATCGTAACGTATGTTTAGGTTACAATCTGATTTTACTCGCTGTTTAAAATTCATGATTTTTGTCTTCTCTAGATTAATTTTCAGGTCATTTTCATCAAGCCATTTTATAATTGTTGTCAGAGTATTAAGTAGGTCAAATTTTAGAGACTTGATTAATTATCGGGTGGCCACACCAAGTAGATATTATACAGGGTTATTGGTTTAATGTCGTCAATCTGTTAAAAGGATATAGGAGAAGTCATTTTGCAACCGAATGTCCCCTGATGACTCTGATACTCTTAAGCAGGATGACCCCTATGCAAATGTCAACCATTTTCGAGTAATTTGACATTTTATATTTTTTTAAAGATATCTGGTATCTTATTGTATCTCGTTGGACAGCTGAGAAGTTGTACATGTTTTTGGAATGTTCTGCCGATAAAGTACTTTCGTGTTTTTTTGCAGAAATCTACTATTTTAGCCAAATAACCCGCTCAAAATGATAGAAAATTGTAACGATTTGTAAAACTATTAAAGATAATTGTTATTTTATGGTTGATTATTATGTATTGAAGTGTAAGCAGATAATAATAATCTAAAAAATCACTCATTAATATATTTTTTTATAAATTGCCCAAAGATGTGTACTGCTAAAAAAATATAAAATGTCAAATTACTCGAAAATGGTTGACATTTGTATAGGGGTCATCAGGGTATTTTTTTATGCAAATGACCACTCCTACATCCCCTGAATGGATTGCCGACATATAATCAGTAGCCCTGTATATCTAGGTCGGTTGACTAAAGTGTTTATGACTACCTTTGAATATCCTTGAATTTGTTCTATAACCCTTCTTTTCCTAAATTCTAGTTCTATGTTTGTTTTGTAATGAGTTTTCTACAAGATATTGTTAATCCAATGTTTTATTATTAGCCACTGAATTTAACCCTTTTTCACCCAGACTATCGCAGTGACACTAAACAAAAAACAAAAAAAAAACAAAAAACCAAATTACTTTCTCGGATAAAAGAAATTCACATTAATTGAACCCATTAAAAATTAATATTTCAAAGGCTGACTCTGAAGCCATTAGGAAGCGTTTTGTCTGCGAAGTGCCCATTGATCCAGTGGAATAATAGCGTTATTGTAATTCAATTAGCGGGGCCCTGGGTTCGATACCCGGCGCCAATTATAGAGGGGACAATGGACTAAAATGATATGCTTGATAGTATCTTTGGTAGCGTTTACGTTTAAATGACCTGGCCTGGAAAATTTGGTAACCACACGTTGTTATAGAACCTGTGTCTTGTTTGTTAAAATGTAACTAATTATAACCGCGAGCGTAATTGGTGCCTCTTGAAACCAGCGGGGTAATTACTAACACACTAAACTGTCTGCGCTGTGTAGCATTGTACGGGTGACATTTGACGAGCTATTCAATTTCACTCTTGAACGTAAGCGCGATTTACAATCATGATTGAATATTTTAGCTGCACCTTAATATATAGTCGTTAAATACGATTACAGTAATAATTAACTAAATAACTAGTAAATTAATAAATTTATCCCGCCAAAATGTTATTTATTGTATACAAATAAAATCAAATTGAAAGAAATTTTAAGGAAAGTGTTAGGTGTGTAACGTAACGCCATAGACATGTTTAGTGATGGGATGTTTTGCTATGATGGGTAATCGATATTTTTTATAGAAAAAAAGGTTTACTTAATGTATTTTTTTATTTTGGTGATAGACATCTATAGAGTTAAATGAAACAAAAGAACATGAATTATTAATTATTGATATTTTATTAGTTTAAACTGCCTACAAACTGATATCAGAGTCAGAACCATCTGAATCACTGGTTTCATCATCTGACTCGGTTACAGATATAATTAACGATGACTCCATGAAGTTGTCGATATGGTTATCGCGGTCCCAGTCAGACATGATAACCTTTTATATTTTATGCACGACCTTCGACCATTCTTCCAGTTGGACATTGTGGATGGCTTCATAAAATTGTGCCAACATCTTGGTGGCCGTGAATGGAGGAACCGTGTTATTCATATGAGCGTGGCCTAAACATATACTAATGATTAAAAAAAACACAATTTTAGTATGAAAAATTGCAATAAGACCTGAAAATGGGAATTGAATTTACAATGGTTATACTCGTACCTTTAATTAGGGCCCAAATGAGTTCAATGGCGTTATATTGGGAATGGTAAGGTGGTAGTCGTAGAACCTGGTGGCCTTTTTCTTTCGCCATTTCATCTAGAGCATATGTAGGAGTTGGTGACTTAGGACGCCCCACAAAGGTAATAAGCTCCGACTTCGGCATATTTATTATGTCTGCTGGAACCCCGTTTTCGTTCAACCAATTCACCAACTCGCTTTTGCGGTTGGTCTGTGTTGGGAGTTTATTTAATTGCACTGAATGGTTAGATGCGTTGTCCATTTTATAGTCATAGGCTCTTTCAAATTATCTAGTAGACCCATGAACCAATCTCTAAATTTTTCATAGTTAATTTCTTCATGTTACTCGTGGTTTTTTTTTATTTAAAAGCTAGTAAGCAGTTAGGGACGCATCCACTTGTGTGCCAGCGTGACAAATAAAAAGTCGTTCACCTTTCCCTTTTGCCACTTTGGTACACGAGTGTGCCGTATCATCGATCCAACTTTCCATCGTCCAAATTTTTACCCACTGTGCGGTTTGCGTTTAGCCACGTTTCATCTAGAAAGACAACTTTGTTCGAGTCACTTAATTTTTTAGCCTTTCATAAAAATGTACATCTTGCCAAGGCAATATCAGTCCGCTCCATAATAATCTTCCTTTTGCTAACCTTTTTAACAGACTTTAAAAAGGAGGAGGTTATCAATACGGATGTTTATATATATTTTATGTATGTTCGGTCATAACTCCGTCATATGTAGACGGATTTGCAAAATTATTTTTTGGTTTGAAAGGGTATACTCTCGAGGTAGTCCCATTGGCACCAAGTCAGAATCTGATGAAGGGATCCCATGAAAATCGAGGGAAATCTTCAAATTTTACAGGCACGCCTATAGCGATTTGGGTACTTTTTATAGTAACTCGTGCATTTCGGAAAGTATCATTCGGTGAAGTGGAACTGATGATGAAGACCAGAGGTGCCCACCGGAACTAGTGTACTAACTACTCAATTATATGTATTTCACGGGTTAAGATTCCATTACTTTAATATGGTTCCTAAGCAATTTATGCTCGTCACAATGAATATGGTGAAATGGTGCTGATGGTGGCTTCAGCATCAGCTTCAGTTCTTTTGGTTCTTACCAACTCCTCAACAATTAACGTCCCTGCATCGGGAAAAGGAATATTTTGTTAAAGGTGATGAGTAGTTGACATTAGGCTATTGTAACTTAGATAAATAAATAGCTGACTCACTAAAAAGTGAAAAATAAAAAACTTTTTTACAAAAAAAAACAACCGACTTCAAAAAAAAACACTATATAGTGAAAAATAACTTTAATTTCGGAAGTCGGTGGCAAAAAACTAAAAGACAGATCCAAAGACACCGACTTCCGAAATTAAAGTTATTTTTCACTACGTAGTGTTTTTTTTTGAAGTCGGTTGTTTTTTTTTGTAAAAATGTTTTTTTACAAACAAAACCGATATCTTTTATAACTTTCCGTAACGAAGTAATTCCTCCTTTAAACAAGTCAGCTTTTTTCAAAGATTTCTGTAGTTTGAGCATTGTTGGTAGCTCCATTCTTTTGTAATAATTATAAATATGATTTCTAATAGCCTCCTTAGCAAAACCATCTAAAACTGTGACTGCCTTCATCTTCGTCTGCTTTTAGTTGGGTGTGAATAATTTATTTCTCTCGTGTATATGTGAAACGGTATTGCTCCCAATATCAAGAGATTCAGTGCCTCGTTCTACAACTAGATTCAGTGGTAACAACGGTCCATCATTTTGCTGTTCTCTTTCAAAGAAGTCTCGGAGGCGAACGATAAACTCCCTTCCCTGACTCCACAAAACAGTTTTTAATAACCACATCCAAGTAAAAGAACAAACTATAACAAATAACAATTTTAACACAAAAGAAAACAAACAACGGAATGAATAATGGCAATACGTATCGCATACAAGGCGCTAGCACTCGTACTGACGCAAAATGGCCGCCAACGTACCGCTTCACATGACAAAATTTGTACCATAAAAAAAAAGTATGACTATCGATTGTGCTTTGATTGTGATTTTTTTAATGTTATGCATTAAATACATATTTCAAAATAAATTTCAAAATAATAAGATAATATCAAAGACATTTTTAAAATATTAATAAAGAGAACGAGATTTTTGCTGAGAGAATCGATATCGATAAAATGTAATTGCTGTCACTGCCCTAGTCATGCGATTCTGACATCTATCACGCGCACCATGATACAGCGCAAACAGTGTAACAGTAGGAATGGCTTTCAGTTTGACAGTTCAACAACATTCACTGTGTTATTTACGTTGTTGAGCAGATTTTTTCGAACATAATAGCAATGGATTAGCAATATCCTTCAAAATTATTCAAATTGTGATTGATAGTGTTTTACGCAACTAGGGTGCAGGCCAACCTGTCCTTAATGAATGTAGGTACTACGAAGTTAGCGCGAAGAATCAATTTTAATTTTAACTTGTAAACAATACGTAGGTTAATTTTTCGTGGGTATAAAAAACAAATGATGGTGATGAATGAATAACACAATAATTTTGTAATTAGTGTTATTACCTAAGAAATAGTGTGCCACATCAAGCCACATCCATCCATAAACAAATTCGTGGAATAAAACTAGCATAGAAAAAATGAGTTGTCATTTTCCTGTAACAAAGGCTGTAACGATATTGTTACAGAACTTGTTCGGTGGTCTGATACACCTTAATTTTTCCAACTTTTCAACAAGTTTTTTTTAAAGTAATTAACTGGGCGGGCGTAATAGCGGCCCGTGTTCAAGTGAAGAGATGTGGCGAGTGTCGCCTTTTGTTGTTTATTTTTTTGGTAAAAGAGAAAGATATCATTATTTTGGTTATAATAATATACATTATTGTTAAGGACATTAGAAAAAAATGTGATGGTAACTTATTAAAACTCTTAGTAGTCTTTCCCCACTTTTGCATTGCATACAGGGTGGCGATTTAGTCACCCTGAATAATGATATAATGAATGTACATTATTATGTCACTGTTAGCTTAGAATCTATCTCGCGAGATTGTAAACTGTCAATAAATTGTAAACTATACCATACTGCTTACAATATAACGTATTCATTTTCGATAGTACCAATACAGGCCAAACCGTCAAATTGTGAACAAACTTGTACACCGACAGGGTTCACAATCTGACCGATTTTATTACTCAAAAAATTGTGAACCGTCCCTTCTTCTTCTTCTTCGTGTCGCTGGCACGACTTTTCTCAAATCTTGTTGGCTCTAAACTTCGCCACTTCAACGGCGTCGTCGCTGGAAGCACAGAGGTCTACTACTAGTTTTGGGACACAGAGGGCAAGATAGAAGGTGGAGCATAGTTTGCGACATAGCTCGATCTCCACACCCAGCTGCCGTTCCGTCGAGGTAGCCACTGATTTGTCGGTCTTGGCGGTAGCTGAATAGATCGCAGTAACTAAGCCAGGGTACCTCGACCAAAAGGGTTAGGTTAGGTTAGAACTGTGAGGCGCCCGGTGTCACCACTGCGTCGACTGCCGGGAGGACACGGCGCGGCACACGCTGGCAGAGTGTGCCGCTTGGGAGGAGCCGCGCCATGCCCTCATCTCAGGAGTAGGCAGTGACCTGTCGCTGCCGGCCGTAGTGTATGCTATTGTCGGCGGCGACGAGTCCTGGGACGCGGTGGTATCCTTCTGCGAAACAGTAATCTCGCAGAAGGAGGCTGCGGAAAGGGAGCGAGAGATCTCATCCTCTCACCCGGCCCGCTGCAGGCGCACCGGGCGTCGGCGCAGGGCGGACAACGCCTTCTTCAAGCCGCCCTAAATGGGTCCAGGGACGACGGACTTGGGGACGTCTGTCGCCCCCCATACATCAGGACCCGCGGCGGCGGCGCGTAGTGTTCCACGCGTGCCCCTCTTAGACGTCGCGGGGGGAGTCAAACACCTCACTCCCCCCGCTCGACCGGACCACCGATGAGATGGAACACCGGGGTGGTTTTTAGTCAGTAAGAGTCTGACAGACCCTCCGCCTCCCCAGGGCGGGGGACATCCATGAGGATTTTCCACCCCGGATCAAAAAAAAAGGTTAGAACTGTGACCAACTGCGCGCGAACCGATCGAGCAAAGCGAGCGGTGCCGCGGGAGCGGCCGCCGGCGAACGGTATCTTTAAGTTGGTCGCAGTTCCTTGGCTATTTAGTATTAGCGCAAGGTGCGACCCGTCGTATGCAAGTTTAAGACCAGTTCCCAATTTGTCGGTTTGCCATGGACAGATTATAAAATATAGAAAAATAACGCGTCAAATTGTGACTGGTTTGTTGCAGTTCACAATTTTTTTCGATAGCTTATAATCTTGCAAGACAGATTATGCAGCAGCAGCAGCAGCAGCAGTATGGTGCAGTGCAGTGTGTGTATGTTGTTGTTGTTGTTGTTGTGCTGTGTTCTGTTGTTGTATGTTGTTGTTGTTGTTGTATGTTGTTGTAGTGTTGTGTGCGTGTTGTTGTTGTGTTGTTGTATGTTGTGGTATGTACGGTGACATATACAAAATATTGTATAATATTTTAAAAGAGTAAGGCCCTTTGTTCACTGCATTTTATGTAAGCATGATTAAAACTAGATACTAGTTTTTTTTTGGGTGTACTATGTATCTACTCTTCTGCCTAACGCTTCGGAGTAAATAGGCGTGATGTAATGTTATGTTGGAACCATCAAAAATATATTCTGCCCCGTTCTCTCATCCCTTAGCCCTTCCAAGTTATATTGTAGACGGACATTTTCCAGAATTGTTATTACTTATAATAACCGGATAATGGAGGCCCCAACTTTTCACATTGAAGTTTACGTTTTTCTTAAAAGCAAGTACATTGCTTTAATTATCCGTACCTACCTACACTTTTGTTAACCCTTGCTGCTGTACGTGTCATGAATGGTGACATTTCCACCATTTTGTAATTTAAATATGGCTTTAAGGGGTGCTACACACATATTCGGGTCGGCACATATTTATCTGGGGGCACGGTAGTGCCCCCGCCAAGACGAGCCAAGCGACGCGCAAGGGCACTACCTACCTTTTCTCGAAGTGTTTCGTCGTTTTTTTTGAACCCTCATAGAGTTGGTTTCCGATGTACCAGATAGTTCATATTCTCAGGATATGATGTCAATAATAGACTTATTAAACATACAAAGTCTCTAATTCTTTAGATTTTATTGATATCTAAAATACACCGATTTCGTCACTGACACACTCGCTGATACACTGACACACTGATGATCATTAAAATGTTTGGCTACTTCCTGAAGTGCTAGAAAGCTGAAATTTGGTATGTAATCTAAGTTAAGTATACAACCAACAAAAAAAAACATAAACTTATAACTTTCGCCCCCCATCCCCTAAAATGGGGGGGTGGAAGTTTGTATAAGACTTCAAAATGTTAGGGTATTTCCTGAAGTGCTAGAAAGCTGAAAGAAGAATGCCCATTTTTCACCTGACTATGTATAGTAATGAAATAAATCTTAAAATTCGGCTAATTTAATTGTATAATAATTACGCTTATCACAATGTTAAAAGAAACGCAGGAAAATAATATTTTTTACTATTTCTTTATGCTTATTCTACGTAAGAGTAAACTTAAACCATGTTTTGAACGCATCTCAACTTCCCTGTTTTTACATTCCATTATAAATACCGCTACTTGACTTTATTCAACTCTGTTTCTGAGTTTTATATATTACTTTACGTTTTATTTAATCAGTAAGTATTTCTATTTTAGTCTTTTCCTAATACAGATTAATAAAAAAAGTAACATAATAATTAAATAAATTAATCACCCAATATGAAATTGAGCTCGCAAGAGTGAAACGGATTTTTTGGACATTTGACAGTTCTGCGATTGGCATCGGTCATCGGTGCAGTCCTTCGTTGTTGCGCTTGCGTCTCGTTGTGTACTGTGCCATTTTGTGTGTGTTAATTCTTTTTACGACCCCATTTACCGCCCTTGGACCTCGATATCTTCCTCATCTGTCGACCTTTGCTTACCATACCGTTGTAAATCCGTCCTCTTGACAATGCCACCCTCAGCAAAAAGTCGACGTATACTTTGCATAAACTGCAACGTCTGCTTAAACGTTTCGACGTTATCTCGTTCATGAGCTCAACACAAGAGTTATTTCGTTACTTAGCGAGTGGATATCACCAGTAATCGTAAGTATTTATGCTTAAGTATTATTTTTAATCTAAATATATCAATCATATCCTAATCAAAATAACAAAGCTCCTATAAAATGTATGGCATACACACGCACAGTCTGTCCGAAAGATCTATGTATCCGAAAGATGTATTACATATATTGACTAAAATAATACATTTTTGTCTTGTTATTTCATGTTTCGTTTTGAACTGTCTTTGCTTGTTGTTTATTTTTTATGTGGAACCATTTGTTCAACATGTGCTGCTGGCATTAAGCTATTGTATCAATTGTAAACAAAATAAGTTTATATTGAGTTTCCTATTTCAGATTACTGAGGAAGATTACATTTGTGAACCTTGTAATGAACTCCTCATGAGAAGCATAAACCAGCAATTAACAACAAGCTGTGATGGTGCTCAAGCTTCAGGGTCATCTCAACCAGGTCGAAGATAAGTGTGCAGTCTTTGTGGACGGTCTACACTTAATGGTCAGAGCCATTCTATTGTTTTTGACAATCCTTCAGAAGAGCAAAGACAAATATAAAAATGTGTCTGGCAGAGGTGGTATAGCCGAATATTTTTGTAATTGCTTGGTCGGTCAACGAACCATTGGATGTTGCGCTCACATTATGACATTAGTGTGGTACCTTGGATGGGCTACGTAACAAGAAAATATCTCCGCTCCAGCAGAATTTCTAGATAACGAAGTTATAAGAGATTTAGATGAAAATGATGATAATTAATAAACCATTCCACTTTAACATAGTGTTTTATTTATTTTTCCCGTTTTGTTCATCAGGTATTTATGTATATACCGTAGGCCAATAAAATGTGTTGGCTCTTGGGTAGATAAGTGATCACTTTTGACAATACAAGAACTTGTTAGACTTTTTAAAGGTATAGAAACTATCTAACTACCTATCGTTTTTTTTTAATAAAAATGTAGTTAGTAGGTACTTATGTGTGTTGGAGAAACAGCAGTTAATGCTCGACACTCAAGCTCTTCTTCTTTCTTTGCTTCAAGGAATTCTCAAAGTAAAAAGACTACACTATGCATATCTCGCCGTAGGTGAGTATTATGTTCCTTGATGCATATACATAGCCAGGTAAGTATTCCTATTTGAGACTATACTTCGAGTGTTAATAATTAGGTCTAGCACATTTATTTATCTTTATTTAGTAAGTAACGGCAAATCCTAACCTAAAAAGTAACATTCATATTTTTTGGACTTCGTAGCGTTTAAACCATAAAAATGACTTTAAGACATTATTTTCTAAACTTACAGGTAGTCTTTCTACTATACCTCATAACTATACATAAACGTTAATTATCAGGTTTTTAAATGTATGGGAAGTGGGCATTGTTCTTTGGTCCGTAATCTAAGTTTAGTATACAACCAACAAAAAAAATCATAAACTTATAACTTTCGCCTCCCATCCCCTAAAATCGGGGGGTGGAAGTTTGTATGAGACTTCAAAATGTTAGGTTACTTCCTGAAGTGCTAGAAAGCCGAAGTTTGGTATGTAAACAAAGTTCAGTATACAAAAAAAGCCAAAGCCAAGCAAAGTAAAAATGTATGGCTTGGCTGTTTCGTTACTTACTCCAGAAACTAAATATTCGCATCACCTCCACGACGGTAGCGAAACGGCGAAGCCATACATTTTTACTGATATGTAGAATTTGTGAAGTTAGGGTCGGTAGAGTTAGGCCGTGTAGATTCAGAAGCTTGGCTCTACATGAAATCTGATATCTTTTTCACAGGGCAAACCTTATGTGGTCGTCTTGGCAACATTTTACATGAAATGTTTTTGGTGGGATTTATTTATTTAGAATAAGCACACCAACAGCACAGTCACTTAGAATTCAAATGAAATAACAACTAAAATTGGCATTACAGTAACCATGCAATTATCAGGTATGCATGACATTGACATATGAAAATTAGAGACAAAGGAAACAAAAATAAAGTGTGTCTAGAAGACATAAAACTAGAACACTACAACACTAACCAATTTACCAACCAATTTGAGCTATATATATTGTGCACTGTTCGTACTGTTTAAATAGGGAACGTCTGTATGAAGCGAAATTCATGGAGAAAATATCAATAGGGTAATCTTTCAATATGGTTCTACAGTATTTGTTTAACAACAAAGCCGACCGGAAGCAATTACTACACATATTCGGTTTCATTCAGCTCATGCCGAACGAGAAACTCTATTCGGCATCTACCCTCGCTGAACCATGTTCGGGTCGCCCTGGCACAATTCGAGGTAAGCCGAGCGGCTTTTCCCGAACATATTATAATTATGTAATTCTATTTTGCCGCCCTGCTGTGCCGAATCATGTCGAGGCGAACATGTGCGCAGCATCCCTTATGCAACTTTATTACAAAACTATTATTGAAATTATTGTTGTTTGTTTAGAGGAACTTTCAAAAGTACCAATACGTAAGTATTTAAAGACAAAATAGTTATTGGTAGGAAAAACGAATCTTATAATCTGATAAAAAGAAGCCTGACACAGAGGAAGGTCTAAATCTAATGTCTTCTTTATTTATAATCTCTAAATCACTCCAAATACTACAAAATTTGTAGTAGGTATTTCAGTTGTCACTACGCGTCTGTCTGTGCGTTTTTGCGTAAACTTCACAATGGCCTTAGATGTGGTTTTCAACATCATTTAGGGAATTTCTTTCGGAAGGTTTTTTATTTTTATTTATTTACTAAGGTGCCAAGTCCCAATATACAAATCACAAATACATAAAATTAATTCAATTCATTAAATCACTACTCATTCTATTCATTAAAATAAAAATAAAAACAACATCTTTACCGTCGGTTGGCACTGCAATATTGTGTAAGTGTATATTGTTATAATATGCATATTAGATTCATATCAAATTAAAAGTTATTACAAAAAGGAGATTGCTCACGGACGGGCCTCACTTTGTGGAGCAGTGGCTAAACTTCATGCTATACAAAATTCACATCTTATTTTTTTATGAACATTAATTTTACTCTAGCTTTGAATGACGTAATAAATATTAATTTAATTGAATTTTAGAACATCCACCAACGAAATCTCAGTTAAATGTTGTCAGATGTCACACAATATTTCAGTAAAAAATTGGAATTGATAGATTGATATCGATACTTAATTCCGGAGTCTAGTTTACATCTTACACTGACATAACTGTATTTTCGGTAACAGTTTACTATTGCTAGAACCACTTCCAAAAGTAAAATCAAAAGCAATTACAAAAATAAAACTTTTTTGTACAAAATAATAAGATTATTCTATGCATCAAAATGCATCTATCATAATAATCCTTTTACAACAACTGAATGACCTAAAAGTTCTATAATTATAATTAATAAACCCAAAAAGCTTGAACGGAGAGTAATGCTATGCTAACATGTCCTACAAAATTTCAACAGTTCAGTTCAGTTTCATTTATTTGGATTGGGTAGTTAAGTATCAGCTGTTTCATATAAAAATGTAATATCTACCGAATCAAAGTGTATGAAACCGGATATTTTTTTCGATATTGCAAAGGTAGAGAGAGTAAGTACCATTGCATTATGAGTACTTACTCTCATTCATTGCACAATATTTTGCACTATTTTTGTTTGAGGTTATAATTTATGTCTTACTGGTTAATTCTCTTCTGACCAACACTAAAAAGGGGCCTACGGCATTTACACAACGGATATTCATAAATAGACGATATTTCGGTCACTACCAGGAATAAAAAACCCGGGTAAATCCGAGTGGAGAGCAAAGGAATCGATTCTCGCCATATCCTAGACAGGCATAAATCGACGTTGGGCTCGGTTAGCTTTTAGAGTTCCTCAAAGAATGGCAGAAAACGCACTGTTACCATCCACATAACGCATGCCCGTATTACCATACTCACTTCATGACTTAACTAATAGAGCTTCTTGTGAAATGATTTTACCAGACAAGTAAAACCACTGTATTTGTTGCAATGGATTAACAACTTTCTGTGTTCAGGGCCGGCAGTCTCGACATAGATAGCGACGCCGTCGCAAACTACCGATCGCTAAATATTAAGGTGAATCCTCAGTTGTCGCCCGCCAAATTCAAATTTTCTTTGAATTTGACGATTTATATGAAATTGATGATTATTATTCGATAAATATATAATTTCCACAGTCAAGAATCGCATTATGATCAACATACGACGTAAAACAGAGCTGCAATTTGCAAAAAACTAAAGAAAATTTTAATTTTGCGGGCTACAACTGTGGATTCACCTTAATGTTTAGCGTTCGGTAGTTTGCGACGGCGTCGCTATCTAGTACAGACTGCCGGCTCTGGGCTCGTATAAAGAGTGTTGGTTAAATTGAGGGTAACTGAACCACATAAGTTTTGGTTAGGTTGTTGGGTTTAACATAATAGCATCAAGTACAAAGAAGCTTTGAGCTCTTCCCATTAATTGATTATAACTAAATTCATTATTTGCCAGAATGTAGGTTTACTATGTATAATCTTAAAACTATAATGACTCCTTTACAGTCTCCCATTATATAAGGTGTGCAAGTGCAAATATTTAATTTTATCTTGCACAATGCTATTATTTTAATAAAATTTAAAAAAGACAGCAACAACTAATAAGAGCTCATGTTTTAGGATTATAAGGAACAAATTAATAAATTGATGTCAAAGTTATACCTATGTCAGTTCAAGAGTTAAAGTTTATTATAATGTCAGATTGGGCACACCACAATTGCGGCGGTAAGTCCCCTCTTTGAGGAGTGGATGGAGAGGCGCCACGGCGTGAGAAAGCGCTCGAGTGTTACCATTGTGTAGATCGCCCGGAGGACACAGTGGAACATACGGTGAAGGTCTGCCCAGCCAGGGCGGAGCATCGCTGTGTCCTCGCGGAGGCAATTGGCGGCGGCGCGGCGACCTCTCACGTCTGGGCCTGGTCCAGGCCATGGTACGGCACGAGACGCCATGGGAAGCCGTCACTTCCTTCTGCGAAGCAGTAGTGTTCGTGAAGGAGAAGGCGGAGCGCGTGAGGGTGAGGCAATCGATGCGCTCTCACGCCCCTTGTCGCCGCAGGAGGAGACGCTCTGGGCGTCGGGCGTCGATAGCCGATTCCGGGCCACCGTAGGCGCGGGCTTGCGGACGGTGAGCAATGGGTAGCTCGCCGTCCGGTAAGGACCAGGCACGGGTCGATGGCGAGTTGTGTTTCACGCTCGCCTCAAAGATATCAGCACTATTTGACAGGGTCCACTGGGGCAGATACCTGCCAGGGCCACAGATTTTTCGAAACAGTTACCGTGGCCCTGGCTCACAGACAAATGAAGGAACACGGGTGAGGTTTAGTTAGTAAAAGTCTGACACGACCTCCCGCGCCGCCCAGAGCGGGAGAGTTATTTGATGATTTCCCAGCCAGAAAAAAAAAGTGTAACATCAGAAATTTAATTGATAATGTCATAACCAGTGATCGGAGTAGGTAGATTGATTTTTAGTACTTGTATCATAAATGCACACAGAAAGAATAACATGGATAAGCCATTTTTCCGGAAAGTAATTCCGGTATTTCCGGATTCAATTAAATATTGTTAATGTTGGTAGTGATATTATTACTACTCAATTCAAAATTTAAAGGAAGGTATCAAAACTAAATTAATTCATTACTTATCTGTTGAATAATAAAAACAATCGAATTCCGATCGAAGCTTTAATATTTATTTTTTATTTTTAGCCTAGGATAGCTAGATAGCTAGATCTTTTATAGATAGATATAAATTGTTGCACTTAAATTTAAATATTTTCATAGTGGTCATGGTAATTTACATTAAGGGTAGAATAAATGACGGGGCCCCATAGAGGGCCAATGCCTGCTGGGGTCGTGAGACTGTTTTAAGAATGCACCACGACTCTGAAACGTAAAGGGCATACGAAGGAACAGGTTGATTTTAGTCAGTGAAGTCTGACAGTCCCTCCCGTTTCACTCTGGGCGAGAGGACTCATTTCATGATTTTAGCACCAAAAAAAAAGGGGTAGAATAAATAAAAAAGATAAAAATCAACATTGTTTATTGTTAAATATGTACATTTTACATTTATTCACATTTTTAATCTTCATCGATTACAATGTTAGCATCCTGGTAATCCTGATCTTTACAATTAAAATATATAACTATGAGTTTCTCTATATTTTCTATTTTCAACCTATTTCTTTTAACATCTAAAGTCTATTTATAAATGGAAAAAGACCGTTCTACATCTGACGATGTCAAAGGAGCAAATTTAAAAAAAGGTATTAAATTATGTGCTTCATTTTTTTCAATGGCCTCACTATTTTCTCTAAGTGTGTCTAAATCTGGGTTTCGTTCCATAACACGCTCTATTTTATTTTTTATATTTTCTGAATTGCACTGATTTATAGCATCTCTGACGTTGTCAAATGCTAAAAGTGAATCTGTCAACGATAAATTATGCTTTTGCAATTCTTTTAAAGACAAATGAATTATAAAATAATTGTCTTTAATGTAATTTAAATCTTCTTTTAAATTTTCTTTTTCTATAATATTTTTTTGCCTCTCGAATAGATACCGCATCAGAGCTGCTTAAACAAGATAGTACTTCTTTTATTTTTTCAAAGTTTTGAGCGTAATAAAATGCTGCCTCTAACCAAGTGCCCCATCTTGTAACAACTGGTTGGGGAGGTAGCGGCAAATCTGGATATTTTTCTTTAAAATTTTGACTCTACTTGGGGCTTTCAAAAATACCTTTTTAACATTTGCTATTAAAATGTTAACATCGTGATATTCTAACCTAATTTGCTCAGATACGCGATGAAGAGAGTGCGCCAAACATGTTACGTGTTACATTTCAGGTAAGTATTGTTTTAAATTTCGTCCTGCAGACAGCATATATGCAACGCTATCAGTGCAGAGGACAAGAATGTTACCTACATTCGATTCAAAAGAATCTTCCCAAAAGTTTTCCAAACATTCCAACACAAATTGCGTGATTGTTTGTCCATTAACTACAGTTAGCATTTTACATGCTACCAAATAAGGTCTAGTCAAATTGCTAGGATGTAATGGTTTTTATTAAAAAATGGACTATATAGCGACCTAAAAAGTCTGTCGTTTCATCTAATGATATCCATAGTTTCTCATTTTTATAATTCTGCCGAATCGAATTGATTTTATTCTTAAAAAACTTGTCCAAGTAAACTTTCCGTAACTGTGATTCATCTGGCAGAGTACGATTATTAGGACACGTACAACAACAGGTACAACACATATATTTTTTAAAGAAATCTTGAAAAGTAGTATTTTTCATCTGAGACCACGGAATATTGCACAAAATGAGAAATTTTATAAGATCGAAATAAAATTCCTCTTCGGGCCGCTTATACTTTCCCTGGTGTACTGCTCCTTCGATATGTCTTTTAACGTTTCCTTTATTTATGGTTTTCAAATGGCTTTCACATTTTGAACAGTATATTGTACCACTAGGGTGATCGTAAAGTAGTTCGGGATGACCGGATATCCATTTTTCTACAGTTTCAGCCTTGACGTTTGCCATATCTGAACTCTCTTGAAGAGATGGAACCTCGTATATCACCTAAAACAAAGACATGAAAAAATTACATTTTATTTAGTAGTTGTTGTTTTTAAACGGTTTTATTTAGCTTACTCCGTTTGTTTTATATTTCGTGGATCAAATTTAGTCATTGAAATTTCACCCTCTTCCTGTCAACCGATTGATCTAAAATTTGGTATTCGCCTTTGATTCTGGTGACAATACAATTATGTATATTCAAAATTATTGTCAATCCAAAATGGCTGCCGCTACAAGATGGCGGACAACTTAGTTTTTTTTCAATCCCGTCAATATGGGTATCAAATGAAAGGGCTTGTTAAGTAGAATATGGTGCACAATACAAAATTAATATTCAAGATGGCCGCCGCTACAAAATGTCGGATGATGTTGTTTTTTAGTACCCAAAAAACAAAAGAAACCTGAATAAGGCACTCAAATTATATACGGATTCCAGTAAAATGTCGGTTAATAGTGGAGTTAGCTGAATTGCGACTACATTACTAGAATATCATAATTTTGTTTCGCACTAAGCTCACTGGTTCATACTCTATTAAAGATTTAACAATATTAAGACTCATGGTATGTTCAGCGGGTTAAGCAAACAAACACAATACTAAAAATATTCTTATAGTACATCCAAACATGCTTTATACTCCTTGTAACTAGTAAAATATTACTTACCAAAGCTTGGTTTAAATATGTAGATCCAATTCAATAGTGAAAAATCTGAGTCCGTATATTCGAGCCAAATCGTGGTTTAGAGCAGATTCCAGAAGTCAGTATGTACACAAGCCAGGGTCAAGTAACGTTTTCACAACACAGTAACAAACAAAGATGCGCACTCTACGAACCGAAGTAAACGAGTGAACTACCTGGCATGTCGTCGGCGGGCGTACGCATTGTTCTGATAACCGGTTATTGTACCACCCATGATCCTTTGTTCTGATTGGTCGTTGGGTTTTGTCAAATCGTGACAAAAAAAAAATAGGAAGAATAATAAAGAATAAAATTGCTCATTTTATTACAATTCCTACCTTTTTTTTGAGGATGGCAAATCATCAAATGACTCCTTCCACTCTGGCAGAATACAATTCCTGCATAAGTTCCGGTTTTTTTTTAATAATCCACCAATTCCGGAGGAATGTCCATAGTAATATATACGTTTCGGATCAATGACCCCAGTTCAATCTACCTACTCCGATCACTGGTCATAACTATTATAATGTCAAAAATATTTACTATAGATAACTAAATTTTTTAAATAACTGTAAATATAGCTTTATCATAATTTTCAAAAGATAAGAATATTCACTAAATCTATGTGCTTTTTATAAGCTACACTTAAGTACTGCCATCTCGCCAATGGCAGCCTCTTGGCAGACCGCCATACCACCTTGCTGAATAACCTGAGCTAGATTTATTCGTGAAGAATATTCTTCAGAAAATAACCTAGCTTTTTATGCACATCTGATGATAAGTTATCTCCTCCACCCATAGGTACAAGCATTATCAGAGGCAACGCCAGTGCATTGCCATCACAAAAAAAAATACTGAAATGTCATACGTCCCTTCAACTATAGTGGCACCCTTCAAACCATGTACAGCAAAACTTCTTGACGGCAGTAAAACGGTAAGGTGGTACTTTCACAGACAAGATTCCCCACGACGAGCTCTACTGCTTGAACCTTTGTACGGGGCAAAATAAATTAGCTAGCGAAACTCCAACAGACGTGGTAGATGTTGAAGTATAAACACAAGAAACAAAAAAAAAACTGGTTTTCAAAACTCATACTGGTGTCATCAAGTGTAGGTAAATCACGTCTGTGGACTTTTACTAGATAATTTAATTTGACCTTGTTTTATTTAAAACACAATATAAAGGACATTTCCCTCCTCTCCCAAGATAAGGAACTGCTAGGCTTGCCAGGCTCCCTCTTGGCCCGGCGATTACATTCAAAGGCTGGGCGGGCCGCGCATATTTCATTTCAGTCCCCGTCGATAGCTCACATGATATATAGCCGCAGAGGTAACTATGAACGCTGTGTTTAAGATATTTTTATGTTTAAAGTATTTTTCGTTCGATATATGGGTAGAAATGATATAAAAGAATTATGAGGAGTGTTATTTTTTAAGGAGATAGGAAATGCTTCATTTCCCTCTATAGAACTTGGTAGGAAAAGTAAACATATTCTTATGTCTTGTTTAATTGAGCACATTTCACGGGTGTAGCTTATTCTAAAATATTATTAAGGTCTATTTTGGCTACGCTTAAAACAAAGATTTTTCTTAACCTAACTTATTTTTGTATTAGGATTGTTGTGTGAATCCTACACCTCTGGCAACACCCACTTAAAAGATCATTTATTATTTGCCGTTTGTCTTTGTGTTATTTTTATTGAAGACTTTCCAAATCCGTTGGATTTTCAAGTCGAAACTGTACAGGCACTGAACTGGTTTCTGTTCTCTTTAATCAAATCCATTAGCTACAACAAAGACATCTCCCACCGTAACCAAAAAATCCTGACGTTCCATTTCCTTACAACAAAACACAAGGAGCTTATACTTACTTGCTCTATAAATTATTCACAAACCAAATTACCTCGGAGTGTGTAAAAAACCTACCAGAATTTACCTTCAGCATAAAACGGAACGCTTAGTTTAAAATTCAAATTTGGAAGCGTCTAACACGGCAGCCGCTCAGTCGATTTAAGTGCAAATAAGTCCGAGTTACGGAGTCCTCGGCACTGGACATTTGCCATGGTAATGAGGGACTCCCACAACTGGACGGTTAATTCTATTCATGGCTACAATAGTACGAATGCACAGTACAAATAGCGAATTACGCCCGCACTGAATAAAAGAAACGTGTGGTTTTTAGTTTCTTTTTATTTCTTTCTTCCAATGCAATCAGCGTAATTAAATTTGCATAAGTAGAGGAGGAAGAAGTACAGGACTGAATTATACCTCAGCGCCTCCCACTTGCGGCTCAAAGGACCAAGTTTTGTTTCGAATCAATAAAATATGAAAACCATTTTTTTGTCCTTTTATTTTCCCACAACAAAGTCATTTTAATCGAATTTTGTCTTCATTTACATTCCGCCTCATAAAACAATGTGACGTGTTAGTAAAAATAAACCACCACGGATGACAGCTCTGAAAAAATGCAGCTAAAAATGTCTAAAAATCTCTGGTATTGTGTTAAACGAAATCAAAAGTTATGTTGGTAGTGATAAAGTCGAAAACTTTATGTTTTTTATAAGAATTAAGTCGCTTACTCGCAATTATGTTCGGCGTGAAAACGGGTACATTTTGTGTCGGTCGAACGAAACATATTTGGAATTAAAATACGAAAATGGAGTGGCATGCACTAGTTACGTTTGCTTAGGGGAGCAAACCTAGCAGAAAAAAAAATCACTCTCTCTGTTTCTCTATTTTGTATTGAGAATAATGTTGCATTTGTATCGGGACATCGTTCTCAAAAGTTCGTACCTAATTCCGGCAAGAATCAGGAATAGAACAAACTTGTTTAGCGTTTTTAATTCCTACAGGAAGTAGAACACGAGGACACAATTATTATTTGTGTAACTCATTATTTCATTATTATTTCACAATTTTTTTAAAATTATTATTTCTCAATTATTATTTAATTATTATTTCATTTAAAATCTTGTGTAAATAGTTAGTTTTGTTAAATATTGTAAAAGTTATACAATAACCATTTTGAAATAAATTATTAAGTCTGATTCTTTAACTCTTCAGAATTAACAAATAATCGAGCGTGTATAAATCGTGACTCTTATTTCAAAATGCAGGAAAACCGAAGCTAAACCAAACTACCCTTCGTATATTTCCATCCCACCCACGCACAATATCCCTCACCAGACTGCAGAGATCAAAATACATAGCCCGAAGAGCTCAAAACTTGAAATATTTCCGAAGCAAAGTGTTAAGACAGGCCCGAATTGTACTTAAGAAAGTTAAATGAAACCTAATTAGACCGTAAATTTAAAGCCAATAGACTTTTCCAAGTGTTTAATCCCGAACCGTCCAAGCGTAATTAATCTTAGTACAGGGCCGGACTAATCTGTATGCACCCTTTTGATTAATTGATCGCTTGAGGAGCGATTCCTTAGTAAATGGCTGCCATTTGGTGGACGGACAAGTTTTTCGGAGATATTGGTTTTTAGGAAGCTGCTTTGATGTCGAGAAATGGAGATAAAGTTGAGTTTTTTTTATGGGTTCAAAATTAAGAATTTACGTTTTATTCTTAACTTTTTAAACTGTTGGTTGAATAAACATTCAGTTTGATAGAGAGCATGTCTGTCCAGGGTGTATCTGACGTATGCGTCTTTAATCTTGCAAATTCACTGCTAAATATGGAACTGTAACAATAATCTATGAACGTGGAAAAAAAAATCGCTACTATGGCTAAATAACTTCGCCTGAAAAAAAAATAGTTTGAGATGTCATTGAGAAATGTTCCGTCAGTTTACATCGTCGAGAAGATATTGCACCAAACCGCATTATTCATGTGTCAGGTGATTATAGAATTTATCCCTTTTAAGTGTCCTTTTGAATGGCCACGTTGAAGACATCAGGGGCTTAAATAATTAAATATATGTAGATATAGTAGTAGGTAAATGGACATCAGCTATCACAAGAACCCCTTCTACGCAAACCAAGTACATGCCTGCTTTCCAAAGTTGGTATATATACCAGTTTTTGTCGGGGCCGGCTTAATAATTATACGTTGTGCGGACTATGCCCGGAATAGAAAGTTTTAAACATTTGAATAGATCACTTTTGTAATTGCTTCTACACTTTTAGCTTCTTTTTGGGAGCTTAATTAAGTTAAAACTTAAACAGGTTTTGTTATGGAAAGGAGAAACAAGTTTAATATTCTTTTACCATCGTATTTCGTGGTGTAAAGGTTATTTAATTTTTGCGAATAAGTAATTCTATTTGTATTGCAGTCAGCATCAGCAAGAATGGCAGTGGAGCTGTCTGTCAAGCGTGGCAGTGGAGCTGTCTGTCAAGCGTGGCAGTGGAGCTGTCTGTCAAGCGTGGCAGTGGAGCTGTCTGTCAAGCGTGGCAGTGGAGCTGACTGTCAAGCGTGGCAGTGGAGCTGTCTGTCAAGCGTGGCAGTGGAGCTGTCTGTCAAGCGTGGCAGTGGAGCTGTCTGTCAAGCGTGGCAGTGGAGCTGTCTGTCAAGCGTGGTAGTGGAGCTGTCTGTCAAGCGTGGCAGTGGAGCTGTCTGTCAAGCGTGGCAGTGGAGCTGTCTGTCAAGCGTGACAGTGGAGCTGTCTGTCAAGCGTGGCAGTGGAGCTGTCTGTCAAGCGTGGCAGTGGAGCTGTCTGTCAAGCGTGGCAGTGGAGCTGTCAGTCAAGCGTGGCAGTAGAGCTGTCTGTCAAGCGTGGCAGTGGAGCTGTCTGTCAAGCGTGGCAGTGGAGCTGTCTGTCAAGCGTGGCAGTGGAGCTGTCTCTCAAGCGTGGCAGTGGAGCTGTCTGTCAAGCGTGGCAGTGGAGCTGTCTGTCAAGCGTGGCAGTGGAGCTGTCTGTCAAGCGTGGCAGTGGAGCTGTCTGTCAAGCGTGGCAGTGGAGCTGTCTGTCAAGCGTGACAGTGGAGCTGTCTGTCAAGCGTGGTAGCGTTTGAAGTATCGTCACTTTTGAAGCTTTTTAAAGTTCTTGTATTAATAGTTCACTCATTATGACCGACGACATGAAATAGTGGCTGGGAGAGACAGGACGCAGAAGGCGGAGGACAAGGTGTTGTGGCGCAGCATAGGAGAGGCCTATCTCTAGCAGTGGACTGCGATAGGCTGAGTTGATTGACTCATTTGAGGGCTTATTATTTTTATATGTTACATATTCGGCAATAATAATTCCCCGACTAAAATCGGCTGACGATCGGTTGGGCTGATTAGTTTTATTGATCGTCAGCCTCAAAGGAATTATATATTAACAAAAGAAAAACTCTATTCTAACTCAACAAAAAAATCGTTCAACTTCACTTTAAAATCCTGAAACGAAAGTCTAAAAACATGTGTCTGCGAGGTGTACCTACCTCAACCTCATTGAATTTCAATGGCCAGACATTTGACGACACGCCTTGCAAAGCCCCGGGTTTGAATCCTGAGCATGTATGAGATTTGTTGGCACATTCGTTGTAAAGTTTGTGTGTTGATTTGAAAGTACCTCTTCTTGCTATTTTATTTAAAGGGTAAGAAAAAACCACCTCATGGTTGATTTGAGTGTCGTCTAAGATTGTCAAATGAATAGAATTCAACTGTGTACTGAAGTCGTAGTAGATCGACTCGCAAAAGTTTTTGCCTGATGTACACGTAGGTAGGTCCGAAAATCATTAATTAGCTAAAATTATTTTTCTGACAGTAGTGTCGTCATGATTTAAATTGAATGGTATTAAAAAATTAAACTGAGGAATTTTGTATTTCTCAAAAATATTGCAAGCGCGGCTTGGCAAGGCATAGCAATGCGTAGCACGCCGTAGTAGTGCGTATGACGCTGTAGCGGTGCATATGACGCCGTAGCAATGCATAACACGCCGTAGCAATGCGTAGCTCTCAGTAGCATTGCGTAGCATGCCGTAGCGAGGCGTTGCACGCCGTAGCAGGGCGTATGACCCCGTAGCAATGCGTAGCACTTAGTAGCAATGCGTAGCACGCCATAGATCGACGTAGCACGCCGTAGCATGGCGTAGCAATACGTAGAAAGACGTGCAAAAACAGAGACCCTTTTTCTTCCTAGAAGTTACACACACAACCACACACCTACCTACTCAGCACACGTTTCGTAATTTGTCACTTTATTTACTAAAAGTTCCGAAAGCTCAGGAGCTTCCAATTTTAGATTCCCCTTTATTCAATTACCCATTTCTCGGAAAGTGATAAAATTTTGAAGTAGACTCCGTTTTATTTTGATTCTGTGAATTTCATTTGTGGCCCTATTAAAGGTTTAACGAGTTAGGCTGGTTACATGCCTTGCAGCGAAAGAGGCCTTCCGATTATTATAATTGAGCATTTTAACTGTTTTGCACTGTCCAGTGGTTGAAAACGCGGCTGCCACTAGTAAGGTTTGATTCTTAGGTAGCGTTAATATTTATACTGTTAGAAATCAGAAGTGAAGAAAGTAAAAATAAACAATGTTTAATTCCTTTAAATTACAATTTGTAAAAATTATAAAAATATCTAAAGAAACACTGTAAATATTAATCAAATAGAAATTACACAAGCCAAAAGGAATAATCACTACATGAACAAAACATAACTTAATAAAAATAACCAAGCACACGATAATGGTCAGGTAGCACGTCCGTTCCGAGTGCCGTCCAAGCAAAAAGAGACTTTACTGTCGACGTCTTCTCTGCGCCTACGACGAGGGGCGCGTGGAGTCGGTGTTGGGACTTTTTAGCCACTTTCCCGGAAATGCAGTCTCTCGGTCCCCAGACCTGGGAACCCGTCCTTGGGTTTCCCTCCCCCTCCCACAGGAAGGGGTGGGAGTGCCTTATTGCACATCTAGCCGCTGAGAGGTATACCTCCTCTCAGCGTTCTGTAGTGTGTTTCTGGGGGTGTGACTGTGGGAGCGCCCGCAGTGCTTCACGACGCCCGTGCGACCGCGACCAGGCCCCTGCCAGGTGAAATCCCTAGTTCCCTAGGGAAGGTCCTGCAAGAGTCGAGCAAACAACAAGGGCGTCAGTTTTAGCTGGCACTCTCCTACGGTGGTGGCTGTCCCAGCTCCCTACAACATAACCATATAGCGTTGTAGCGTTGCAGGGTGCGGTGCGTTGTAGTGAGTATCTAGCGACTTGAGGTGTGTGTAAGTCACTCGTGTGGTTTTTCTCTGTGTTTTTCTGCGAGTGTGGACTAGTGTGTGTGTGAGCCGCACACGTGGTGCCTATATTAACTTAGGACACTTTGCGCGCGGCGGGTGTCATGTGGTGAGAGTGGGGTTCTTTTGTTTGAGTAGGTCGCGTGTAGAGTGAAGGCGACTTACTCAGGCGTCAAGTCCGGTGGCGCGACGTCTGCGACGAGGTGGCGCGGGAAGCGCTTGTAGTCGAGGGGTCGCGCGTGCCATGGTGCAATGTCCCTGATGTGATGTTGTTCAGAGACGTCAGCACGCGCAAGCCTCTTCGCCAGGTTGGTGCTGAAATCATCGATGCTCTCGACATGCAGGTCCCTGTGGATCACAGAGTTCCTCACGTATCGAGGACCCTTTACTATTTGATGCAGCACGTAGTCCGTCCGTTCCTTTTGTACTTCTTGGCCGTGAGCGCGAGCTAAGCCGGGGCAACGTAGGTGAGTTGTGGTCGCACGTAGGTCTTGTAGATCCCCAGCTTGACTCGCATGGAGAGGCGTGACGAGAGCACCGGGCTAAGTAGGTGGTGGGTTAGTTTTGCCCGTGTGACAGTGTTGCAGATGTGTGGGTCTGCGGGCCCATAGAGAGCCGATTGTCAAGTGTGACCCCCAGGTGTTTGGCGGTTTTGGTCCACTTAATTTCGGTCCCCATAAGCTCAAAGCTCGGTGGGTTCATACAGCCGCGTGCCGTGAGAGACCGTTACCGCACCGCGCACCTCCTTTTAGAACCTTCCATCGGTTGACATCTGATCGCGTGACTTCTATAGGGTGTCACCTCGTCTTCCGTTACCAACAATACAATAATTTGCCTTAGTTATTTATTTCTGTAATAAAATTGATGTATCGAGTTCAAGACCAAAGCTTTTAGTTTGGTGAGAAGAGCAATGCTACTACTATCTTTTCTATAGAGCTCACCGATCTGTTTGTTGTATCCACGACAATCATGGGGCCTACGTAATTGTGATCGAAAACCAAATGACGACTCATCAATCTCTCGTCATTCCACAGTACCACGATTAAAAGTCGCATGTATGTAACCAGCCAGAAACAAGTAAAGCAGTTTTATTAGCACATGGCACCCGCGACGTTATATTTCAACTGTCAGAGTGTCACGGGAATAATTAATGGCGCCAGTTCTGTTACAATTTTGTTCAGTTTATCGGGAATACGAGATAAACATGTTATTTGCCAGTGATTGTTGGGATGTCAATGCAAAATGTGTTATTTTATATTGTATATATATATTTACACCCAAACGCGTAAATATTTATACACCCAAACGCGTAAATTAGCTGTTTTTAAACACACAAACAATTGCATTAACAATCTCAGAAACCATCACTTATCAGTGCTTCACCGTTTCCTACAAATAGAACGACATGAGTGATGTTTTACAATTACTAACTTCGTTGGTAAAACTGCTAACAGCCTTCTTGGTGGTATTTCAGTCGCTACCACGGAATAGATGAAGTAGGTTTACACCTCCTAATGACTCCTACGGTACGATATCAAGGGATTTTGGTTATGTTGGCTAACCTGAGAGACAAACCTCCTGCATAGCAGACTCATACACCAATCCAGTCCCATTTAATTACCAATACACCTGTAATTTTCAGTATTTAATGACGTAGATTAACAACAAATTTTCCGCTAATTTCTAAAGCTAATATGAATCGCTGACGTCATCGCGGCAGATATTTGCTGTGCAGTATAGCGTGGTAATGAGTTCGCCGCATCTACCAATCAGTGAACAGCTAGCGGCATTTGTTTTGGACTCAATTAGTTTTCGAACGAGGGTGTTGTTTATGAGCTTTGATCTGTTTGAGTGAAAAAGATTAATTGAGATAAAATACATTTGATGACCGCCTGGAATTGAAATTTAAGTGATTCTGTAGCTATTATTTCATATTTTACTCGATTTTTGCTAATAATGTGTACTTAATAAAATTCACACTAAAAAGAACCACGGCCACTTTTTTCTATATAAGCCACTGATTGGGGAGATCACACATATTTATTTTTTAAATACATGAAATGTACAAGAATCCGAGATAGATTCTTATTGCGCCGGCGGTGCTTGGATAATTTTCTATGAAATTTGCGCATTCTCCTTTAGTTTATTCCTGTCAAACGACGAGTTCCCATTCTGAAATAGACTAAAGTGACACAACTTAACTATATTTTAGTTATGTGTGAAATATATGGCATAATATCAGATAGTATAATATCACTTGAAATAACGATCACATGATGTAATTTTCAAATGCTATAAAAACAAATAACCTAATTTCATGTCATCTAATGTTATATTTCCTATAACCTTCTTTTGCTCTAATAACATTTAGTAGAACGTTCATTTCATATAATTCTCAATTTATATGCTCTTTTTATATAACGTTCAGTTGACCTAATATTCATATTTACTCATTTTCAGCCAAAATTCTGAAACATCATCTAACCCAAATGATTCCTTAACAATAGCGATCTCGCGTTCGGCGGCCGCTGCCGTGATACGATCGCTACGCTTGTCGCCTTCGCGCGTTAATAGTCACTGTTCTAACCTAACCTTACCCAAATGATTTTAAATCTAATCAGTTTTTGCCAAATTATACAAAACAAAGTAGACGTTTCTAAATTATATTAAACGTTACTTATAGATTTTGAATATTATAGTAACTGTATATGATGCTAATTAAATATTAATTCAAATGTGCATTATAGAAAATGTTCATTATACCATATAAAATTAGGTAAAATGAAATTATAGCAATATTTTATTATATCATTTCATCGTTATATTACAAAAAAAGTATATTAAATGAAATTATGTCATATGATCATTAGAACTTTTGTTATGGCAATTTTGCTATTCTGAATTTGACGTTTTTCACCAAAAATTTTGGTTGCCTAACTAAATCTGACTATATTTAATCGCGATTAACATGGTGTGGAAAAAGAAATGTTGTCATGAACGATTCACCACTACACCTCGAATTGCGGTGCATAAATAATACTGTATCTTTTTTTTCTTTTATTTTGCTTATATGTATCTCCAAAATGGTGTGTCCTTTAGCAAAAATAATGGAAATTTTGACCGCCTTTAAGGAACCCTTAAACCCCCAAAACTCAACATGTAGGTAATAACTTTCATATTTTCCATACAAAAAGTGAAAAATTCCATACAAAACACGTCGAGGCTGCCTCCCATGAGCGCCACCAGTTCTAAAAAAAAATTACACGGTAGGGCAAACAAGTATCACGTGGAGTAGCGATTGTCAAATTAAATTTTAGTTGCGTCAAAATTATTTATAGTTAAAATTATTTATAGCCAAAAGTTGATGGAATTTTGTTTATTTATTTATTTTATTATTTATGTACACACAGTAAAATACATACAGATATAATAATAATAAGTACAAAGTTACTGCTTATTTCTTCCAGCAGACCTGCGAAAGGATAGTTTAGTTCGGTGTACAAGAGAATCGGCACCAGTATCTTCATTGTTGTGTAATATTGACACTGACAGCTCTTGAATGCGGTTTAGATGTGCTGATCCACTTTCATTGGTGAAATTCGCCTTTAATTTCGTAAGTGCATAAATGATAAATAAATGATAAATGATTTTATTTCTGTAAATAGGTTTGTACAACCACTTCTACACGTCAATCATATTTTAAAACTAGATACGGTCGGCGTTTCCTATCTGACTACTCTGAGAAGAAAGGCCGAAACAAACTCAGAGGTCACAGTCTCAGTTTAAAGTCCAGGCATAATGTTGGTCAGATCATGTGAAGACCATGTAGATTTGTCTGAAATGGTCTTTTGCGGAAAAACCACACAGATTGAGCGGACCTGTCCAGTCAGTGCACGCATTTGTCAGTAATCGTGCAGCTCAACTCAAAACTTAAGGAGCTCAACGATTCAACGAACAATACCAAAGAAAGGACATTTGGGTAGGCCACAAAAATTACTCAAACTGCCAGACTAAGATTAAAACTACCTGAAAGGGAAAAAAAAACAACAATGACCCACATAGTCTTCACATTCACAATGCGCATGATTTCCGTTTGAAGAACATAGCAGACCGCGTTTTACTTTGCTACCAATTTTTTTAAATTGTATTGTGATTTCAATTTACGTGCCAGGAACAATCATAGTCAGAAATAAACGCTCTTACTAAAAACAAAAAAAACCACTCGTTGTTAAGTGCAACTTGGTAGAGAGAAAACATACGAAGATCTAAGTTAGAGCGCGCACGATTCGTTAGCAGTTGATGTTGATGACAATTGCCTTACTAAATCTTGTAGGCGTTTATATTTATTGAGTAGGTATATATGATATTTTACAATAATATATTCGAGAAACGTTGTAGTACATTTATTATAACGTCAAGTGTTTAAGTACACCCATATTTCGTCCATTTTGTATTAAGTTCCAAGTACCAGGCCAAGTATTGCCAATAGTCGCGTGCGAGATAGTATAGACTCCGGACTGTTTCTGAGAATTTCGTAATGAAAATATCCAATAACATTTTGGCAGACCCGAGGCCATCGTTACCAGGACCCCCCCCATGTTCAGCGGTCATGTGTCCGGAACAAAAGACCAAAGTACTCTTTTGTCTGAAGTGGAGATATTTTTTTTGCCTTTATTCTGCGATATTCTTTAATGTCTTTACTAGAAATTGCGTAACTGTAATGCCTGAAATGCTTTTATGTCATTAGATTAAAAAGGACTGATTTTATCAACCTACTATTGTTTTTTTGTCTTTTCTTCCATATTTTAGACGCAATTTTATACCACAGAAAAGTTACGTTGGTAAAATCAGCCCTAACTCTCGGATAATGTTGTGTAATTTACTCACATGACTTTTTCTTACTTTTCATTACCCAAAACAAGTTTGCTTTCCGTTCCCGTCCCTCATGTGGTCTCCAGTACATCACCAAGGGGTCGCGTGCCGGTTCCTTCCGGTGTTCACACCCGCAGCAGGTAATTGAAAGCGCCTTACTGCTGCGGGGTGCACGTCAGTGCGGTGGCGATACCACCGCGTGATTGACTGGATTTAAAAGGCCGGCTGATGTATCGTGCAAGTTTGTTTCGGTGCTGTTTGTTGGGTAGGTTTGATTGAAAAATAGAAGAAAGAGAGATGTTTTAGTTTTATCCTGGGTACCCCGTGATTTTTATCCGTGACGTTTTAGCCGTGAGTTTTAATCTTAAATCACGAAGTACACTGAAATTCTCCGTTTACCTTTCTACAATATGTAATTAAAATAAGTAAAAAGCAACTTCATGGTTGGCCCCTTGATAAAAGTTGTTCATTATAGTGATGAGTACAATGACTCGCTTTCAGGTTTTTAGTTTTTTTTTTTATTACGCCGTATGTAATTATTGTGTGTAAGTCTCCACAGTTTGGCATTTAGGGGTTTATATTTTATAAACGTTGCTTTTGAGTGAAGAAAAGACGTTAGATTGTATAAAAAAATATGGATGAGCAGACGTTAATCATTACTTACTTAACTTTAAGCAACATTTATAAATAAAGCTCTTAATGTTAAAAGCATGCATATTTTTGCATTACAGTTACTAATAGCTATGAATTTCCGTGACAAAATAGCACTGCAGCAATTTATTTAGTTAGATTTAGTTATTATTCTTTCGATGTTTACAGGAACATACTCAAAGTGGAGTCTACCTATAAAACCCTAATTAAAGTCCAAAAGGCTTCAATAACAATGCAAACAGATTGATGACGTCAGAATTAGACAATGTCAACAGAAGCGATCGTGAACAATTAAACGAATGAACGACAGAGCGAACGAACTGAAGTTATGTGATCCACCAATGAAAGGGAACTTTGGGACAAAGACGGAGGCCTTTTGTATGCCATAATTAAGTTTGTTGAAGTTTAATTGATTTGCATGGAACAGCTGACAGATGGTAGCCATCAATTTTAAGGCTTTATAGTTTAGGTTAAAACCCTTGTAGGTTACGGTTCGAGTTTTAAACTGTCGTAAAATTTATCTGAGGGTAGGAAAATATAAATTTTGTTAGGGTTATTTTCGATGAGTGGGTAGATGAGGGGTACTTGATATTTATCAGGTTTCGGGATGAAAGGAAATATTTAGAGTTAAGATTCATCTCTGTAAGCTCAGTAGCCTTTAAGTTTACACACAACCTTCTTTGCCTGATTTAACCACTTTACGAGCTATTCTAAGAAATCCGTTCTTTGTATACGTCTTTTGTAGGATTTATTGCGGAATACATTTCATAAGGCGCAAGTAGAGTAAGTATTTTGCTTTTATATAAATAGATTTCAATAGATATGACAGCCAGCGGGATGTTTAATTGTTATTTTCTTGTAATTCCAATTAACTTTTGTCTAACTTTTTGAGGTTTAGTTACAGGTATGGATAAAGACGCCTACATAAATTAAATATCTCCAACTCGTTTAAATACCTTAGCAAACGCAATTCATGCAGGCGTCCTTTACTAGGACACACGTTCATGTGAATATCAATGTGATTTGACCCAAAGCAAAATAAAAACGCTTTAAAAAAACACCCTCAAGTCTTTCTGATCTCTTTTTTAAATAAACCCGTTACCCGTATAACTGGATTATAATAACGAGACAAACAGACAATAATTTGTCAAGGGTCGTCCTACCACAAAATAAGTAGGTACAGAAGGTAGGGTACATACAACGAGCGAAATCAGGAGCACGCACACATAGACGCGTAGGGTAGACCGGGTACAATTGTACCAGGGTACGGTAGTACCATCGAGAATATCTCTACAACTACGCTCCGCACATCCATTCCCGAACCCACGGCGCGGCGGCGGCGGCGGCCTCCTAGAACGCGTGCCGCTGCCGACCAATTGTCAGTCTCCCATGCACGTGGCTCAACGTGGACGCTTGTGACGGTGCGGCGAGGTGAAAATTCTGGGCAGTCAAGGAAACTTTTTGATTAAATTGATTAAAAAAAATCTGTAACGAGTTTATGATATTAATCATAAACACTTAACAGAAAATCTAAGCAATACTTTTCACTCAGTGTCAGTTTTAAAACTAGTTACTATTGTTGGGTTTACATTTTAGTTGTATTCGAATAGTTTCAAGTTCAAAATCACGAGATTTTTTACCTTATCGATGTAAAGACCTTGTGGGGACAATTGTATACATATTTCGAGGACGGTTATAACGGTACAACTGTCTCCATGGTCGAATTGACCCTGTAGGCTATACATACGAACATAAATACATACATATACACACAACACTTAGAAAATTACACTAATCATTTCACGTGTTGATATGCCGCCAGTGGAGCCCCGGCGCCTGCTCTGCCGTCTTATACCTACTAACCGTACGGAACCGTGAGGACGACCGCGCCCGCCCCCGCGTCTCCTGCGCACGGCCCGCGCCCCTCGGACGCCATAACCAGCGGCAATAATCCATCTCAACCAACCGCAACCTACAATCCTCAGCGGCGAATGCGTGCCATTTTTTACCTCGCGCCGCGCATTTGGTTATAAGTGTTTGACTCATAATTATTAGTGATAATTACTTATACCTAAATCTACCCCAACACACTAAAGTGGTGACCCCTAGTACTACCTACTTAGTACGTACGGTGCGTACGCTAGGTATGTGTTTACTTTAGTGCGGTGCGGAGTGTGTGGACTCAAAAGTGAATAACAACTGTACGTTTCAACAATATGAGTGATTCCGAACAGGTCATGGAGGATATAAAGCGGTTTGGATCAGCGGCATCACATGAAGTGTTTCGGGGCGGGGTGCTAGTCCCTTCAATTTGACCCAAGAAGCCCGTGATTTGGATCGCCCAAATAGAAGGCTAGTTCGCGATATCGAATATTACGGCGGACACAACCAAGTTTTATTACGTCGTCAGTCATTCATCTCGACCCGCGATATTCAACAAAAGTTGAAGATATCATTATTCCACAAGTGACTGATAAATACAGCAAATTGAAGACGGAACTTATAAAGCGACTCTCAGAATCCTGCGAGAAGAAGTTTACCAACTGCTGACACACGAGGAGCTGGGTGATAGGAAGCTGTCGTAGTTTCTCAGACACCTGCAGCACCTCGCCGGTCCTCATGTGCCTGAAGATTTTTTACGAACAATATGGTCAAGCCGGCTGCTAGCACACACAGTCCTTAATCGCATATCTCAGGTATCCGCGCGCCTCGATGAATTAACTGATCTCGCCGACAGACTTCACGAGCGACGTCGTGCCGTGAGGTCATCAAGTAGCGTCAAAATCAGCAAAAGTGGAGAGTGATAAGAAAACCATGTCTAAACATTATGATTGAACTTACGAAACAAGTGCAGTTATTAACGTAAAAAGTCGACAATATTTCCCGCGCAGGCCGACCAACAAGGCGAGACGAACGATGAAAATCACGCCAGAGCCGATCTAACTCACAAAATAAGGAATATCCACCATGTTGGTAGCATTATAAAGTAATATGAAGAATAAATTAATTATAAGTACAATAAAATAAAAGTACTTACAAAAACAAAGTATTTTTTTATTGACCTATACTCGAAAGGTTTAGGTAGTTAAATAAAGGTAAAGAAATCGTAAAAAGGGTTTTTTATACTTGACACTTTCTTGTTTAAAATACGTTACAACAAAATTAAAGTTATTTGCGATTTATACGATAGTTTCCTCTTTTATTAATGTATGTTAAACTTTATCATTTATTCGTAAACTATACTCTTCGTACATGTAATTGCTTGAGCACAATTTTTTTGTTAGATTTAAAAAATAGTATAATAATAGGTCTTTACCTATGAAATTGCCGTTTTGTATGAAAAAATTTAAAGGAATTTTTTTCATGAATTTTTTATTTGTATTAATCGAAGTAATCACCAATGCAATCAATGCATCTTTGCCATCGCAGTGGCAGTTTATTGATGCCCTTCTTAAAGAAATCAGCTGGACGGGAGGCAACAAATTCTTCAAAGGCATTTTGTACTGCCTCTCGGGTATTAAATTTTTTTCCCGCCAAGAAGTTATCCAAATTCTGGAAAAAGTAGTAGTCTGTAGGCGCAAGGTCTGGTGAGTAGGGCGGATGACGGAGAGCTTCCAACCCCAGTTCTTGCAACTTGGAGACCGTCTGCTGTGCAGTATGAGGTCGCGCGTTGTCGTGCAGGAGCAGCGGAGACGAGCGATTGACCAATGCTGGTTGGAGATGCGCCAGCTTCTCCATCATTGTGTTCAGTTCTTCACAGTACACATCTGCAGTAATGCTCACCCCGTTTGGTAAGAAGCTGTGATGAATCACACCGGCGCTAGACCACCAAACAGTGACCATCACTTTTCTAGGGGTAAGTTTTCGTTTAGGGCATTGTTTAGGTGCTGAACCAGGATCCAACCAACTTGCTGAGCGCTTACGGTTATCAAACAGAATCCATTTTTCATCGCAGGTAACAATGCGGTTCAAAATTCCTTCATTTGTGTGTCTGTTGAGCAGTGCAAGGCACGTCTCGACGCGTACTTCGCGCTGGCGATCATTGAGTTCGTGGGGCACCCATTTGTCAAGCTTTTTTACCTTGCCAATTTGACGCAAATGGACCAATATTGTTTTGACGCTAACGTCGAAAGCTGCTGCTAATTCAGCCGTAGATTGTGTATCATCAGCTTCCACAATCGCCTTTAATTCGTCATTGTCGACCAAAGTCTTCGGACGACCGCGATGTTCATTTTTCAGGTCGAAATTTCCAGAACGGAAGCGAGCAAACCAATAACAGGTGGTGCGTTGGTTTGTAGTGTTAGCTCCGTAAACGTCGTTGATGTTGCGTGCCGCTTGTGCCGCGTTGCTGCCACGACGGTACTCATATTCCATAATTACTCGAATTTTTAACGTATCCATGATGACGAAAAAGATTGAAATGCGATGAAAATGTAACACTAATCAATAAAGAAATGACTACTTTTAGAAAAAAAAATCCATGTTTTTAAAATAAAATTAATTTGAAATTAGAATTCTTAGCCAAACAAAAATTATTTTGATTTGAAATGGCCAGTACTGCAGAACGGCAATTTCATAGGTAAAGACCTAATATTTTGTAATCTGTCCATTGTAAAGAGCCCAAAAAGTCAGGTTCCCTAAACCTTTTAGAAAATACAACGCATTAGATAACATTGCTAATTTGAAGAGTACACCTGTGATGTAGTATGGCAACTGAAGTAGCAGGTATTACGTTTAGCCGGTTATCCAGGTGCCTCATAAGTTGTGGATGAATTAGAAAAAATGTTAAGTTTATGGTGTCACTGTATTGCAGCTGCCACCATACCATTGTGAGCGCAATTCAATTAAGTTAATATGGGCTCAAGCTAAAGGGTTTGTAGCCGAGAAAAATAAAACTTTTAAAATGTCTGACCTAAACATCCTTTTGCCAGAGGCTTTACCTAATGTGACTGCTGAGAATTGGAAAATTTGCGAGGGTCATGTAATAAAGAAGAACAGAAAATGTTTAAATTAGACAAAATAATTGATGATACCACTGAATGCTTTACTATTAATGTCACAGATAGTTCCTCAAATTCAGATTCAGAATAGAGCCTACTATTATGGGACTCAAAATAAAATTATTTTAACATTTGAAATAAAAAGTTTAACATCTATGAGTCACGTGGTTTTTTTTTGTTAACCTTTATTTAACTACCTAAAACTTTCGAGTATAGGTACTCTCAAAACCCCATCAGAACTTAATCATTATCAAACTGTTGCAGTCCGCTGCTGGACATAGGTATCTCCTAATGCACCCCACTCAATCTACCTACTTAATGGTAAGTAAAACACTACAAAGATAGCGACAAGCAATCTAGAACATTTACTTTATCACCAAAACATGTTTATGTACCTATATTTAACAATGTACATTGGTACAGTAGAACATAACCTTAAAAAATAAAACTGGTTATAACTTCTACGTCCCAACTTCTAAAAATATAAGAAGTTAAAAAGGGCTTGTCTATCATATTAACTACCAATTAAAATAAAAAGTATCCCAAAACACGAAACTTTATTAGCTGTACCAAATTCCCATACAAGCCTGCCGTTCGCCTTTGGTGCGTTATAAACTCGTTTATGTAAAAAAAATATGGATAAGCAGACGTTAATCATTACTTACTTAACTTTAAGCCACATTTACAAGTGAAGCCCTTAATGTTAAAAGCATGCATATTTTTGCATTAGAGTTACTAATAGCTATGAATTTCCGTGACAAAATAGCACTGCAACAATTTACCTAGATTGAGTTGAAGCCCACCAAATATGTTCAACCCTGCGATAATAAGCCGGAAAACTGCAAAAGCAATCAGTAATGGCGCCTGACGACTGCTCTACCTGTAAATTTGTAAACGTACCGGAATAAAATTTCTTGTAGGCACAAGTTTAGATGTGTGCGCCTATCCTCAATCGTTTTTACGTAATCAGCTGCGATATAATAATAAATGGAACTACGAACTTGTCGCTGCAAATGGTACTCCAATATATACAGTCTACGGTACATATCAATTACTCGCATTACGTCTTGAGTTTGCCAGTTCATCATAGCAGACGTTCCAAAGCCCATAATAGGCGTCGATTATTTTATTTTCTATAATTTATCAGTCGACTGCAGACGGCAACAGTTAATCGACTCGATTACGAACATGACCGTCGGCGCACCTTCGTCTCACGAACAAACGAACAGTCTTTGAAAGCACTTACTGGTAATACGAGTACAACTTATCTCAACCTACTATGATATTATCCAGAGATAACCAGACCAGCTGGTTCACATAGTATACGAATACATAACACAAAGTGTCACATTGGAATAACGTCCGGTCCTCCAGTACCATCAAGACTGCGTCGTTTGGCACCGGACCGTCTACAGATCATGAAGAAAGAATTTGTGGAGATGTTACAAAATGGCACAGCTCGTCGTTCGGAAAATCCATGGTCATTTCCACTACACCTCGTACCTAAAAAAGACGACGGCTGGAGGCTATGTCGTGACCTTTTAATGCATGAACAATACCTGACCGGTACCCAGTGAGGCATATCCACGACTTCGCATACCAGCTGCTAGCAGCCACTATCTTTTAAAAAAATGACCTCGTAAAAGCATCTAACCAAATACCTGGAGTTGAAGGCGACATTCAAAAGACATCAATAACAACACCATTCAGACTTTTGGAATTCACCGCCATGACATTCGGTTTAAGAAACGATGCTCAGACCTTCCAAAGGTTCCTCGATGAAATTCTGCAAGGATTAGAATTTACATTTGGGTTTCTAGGTGATATCCTTGTGTTTTCAAAAGCCGAGACAGAGCACATGGAACACCTAACAAAAAAAATGTACAATTAAAAAGTATTGCGTGGTAATCAACGCCAATAATTGTGTATTAGGTGTTAATGAAATAACATTCTTGGTTTACCATGTATCTGCAGTTGATACGACCCCTTCCAGAAAAAGTAAAGGCGATCCAAGAATACCCCCTTCCCAAAAATGCTAAGGAGTCACGAAGACTTTTGGGAAGATAAATTTGTACAGAAAATTTCTTCCTGGCGCCGCTCAAATACAAGACCCGCTCAATCAAGCTTAAGTTGGTCCAAAAATCAAAGGAAACACACCCATCACTATAACACCTGAGATTCAAAAAGCATTCGACGCATGCAAAAATAACCTCTTAGAAGCCACTCTCATCTTTCATCCTGACGCACAAGCTTAGTCAGCACGTTTCACCGATGCTTCAGACGTGGCCATTGAACGGCGAGTCACACAGCCAGAGCCAGCACCACGGCTTCAACGAGTATCCTGACCACCAGCATGCAGCGGACGCGCTTACCTGGTTATCACCCTCAGCCTCATTAGCAACCTTGACACAGCACACTGCACTTTTGGCCGGTCTGTAAGCATAGCCCTTAAACCCTCTCCTAGTCAACGCCAGCAATCAGCTTCAACCACACCACCTCCGACTCAATGGAGCAAAATGCAGCACCACCCCGACTCACTGGGGAATCTTCGCAGATACTACCAACTGATCGTGAACTATGCAGCACCCGGTTCCGACTCACTGGAACTTCAACTGGCCCTGGCAAGCATCTCAAGATACAAGACTCAGTCCACTATCGACGTCCGGTCTTCGAAACGGTAATAATCTGGCGGCATCTACAACGCCACATGCGAGCTACGCATCATACTGACGTCACGCAAAATCCTGCATCGTGCAAGCAGAGTTGACCGCGCAACTAGAATATATACAACATCCCGACATCAATCGTCAGGCAGTTGCCCACCAGGCACCCACACCCAATTTGGTCAGACAATCCTCCCTTTTCTATAGAAGATGAGTGTAATTTGCACCCTGTTCCTCATACCTAATTGAAGTATAAAGAAACGCTACAGAAGTAAGAACAATCATGAATCCTGAACCTAAATGTAAACCAAAAGCATGAATCATAATTCATAAGTCAAAAATAAGTAAGTAGTAAGTGAGCAGCTTAAAGTAGTGAAGAAGATGATAGTGTAGCGAATCGTTTGGTTCTAGTAAATCAAATGAACAATGGCCACAGTGCATTTACCTACTGCCATAATTAGAGCAATATTAATTATGAAAGTTAATGCAAGTTATTCCAGTTAAACTTAATAGCTAAGTAATTAAATACATTTATAATGTGTCGGGGACGGTTGTACCAGGGGATAATTGTACCATGGGGAGTATTCTATTCTATTCTAATTATTCCAAGTGCTTTGCCATACAATATGTTAATTTGTAATTTTCGTTAATTTTAACTACTTAATTATAATTATGTATTATGACTATAAATATGTTAACTCACAAGACATTTATACCATGTTGTGTAGGCTGTAATTAAGATTGTATTGTATAAAACTAGGAAAATTATTTCATGATTTTATATTTATTGGGTTTTGATTGTATTTACATTAAAAGAGCCTCTGCTGAGATATTAGCGCTACAAAAAATATATTTTTCTAATTACAACCCTGTGTTTCACTTTATCACATCACTGGTACGCAGTCACGACTACTTATGAAGCTGTACATTTCCAGTATAAGCTGACTTCTCATTGTGCGAAAAGCCTATACAATGCGAGGTCAGCTAAAACTGGAAATGTATAGTTTGATATTATGGTGTCGTGTATACAACTAACTTCAAGGTCGAGGACATTTGTACCAATTCGCCCCATCCACTTAATGCAAAATATTTATGTTTGTATTGTTTCTAGACATCTAAAGGTAATGCTAACATATAGCCAAGTAAACTAAGTGCCAACGGATATCAATCGTTTGACTTTGATTAATCGGGACGCCAGCGTCACCAGGCGGCGCTTGACAGAGTCTACAACATAACGCTCGACCAGAGTTAAAGCAAAGTTTGTCGGTGGCAGTCAAGCAGTGAACACGTTTAGAAACCGTCGCGTGTTCTGTATAGTTGTGTCGTGTAGCTACAGTGTGTGGTTCGCTAGTGTGATTAATTTGTTGGTCAAATATAATTTATTTTGAACTACAAAAGGTTTTTCTATTGCGCAATAACTAACACTTCCCATAGTACGCTCATAGTAGTTAAAATATGGCTGATAATAACGAGAGAGACGTACCTTCTCCGTCAAACATATGATGACGTTCATCATTCGTTTCGTTCATTCGTTCATCATTCAGTCACGACAAAAGAAAATATAGGTGCTGTGACATTTTTGACAGGTGCTCGGACCTGACATCTGAGTGCTGCCACCAAGTGAACGTCATTTCAGAAAATCCTCGGTCTACCCTACGTACGGCGATCTCAAACTAATGTCAGTAGTTTGCACTCGCCGTATCTACGTGACCCATGTCTATGTGTGCGTGCGTTTTCGCTTGTACGGAGCCACCCTTCTGTACCCATCTATTTCGTGGTCCTTCCTCCCGTGTTAATTAATAATTAGCCACAGAGGGGGAAGTGGAATGAGCAAAGAATACTAATCCGACGCTGATTTCAACTGTTTTTTTTAAATTAAATCTTAAATTATCCTAACGGAAGGTTTGTGCTTTAATTTTATTTTTAAGTTAATTAGTTTGGGTTGTTTTTTTATATAGTTTCCAGGTCGGGTATAAGCCAGTATCATGTACCTATAGAAAAGAGGAAGATCAAGCGACCCTAGTTTTATTTTCCAATTGTAATTTTAATAATAAGCCTCTATCCGTTTGAAACATTTGCACGGTTAAAAAAAAATACGCGCATTTCATCAATATGTAGATTGTAGATGTTGTATTATCATTTGACAATACAAATCATAAGGTACCATATTTTACCATTTAGTGTGCTTAATAAAGATACGCAAAACACAAAAAAAGAAACAGAATTAAATTAAGAACAGAGATCAAGTTCCAAACTCGAAAATTAAAATCATAAGCAGACAGAAACGCGAGGCAAAGCAATTCTTCTATATCTGCAAAATCATAAAATTCCAACAGAAATCCATATCTCTGTTCGCTTCGTCTGAAGTGCAGAAATATCTCTGTTTAAAATGTTCATACTCGTACGTTTAATAAACGTGAAATCGCAGACATTCGATAGATTCCTTCTATGTCCACTTTGCAATTTTCATATTATTGAATGGAGTAGTCGACTGTTTTATTACTATTATTAATTTTTACGTCTCTTGACATTTCTCGGGACCCAGGGATCCCGGACCTTTGGAAGACATACGAGGTGCCGAAGCCAACTCGCAGAGGCCCGACTTTCTTAATGAAATGAGGCACCAACCGACGATTATCCCTATTCGGACTATACAAGTGCACGCAAGGACATCCCCCGGTTGTTGCAGGACTATGGCAAGATATGGCAAAAATTAGGTACAGTATACTTTTTTGGGGAAATAGCTATGAATATGATAGTAGAAGGGCTTTCGTACTACAAAAACGTGCAATTCGTACCATGGTCCGCATCTCACAAAGGGATAGTTGCCGACAACATTTTATCAATTTAGGCATACTTACAGCACCAAGCCTTTATGTACTGGTACTTTTAAGTAATATGGCCAAATACATAATAGACTATGAGACAGTAGAAGAACGGCCGATAAGGGAAGGCACCCGTAGACAGGACTTGAAGAATAAATTTTTGACTAATCATAACTTTAGAATTGTTAAACACTGTCCACGATACCAGTCTGTAAAATTATTCAACAGGTTGCCTTTAGACATAAAAAGTGCTGTCTACAGTAGTGATTTCAAAATTAAATTTAAAAAATCCTATTGAATAAGTGTCTATATACCTACTGTAGAAGAACTGTAATGTTAAATTTTATTGGATTATATTCATACTGATTTATGATCTAACTGTAATTTTAATATTATTTTTATCAATCTATGCTAATTTGTCTTTAATTAATTATTTTATTGTTATTATTTAAAATTTTGAGGTGTGAGCCATATTGTTTAATTTAATATCTAAATTCTATTGACGTAATGGAAATTTATTATTTGTAAATTGTTGATGTAGTTTAGACGAAATTCAAATGTAATTTATTTTATTGTTTATACTGTAATTGTGTAATTTTTCTGTGTAACTTGTGTTGTAATTTTGTGTGTACATTCAGATACAAGTTACTTGTTAATAAATAAAAGACAATGACTATGACTATGGAAACAAAGATATTGGCCTATGGATTTGGGAAGCTAAAGTGGACTGGTTATATAGGACTATGGAATGACTATGGCCCCTGCCTGACCAATGTTTCATATAAAATACACAGATAAAATGGCAGGGGGTGACTTGCCGCTCAATAATGGGCCCCCGAAAACGGTCGCTAGCACATAGTGCCGTAGCGACAAAGGGGCAACATGTCCTGAGGTGCTTTTGAGGAGTGGAGAGGTAGCCCATGGCTATCAGGACAATCCCGGAAGTGCGGTCAAGATCCCTACCAGCATCTTACTGGAATACTTCTTTCCTCCGAGCACGTTTGCTCTTGCGAATGTCCACTCTAGCCGGCCAATAAAGGCAAAAAAGAGGTGAGAGCTCTGTTCCTTGTCATTGTTCACTCCAGCCGGCCAATAAAAGCAAGCCAGAGGTGAGGAACATGACTTCTCCCGGGAGCTATGGAACCCATGGTCCGTGGGGTCGCTACTGCCCAACAGCTCGCCACATGCTGCCCTGCAGTTTTCTGTATCTCTCTTGGTTTGGCTCCTCACCCCAGACCTGTTTCGGCAAAGTAAACTCTACCGGTACAGACCTAGAGTTCAGGAGCGCGCAAGCCCCACCACGACGTCAACGTAGAGATACGGCGGTGGGGTATTATTAATTAAATAATACGCGCATTTCAAATAATAATTATTATTCATTTGTTTTTAAAAATAATTTCATTTGTCAATTAATTACGTAGACCTAACCGAAGTGTGTTTCTACATAAATACCTAATACATGAAAGAATAAATACAAGTTGTGTTAATTTAGGAACCGGAATACTCGTACTTATTAAAATATCACTGCAAATGCAAAGTGAACCAACTTTAAAACTCGAAACAATCAAAAAAGCCTTTTGGCGAAATACATGCAACGACACAAATGGCACATTGCTGTTATAACTTTTCCAGACGCTGAACATTTATTAAGTTTTGTTCATGGAATTATTAAGTACTATGAATTATTTGACACAGAAGTCGCATAGTCAAATCAATACAAAATCTTAGTCCAAATCTCACGTTCAACAGCAAAGCAATAACCCCAGGTATTACCGAGCTATACATATCCACCAATGAACAGCCTACAAGACGTTATCTAGACGGCATAGAGCTAAGCAATTTGCCAGGCTGAAGACGATACAATCCCCAAAATATGTGTCGGGTAGATTTGTCCAGCAATTAATCAGTATTAACAGTGGCCCATCTGTCTGTAAGGATTACGGCGACAGCGGCGCCGTGTCTGCCTGTCTTAATAGCCTGTGTAGGCTGGCTTGGGAATGAGGGAAATCAGAAGTACCACATCCTCCTTCACAAACAGAGACGTGGTAATAGTTTGTTGCACCAGTTCGTCTTCCTGCGCCTGATCATTTGACCTGCGCAGACTGTTTACATTGTGGAAATAAGTGTGCGGGTCCAGTGATAAGGCTCTGGTGGCAATCGCGTGTAAGTCGAGCATGAGGCATGTGCCATAGGTAAGGAGGATACTTATCTCCGTCTCCTGACTGTACAAGCAAGCATTTGCATTTGTAGAGGTCTAGTACACATTTTTGCTGTTCTAGTTTGATGGGTCAATACCCATCAAACTAGAACAGCAAAAAAATTAATATTGGCACAAGAAACATAACAACTTTTTTACTAGGACGGTGAAGCATTTGCGAAGTCTCTGGTATTGCAGAGGACTAAAGGCGGCGGTGACCAATATAATCATGGGGGCCATCTGCTCTTTTTTTTTTTTTTTTGTTGATAAGAGTGTTCATGGAGTTTCTTGCCCGTTCTTCTCCATAGCTACCTACTACGCTTTGGAATGGGCAACTAGCTTCATGTTTCTGACTGACTGACCCATTGACAATTCAAAAGTGCCTGTAATTAGTTTATTTGAAATAAATACTTTGAGTTTGAGTTTGAGCTTGCTAATGATCAATTAAAATTCCTTATTTACATCGACATTTCAAAATTGCGTGGTATGAACCTTCTGCATCTATTCTCCGTATACGTATCAGTAGCCTAGAAACAAGGGGTTCTGAATAATTTAGATAAAGCTGCGCTAGTTCAGGTTTAATGATTGGGTTATGTAAGATGTGTCTTCGTGGACGTTCTTTCGTTTTTCACGTATAATGGCGTTGCTGAAAGGATTTAGCGCTTATTCTCACAAGACCTATCTTTAGCAAAAGCATAAAGCTCGTTTAATTAAAATGATATGGATAATCCACCTGAACCTATACGCTCTCAAATTCAAGTCAGCACAATACATAGTCTTTTGTAATCAGCTAGCTCAGATTTAGATGAAGAGAATGAAATAGAAATAGATGAGATCGTAAGAGCGCTGAAAGGGATGAAAGTTGGAAAAGCTGCAGGGTACGACAGAGTGCCTGCTGAAATGCTGAAGGGAGGTGACGGGGTGGTAGCAAGCCTGTTGTGCCGGATTTTTAATATGTGTTGGAGATATGGCCGTGTGCCGGATGATTGGTGTAAGGCTGTAATCGTACCACTATATAAGGGAAAAGGCTCTCAGCAGGAATGTAAAAACTACCGCGGCATTAGTCTTTTGAGTGTTGTCGGCAAACTATATGCGAAGATTTTAATAAATAGAGTGATAAGAGTGACAGGTGAGAAAATATGGGATGTGCAGGCAGGATTTAGAGAGGGAATGGGATGTATGGATCAGATCTTCTCCCTAAGGTGCATAGCCGAAAAACATCTGGCAAAGCACAAGAAAGGCTAGCTAGGATAACATCTCGAGGGGTGTTAGACAGGGTTGTGTAGCGTCACCATAGCTGTTCAACTTGTACATGGATAGTTATCTGACAGATTTGAAAGAGGGTGAGTATGGATTGACGATGAATGAGTTGCCTGTCAAATGCCTTCTCTACGCAGATGATCAAGTTCTACTTGCATCGTCAGCGGAAGGGTTGCAAGACATGGTGACTGTGATGGATGAATCATTTAAAATGAAAGGGATGAATATAAATGTGAATAAGACGAAGGTCATGGTGTTTGAAAGGGAAGAGGATGTATCGGTATGTGATGTGAAATTAAATGATAAGTGTGTGGAGCAAGTAAGTGAGTTCGTATATTTGGGGAGTCTATTTACAAGGGATGGAAAGATTGATGGAGATGTGGAAAGAAGGGTAAATGCGGGAAATAAAGTGAATGGTGCTACACATGCAATTGTAACCAACCAGTTGATGTCCAAAAAAGCACGACTGGCAGTTCACAATGGTGTGCTGGTGCCTACGCTTATGTATGGAAGGGAGTGTTGGGTGTGGCAAAAGAAGCATGAAAGTAGAATAAATGCTGTGGAAATGCGTTCCTTGCGAAGCATGTGTGGTGTGACTATGAATGATAGACTGAAGAATGATGTGATAAGGCAACGGTGCGGTTTAAGGGAAAATATAGGGACAAAAATTGAAAAGAGTATGCTAAGATGGTTTGGTCATGTTGAGAGGATGAATGAAGGGCGATTAACAAAAGGTATTTACAAGGCAGATGTGAGTGGAAACGCTGGGAGGGGACGCCCTAGGAAGACATAAATATAGTGACGTTATTGGTGATGTTCTTCAGAAAGGTCAGGTGCGTAGTACTCACAACCGGCGTGTGTGTATGACCAGATGTATGAACGTAAACGAGGCAAAAGGAGTATGTATGGATCGTAGCAGGTGGCGTTCTGTAGTTTCTGCCTACCCCCATGGGAAGAAGGCGTGAGTTTATGTATGTATGTTGTAATCAGGTTTCCAAAAAAAATGCGTATGTTGATATGACGCCTGAAAGGTCTCACCTATATGGATTTATCTCATGGCAATCACGACAACGAACGAATGAACCTATTTTCACCGAAACCGAAACCGTACAACATTATCTACCTACCTATTACCTCACCTCAAATACCCATTCCCGGTAACGAGCTCACATTCGAGTCCATGTTCTATTTCCCTCCAAACATTACCTCCACACGTTTCATATTTCGTCCTTTATCAAGAATCACTATTTTAAAATAAAACCCCATCTACGAACGCTTTGAAAACGTCAGACGACCAATTTTCGGGCTATTCTGAATGCATAAAACTTTACATCCGAGCCGCAAAATAAGGTACCAGCATAAACCGACCTCGGGAATTGAGCTATAGGACCAGGATTTAGTAAGAATGTTTAAATATGATGGGAGGAGAGGCAGGTCAGATTACGTTGGTAGTTCGAAGCGTTGTAACTGTTAATTCAGAAGAACAGCCAAAACCTTTCGCCTTAACGAGCGACAGTCATTAAGAACTGTTTAAGAGCCGCTCAAATGTTCCGAGCCCCGGAGCTTAGAGTTACGTTACGGAATTGATAACTTTGAGGGAATTAGTCTTAGTTTGACGGCGCCGGCGGGGTACAGACCCATGGGTCTTTTGGTACGGTGTTATAGGACCACTTTTATAAAAGGCCCCAAAAATTAAATGAATTTAGTAGCTTTATCTAAAGTCTAACTACAGTAGTAGAGACTTTGCCAATTGTTTCTGTTTTATTAGACAGAGTAATGAACTCCGGTTCTAGAACTAATAAAATAACTCAATGTTTTGTTACCGTCTTGGGACGCCACTGGTCCAGCAAATTGTAACAACTAACAACCCTAATTACCTTCATGTTATTTGTTCGAACTTCGATCCGAAGTCGCAAGGTCAAGCTCGAGTTAACTTGCTCTTCGACTTGAATTGTTCAAATTTCATTACTTCTTAATTTGAAGTAATATCTGATATCGAGTAAGTAAAGTTTGGTTGAATAGTATTGGCGATTCGATTCAATAATAAGTTGTATCGGAATCTCTGTATAGTATGCCAAAAAAAACGGTAATTCTTAAAAAAGTTGTTAGGAAAAAAAGAAGCCTTGATGACCAACGCATAAACGACCAACTTTTTCTATCAGTGGCTCATTTAAATGCAATGGCATCTTTAAAAACTGTGTAACGTATATTTGGAAATATGCTAAGTTGGTACAGGAAAATGGTCCTTCAAGCCTTCTGAAAGTTCAAGCAACAAACTGTAAATAAAAACACTACGTAGGTAACTACCCACATTCGTAACGAAAGTGTGTTGGGTACAATTTATGTGGTAAACTCGCCAACGGCCTCACCCATGAAATACAACCCATGTTGGGTAGGTAGAACACGGAAACTTACTATTTATTTTTATTTATCTATTATTAGGTATGTTAAAGTATTTATTTAAAACTTAGAGAAAAGCATAGAATAGAATATAATAGGTACTCTTTATTATGTACACCATAAAAATTACAGATACAAATGTAGAAATTTTACATAGGATGACACAATGGGCGGTCTTATCGCTCGCTCCTTTGGATGGATTCAAGGGAGAAAGAGACACAATAAGCCAAGTAGTCAGTGGTGTACCATTTACATATACAACATACATAAAACATAAACTTATCTACTTAAAATATACACAATAATAAACATGAAACAAGAGCAAGGAAACTAAATATAATTAATGTAATGATATAAAAAAAACAAGAGGAAAGGGACAGAAAAATAAGTACAAAGGTGATGCATAAAAAAAACTTATTTTTTTCTTTTTCTTCTTCAGTTATTGCAATTTAATTATAATGGGGAGTTGCAGCATTACAGCACGAACGCGTGGAGTAAAAATAACTTCATTATGAAGGATTTTAAAATTGAAAATACTCGTTTTGAGGATAATATTTAATTTGTAAGTAATGACTGTGTCTTTATTCATATCTATGGGTGGGTGTTTGTGAAAATGCTATAGAATAGTTATATAATATAATATAATCTTTATTGGAACAAAAACACATTTTACAAATTAGTTGCGTACGTAAATAGCTACATTAGTTGAAAAACTGTGTCGCAGTTATTAACGCCCACCTCCAAGAGGGAGACGACAGCGTTCCAGATAGTTCCTTGTAATTTCAATTAAAAAATCGTTCGAATTTAGGTACGTTACGTTTACGTCGCACGTTTGTGCTAGGACCTCTTCTCTTTAGAACAAAGGTTACTGTACCTATCATCCTTTTCCTAGCACCATTGGTGAAATCCAGGTACACGTCTTGTGACATGAGATATTTCAACTTATGGTAAAACTCATTGGAAGTTTCGGTGTGTTGCAGTGTTGGTACAGATTAATGTCAAGAGCTTAGACACAATTACAAATAATCTTTTCACTCTTCTTGCGCAAAAAGTCCGTCATTGTATCATACCAGAGCGGGGATAAAATAGCATATTTTCCACTAGGGGAAGTTTTTTTAAAATTTTTGTGTTACCAACGAGCCTACAAAAATGAAAAAGTCTTTATTATTAACTAGGATAATAATGAATGAAGGCTCGACTTATTTCTGTTTCATAAAAATTACATTTTATTTTCGAAAATAGTACTTTAAGCGGCGATCTCTTCGGTACAATGCGTAAATTGCGTTGCGGCTACAGAAGAAATGAAAAAAAGTCATTGGTGCAATTTTTTTAGATTTTTTCTCTAATTGCCAATTGAATTGGTGACCGTTATTTATTTTTAATATTGTATTGGTTTTTATTTTCTCGCAATCATTGTGAAAAGTAGAGTGTAAAGCACGGCTCTAAAAACCCATTATTTTTGTGACCCATTATATAATGTGTCATTTTAGCCCCTTGTATAACAATCTACTATTTCAGCTGTGGTACAACATAATACTAATATCACAAATTTGCCAGGTGTGGTGATAAAAAACGTTTTTTTTACAAAAAAAAACAACCGACTTCCAAGAAAAACATTAAAAAACGTGAAAAATTACTTTAATTTCGGAAGTCGGTGGCCAAAAACGAAAATACATAACCAAAGACACCGACTTCCGAAATTAAAGTAATTTTTCACGTTTTTTAATGTTTTTCTTGGAAGTCGGTTGTTTTTTTGTAAAAAAATTTTTAATCGTTCACTTTTTAGTTGTGGTACCTACCCCACACAAGTACTTGATATGTAAATAACAGTGACAGGAAATTATTAACACATCATCAATATAAACTAAGTGGAAAAAATACGCAGTATTAAGGATAACTCAAAAACTGCTTGTCAGAACTTAATCAAATTTATATGGAACCACATGTGAAACGCCAGCTTTCAAATAAAAAAGAATTATCTAAATCGGTTCACTTAGAAAAAAGTTCTGAGTTATCAACTTATCACACTTAAAAATAAAATAAAACATACAGTCGAATTGAGAACCTCGTCCTTTTTTGGAGGTCGGTTATTTTTTTTTTTCTATAATCATTTATAATTAAACTTTGTATGTATTTTTAGACACTAAGTTATTGGAATCTTTTCTACATTTCAGGACCTTAACCCTTGCGAACCTTTTAAAGCATTTTAAGCTTTCAGTTACAGGGACAAGAGGCCGTTAAACAACGATTTATCTACCATATAATACAATTAATGTTCGTTGCCGTGTATAATTCGCGCCCAGCCCTGTATTATAATACAATTATACAAAAATTTATGAGTTCATAACCTTGCAGGGCGATTCAAATTATGTATTAATTTCAATATTGGGTGGAATATTGATAATAATTATTTGATAGAAATTGGGATTATCGCCATATAGACAGTCGACTTAGTTAAGGGCACGGGGAGTCATTGACCGATTAACTAATCGATGAGACAGTCTATTAACATTTTACAGCCGATTTGATGAATTCAACCAATCAATCACCTCAGCCTATCGCCGTTCACTGGTGGACCTAGGCCTCTCCCAGGCTGCGCCACAAAACCCGGTCCTCCGCTTCCGCATCCAATCCGTCCTAGCCACCTTTTTAAGGTCTTCGTTCCACTTCACCGGCTATTGGTCCTGCTAATTGATGAATTATTACCAAGCTATCGTCGAACATTGGCTTCCCTAAGTGTTTGCCACAACGATAGTATTATATTTGCAATCTGGAAATAGGACTTCTACTATAACTCGGTCGCGAGGATTTTTGAGTTCTGCAATTATCATAAATAGCAGAAATTAATAATACGTTGCGGTGCCCTTGCAGTGTTCACGTTTGGAACTGGAGGTACTCTCTGTAAATAAATCAAAGGTTCTTAACTTATAATGGTATTAATACAAACTAGCCGATGATCACAGTATATTGATGTTTGTGTGGGTACAGGAGAACAACAGCTTGCGGTCCATCCTAAACCTAATGACTGAATTTTGAAATGTTATATGTGCTTTAACATTTGTACTTCTTTCCAAAAAACACTTAAATAAAATCCTAATGTTCTCTGCAAACTAAAATAGAAAAAACAAAAGTAGCAGAGCGACTGAAATCTAATAAGAAAACTGGCCAAGTACGAGTCGGACTTGAACACGAACGGGACCCTTCGTGTGCAAGTACGAGTCGGACTCGCATGCGAACGGGACCCTTCGTGTGCGAATTAAATATTGTACCACCGAACAATATTTAACACAATTTTTCTTTAAACCTGTTTTTTGTTTGGAGACCCTCTTTAATTTTTAACTTTTTTTTGAATTTTATTTTTTATATTTATTTATAGCGGCAATAGAAATACACACTCTGTGAAAATTTCAAATTTCTACCTATTACCGTTCTAAGATACAGTCTGCTGACAGACATACGGACTGACAGCAGAGCCTTAGTAATAGGATTCCGTTGGCACCCTTTAGGTACACGGATCCCAAAAAGAGAATAAAATTAACTAAAATGTTGCAAAGCGTATGAGTATTTTATTTCGTTATTCTTTAGAAAAAGGTACAAAAAGGTAATACTTTTTACATTGTACTTAACGGGCTCTCACCTTATAATGAAATGTTAAATTCAAGTTCTTAATTGCTTTTGGTTTATTTTAAAGTAAATGTTAAATTCATTGACGTAGTGTGGTGAAATGCCTCTCTTTTTACTCTTTAAATACTCCATTTGAAATAAGATTATAAATTTAAATAAACCTATCTTACAATCCATCCAACCGATTTTGACTTCTATTCAGTAGGCATAAGGATGGCATTACAAGCAAAAACGTGGTTACAATACCAACTGTTTACTGCCGCTGCCATTTGTCATGCCGCCAAGGCAATAGAAGTCAAAATCAGTTGATCGGACTGTAAAAGAGGTTTATTTAAATTTCTAATCTTATTTCAAATGGAGTACAGTGTCATGTCACAAATATAAAAGCGACTGAGGTGCATCATAGACTAAAGAGATATAAACGTATGCTGAAAACATTTGTGTTGCAGGAGGAAACAAGAATATTGATGACGAGCTCCTGCCGCGGCTACGTCCTTGTGTTTTTTTGTTGTTGTTTTGATATATTCTATGACACTCGACAATACTGTAGCTTCCAATTTAGTGTAAGTATTTTCGGTATCGGATCAGTAGTTCCGAAGTTACCCTACATACAAACTCATTTACCTCTTTATAATATACACTGACGAGCAATATAAAAATGCCACTAACTTATCATGAAATATTTCCGAGACCACACAAGATAGCTTCTTGAAGTGAAGAGAAATATTCCAATGTGTTTAATAATTTATTAAAAAAAACACCGAATTGAATCACAAAAAAAAACTTAATGTGTTAAAGAAGAAAAAAATAAAATAGGGCCATTTGGATAAAATACAATTTGGGTACGAAATTGAAAAGTAATTTTGTAATCATTCAATATTTCGTATTTTGCTTCTACATGATTTGGCGTGCTGAATACCAAATTCCTCAGCATATATTATGCTGAGGTATATTCTTCCATTCTTCAATAAGTCCATTTTTGAGGGCATGAAAATGAAAAATGAAAAAAATGAAAAATGTTTTTATTTAAACAAAATGCTTCTTAAACAATTATTTGTGTTTGGAGCCTCCTTTTAGGCAAACAATGCCTGTGTTAGGAGACTCCGCTCCTCCATATCTAAGTTATACAAATGTTAACATCTTTATATTACATTATGACAATTTGTTATTTCTTATTCTAACATCTTGAGTATGTATCACGTGAATCGTGGTGTGCTTTAGTTAGGCGTGACGTGTGTGTTCGATGTAGTGCGGTAAGATGTGATGTGTGGTGTGGTGTGTAGTGCGGTGTGGTGTGGTGTGGTGTGGTGTAGTGTGGTATGGTGTAGTATGGTGTGGTGTGGTGTAGTGTGATGTAGTGTAGTGTAGTGTGGTGTAGTGTGATGTGGTGTAGTGTGATGTGGTGTAGTGTGGTGTGCTGTAGTGTGGTGTGGTGTGGTGTGGTGTGGCGTGGTGTGGTGTAGCGTGGTGTGGTGTAGTGTTGGTGTGGCGAGGTGAGTAGTCTAGTACTCGTATATGGAGAACAGTAAGGTTTGTATATTCTATGGTGTGTGATTTTGTTACTCATGATAAACCAGAAGAGCTTCCGTATCCTCATAACTAAGAGACTTTGTCCAGTTTGTTATAACTTTTTTACAGTCGTGATTGTTTTTATTGTGTATATATATGTTTTTATTAATCCTGTTGTATATTTGAGCTGAGAGATGGTGAAATTGTCTGCTACTAAATTTGGTTTTACATGGGGGAACTACTGCAATGATATCTTTTCTCCTTTTGTGTTTCTTATCCATATGATAAGGGAGGGTTTTATGTTTTTTTAGAACCGTTTGAGTTATATACAGCTTCCTAACTGAGAGTAAATTACTGATTTCGTATAGGTTTTTAGTAGAGTGTCTTTTAGTTTTAAAATACATAATCTTTATAAGTGCTCGTTGTGCACGTTCTACGTCCAAAAATCTAGTTTTAGCTGCGCCACCCCAAATGGGGATGCAATGTAGAAGGACGGATTGTGCTAGAGCAAAATAGACTTCATTAAGGAGATTTCTAGGTCGCTTATCACTCCTAAACATTTTAGTCGGAGCCACGTATCTTAATGTTTTGAAGATCCAGGTAAGTTTTCTGACCCTCGCAATCACCTGCTCAAGGTGAGGATACCAAGACAGAAACTGGTCAACCATCACGCCCAGGTATTTCGTCTTAGAGACTCTATTTAGATATGAACAATTACAGCCTATCCTGTTTATATCTCCGCATGTGTGTACCCTCAAATTGAGGTCATCATTGGGCTGTGTCCGGTTACTAACACTAAAACATACGTAGTTAGTCTTGGTGGTGTTCAATGTTAGTAAATTGTTTTTCAGCCATTCAGCTACGTGGGCAATCCCTACCTCTGCACTCAGTGTAACATCTTGCCAAGAATCACCAGCAAATACAATAGCAGTATCATCGGCGTATGCAAATACCCTGGCGTTTGTTAATTTAATGTTACACAGATCATTGATGTATATTAAAAACAGGGTAGGACCCAAAACACTACCCTGTGGTACGCCGTATGTTACCTCTGCATTGTCGCTAGTGTATTGTCCTATTTTAACTTTTTGCTTTCTGTTAGAGAGATAATCTCTGAGCAGGCTGAGCGCAGTACCTCTTATTCCGGCTTTTTGTAATTTGTTCACTAGGATAGGGACAGAGACGGTGTCAAAAGCTTTTTTGAGGTCTAGGAAAATGGATAGGCACTTTTTCCCCTTGTCAAGATGCCCAGTTATATGAGAAGTCAATGAAGTTACAGCATCTTCGGTACTTACAGCCTGTCTGAAGCCAAATTGTGAAGGAGATAGTAAGTTGAATTTGTTAAAGAATTTAGTTAATCTAGAATTAATAACCTTTTCCAGAACTTTTGATATGGCTGGTAAAACCGAGATAGGTCTGTAATTATTGACATCGTCTCTGTCCCCCCCCTTGTGTACTGGGGTTATTATAGATTGTTTTAGGGGAGCCGGAAAGACGCCTTGCTGGAGACACAGATTTATAAAGTGGGTTATTATAGGAACGACTTCTATTCTTACAAACTTTAAGAATTTAGTTGAAATGTTGTCCCAGCCCGGGGCACTGTCAGATTTTAAATTCATTAATATAGCGTTTACTTCAGATTCGTCAGAGTCAATTAGTACAAAAGTGTTTAGCGGAGATGTATCTGGAAGAACAGGGATATGGACGTTATTTAAAGTTGGGTGAATTTGACAGGCTAGTTGTTTTCCAATGTTAGCGAAGTAATTATTAATATAATTTATCGAGTCATGAGAGGTGGCTTTTATATTTAACAATTCTATGTTTTGACTTTTTATTTTATTAGAGTAAGTGATATTTTTTATGTTTTTCCATAGTATTTTATTATTAGTTACAGATTTTGCAAGTAAGTCTCGTTCATATTTCCTTTTTATTTTTTTTATAAGCTGACTGCAGTAATTCCTATATCTAGTATACGTTATTTTTAGTATTTCATTGTAGGGGTCAATGCGACTCTGTTTTTGTAGACGATTCCGGTTCCTAATACATCGTAGTATACCCATAGTGATCCATGGTTTGATGATCCGTTTACTATTCGGAATTTTTTTCGTGATCGTGTTTTCATGTATAATAGAAGTTAAGGTATTTATAAAGCTACTAATTAATAAATCTGGGTCATTACAAAATAATAGATCAGATAATTTCTTCTCCTTTAAATCTTTCAGAGCTTGCTCGTAATTTATTGTAGTCGTATTTCTATTTGCCGTGTAAATATTTTTTAATTTTGCTAGAGATAGGAATGTGGTGTGATGGTCCGTGATAGTTGAGTATAAGACAGCAATAGACGCAGAGAACTTCTTTTTGTTTATATTTAACATAAAATGGTCAAGGCAGTTTTGTTCCCTGGTGGCAAGTGTATGTCCAGGCAGTATACCAAAGTGAGATAGCATATTTAGGTAACCAACTCTATTCTTGCGATCTTGGGATGATTCAGTCTCTCTAGCAATGATGTTGATGTTTATATCCCCAGCTATAATAATGTTTTTATGTGACAATTTATTGTTAAGTTGTGTGCTAAGAGAGTCCGTGAATCCATCAATATTAGAATTTGAAGGTGAGCGGTATATACAATACATTTCACAACCCAGGACATCCAGCCGTAGACAGGACGCTTGGTCGAGCTGTATTTCCTCAACTTTGTGCTTTATAGAACATTTTACATATACAACAACCCCGTCGTTCTGGTTAAGTTGTCGAGTTGTCATATAAGAGTGGTAATTGTTTATTTGCGGAATAGGTTTGTTAGAACTTAATCTACATTCTGTCAGGATAATGATATCTAGTTCGAGATGAAGTGTAGACAAATTTATAATAAAATCGTCAAAGTTACGATGTATGCTTCTTATGTTTTGAGATATGATAGTAAGGTCATTTTTGTTTATTATGACGTGATCATGGAGTTCTGAATAATCGCAGGAGACAGAACGAGCAATTTCAATGTTGTCTAACTCAGATACCGTTTGTAAAATATTATCCATTAAAACAGAGTGAATCTAGGATGAATAGTTGTATCAAGGAAGTGTATATTTCAATACAATGAGACAATAGAAAACTACTTACTGTAATAATGATTGTAATATGAGTTTTGAGTGAGGAATATGTTTTTGATGTGAAAGTTTCGGTGTTTGAGTAAACGAATGGGTGTAGAATGAAGTGTGACTGGAGGTGGATTTCGGCTTCAAACATGTCTGCCAAGCTAGTCATAGGCATGTTCCATAGGGTTTAGGTTAGAGCTTCGCGCTGGCCACTCGATTCCTACGTCTTGAAGGTACCCAATATTTGTAAATATGTGAGCACCATGTATCTACCTCATAATTAATTTACCTGTCATGCGTTACATTTAATTATTTTTACCTATTGTGGTATAGTAATTTTATTCTAGGTGCATCGTCTTCACATATAATTAATGTATACATAATATTGTAAAACATTTATAAAAGAGTAAAGGTGGAGTTTCTTTCCCATTCTTCTCCATACAAAATTACCTTTCGGAAGGGGCAACTAGAATCAATTCAATTTTTTGTAAATTTTGACGTTCAAAAGTGCCTTTTATGTGCCTATTTGAAATAAATGATTTGGCTTTGACTTTGATCCGTTTACCAAATGAGCTGTGTGGAGCCGGGCATTATCATGCATAAACAATGCATGGTCGTCCATATTGACCAAATACGGATGTTCACTGAGAATCTTGTTTACGTATCTCAAAGCGGACACATTGCCATTTTCTATCGGCACTAGCGCCGTGTTACCATCTGATGAAATACCGACCCACACGTGTACAGAACCTCCCCCGTATGGGACTTTTTCTTTGAAACATGCTTGTGTAAAACGTTCTCATGGTCGTCTGTACACTTGACGTCTCCCATCATGATTATATAAAATAAATCTCGATTCATCAGAGAACATTACTCTGCCCCATTCGACCTCACCCCATTCGATGTACTCACGGGCATAATATCTTAATCTTGCAACTTTATGATGCCGTTCGAGTTTTAGGCCATTTGCTGGCCGATAAGGTTTTAAATTGGCTTCTGCAAGACGTCTCCTGATTGTCCACGCACTTATTGGGTCTGATGTCCATTTCTTAACATCGTTGACACAATGAATATATCTTCTCGGGCCGTTGTGCACCTTGGCTTGCCATTGCTTGGTCCTCTGAGGTTAAGTCCAGTCTCCCTGAATTTCGGAAGCACTTGTTAGACAGTAGAATGTCTCACACACATTGTTCTAGCCGTTTGTCTCTGGGATCTCTCCCCAATTGCATCATACTGATGATCCTGGTACAGTCCTTCGGTTTTGGAGGCATGATGATACCATTATTTACATACAAGTCAACGTCTACTGTAAACACTTTTAGTTAAAAATTTGATACGCAAAGGTGAAACAATTAATAAATGAACGTGAAAATGAAACGCGACAATTTTATTTTTACTTTTTTCTATTTTTGACTTCGAACAGGCCAGTATGTAATAAGGTTTGCAACTAACAAAAAACTAACTTGTGTGGCTTATGAGATATTTAGATTTCTTTAGGAACTTTGCAAGTGGCTTTTCTATGTTGCTCGTTAGTGTAGTATAGATATTAATTTTTGAATATGAAACATTTCACGTAACGGAGTAATATGAGTAGGTTCACATATGAGTGCAACTGCAAAGAGTTGTGTTCGAGATTGACGACCACGTGGTAGCCACTCTACCATACAGTGGGTCATCGTTCATCGTCATTATAATACCAGCTGGCATTCGTGGAATAAAGCCTTCTTCATACATTTCAACTACGCTTTATTCTAGTTCACTCGCATCCAATGCCTATCAACCTTCGCCAAGTCATCAGTCCATCTGATAGGGCGTCGATTGCAATATTACCGCTCGATTTTATGTTAAAGGAGCGACCGCACCATCAACGTTCCAACGAGAACCGTTCTTTTTAATCGCTGTGATTAGTTCGCAAAATAATGATTGACTTGAACGCTCGTTTTCAAATTCTCGCGGTGTGGGCTCATCTTAATACTTAGTTATTATTTTCCTCAATCATCAATCACCATGCATGACTTTGCAACTTTTTACATAGGTACCTATATGTAGTAGGTATGTTATCTACCTTGGAAACAAAATGAACAAAAACACTTATGAATAAAATTATCTGCTAACAACGTAATTTTAGCGGCTGATTCACAAATTGTTTTAAAATAACTAATGGAATATAGGTACTGCATTATCATCGTGACTTTATTCAAGGTATGTTATTGCTGTTAGGTTTGTAGTAATTAAGGATTAGGAACAGTTGTAGGAGACAGTTCCGGTTTGGATCACAAGAATGCTCCAGTTAACAATGATTGTACATAAGTCGTTATTGTGGCCCTAAGTTGATAACTATAAAGGGGTTTTCAGGTGCTTTGCCAATCTTATTCTCAAGGTTAAAACATTAAGGATAAATTGATCTGATTACGTTTTAATCGATACACAGCAATGGTGCTTACGTGTGGGACCCATAAGGTACCTTCTTCATCGAAAAAGGTTTTCTGCTACTAAGTATAACTACTGCTAGAATTCCTTCTATTGGAAAAATCTACTACTATCTATAAAAATATTTTCCTTATTTTATTTTTAGACTAGTCATACCTATAGATTTACTCATATAATATATTATATACAAGCCGTGCGCCCAATGGGTTGCCATCGGCAAAAATGACGAACATCCATACAAACTTTCACATTTCCGTACGTTTTTTCAAATATTTTCTTTCATACAAACATTGTCTGGACAATAAAAAAAAATACAACAAAAAATAATTTTACAAATAGGTGTGGACCGCTTTGAAGTGATGCGCAGACAAACATTTTTGGCAATTGATTTTTATTTATATAAATTTGCTACCTATTTACATTATTTTGGGTCTCTGTGCAGAATAAACTATCTACTACGACATAATTAAGTAACAAACTGTAAATCGTATTTAAATATGTCTGAAAACTCTCAAATACATTCCCACACTTACGTAGTTTTTATTTACCACACTACTGCCATTTTCTTAGCGTTGATTCAGCGTATAGTTGTCAAACTCAAACTCAAATTCAAAGCATTTATTTCAATTAAACCATTTATAGGCACTTTTAATTGTCAAAGAGTCGGTCAGTTAGTCAGAAAGTTGAAGCTAGTTGCCCATTTCAAAACGTAGATCTCTATGGAGAGGAACGGGCAAGAAACTCCAAGGACTCTCTTTCTCTTCTCCAAGGACAGTCTTTTTAAATCAAGATATTACAAAATCCTTGGTACATTATTCTTGTTGCTTCTATATGTGAGAAAAATATAAAAAAATATATTAGAATAATAAAAATAACAGATGACCAGTCTCAGCTGACGGCATCCGTTCACCAACATGACGCGTGGATCAGCACCATCCAGCTCAACTATTTTGTAGGGAACCGAAGATGATAGAATTTCGTTAAACTGTTAGATGCTTGGTCTTAAAAGGAATTTGTTTTTATCAAGACTGATGTTAGATAGGTTTAAAGGACAAAAAAAAACACATTCATTAGTGAAAATCATGATCTTCATCTACGGAATTTCGAAGTCATCAAAGTATCTTATAATTTATCAGCTTCTACCCAAACTTGCCAAAAGCTCACCCTCGCCAAATAAAATAGCATATGAAATAAACAACACGGTCTTAGGTAATCCTCCCATTCGTAAGTGCCCACTGCATCTCGAATCTCTTAAGAAACACACATCCATACATGTCCCGGCGAATCCTTTAACTGATGCCCGACACAGTCTGTGGGCTTTCGAATGGGCACTGAGAAAGAACCACCACTGTTGGGGGCTGAGGAACGAGAGTTTGACGGTATGGAAACGTTTATAACCTCCGACGCAAAAAGAGGGGTATTATAAGTTTGATCGTTATGTGTGTCTGTCTGTGGCACAGTAGCTCTTAAACGGGTGAACCGATTTGAAAGTGTTTTTTATTTATTTGAAAGCAGGTTTTCTAGCCGTAGATCTTAGACATGTTTTATTAAAATCGGTTCAGCTGTTTCAAGATCGTCAGCTCTTTTTTGTGTCGGGGGTTTTTAGTTTTACCTATTATTATAGCAATGTTTGTTGGTACTGTAGGCAGCATGTCTGTGGTAATTAAACCAGTATAAGCTGGCTACTATTTCTATAAAAACTCCGTACTATGTTAGACTAGCTGAAGGTCAAATTGTCAGCACAGACGTGAGGTCTATTATTCATTTTACAAGTGATAATCTACTGCTTTATTTCTGAGGAAAACTGCACTAGAAATAGAGCAACACTGATAAACCTTTCTAAAACGGAAAATCCCACCAAAAACATTTCATGTAAAATGTTGCCAAGATGACCACATAAGGTTTGCCCTGTGAAAAAGATATCAGATCTCATGTAGAGCCAACCTTCTGAATCTACACGGCCTAACTCTACCGACCCTAACTTCACAAATTCTACATATCAATAAAAATGTATGGCTTGGCTGTTGCGTTACTTACTTCAGAAACTAAATATTCGCATCACCTCCACGACGGTAGCAAAACGGCGAAGCCATACATTTTACATGAAATGTTTTTGGTGGGATTTCAGTTCTTTTTGTAAGTTGCTAGGCAGTCTCTTTAGTGTTTTTTTTTTTTTTTAAGTTTGTCTGGGGGCACGGTAGTGTTTTTTTGTATACTGAACTTTGTTTACATACCAAATTTAGGCTTTCAAGCACTTCAGGAAGTACCCTAACATTTTGAAGTCTCATACAAACTTCCACCCCCCCATTTTAGGGGATGGGGGACGAAAGCTAGAAGTTTATGATTTTTTTTGTTGGTTGTATACTAAACTTAGATTACATACCAAATTTCAGCTTTCTAGCACTTCAGGAAGTAGCCAAACATTTTGATGATCATCAGTGTGTCAGTGTGTCAGGGAGTGTGTCAGTGACGAAATCGGTGTATTTTAGATATCAATAAAATCTAAAGTATTAAAGCTATTCAATTGAGATTTTGTATGTTTAATTAGTTTATTATTGAGATCATATCCTGAGAATATGAAGTATCTGGCACATCGGAAACCAACTCTATGAGGGTTCAAAAAAACGACGAAACACTTCGAGAACAGGTAGGTAGTGCCCTTGCGCTTCGCTTAGCTCGTCTTGGCGGGGGCACTACCGTGCCCCCAGATAAGAATAAAATATCCAATTCCATACTTAATATTATTAATTCGAATGTAACTCTGTCTGTATGTGTAACCTTTTTACGCCTAAACCACTGAACGGATTTCGATAAAACTTGGCAAGGAGATAGATGGCCTCCTGGGAAAGCATATATTTTGCTACTTTTTGTCCCGGTAGCACGTTCCAGTGGGATAATTTCTGACATTCACGTGGGCGAAGCCACGGGCAGAAGCTAGTAACTAATAAACCTTTCTTAAATCTTGACATGATCAGTACCTACCTAACAGATTACTAGCGATCTAGTTACAGGTGATAATGATAACCTCCAATCAATCAACTCAGCATATCATACTCTTATCATCTATAAAAATGTTGATGGATGGAGAGGAAGGCACAAGAAAAGATGGATGGATTGTGTGAGAAATTATATCAAAGAGAACGGAGCGAATGATGGCGTGAAGGTTGACAGGGAGAATGGAAGGAGAAAACGTGATGTGTTAACCACAAGTAACATGGGACAAGAGCAGGGAGATGGTGATGATTCATAAAAACAAGAGATAACCTTGATATAAATTGATGCAGGTGCGAAATCAATGAATGAAACAAGAGGTAACCTTGATATAAATTGATACAGGTACGAAAACAATGAATTAAACAAGAGATAACCTTGATATAAATTGATACAGATACGAAAACATTGAATGAAACAAGAGATAACTTTGATATAAATTGATGCAGGTACGAAAACAATGCAATGAATGAAACAAAAAGTGTCGAATCACACTTACAAAGCACTATGTATCGCAAAATATCCAAATCATAGATACTATGTACGATCAATTTGTACCTGTTAAACCATGGGCACTAAAATTACAGATAATTTACTTTTCTTGCACCATCTGTTGTTTCCTGTCTGACTTACAGGACTGATGCAATTTTGAACGAAACTTGAAGTCATCTTATAACAAACTTTAAAAAAAGGAGGAGGTTCTAAATTCATCGTATAATTTTTTATGTACGTTCAAATGGTCAAGTTCTGATGACTGGTTTTTGAGTCGGCTTCAATTATATATCTACTCGTAATTATTAATAGTATTTATCTACTTTGTTTATGTTGTGAATAACACTTCTTGTTATTCTAACAAATAAAATGCGAAAATTACTTTGTATGTTTGTTACACTTTCATGCTAAAACGGATGAACGAATTTGGATGAAATTTGGCACATGCGTAAATCATGACCTGGGTTATAGGGTATTTTTTTTACAATTTCCTACCTTCACGCGGGCGAAGCCGCGGGTCTAAACGCGCTAGTCTAAACTAATATTATAAAGATAAAATATTTGATTTTTTGTATGATTGTTTTCACGCTAAAACGGCTGAACGGATTTAGATGAAATTTGGTACATGTGTAGTAATTTCCAAGGGGTCGAGACTTATGTGGGTGAAACAGCGGTGCACAGCTAGTGTAAAATAAATACTTACCAAGAATTTGTGAGCGAAACCACAACTTAAAAATAAGAAGCAAAAAATCACTACAAAATGTAAATTAACTTAAGTTTCGGAAATCGGGTGCAAAAAACGATTCAAACAAAACAACCAAAGCCCCGACTTCTGAAGCTAAAGTAATATTGCACTTTATGAACGTCAGCGTCAGAATGGCTGGTTGCCTATGGCAAGCAGTTCTGAAAGTATATTCAAGAATTGCTATCCAATTGCTTATATTTGCTAAATTTCTTCAATAATTGCTACATATGATACATTCAGAGAAACATGAATCTTTTTTTGACCAGCCATTCTGACGTCAAGATGGATGGTGGCCTCCGTGTTCAGCATGAGGGATGGAGAATTTCTAAAAGTTTGTTGTATCAATAATTGCTTATTAATTGCAACTTTCACGAATTTAAGTTTGAGCTTCGTACATAAACTAAGTAAAAAAATATAGCGTTTATTAAAATTTGTACGAACAATTGCCTAATAATTTAGAAAGGCAATAGATTCTCTTACTACAGCGTCTTGCTTGTTCTAATCTTGCAGGCGTTCACTTCGACATAATTTAATGATGTTGGGTGAGTACAGTCTGATTTTTTATTCGACGGAATTCTGACAGCTGTAATTTTGTACACTTTTTTCGCAATTATGGGTCACCCACCCCAGATCTGGTAACGCGTTATCGAATTTAGTTATTTGAAATTACAAATAAAAAGACAACCTAATTATTCATCAAGCAGCACGTGCTGTTTGATTAATAATATGTTGTCTTTTTATTAATGCTTTTGTAGGAAAAAACCGTAGTACATCATTAAATCTTTATTTAATATTATTTCTACGTGTACATAAAATCAATAATTATTTTTTAGCATATAAAATACAATGGGGGATCACCTTCTTTTTGCTCTTTGTTAATTTTGTAGATTGATCGTCGTAACAATTCCACTGTTTTCGCCTGCAGTGAGCTTTATAATCACCAATTTATTATATATTCCAGGAGATGGAGGAATAAAATCTATTATTGACAATAAACGAAATTCAGTGTTATGCAATAACAGATGGATAGGTGGATCATCTACTGAAATAAATTCATTTGAATTAAATTCAAATGCAATAAGGTCTCGCAATGCTAAAGTAAATGATTTAATGCCATGACAGTTATGCCGACGGCATTGTGTTATTTCTTCACCATTAATAAGTGCATTTGCGGCTTCTTGTAACTCGTTAACAGTTTTATTAACGTCTATATGTAGAACAGGTATTTTCCGCTGAACATTATTGATCGGGCATTCTAACTCTGTGCAATGTTCTCTTTCGTCCGCACTATATATGCAATCAATAAATATGCGTTCAAACACATTATTGACATTACACTCGCAACTAATCTCCACAGTATTAGCCTGTTCAACTTTGTTAAAATAGACTTCAGCCATTTCTGATCTAACTTTGTACACTTCTTCTGTATCTTTCCCAGTCATTAGCCTAACAAGTTTACAAAAACAATGCTTGCTGTCCTGAATTGTTCTACTTATACGGTAACCGTCGACGTATGCTACAGCCAAAGCTTGACATACAGAATCAATAGCGCATGTGTTTCTCAAAATATTTTTTTTTGTCACCAATCTGTAATCTGCTTCCGTTAGACCAAAGGTACAATAGATTTTAACGGTTTTTTTTTTTTTTAACGGCTCTTCCTTTTCCTCTCCAGTTTTCAATAAAGGTCGGATCCTCAGCAAAAATCGAATCGTCAGTAAACTCTTCCTTTGTCTGTAGCTTTCTTTTCTGAACCAAAGTTTCTGAGTCCTTTTTCATTGTGTCTTTATAAATATTAACCTCGACCTTTCCTTGGTGAGCCAATTCATTAGATGCAACTTTTATTTCTCCTTTTAGGAATTCTAAATGTTTGGATATGAATTCGTCTGTCCGCAGTCTATGAGATTTTGTGCTCATTTGTAATAAAAGCCTTTTAATGTTTTTAAAATAGGCCTCTACATTTGTGGAAGCTGGTGTGGTGATATTGGAATCATAAATATTTTTCATTATGTTAGACCATAACGGAAACTGTGTCAGTAAACGCGATAAAGTTCCAATAATAGCGGGAAAATAGTACAGGTTCTCATGCTCGCCGATACCCTCAGTGTACAGTGTCACCAGTAATTTTTCTGCGTCAATTTTGTTATTAAACCATTTATAGAAATGCCTTTCTGTATTTTTTTCTTCTAATTTAATAGGATGTTCAGATTCTAATACAAAACATCGAATTTTGGTCAACTTCGGGGGTATCAAGTAATTTATCATTATCCACAATTTCTATTTCATTTTCTGAAGTCTGAAATTGATCCAGTGACTTTAATCGATTTTTAGCTGTAGCACATCTAGAAGGAGTGTTATTTTTATCTAATCCATCATGTTCATTTAAGCAAACTGTAATTATATCTGCCAAAATATCTTTAGCTTTTTCATAACTTTCGCATTTTTTTAACTGTAAAAAACATTTAATATAAAAAAATACTCTGCTGTCGACATGTTTAAAACATGACTGATTAAATAATATTTTTACAAAATGACTGATGTCTATTCTTATGTAACAATCATCACTACTTTTCTCTTGTTCCAGTTTTCTGTATGATTCTTCGACATAATCTTTTGTCGAGTTATGTTTCGTAAATGCTTTCACGCAAGCGCCAATTAGTGCCGATGAATCGTCGACATGGACCTCATCTGGTTTTGGATTGCATTCTTGCAAAACTTCTAACCATTTGTATATTGTCTTCATAGATTGATTTTCCGACAACATCTGTGTAAGCGGGACGCTACTTTCATTTTCGATTGTCGAGTGGCAGATGAGCAGGCTCAGGATCACCGGAATTCATAATTTTATTAGCCATTGTGTTGCGGTATGTAATAGCGGTGACATGTTTGAGATCATCAGATATTTCTACTGGTTTCGTAGGCGATAGTTTTGTTTTTCTAGCAAAAGTATGAACAAAATTTGTATCGTATTTTGCTATAATGCATTTGCATTGGGCAATTTTATCAGAAAGCCAGCTAATTATAACCTTCACTTCAGCCTTACATTGTTTACAAAATCCAATGCACGTTATGTTACTATCCTTATAAATAGAATATTGTTTGAATATCCAATTGTGTGCAATGGGATGAACCTCCCAAATTTTTTCACGTATTAGGTGAGCCCACTGATGCTTAGGCAAAATAATTTTCATTCTGAATACAGTTTCGGCACCCTTATTTAATTTATTGCGTTTACTTAATGGTTGCATTTGTTCCCATTGATACGTGTCAATTATAAAATCGTAACATACTGTTTTTTTATCTTTGTATTTATTTTATAATTCTTTATTATTCGAAAGAATTTGTTTTGGTTCTTGGTTATGACAAACCTCAAGATCTTCAGAGTTATCAAAGAAATAGTCGAAATTTTTCTTTACAGAAAGGAACAGTGCTTGTGTAGTAATTTTATTTGATAAAAGGGTACTTATTTCACTGAACAATGAATCGGTAGATGATGGTAAATCGGACTTACTGGAAAAATACTTTTTGTATTGCAGGAATACATTTTTTTGCTCATCTAGTGGCACAGTAAACTTTCTGCCTCTTTTCATTATCACTAAACGTAAATCACAAACCACAGACGTAAGTACTAAATTTTACTATTGCAATATTTTGCTTTTGATGTACCTAAGAAATAAGTTAGATAAGTTTTTAACGTTTAACTGGCCCAGCTGATACTTACTAGTAAATATTGTGTTATTGAGGGTAGGTACGTTTTATAAACTAAAGTCTGATTTTTTATTTGACGGAATTCTGACATTTCTTTTGTGTTGCACTTAATAAAACGGTCATACTAAAAACTGAATGCATTAGAGCAAATTCAAAAAAAAGGTTCTTGAATTTAAGGTTTCATTACAAAAACTAAAACTTAAAAATTCACTGATAATTTTAATATGGTAATCAGATTTATTTATTAATTTATTAAATAAAGAAGAAAATTACAATTACCTACTTTTACATTTTTTTTTGTGGTAATGATACCTATATAAAAAAGAATTTAAATTTAAAAAATATGTTATTTCACTCTTTTTTCCATTTAGCCATTTAAAATTAATATTTTAGTTAATGTGCATTGAATGCACATAAAAAATACTATTTACATTGTCATATAGTTTTCTTGATCTCATTCTCTTTCATATTTTTTGTTATTTTATATCCAAAAAACTCTAGTCATTTATATAACTTATAAAAAGAACAAGACAGAAAAGATTTAGCATATTATCTGAAGTGTCAAAAAATTACAGCTGTCAGAATTCCGTCGATTTAAAAATCAGACTGTACTCACCAAACATCATTAAATTATGTCGAAGTGAACGCCTGCAAGATTAGAACAAGCAAGACGCTGTGTAAGAGAATCTATTGCCATTCCAAATTATTAGGCAATTGTTCGTACAAAATTTAATAAACGCTATATTTTTTTACTTAGTTTATGTACGAAGCTCAAACTTAAATTCGTGAAAGTAGCAATTATTGATACAACAAACTTTTAGAAATTCTCCGTCCCTCATGCTGAACACGGAGGCCACCATCCATCCTGACGTCAGAATGGCTGGTCAAAAAAAGATTCACGTTTTTCTGAATGTATCATATGTAGCAATTATTGAAGAAATGTAGCAAATATAAGCAATTGGATAGCACTTCTTGAATATACTTTCAGAGCTGCTTGCCATAGGCAACCAGCCATTCTGACGCTGACTTATGAACGGCATTCTTCTTCTTTCTCCTATTGTTATAGTAGTACTTAAGTTTAGGGTCAAAAGTATTAGTAGCGAGGTGGTTGCAGGGTCCCTGCTTAGTTTTTATCAGTTGAACACGTGCATATTTTAGTAGTTATTTTATCAGCTGAACACACACGTGCACATTTCAGTAGTTATTTTATCGGTTGAACACGTGCACATTTCAGTAGTTATTTTATCGGTTGAACACGTGCACATTTCAGTAGTTATTTTACCAGTTGAACACGTGTACATTTCAGTACTTATTTTATCAGGTGAACACGTGCACATTTCAGTAGATATACTAAACAACTTTCGCTATGAAACTCATTCTTCTTCGTCATCATATCGCTAGCACGACAGTATTTCGAATCTTGTTGACCCAAAACTTCGCAACTTCCACAGCGTCGTTGATGGCAGCGCAGAGCATACTACTTGTTTTGGGACACGGAGGGCAGAAGAATGAAACTCATGCTGATTCGCGAAAAAAAAGTAATCCTTATGAAACAGTAGACAGACTACGAGGGCGGCACTGAAAATTTCGGGAATCAAGGAAGTGACACAACATTACTATTTAAAAATGTATTTATTGCTTTTCGAAGTATTCTCCGCGAAATTTGACACATTTTTCCATACGATGGAACCAATCATTGAAGCAACCATTCCATTCGGAAGTTGGGGTCTCCAAAATGGCCGTTTTGTAGGCGTCCACAGCTTCTTCAGGTGATGAAAATCTCTGTCCACGCAATTTATTCTTTATTTTAGAGAAAGTATAGAAATCATTAGGGCTTAGGTCGGGGCTGTACGGCGGATGGTCTAATAATTCTATGTTTTCTTGCTCTAAAAACTCTTTTGTTCTGTGCGCGGTGTGAGAACTCGCATTGTCGTGATGGAGGATGATGCGGCGGTTGCAGTTCTCTTTACGGAGTTCAGAAACGACCTGTGGCAAACAAATGCTAGCATACCATTCTGCATTAACCGTTCTTTGTCCCTCAAGAGGAATAGTCGTAACATGGCCGGTTTTGGAGACAAACGTGGCCACCATTTTTTTTGCAACACTCCGTGAACGAACAATTTTTGTTGGCTTTAACTCATTTTCGAACACCCAAACTCGTGACTGGTTTTTTGTTTCGGGTTCGTACGCGTATATCCAGGATTCGTCACCTGATACGATGTTGTATACAGCATTTGAGGATCCTGCGTGGAATCTTTCAAGAGTTCTGACGCACCAAGTAACGCGAGCCGCTTTTTGCTCCTCACAGAGCGAATGCGGTATCCATCGGGAAAACAACATTTTTACATCTAATCGTTCATGCAAGATTATTTGTTTTTGACTCATGCCAATGTCTAAAGTTGCTTGAATTTCACGGTATGTCACATGTCGATCTTCCTCAATCAGTTTACGCACAGCATCAACGTTTTCTTGGGTGACTTCAGTTTTTGGACGACCTTGACGGGGATCATCACTGAGCTTGACACGTCCACGTTGAAATTCAGCAAACCAGGGATAAATTGTGGTTTTGGATGGGGCTTCATCACCAAATGCAGAAATCATCCGGTCAACACACTGTTTTTGTGTTAAACCACTTCGAAAGTCATAATAAATCATCGCTCTTGAATTTTCTCGAGTCAATTCCATTTTCTCAACGACTAAACAAGTTTGACAAAACCTTGTGACAAGACCGAGAATCTTTTTTTAAATAAATAAATGGTATTCGATTTTTAAAACCAAGGAGTTTTCAATTAAAAAGATTTTAATATGACAGGAACAGTGGAAATATTCCATTCCCGATACTTTTAGTGCAGCCCTCGTATTAGTACGAAAAAAAAAAAAAAATGTGTATAAAAATTTTTTTTTAGGATTCGGTTGTGTTTCATAGCAAAAATTTACTGTGTAAATTACCCCTTTGACGAATCCAGGTGATAAAACTGCCACCTTGTATATGTATGTACCTGTATGAGTTCATCATACGTACATTTTACAAACCGTTTTCCTCTCTTCCCTCACCATAGGCCCCTATTCTTAATGTCAGACGATCATTGGATATAGCGCTCAGCGATATTTGTCTGCGGAGCACCCCAGTTTGTCTCTCTAACCATATTTAGGCTTAACGAGTGGTCTACGATTTGAAACGTACGCTCAATCTAATCTCAGTAATGAATAGTCGAGTGGTGATAAGAATGGCGAACTATTTCAGTAGATCGGCGATAAAAGGATTATGTTACAGTCCGGGCGTCGAGAGAATGCTTTCCTAACACCTGTTAGTACTACGATTCTAGTAATTAATAAAGATCAAATTCGCAAAACACGTATTCGATTGTATGAAACTGGCAGGTGTTAGGAACGCATTGTCTTGACGGCCGGACTGTATATTGATTACTTACTAACAATCCTTCACATAAAATGTTGTTTCATGATTTGATATCAGAGATTTATCAGGCTTCCACGTGGAAGACATTTTGCAAGTATTAGTGACTTGCGACTAGTGACCAAGAAGTTTTCATCTCTACATAGTATAAAACAAACTCGCTTCCCGCGTCTGTACGCTTAGATCTCTTAAACTCCGCAACGGATTTTAATGCGGTTTACATCAATGGACGGAGTGATTCAAGAGGTAGGTTTAAATGTATGACGGAGAAGATACATCTCTCTTGTTATTATCAGCCATATTTTAACTACTGTGGACGTACGGGTATGTTGGTTATTGTGCAATAGAAAAACTGTTTGCAGTTCAATCCAAATTATATTTCAAGATCAAACTAATCAGAATCACACTAGCAATTTGCACACTGTAGGTACACGACACAACTATACGGAACGCGCGACAGTTTCTAAACGTGTTCACTGCTTAACCGCCAACAACAAACTCTGCTTTTACTCTGGTCAAGCGTTATGTTATAGATTCTGTCGAGCGCCACCTGGTGGCGCTGGCGTCCTGATTTGTCGAAGTCAAACGATTGATTTAACGTATTTCCGATATGTATAATACATGCATAATTATTATACTAGAGAAAAATCGAGAATTTCAAAGATTTGTAATGTGATCTCGTAAAAAACATATTTTTGTGTGCTTACATTGCACACCTAAAACCCTACGCCTAAACCTAAACCAAACGAACTGTTGCTAAACCTTACGAGATAGATCAAAATAATGTACTATGGAATTGTATAATATCTTAAAAAGATCTAGAAAAATGGCATATGTCTATCCCCTAAGGATAACCCACAGTAACCAATTTTCCCCGCCTGCACTACACCACTAAGGCGGAGAACATCGTGGAGTACTGGAATCGCACCGGAACGTCAACTTCAAGGCGTTCGTCGTGTGTGTACCGAACTGTTATCCGCCCCTCGTCACGGAAGAACACTTTTGGCCGCAGCACGTGGTGTGCCGTCGCTTCCGCGGACTAGTTCCACTGGACAGCACAAAGTTAAGCTAGTGCAAATTGAAGCGCTACTAACATAGTCTTAAGCCTTTTACTAACATATCTTTTGTTTATATAAAAATATGTATGTTTAGGTTAAGGTATTTTTCTATGGGCCTGTGTCGCCTGAAATATATGGTATTATTATTATTATTCTTTGTCTTTTACATATTACAAAAAATAATGGGTTATTATTATTACGAACCTAGTTTAATCAATATTGTATTATTCCTTAACCAATTAAATTTGAAATTGATTGACGTGTAAAAGTGTTTGTACAAACCTAATTTACAGAAATAAAATCATTTATCATTTATCATTTAAATACGTTACATACGTTGTGCATTTAATGTAGATTAAAATTGCCCTGTACAGTATATCATTAAAATGAATATCTTAGAAGCTATCAGAGATTTAAAATGCGGGGGCAGGGCAGCCGTCGGGCCGTACGTCCTCCGTCCCGGGTCGCAGCGGCTGGGTGGCGGCGCGTGCTTATGAAACAATCCAATATGTTACTAAATATATAAATAAAGGTAGCGATCAAGCGACTTTCAGCATACAATTGGTGATTTTATGCTTACAGTGACTTGATCGCTACCTTTATTCGTATATTCAGTAACATAATATTACTATTAACTCCACACTGACACCACATTAGTATCTACATTGCACCCGTGCGAAGCCGGGGCGGGTCACTAGTTGATACATATTAAGCATAATTATCATTAACTAGCTTTTGTCTGCGTGGAGGTCGGAAATTATCCCACGGGAACGTACTACCGGGATAAAAAGTATCCTACATGTTAATTCAGGTTATAAACTACCATCCGTTTAGTAGCTTTTGCGTGAAAGAGTAAGAAACATCCATCCGTCCATCCATCCATCCATCCATCCTCACAAACTTTCACATTTATAATTAATGTAATAAATGTGAAAGTACTACTAATGTAGGATAGTAGGATTAATCTTTAATTCTTCGATTGTTATCCCTTTGTTTATTTTGCCTATTTCAGGATGTGATATCGCTGATTAATTTAGTTTCCACGTTGGCAGAAATAAGTGCAAGTTTCAATGAGTAGCTAAAACATGGTCAGTGTTTTGAGGATTTATTTATTAATAAACACTTTATAAATAATCTTATCACAGCTCTTTGTGAATGTAATTAAACTTATATTAATTGGTTATGTTCATTGGCTTGCTTTTTGTATAACGGGGGTATATATTAGTCACTAGTGTTACAGAATAACAATAAAATACATTATTTAAATACTCTACTAAGTCACGAAATCAATAGTTTATCAAATTGACTACCAAATTGATTTGTCCGTATATTCAAATCACAAATGTCATTCCTTGACAGTTGCATGAAATGGCTATAACACGGCTAATGGACGTAGTGTGGCCTGTACTTAGGTATAGGCCACATTACGTCCATTAGCCGTGTTTAGCCATAAGAGTTAACGAGGTTAACCTCGTTCTTCTACCACCATCGAATCTACAATACACACACACATTAAAACAAAACATCTCCAGTATATTCTCATCGAACTCCAAAGGGGTACAAAATAGACTGTGGCCCAACTCACTTTGAAAAAACGTTTCTATTGTGAAACGAACATTAATCTTAGGACGTTTACTAAGTATTCGTGTTGTTTGCTGCCCTTATACAGATGTAACGAAGATACTGTAGTGTGAGATGTGCATGAGATTTGAGCGCGGTTTTGGACTGTGTCTGAACGTAGTTGACATGGTCCAAGAACATTTTTTTATCATTGCATTATCAAAATGGGCAATAGGTACATTCCTTAGATAAATGATTAGTTTCGCTGCGCTCGACTAGATACCGCGCTATCCAAAAACAATAGCTCCGTCAATGCGGCAACTCATTATTGTAGTGTGTGTAAGACAACGCCACTTGACATTTTGTCAGTTGACATTGACAACTAGTGTGCGTGAAGATTGTGTTACCAGCTGCTCAACTGTAACCCAATTTAATGGGAAAAATATTTTATGCTGTGGTCTATTAGTTAAGTTATATATGTAGCTCAGAAAATACTTAAAAATGAACAATAAATTAAAAGCGAATGTATAAATATATTTGTGTATACGTGAGGTATGGAGGAGGATGTAGGTTTCTTCTTTAGAAAAATGGAAGGTAGGTATGTATATCAATGATTAAAAGATTAAAAAAATAGTAAAAAAAAAAAAAAAAAATCTAATGTGTTCTCTCACGTATCCTTCATCCCCTCGAATATTTTTTTCGCAAATATTTTTGATGTACAGACACGAAGTTTACATTTTAGGAACATGAGTCGAAATACGAAAAATAAAGTTGGTTTTCCCGTAATAAGTCAATCAGCTGATTGCGCATTTTTTGTGGCAAGACGGTTTTTTTTTAATTTTTCGGTCCATGTTCCTCCATGTCCCTTGAAATAGTGTCAGCAAACATTTTTACACCTTAAGTGTATAGATTACAAAAGTAAACATTAAATAATTTATAGAACTAGGTTAAGTACATATATAATAACTAGGTTAGATAAATAAAACAGGTTATATAATAAAATACAAAAACAATACATTTACATTATAAAAATCTCATCCACGGGGAACTTGATTCTTGTATACGCGGCAACACTGAATGGCGTTTAGGGTTCATGTTATTTTATGTTGAAATTTCGAAATTATACGATACTTAATGATGGTATGTGATCCCAGTGTCCTTATTATTTCTTGTAGTATTATTTTTATACAGTTTCACTACACAAACTGGCATTTTACTTCGGATTATGCCCAACATTTAATAAAACATTTGGCACATACACGTCATACACAGCTTGCAGTATGACTGGCTCGGGTACGCCGAGTACTCCGGCGGTATCTAGTCGAGCGCAGCGACACTAATCATTTATATATGGTACATTCGCTTTTTTATAAGTAATTTGTATTTCGAAACTGCTGTAAATGTTCGAATGTTCGAATGTTCGAAGTTCGAACTTTAAGAATTGTAGTAATGACGAGAACACAGAGCTTCAAAGTATTGTTTCCAAGAGACTATCTGTTAGCATTAGTGGATTATCGTACTCAATTGAGTAATTAATTACTTTGCATTAATTAATTAATAGTGTTAGTCGAATACGGATTAGCAATCAAATGAACAGTTTCATTATGTTTATTTGTATTTGCATTGTGGTTTTATTAATAAAAAATCCTCTAATTGGGTGCTGATAACACTAATTAATTATTTTTGTAATAGCTCTTGTTTCAACTAACATACGTACCATTCCTGCCTGATGAACGTGCCAATAGCTTAAAGCGTGGGCTGGCGAGATAGAGGTCTTGGGTTCGAGCCCGACCCGATTTACTATTGAAGTGATTTACTATTTAAAACTCAAAATTATGAATATTTCATTTTTTTTTACCGCAATACTAGCTGTTTATGACGTCATTTGTAGTAAATTTGATATACCAAGTGTCACCACCTTTAGGTACTTACCACAGGACAGCACAATGTCAAGCTCGTGCAAAGTGAAGTACTAATAACACAGTCTCAATACTTATTTATTATCACAAGTTTATTTACAATGAAAATATGTATAAATACTCCCGGAAAAAAAAGTATTATTATTTCATAAAATCATGTGTTTGAATCATTATAATAATAATAATTTATTTATTCAAGAGACAACTGGGTCCAATTAAAAAGAAAACAAAGAAAAAAAATCAAAAACAATTTGTCAAATAAGAACCATGCTACATCCAGCCACTCTGTATCCCCGTCATTGGTCTCGAGACATTTCAACCAGCCCCCTAACGGCGTCGGCTTGAAGATAAATCGCTTCAAACGCTCCTTTCCTTCCTGTGTTGGGCTTTCAAGCTAAGGAGAGCGTAAAATAGGTAAATACGTATTTTATTTAGCAAAGTTCTGGCAAAATATAGGGGAATGAGGGAGTTCTCACTTGGACATGGTAGAAAGAGATGGAGATAATAATGCTTTATGTTTGTGTTTTATGAGTTTAGAAGAGATGGGTTTTAAAATAATGAGTGGTGAAGTGTAGTGGTTAAATGGGTGGAAAAAATGGTGAGTTGAAGTTTACTAGAAAAACTGGTTATTAATCTTAATCAGTACGGTTTCAACGAAAAATATAATATTTGTATGTACTTCAATTTCTTCTCCATCCTAAGGTATGTCTGGCTGAAGTAAAGGTCTGTAGAGACAAACAGCAATATAACTGAAACTGTCGGTCGTTCATGTGTGTGTGTCTGTGTGTTGTGTACTACGTTTTCTTATAACGGATGATATTAAAGGTTTGTTTCATATTTATTTGCTAGTTTCTTCCATTGTCTTATAAATTCCTGAAAACTAACAGCTAACAGTCATTCAGAACCATAATTAGATTTACTAGACCTGCCTTTTAAAACCAGGTCAACCAAAACCTACAGGTATAACTAAAAAACAGCCACAAAAATGTCTCAAATCGTCCAACCTTCGTAAGTGCGGAACATTTGAACAAACGCGTGTTATACAAAACTTGGTTTTCAACGTTTTTACATCCGTTGAAGAGTCCCTAGCTTTACGAGAAAAAATAGGGCTGTAATCTTTAAGCAATTTGTTACAACTCGGCAAAAAGTCCGCACAATGGGGCGCCGAGTGTTAGGACTAACTCTTTTTTACCCGATTACATAGACAAAAGGTCGGTTATTATTTTCTATGTTTTTACTGTTATGTACGAGGCTTTTATGCGCCATTTTATGCTGGAGTTATTTAAGTCCTTGTAGGTTTTTCGTAGACATACTGGGGGTAATGCAAGTTGTGATGAGATTCTGAATTAAGAAGCTTCTAATGCACAAGGGCGGGTACAACCCTCGCGATGATAAATTACTAAAGATCGAAATATCAATTCAAAAGTTTCATAATAGCAAATGCTTTAACGATTACACGTTTCGTAAATTAAACCACTTTTTTTTAAGTGATCTATTATATTATTTGTTACACCCTTTGAGGTTCATTCTTATTTGAAACGATATCGATAGGTATAATATAATTTAAAAAAAACCAAGAGTGGAGAAATCCAGAGATAAAAAAACAGCAATTTTAGGTTTCTCCGAAATCGAGAGTTTAAAAATCCTTGTAAATAGTGTCGATCGATTAGACACTTCTTTAATCACTGTCAGCATCAGAGTACAATACGGCCGATGAATCATGTTCGTTCTGAACATAGCCTCTCCCAACTTCGCGCATGTTCTCTCACTCATACTCGCCTCATGTCACCGTTTGGTTCGTGAAAAATATTATTGCACAGTCTTATGTGCATAGTTCGGGCCGGCCATGATTCATCAGCCGTATTGTAGGCACCTATGCTATGCAATGTAAAAATGCTTTATGCTTTTTCTATGTCTCATATAAAAACATAATTGACCGAGCGAGCATGAAGCGCGAGCGAAGCGTCTCCGTTTCAGCTTGGGCAAAAATGCTTTCGTATGTCCGGGTGTTCTCCTCTACAGGTCGCATTTCTCAACCGATTCTCGTGATATATGAGCAGGTTCAATAATTATATGGAATTCTTTCGTCAAAACAGTTTTTCGAAATTTTTCAAAATGGCGGCGATATGGGGGTAGAAAACATTAAAAAAAAACATATTTCAGCCAATACGCACTCTTTGCGCGCGCTTTTTGTTTTAAGGTGCGCGGTGAACATTTGTTTATAAGACAGACTCGTATACAATATACACGGTAAAGTGCAACTGCGCAGGTCTGAAAGCCAAAATTAAACATAAACAATCACTTCAGTCGTCATCTCAAAAATCTTTAAGGTCCCTCGCTATTATTTTTTAAACGAAAACTGGGAAATCTTCTAAAACGCCATTGATAATGGGATAACGATGGCACTCAATTATCCGCTCTTATTGACGCTCGTCCCTATTCCGAGTTACGAGCACTTCCGACGATTTGAATAATTTCTAACACTTTTCAAAGGGCTTTTGGAACGACAAATTGTCAAAATAATTATACAAATTGTTATGTTTCATTTTGAAGGTGAAGATTTTAAGGATTCTTTTAAAATATTTGTCAGATATAACAATAATCCTTGAACATTAATTATTTGGCAATGCAAAGAAAATCAAGTGCCGGCTATTAACATTGAAATTACGCTTGATTTTCCGAAGGGGTAGATAGAGATGTACAGAGAGAATTTTCTAATAGGAAAACCTTTATAATAGTGTGCTTGACCTGCTGGTATTGAACCCAGGTCGCTCAGCAGTTGAGCTTGCGGCAAAGACTACTTTCATTGCATTAATGACATCCAAGGTTCAAAAATGAATAGTTTTAGTTAGATTCACTTTGTGATTATATTTATTACTAATTTACTGGCTTAAAATAATTCTAAAACATTACATCACAACTTGTTTAAACAAAGGGATGGGCAGAGGTGTACCGTAAAACGGGGTGAATAGGAACACAGGGGTGAATCGTAAAGAAACTTTAAAAGGAATTTTAACATTTAAATAATATAATTTGTTGCCAACAGGGACACGTAATCGGTTAATTATAATATAGTATACACGTTACAGTCCTTTTTGGTGACAGACTATAATATTTCAATGTTAAAATCCCTTTTAAAGTTTCGTTACGATTCACCCCTGCGTTCCTATTCACCCCGTTTTACCGGTACTTATAGTACACCCACATTTCACCAAATAAAATGATTAAGTCTCATATCATATGGGGCGAGCCTATTGGCACAAATCCAGACTCCGAGCTTTTACTGAGAAATTGCTTAATTAAAAACCCAATAACACTTTTCTCGGCCTTGGTATCGAACCCAGGACCTCATGCAGAGCAGTAACGCTTGCAACAGCTTGACCATCAAGGCAGTTATTATTTCACTCTAAATAATTTAACCATTGAAAACTATACTATAACTATACTGTAACTATACTATAACTATAATAAAACTATACTGTAACTATACTATAACTATACTATAACTATACTGTATCTATACTATAACTATAATAAAACTATACTGTAACTATCCTATAACTATACTATTACTCACGTGATAGCCTAGTACCTACAAATAGGTACCTATACTAGTATGCTATACCATCTATTGAATGTGTTAAGTAAATGATCACGTAATACAATACTGTAAACCACAAGAAGATAATATCTATACATTATTATGTAATTATGCTAATACACAGATAATAATATTATTAGATACAAGCCTTTGCCCCTGTCTTTGTCACCTGTATTTATCCCCTTACTTCAAAATATCCCTAATATGGGGTTATTAAACATATGAAAATACTGTAAGTACTTATTTGTTTTGAAGATTATTTAAACCAATTTTCAAGTTGATACACAGGAAATACAGACTAAATTGTATTGATTGTCAGTTAGCTCATCAGCTGTTTTATACAGTCATATAAAGGGTGACTTGTAATTTGACGTATTCCTTCCAGGATGTCATAGTGTGAACCACTTGTAACAATTAAGCACCCCATAAAGCCCAGGCAAAAAATTATGGAATTCGAGAAAACCCAATTTCATGGCAAATTTTGAAAATTACAAGTTACAATTCACTCCGTATAACTAGAGGAATGATAGAAGACACATCTTAATGTTTTATTTCTAAACGCATAATAGAATAAAATACTCTTTATTATGGACACCATAAAAAATACAGATATAAATGTAGACATTTTGCTTAGGGTGATACAATGGCCGGTCTTATCGCTAAAGGCGGTCTTTTACAGACAACCTTGGGTGGCATAATATTAGCCATAAGTGTCGATAAATTGTGAAGAGGTCACTTCTTATCAACCACTTTGGAGCTATTAGCGGCAATTACCACTAATTAAATCAGACCTATAACATGACACATACCATCAGGCTCATTCACACGAGTCGACTGCGGATTTACTATTAATGAGTGACGATAACGATTCGTTATCTGTATATAGGAACTGCGCCATACCGGACGTCACTTGTTACGATCCGTACATAATGGGAACCGACATCAACAGTCCGTACAAGACCATCTTAATGGATACAGGAAATTATTATGGAAAGTTAAAATATTAATTATGAGCACAACATACTTTAATTCATTTATCAATACAACTTCCGGTAGAAATTATACTTACTCCTTTTCCGAGACATATTAACGAGTAGGTCGACCGAGACTTTCAAAAAATGGGTAAACGGAAGAATAAAGACCAGGACTATTCATCAAGAAGGAGATAAGAAAATTGGAAAGGAAACTGGACAAGATACCAGTCGAAGTTGATTCAGATTCAGAAGTCTCATCGCCGCCGTGTCCGCCGCCGCCCGTCGTGGTCTCCGGGTATGCAACCGACCGAAACTCCGTCGCCACCTGTGCTTAATACACAAAATGATATGGAACAAGAAATTAAGACTAGCCATAGAGTACAAACTTTATCTTTAATTAATATTAAAAATATTAAAGTCATAAATTATGGAATTCAGATTTACATTCCAGACATCATAAAAACCTCCATAACAGGCAGCCTTCAGCTACTATTACACCTTATAACTTTTGATAATAGAATTGAGATTTGTCCAGTCACTCCTGTAAAATATTATATTATTAATAGAATTGAACCACTCAGAAGAGGTAATACAAACCTTCCAAAAGCCACATCATAGCGCCTCAATCCAAACTATAAAACGCTGGATTAAAACAACTTTACATGAGTCTGGAATTGATGTACGTAAATACTTTCACAGCACACATTGTTGTATTTCGTTTCATCGAAACCACGTCTTTAGTTTATTTACTATATATTGAAATGGGCTACTCGTGTACCTGAACCTATTACACAGAAAATTCATTTTACTCACATTCCTGAACACTGATTATCGCTGTAAAGCAAACCTTTAGTTACTTACAATTATCTTTCATTGTTTTTATCTTTAAATTCTGAATTTATCCCATTATTGCCATCCTTTTGTAATCTTAAAATATTTTTATACGCTGACATTTTTATAAATTGTCAGTTGTCAGTTTTGTTTTTCATGTAGCTAACTTGTTAAAGCCAATGTTAATAAGGTCAGGTTGTCTCTCAAAAACCACCTTATTAATGCTGGCTGTTTAGTAAATATGCCATTTGTAAAGTAATCAATTTATTTTCAAAATATGAATGTCATTCTAGATATAAATACGGGCCTCCGTGCCAAAATAAACAGAGAGTCTCAACCAGAGTTTCAAACAGTACCATACCTCAACTACTGCATTTTTATTTTCATCCCGGTGAGCACCGGCAACCAGCTCAAGTATCTTTTCATCCCGGTGAGCACCGGCGACCAGCTCAAGTACCTTTTCATCCCGGTGAGCACCGGCGACCAGCTCAAATACCTTTTTATCCCGGTGAGCCCGGCGACCAACTTATAACGTCTTCCAGATTGATGTGGGAGGTCCATTACTAACCAAGCAGCTGGAGGTACCTTACTAACCATGCAGCTGGAGGTACCTGGACCTCCGTACTACTAGAGCTGGTCAGCCGTGCTACTGGAGCTGGTCAGCTGTGCTACCGAAGATTCCTGACTCGCCATGCTGTTGCTGTTCCCTGATTCGCCGTGCTATCGACGAGTCCTGACACGGCGAGCTGTTGGTGTTTGCTGATACGGCGTGCTGATGGCGATTCACTGTGTTAGTTGTTATTATGATTTGCATTATATAACTTCACTTCTATTAAAAACATTGGTGACTTACAGTTAGCCCTCTCAAAATATCAAGAGGGTTGACCGTAACGTTACAACATCACCAGACATGCTTCTACGTCAGCTGCTAAAAGATCTGGGATCAGTATAGACTAAATACAAGGAACAATTGGGTGATCTCAGAACTCAGCCATTTTTGCTGGACATTATAACGGTCATTCAAAAGTCAATTGTGTTCAGTGCGGATGTAACACCGTAAATAATATGACTTGATTTTGTTGATCTCTTATTTTGATTCATTTTGATTTGTTATGTTACTAAATTTTGATTTGGTTGCAGTGTAGCCAGGGACACTATGGAGCGAGAGTGTCGGTCGATTTTTCAGCTTGCGTATCCTTAGGGGCAGGCTTTTTTTTCCTCGGGAATCTAACAACTTTTTATAGTATCGGGTTAACCTTGTCTATAATAATAATAATGTTAATTTTATCTCCACAAATTACATTCTTATACTAATAATATTACATTGACAGATATTTTATAAACATTTTGTAATTTGTGGGAGATCTGGAGTCTAAACTAAGCCTAGGCCTGTATTTAAGAACTCCAAGACCTCTTATTATAATCACATAGTAAAGGTTGTCAACGTGGTAATATTGATTGATGGTATGTGTTTGTATTTGTGTGACTGTCAGAGGGTGTGTGTGTGTGTGTGTTTGAGGGTGTGCGTGCGTGTGTTTGTGTTTGTGCCTACATTTATTGTACATAGAAAATTTCATAAATATAAATAATATAATTACAGAGCTACATGCGCATCGATAAATAAATATTAATTGTGTAAATAATTACTAGGCACTTGTCTCATCATGTCCGAGTAACTTCTCATTAATATAAACAATATAATTATATACCTACATGCGCATAGATAAATAAATATTATGTATGTGCAAATAATTACCAGGCATTTGTGTCACCATCTCCGAGTAACTTCCTGTTTGTAGAAGCAACTCAGGCACGGTGCAACAAGCCCCAAGAATATCATAAACAATTACAACCAGTGGCTTTATGAGCTGTAGACCTTGCGAGTATGTCTGCATAGTTAGCTTAAAACTGAATAAATGTTCACCGCGCACCTTAAAACAAAATCCTTAAAACAAAAAGCCATTAGCCATTTAGCTTTGAGAACTTGGAATGCAAGAGTGAAGCGAAGCGAGCTCGGGACTTGGGGCACCCCGATTCGGACAGGTTAGGTTCGAAGGGGGTGGCGGGGTGTAGTGAGCGAGTGAAGCGAGCGAACAAAGACTCCGCCATCCCATTAGTGTTTTTTTTTTTTTAAATGTCGACCACGCCTACTTGCGTCGTGGGGCCATTGCTTCTCAGAATCTAAATGGTGTCTATGGTCAAGGTTAACCCGATACTGCAATAAAATTGGTAGATATCCGAATGATTTTTTTTTCTGAAAAGTTTACTGTCCCACAAAAATATTTTCAACATTTTTTTTTTGTTTTCTTTGCTGCTCATAGTGCCCCTAAACGTATTCTGCAACTCCTACTACTCCGCCCCTTAGGCGACCCACTAACCTTTGATTTGAATCTGGAGGCACGGTAGTGCCCCCGCCAAGTCGAGCGCGAAGCAAACACTGCCGTACCATCCTTTACTGGAACCATTTCGCCGCATTTTCAGGCGCCTATTTGAGAACCTCTGGATAAGACCAGATTTCAGAAATTTTCGTCATCCAGTAAGCTATAAGTACATACTTAAAATCCAAAATTTCAAGTCTGTAGGTCATTTAGTTCCGAAGTTAAGCGAAAGCAAAGTTTCGCATTTATGACACTCACTCACTCACTCACTCATGATCATCAGAATAGAACTAGTACTTCCCATAAACTCAGAGAACTGAAATGTGGTACAGAGTTAGGGTTTAATAGTCGCATAAAGGGAAAACTATAAAAACTAGGATAATCGAAGATCTGGAGTACCTGGTGACCCTGATTAGAAAACACAAGAGCCCAACCAAACTATTAGAGATCGACATACCGCCTTTACAAAAAATATTCAACTTGGTGGGCCACCTCATTTGATGTCAAAAATCGAAGGTCTGAAGTATCTGATGAAGAACCCTCAGCTGGTCTCAGCTGTATTAGAGATATGGTAATGCCCTTTTCTACTATTGGTACATAAAAAAATCGACTGTCATTGCAAAAATCCAGCGTAGTGGGACACATCTTCTAATTTAATCTAGCCTATAGCGTCCCACTGCTGGGCGAATGCCTCCCCTTCTGCTTTTAATACGCAAATAAATAAAATTAAAGAAAAACTCTAGATAAGACTAGACTGGCTTTTATACTTATACTTACAAGTTTACAAGAAGAAATAGTCGAACGATTAACTTTATTCTACTCGAACATTACACAAATTAAACAAACAAATTACACTAAGATATTAATTTCGCTCAAAATTTTGTCAAAATATAATGCATTGGACTAAGAGTGGCGGTGATACCTGCACACGTCGCTAGATGGCGCTGACTGTATTTTAAAACTCGCTTGTGTTTGTTTTTCCGATAACCTTATATGGCGAAGTGGCAATCTAATAAAATAAATCAATATGCCCACGTTTCTACAAAAAGAAGTGAAATCCCACTAAAAACATTTTGTAAAAAATTAGCCAAGTCTCGATGGAGCTGCTTGTTTATCTCTAAAAAGTAATGAAATCTAGACAAAATCGTGCCAAGTCTAAGGTTCCTTACTGCGATTTCTTTATTATTATAGTTAATGTTGTGTGACTTGGCCGTTGAAGGGTACACAAGGGTACAAAACCAGGTGCTCCATGACACCACTGCACCAATCTGTCACCAGAACCGCTACACATTGACGATGGAAAATTGCCACTTGGAAAATGTTGATTCAATAAACAGTCAATTGTAGGCTTGATAAAGCTGCGTATTTCAATAATACTTATGTATAGGCGAGCCTGAAACAAACAGTATAAAAAAAAATCCAGTACAGACGGACTTCTAATCATTGCTAGAAGTCCGTCTGTACGTCTATTTTATGTTAAATCGGTGGTCGATTTGACGCTCCAAAAAGAAGAGAGCAGAAGTCAGCATTGTCAATGCTGAATGCATGTGTTGCACAATCAACAACAGCCTAAAATGAGACACTAGCATCCAATTACCAATACCAGAATGGGCTATTATCTCGCTTAACTAACATAGGTAGTTACAACAGATATAACATTACGTGTAAACAAAATTGACTTGTACCCACTAAAGTATAAAGAATGTTCAACGGCCAAGTCACACAACATTAACTATAATAATAAAGAAATTGCAGTAAGGAACCTTAGACTTGGCACGATTTTGTCTAGATTTCATTACTTTTTAGAGATAAACAAGCAGCTCCATCGAGACTTGGCTAGTTTTTTACAGAATGTTTTTGGTGGGATAAATACCTTACTAATTTTACAATGAAGTATTTATTAGACTCGAAATAACCCTGACTGACTTCAAACATCTACTCGCTCTGAGAAGGATTAAGTATAATTATGTGATTAAAGGAACTTACCTTAGCTGTTAGAGCGTGTTTGAGTAACATAGGTACACCCTTTTTTTTTTTTTTTTTTGTTGACGGGGTGGAAATCCTCATGGATGTCCTCCGCCCTGGGGCGGGCGGAGGGGTCTGTCAGACTTCTACTGACTAAAACCACCCCGTGTTCCCTCGCACACTTGCACCGGGGGCTACGGGGACACTTAAGCACTCTTCAACGCAGCCCCCGACTGGTGCCGGCCCGCCTCTGCGGGCTTCGTCTAGTCAAACGGGGGGAGTGAGGTGTTTGACTCCCCCCGCGACGTCTAAGAGAGGCGCGCGTGGAACATTACGCGCCACCACCTCGGGTCTTATATGATAGGGGGCGGCGGACGTCCCCGAGTCCGCCGTCCCTGGACCCATTTAGGGGGGCGGAAGAGGGCATTATCTGCCCTCCGCCGACGCCCGGTGCGCCTGCTACGGGCCGGGAGAGCACTCGACATCTCCCTCTCCCTTTCCGCTGCCTCCTTCTGCGACATGACATTTTCGCAGAAGGAGATCATCGCGTCCCACGACGCTGCGCTGCTGACCATAGAATTTATAACAGTCGGCAGCGACAGGTCGCTACCCACTTCCGATACAAGGTCACGGCGTGGCTCCTCCCAAGCTGCACACTCTGCAAGCGTATGCCACGCCGTGTCCTCCCGGCAATGAACATAGGTACACCCAACCCAACAAATACAAACTTTCACTTTAATGTACGTTCGCCGTACATGTTATGTATAAATAAATCAGTCATTATCTAGCAAGATCGTGCTCTACTTCAATATTTATGTATAGTATGGATTCTGTCTATTATAATACCAGCCTATTACTGACCCACTGCAGGGCATAGGTCTCCTCTTATACACAGATAGCACAAGCATAGATCACCACGCTTACTCAAGACGGGTTGGCGATTTCCGACCTATGATATCTATAAGTCCACAATTCCGCACGATGTTTTTCCTTTACTGATTTCAGTAATGACCAAGATAAACTCAGAAAGTACATATGAATTAAAAAAGTCACGTTAGTACTTGCCCGGATTTGAACCCACAACCTCGTGCATGAGAGGCGAGGCCTTCACCACTGGGCCATCACGACATCATTCTGTGTAATACTGAGTGTCTAATCTATAAAAGTAAACACAACAAGTCTACGTTGTCTTTTATAATTATGACGATTATGATAGATTAATCTTCATTGTGGTCTGTTTATTTATCTAGATAACACTGTCGTTTTCTATTTAACCTCTGAAACTGAAAGGAAACACCGAAACAAAAGCAAAGTTCGATGTCTGCTCGCGCAAGCTTTAGTAATAAGTTTGCTATAGTATTGCCGACCGCAGTTTTGAGCTATATTTCCTTCCCTCCCAATTCCCATACAACAGAAAGAGAGAGATGCTCATCTTACGCGCGAATTAGACGCGCTTCCATCGCAGCATGAATCCACTGTGGTTCGAAAGAGACACTCTTGCAATGAGACTCGAGTCTCTATCGAAGTTGTCTATCGAATATCATAGTTAATTTTCAATATTAGTTAATTTTAATGGTTGATGGTTATATTCAACATCTCTGGTGTGTTGACTTAAATTAATCATCGTGTAGCTCATTTCTATCTTAGATAACTCAAAATTGGAAGCGTCAATAACTTCTGGTTACTATGCCATATATACTGTTAGAAATAACCGTTAGAACTTAGAAGTAAATCAATGTGAAACGCTTGAACAATCAGCCTTGCACAGAGCAGATTTATTTTTCAGCTCTAAGAATACTAACAAAAATATTAAAAATTAAATCTAATTAATTGTAGCTCTGGAAATGGTATTTAAAAACTAATTTTAGGAATGTTAATTATTTCATGTATATTTAGTCAATAATATTTTTTTTTCGCCACGTGCCATAGCGTTGATAAAATTTACAAAACATAATGTAAGCACGCAATAATCAGATGCCTATTAATACTAATTAGATAAAGTGCTGTAACGCATTAGATGGTAATAATAAACTTATAGTAATATGCCACGCATAAGGTTTAGTTAACGAGAATCACGCTCAGAAACAATATCATGTTTCTCTTTCTATTTTATAGTGACAGTAATACTCGTAATTTATTATGTATCAGTACGTAAGTTTGATTACTGGAAAATAAGGAAAGTACCGTTCATCATACCCACACCGCTCATAGGAAACCAATGTTGAAAGCATCTTGCAAAATAAAAATATCGCAGAAGGAGTTGAAGATATTTGTAAAAAACTCCCCGATGAGAAATTCATCGGAGCCTTCTATAGTACAGAACCGGTACTGATCCCCATAGACCCTGATATTATCAAGCTAATCGTAGCAAAGCATTTCTACTACTTAAATGGAAGGGAACTATCAGAACATAGTTACAAGGAGCCAGCAGCATTGAACATCTTTTCTACCTATGAAGACAATTGGAGGGTCTTACGTCAGAACATGACGCTGCTTTTCTCATCAGGGAAAATGAGAAACATGTTTCATCTCATCGAGAAGTGTTCGTACGTGTTCGAATCAATGCTGGATCGAGAGACCAGTATATCAGCGGTGATAGAAACCAGATCTGTGGCAGCCAAGTTTACTATAGAATGTATTAGTGCTTGTGTGTTTGGAGTGGATGCCAATACTATGACAGAAAAAATGCAAGTCAATCATTTTAGCAGAATCGCAGCTCTTACAAGTCCGAAAAAATATGCAGCTTTTATAAGAGGAGTCCGCTGTGTTTGGCCATCGATATTCTATGGTTTAAGATTAAAGCTAATGTCAAGGCAGATGAATTTCTTCAAGAACTTGATCACTTCGGTGATGAATCAATGAGATAACAAGCCTACTGGGAGGAATCACTTTTTGGATCTTATACTGAGTTGGAAGAGCCAAGCCACCAAATTATCGATGAAAGGATAAAACATATAAAACTGGTGGAATTCAAAGAGGGTCATTGGAAGCTGAAAAGGACTTATGAGTTGCTCAGTGTTTTGTCTTCTTCAACGCTGGGTTCGAAACGTCAGCGACTATTTTGAGTTACACTCTTTTCGAGTTGGCAAAGAATGAAGTGATACAGAACAGAGTGTTGGAAGAAGTAGACGCATAATATATGGTACGCCATGGCAATAAACTTTGTTACGAATTTGTGACGGTGTTCCCTTACCTTTGGGCTGCGGTTGGCGAAGCATATCGCAAGCGATATTTCGAGAGACCATGGAAGACTACACGTTACCTGGCGGTTTGGTTGTAGAGAAAGGCATGCGTGTTCATATACCAGTGTATTACTTGCATCGTAACCCGAAATATTTTCCAGATCCTGAAGAATTCCGTCCGGAAAGGTTCTTCGGGGAGGAGAAGCATAGCATAAGCCCGTACACTTACATGCTGTTTGGAGAAGGGCCGAGAACTTGTTTGGGTAAGCTTCTTATTTACTTCTTCTGCTTGTTCTGTTCTTGTCCTTGTTCCATGTTATTTGATGGCACAAAATATTTTCGTCTTCCATTCAATGCTTTGCTTGCAATTGCAGTCGGCAATAGGTCTTTGTCGTTAAAAAGAAGATGCCTTCGACTGCATGAGATTGGGTGTGGGATTGGAGACTAAAATATGTTATCTTGTTTCCATCTTTTTGAAGTTCACTTTTTAAGCAGTCAGGTTTTTTGATTTTTTAGATTAACTTTTTATTTTATACTTTTTACTTTAGATTATTTTTCTCTACTGAATTAAGTCACGCTTCAGGTAACGGTCGTTTAAATTATCTTTCAAAGCAGTAACATTCTGGGTTTGTCACTCGATTTTAAGAATAGGATTGAATTAGGTATATTATAGGTAGATAATTCTTATTTTTCACGTTAATAAGACCTATGATATTATTATTTATGAACTTTTTCAGAAATTTACTAAAAGTTTTGAAAATGTAAGTGAGAACGGATGCGAACCTACTTTAAATGTTTCTTATTCTTCTATTCTTTTTTTCTTCTTTTTTATCTTTATAATTTTTAATTTCTTTAATATTTTTTTTTAAATCGTCATTCGTCGAAAAATTATTAGAGAAAGCTAAAAATAATTTTCAAAGAACTATTTATCCACTTGACATAGTTCGTCGACTTTATTTTTTTTCTTTTTCACAATGTGGCGTCTGGTTGTCGCCTTATTGAATTTTGATTACTGTAATGTTTTTAGTGACACTCACAAGGTTATAATCATCAAAATTGGCCCAAACGTTTGGTCTCTAGAGCGCCACAAAGGAACAAACGTACATACATACATAGGCTAATAAACACATTACCCTCTTTTGCGTCAAGCGGTCGGGTGAAACATGTAGTTGCCATGAAACACTCAACTGTAAGTAGGTACGACACTCGTTGACTCGAAGGCGACACAGATTGTGCAGCAAAACAACACGATGTTTCTGTATACAATAGTGACGCTACTGGTTCTACTTTACTTGGTGATCACGCGCAAATATGACTACTGGACAAGCAGGAACGTACCACACAAGAAACCAACCTTCTTACCGGGAATGATAAAAAAAAATCTCTTGAAAAAATTCATTGGAGAGACCATCAATATTGTTATAATGAATTTCCAAACGAGAAATTCATTGGAGGATTTGATGGTACAGAACCCTTACTGCGGGATAATTCCGTAACACACTTAAAGTAGAAATGGCTTTCATTTTGACAGTTCAGCAACTTTCATTACGTTATTTACGTTGTTGAGCAGGCAAATTTTTCGAACATAAGAAGCAATGGATTAGGAATAGGTTTCAAAATGATTCAGATTTTGATAGATTGTGTGTTCCGCAGTTAGGGTGCTGATTCCCAAAGGTCCAGAAATCATCAATCTGATTGTGACAAAGGACATCTACTATTTTAGCGGAAGCTTTTATCTGAACACAACCACAAGGAACCCTTCGGACTGAACGTCTTCGCTTCTCATGGTGATAAATGTGACTGCATTGTTCTCTTGTGCAAAGATGAGGAGTATGTTTCATGTTATAGAAAAATGTTCGTACAATGTTGGATTGTGAAACTAATATTTCGACGGAGCTTGGAACTTAAGTCGTTAACTACAATATTTACTATGGAATGTATTGGAGCTTGTGCTTTTGGCGTAGACACAAATACTATGACGGAAAAAGAAAAAGACAATCCTTTCCTAAGAATCGCCACGTTCTAAGATTCGCCTGAACTAACCGGCGTGCTCAATGTAATAATTCGTCAAGTTTGGCCATCAACACATTTTATTCACTAGGATTTAGTTTAGCCAAAAAATAAGCAGCGTTTTTCAATAACTGGATTACTTCTGTAATGTCTTCACAAAAATACAAACATTCTGAACAGAAAACGATTAATTCGATTATTCTGGGAGAAATGATTTCGTGGACCTCGTAATGGTTGGAAGACAAGCAAGTATCTTACGATGATTAAATGCTCAGTGTTTTGTTTTGGTCACTTCTGGGTTTGGCACGTCATCAGCTACTTTGGTTTTCACTGTTAATGAAAAAGCGAAGACTAAAGAGATTCAGGACAAAGTGTTAGAAGAAATAGACGCATATTTAACTCACCGTGACAATAAACTCACTTATGACTGTGTTTCGAGCTTTACGTACCTGGATGTTATAGACGAAGCTAGCCGTTTATACTCAATTCCTGGCATGATCACGTGGGTGTTGATGGAGGACTACACAATAACTAATGGTGCCAAATTAAAGAAAGACTTGTGCGTATATTTGCCGGTGTACTGTCTGCATCACAATTCAGATTTTTTTCCTGAGCCCGAGGTGTTCCGACCTGAAAGATTTATTGGTGAGAAGAAGCAAAACATTAAGCCACACACACACTTGCCGTTTGGAGAAGGACAAAGAATATTATTCTATAGCACGATTATTTAATTATTATTATTATGCATTAAGTAAGCACGTTAATATTGGATTGAAAAACGTCATCGTAATGTTGATCTGATGTTCTCTCATGAAAATTCCTCAAAGGGTACAAGACAAGTCTCACTTTGGAATTGAGTGTTCACGTTGAAATTGAATCTTACTCTTTTTTGACGTAGTTCTACCAAATGTGGGCTCGTTAGCTAGGCATCGAAAAGTTGTTGGTTTTATGTGGTGATTAGATAGAAACTATTATACATATTACAAGTCAACCTGTATAACATGACCGATGTTAGCCTAGCAACAGATTTTTCCACGGGGAGGATTTTTCACACATTTTTAATTAAAAACAGTTATGGGTCATAAGTGAGTTTTCTGATGGAGAGTAAGCCTGGTGATCTGTAATACAGGTCTTACCTACAACAGAAACCAATCTCTATTAAGTTTTACCTTGACTTTGTACCGTGTTTGTGATTATGAGAGAACAATAAAGAATATTATTATCATTATGAGATCAAAGTCTGGCCACATTATAATGCTCAGTCATGAAGCTCAATTAAAACAAGACATTACGTAGATACACGTGTTTTCAGTTCAGTCAACAAAAATGTAATTTTCTGTTTTTTTTCCTCTTAGATGTTATTGTCTCCTAATAGACATAGGTTTGACTTAGCAAATTGTTTGTGCTTGGAATTATTCTCATTACTTTTTGTAAAAGTTATAGAAAACATAACATAGCACCACGCCTGTGTTCCCCGAAGGCCTAGGCAGAGGAAGTTAATGACATGATTACAAAATAGGAAACGTTTAATACAATGTTAAGTGGGCTTCAAACTAGTTGCTGATTCCTAGTTGCAACAGTTCAATCTTAGATTTGAGCATAGCTGGCAATAATAATAATAATCCATCATATAAAAGTGTTGTCTCTGAAGACGCTGAGTAGTTCGATGGTCATCACGATTGACTCAGTCACGTATAGCTCCATTTCTTTACTAGGCTATGAAAAGATTTAAATAGTACTGTTATAAGAGGTAGTGGTAGGCTTCTAGGCCTTTGTGTCTACGGCAAGTGTCACCGTTTGTGGGTTGATGCAATACGTTATAACTCTGAGCGATTGAAGTAAATGGGTAATTAGCGATTTTCTGATTGTTATAGAAAGAACATTGTAAGTGTTATGTTGAATTTGCATTTTGCTTAAATCTGTTTTTTTTATACTTTGTCAATTATGTTTTGTGTTGTGTTTTGAATAATATCTCAACTTTCGTAAACCTTAATCTTTACTCAGCTAAAAGACGTAGCATAAGCTTCACTCAAGAATTATTATAACACCCTGTCTAAAGAAGAGGGAGCTGCTTGGATCATCCTGAATATTCTTACAAGAAGTTAGGTTAGAAAAATAAACATTATCATTGTTCTTCCCCAAAAGTCCAAACTAACACACTCTTACAAAAAAGTGATACTTATAATAACGTGATAAGTAATCAAATACTTAATAAAAACAAAACACACTTAATGACACAGGTTTACACACACTAATACAAGTAGATGAGGATACACTTAATGGTAAATATTGGCAATTTCCTCATACTTAACAGAATAGGACTCAAATAACGAACAACAAGTTAGTAGTCAGTCCACTCAGGTCGCGCAGCGAAACCATACGATGTTTCTGTTTCTGCTAGTCTCGGTACTGCTACTTATTTACTATATAATCACGCGGAAATATGACTACTGGAGAAACAGGAACGTACCACACACCAAACCTACGTTCTTATTGGGAAATTATGGAGGTTTGATACTGCAGAAGAAATCGTTCGGAGAAACAATTCAGGATTGCTGCAACGAATTTCCTAACGAAAAATTTATTGGAGTGTTCTATGGTACAGAACCCGTACTGATTCCAAAAGATCCAGAAATCATCAAACTAATTGTGACGAAGGACTTCTACTACTTTCATGGAAGAGAATTATCTGAACACAACCACAAGGAACCATTAGCTTCGAACCTTTTCGCTACACATGGCGACACTTGGAGGGTCTTACGGCAGAATATGACTCCATTGTTCTCATCTGCAAAGATGAGGAATATGTTTCATCTTATCGAGAAATGTTCGCACGTGTTCGAGTTAATGTTGGATCGTGAAACAAAAATTTCAAAGGAGCTCGAAATAAGGACCTTGACCTCAAGATATACTATGGAATGTATCGGAGCGTGTGCTTTCGGCGTAGACACGAACACGATGACGGAAGAAGAAAACGAGAATCCTTTTAGAAAATTCACAGATTTTTTGGATCCGCCGAAATATGTAGTATACATGCGAATAATTCGTGCAATTTGGCCTTCAATCTTTTACTCATTGGGATTCCAGTTACTGAAAACACAATTGCAGTTCTTTGGTAACCTGATTACTTCTGTAATGACCCAAAGGGAATTCAAATCATCTGGAAGACACGATTTCGTGGACCTCGTAATGAGTTGGAAACAAACCCATCAAATAGTTGGTGATAGTATAAAGAATATTAAAACTGGTGAACATTATAAAGTCACGTTAGAAGCTAATGATGATCTGTTGGTTGGTCAGTGTTTTATTTTCTTCGCTGCTGGATTTGAAACGTCGTCAACCACTTTGAGTTATAGTCTATATGAAATAGCAAAGAATAATGATATTCAGAACAAAGTGTTAGAAGATGTAGATGCATATTTAACTCGTCATGATAATAAACTCAATTACGATTGTGTTTCGGACTTACCGTACCTGGAAGCTGTTATAGACGAGGCTCTTCGTTTTTACCCAGTTCTCGGCATGATTCCGCGGGAATTGATGGAAGATTACACAATGCCTGGCGGCACGAAGTTAGATAAAGGCATGCGAGTACATTTGCCAGTATTCTATTTGCATCATAATCCAGAATTTTATCCAGAACCTGAAGTTTTTCGTCCAGAGAGATTTCTTGGAGAGGAAAAGCGGAATATTAATCCTTATGTATACCTACCGTTTGGAGAAGGACCAAGAACTTGTATTGGTGAGTTATTTTTGAAAGATTCTGTCTACGTTTTGAGTTACACACGGATTGAAAAAGAAGGCGAGTTGGACCAGGGATGAAAGTCAAAAATAATTTACATTTGATTAATTGTTGCATCTTTATATAACGTGAAAAAAATAACTGTAAAGTAATAATCAAACTGCGCTGTTTTGTTTGCTCCGCTCGTTATGTTACATAAAAGGACCGTTTTATTTATCCTAAAGTATTTCTATCAGTTACATTATCTTTAGACACAGCTTGAGCGTGAACGGCTCAAATTACTTTCTATGCTTTTGTGACCGAGCTTTTAATTAAATTAAAACACTTAAGGGCGATGCGCCAAGGTAGCCCGCGACTTTCAAATTTTCTTACGTTTTTTGCAATTTGCATGTCAGTGTCAGGTTGTAAGTTGATTAAAATATGATTTGCGGCAGTAACAAATAAATGGTTTTACATAATTATAATCATTAAAATCAGCAATACAATTCCTTAAGTTAGAATTGGCCTCGAATGTCAAGATTTCATGAAATAGTCGTTCAATAGGGTAATATGAACTTATAGAGATGTATTGATAATTTTTGTGATTATAATTCTATAAATACATATTTGTTACGTCCGCGAATCATATTTAGATTAACATACTACTTGATACTGACCTGCAAATTGCAAAAAACTTAAGAAAATTTTGAATTTCGCGGGCTATCCTGGCGCTTCCCCCTTAATGAATTTAATAATATACAATATCCCTTAAATTAAACACTATAACAAATTAACCTACTGACATTATAAACTTGCTACTTAACCTGTGTAAAATTTTGAGCAACTTTTAAGAGCCCCGCGGCTCAGTAACGAGGGAACACATTAATATTGACGGGTTCAACTCACGATACAGGACTTATTAATGAAGTAACTAGACCTGTAATGGACTGTTTTTATTTATTTTACGTATATTTACTTCTTTGTCGTTTAATCTTGTGGAGTGTGGTGCTATTTAGGAAAGAGAACATCGAAAAAAAACTGTATTATCTTGTTACTGACTGTAGGAAGTGCTATGTTGAAGAAATATTGGTGCCACTGAAGTTTCCGATCATGAGACTTTTCAACGTTGCACCGCACTGGTGATGACTGACCTGTCGATCTTTTTGGCAAATAGAAGTTTAGTGGATGTGTATCTACTATTATGATCAAATTACTATTCGTATACATATATGTAGCTTTAGTGCATTGAAATTAAAGATAGATCTTCGAATCATACCAGACGTAAGAACCTACTTCTAACATGGCCCTCATAACGAACGCTACACTAAAAATGAAAGGGTAGCCAACCAATAATTATCAAGTCTAAAAAAGTCAATTTTTAGTTTTAGTTGTTTGCCATTTTTTATGACGTCAATCGTAATTCGAACTGGTGTTATGCAGGGGCTTCAGAGGGATTTTTGAAGTATCAAAGACCAGTTCACCAACTTTTTGTAAACTTCCTTATACCAATCTCTAACCTCATCAGATACTCAGTCATGAATCTCAAATCAAATCAAATCAAATCAAATCAAATCCTTTATTTTTGCTGAATACACTGTTACAATGGTGTTATAAGAATTACATGTTTCAAGTGATTCTACCGTAAGGCATGCAAAAAAATTATACAGTCATAGTTATTCATCAATTAATCAAAATAAACATTGGAATAAATAAAATTAGATGACATAAGCACGATATAGTTATCAATTAAAATCGATATAGTTATTAATTTAAATCTACTCTTATTCGTTTCAGTTCAGTCAACAAAAAAAAAAAATGGTTGTTTTATCTGTTAGAAAATTAGATGTAGTGAAAGAAAAGAAAGAAAAATAGGTTTATTTGTCACAGAAACACGTGCATACAAAAAAGATAATTAGCTATGATAATAATGAAAAATAAAACCAAATAAAATAGATCTATAATCACGAGCTCAAAACAGAAATAGTCGACAGCTGCACGTCATGACTGACAAGAAGGCTTGCGCTCAGCGTGATGTTGTGCTATGGGGGACCCACGGCACAGCGCTGATTTTCAGTTGTTAACCAAAAAGTACGTACGAAAACCAAATCAGGTTCAATGATTGGTACTATAGGTACTTAACAAAATAAAATAAAACAAACAGTAAGCACTAAGAATACAAAGCAACCACATACACAACCAATTATATGAATAATTATTATTATTTAATCAACCAATTATATGAATATTAATCTGTAGGCATTCCCGTGCATGCGTAAACAATGTTCCCACCCATATTACACAAGAATAGCTAGTGTTTTGTCTCGCTACCACCCTCACTTCCGCTCTCCTGCGCGCGCGCTTACAAAAATGTTGAACATTGCATTGCATTTCGTTATTGTGTCTATGAGCGTGATGACGTATCTTGACTTGTGAGTCATCGTGCGCTGCGGGCTGTAGCGGCGCGGCGGCGGCGCACGAGTCCAGCGAGGTCACGTGGCGCGTCACGCGTAGTGATTTTCTACCGCTAGATATACCAACAGTGGGAAAACTGGCCTGCGCTTGCGTTGCAGTCGACGCTTGATCAAGACTTGAAGTGTTTATTATAGACTACTTACGTATAAGTACATTATCAATCGCTATCGGCATGTGATAAGATGACTAGACGCATCGCTATGCCATGCCGCCTCGAGCCGCCTGGATGTTGATATACTTTGCCCTTACATGATAAACCATAAGTGAGTATTTATTTATAAAATATTTGCTGCTCATACTCACCTTGGGTTATACTTGGAATCACGACTAGATTTTTACGATCCAAATTCGTGATGGTTTCTTGACCAAGACCACCTTATGAGCACGAAATTACTCAGTCTGACACAAAACATGAAAGTTAATAATGTCAGAAATATATGCATAGTCATTCTTGTTATTAAAATCGTTGAAATAAACAACGACCGCATCTCCTAAAGATAAGATTAGATTGCTTAAAGGCGCGTGCACATTGGCACGATGCGATAGCGCGACACAAAGGCACCGCGTGTCGCGCAACGAGCGGTGCCTTTGTGTCATGCTGTCGCGTCGCACCTGTTTGCAAGAGCCTTACAAGAAAAACCAGTTATGTATAATACAACAAGTGTACTTTCTTACAGAACTATTTTTACATTACTTCGTTAACTAGATAAGATAAACATGATAGTATCAGTTTATTTTGTCCGAGTATGAAATAACAAGTTTTACAGGACACTGAATGATAATGCTGAATCTAATAATGGTGACTTCCAATTGGTAAATAATGCTTTCGAGTATTATTACAAGGAACTAGCTGCAACGAAGCTCTTTGGTACTTATGGTGACCGTTGGAGAGTCATTCCACAAAATATGACTGCACTGATCACGTCTACGAACATAAAGAACATTTTTCACATTATCGAGACTTGTTCGCATAATAATAATTATGTAATTTATGCCGTATTACTGCATTCTCTGTGGCCAAAAATCTCTTAAGCAATTGAATTTGGGGAAGATGAAAAAAAGTTAGATTTCTTATTTAAATTTTTGCTTGAGTAATGAATGACCTAAAGAGAATAATACAAATATTCTGGAAGAAATAATTTCGTCGACCTCATTATGAGTTGGAAGCAAAACCAACACATTGAGGGTGATAGAATCAAAAATGTTAAAACTGTTGTAAGCCAAAAAGTGACATTAGTTACTGATGATGGTTTCTAACTTGCTTTGTTCAAACTCAAACTCAAACTCAAAGCATTTATTTCAAATAAACCAATTACATGCACTTTTGAATGGTCAAAGGGTCAGTCAGTCAGAAAAATGAAGCTAGATGCCCATTCCAAAGCGCAGTAGGTACCTATGGAGAAGAACGGGCAAGAAACTCCATGGACACTCTTTTAAATCAACATATAGTTACAAAAAAAAATGTTTACATCATTCATGTTGAAATAAAAAATGTGAGAACGATGTACAAAGACGTGCACGTTTAAAGCATCCGTAACGTAACTTGTTTTCTTCGCTGCTGGGTTCAAAACGTTGACAAATGCGGTGCATATCGGCGAGGTTAGTTTATAATTTTAAGGTAGAAGTGTGGCTATTGTTGAACGAATTTACAGATTTCTAGAATTTAAATTGATGTCTAGTTTCTTATGTAAAATGCGGTCTACAACTTACGTCATTGTCAATATAAACCATTATCCTAATACATTTTTGTATAGAATAAACAAGTCGTTGCTATCTACACTATTTCCCCAAAGAATTATGTCGTACTTAAACCATGTGTAAGCCTAGGCATAGTACGTACGAGTAGATAGGGCAGTTTTAATTTCTGTTGTTTTTTTGAGCTCGCCTTGTGCATATATATAAAACTAGATAGTTTTGATTTGATGTTTTGTATGTGCGCTTGTCAGGTCATGTGACTATCTAAATTGACCCAACAAAGTAAAAGTATCTACGTATACCAATTTCGTAGCATCAAAAGTAAAAATAGTTAAGGGAATTTTTTCGTTAAGGCCTAAATTGCATAATTTTGGTTTTTTTGAAGTTAATTTCTAAATTGTGGTCTTTCATCCAATTTTGTATATTAAAATTATATCACATAGATTCTCGTATAGGTGTTGAGTGAGCCCTACTCCGCCAAAATTTTAGGGAGGTCGTAGATATAAATCAAGAATAGCAAGCACCCGACAATACTACCTTGCGGAATCGAATTTTTAGTACAAAGCCCATTCGTATAAGGCTGAATTCCTCAGTGTCATGCTCATGATCCCAATGTTCAATTTCTACGAATTGTTCTCGGTTCTGTAGGTAGGATGCGAACCACTCATTAGTTATTCCTTTAACGCCGACACCTTATAGTTTGTCGAATAATATATTATACAGCACCTTATCATATGCCTTGGTTATGTCAAGTTAGATTTCAATCGCGTAATTTTTATTATTTAAAACGCTAAGTATGTGTTGAGTAAACTTATGTGTTGCTAAAATCGTGGCCCTTTTTTTCCGAAAACCATTTTGACTCTCATCAAAAATATTGAACTTTACACAAGTTTGTGTTTTTATAGCGCTGTATTGACTTTTATCACAGTACCTTATTATTCTAAAAGAGAGCACATGTGACCGTTACGCGCGAAATATATCTGATCTGTCTATTTATATAGGCTAGCATCATTCACACATACATTCTCTCAATTATATGCCAATTAATAATTACTTTTTGGTCGGAAGTTGAGCTATTTTTGTATCCAATTTCCCACTTTTCACTTCTTGTGTACTCAAGAACTTCTTCAGGTCCTCGGTTAATCTAGCCGAGGAGTGACCCTTACTACGTTTTCACCAGTCCATTAAAGGACTTGCCTGTGAATGTTTGTCCTTCGACAGGCAAGAATATATTGCCGCTTAAGCTTGCTGTCTCAGAAAGCTATGGTTCCGGAAATCCCATTTATTAAAGGATATTTTTTGTTACCAGGAATGCGGTTTGCAAAAATGCAGATGCTTGCCGGTCTCATCACCATTTTGAAGAAGTATCGGCTGGAGCTGGCTGATGATATGCAGACGAAGCTGACCTTTAAGCCTCAATCATTCATCACCCACCCAGTGGGAGGCATCAGGCTCAAGTTCGTAGAGAGAGAGGGATGGGAGAAAAGAGTGTTCGTGAAGTAAGATAGTGGTTGGCTTTAGTAGAGTACGTGTTAGCGACTTAAACAGTAAAAACAACTGCTGGACTGCGTAGTTAAATGAGGTAAATTTCATTTGTATGTTTGCGGTTTTCTCTGACGCGTTCTTCTGGTTTTACGCTCAAGTTTTGAACTTAAATGGAGTCTCAAGAAAGCCAGTCTCGTAAAGAGATCGCAAAACAAACTATCGAAAGATGCACATGAATAAAACCATACATATGTATTATAATCATCTAGATTAATTTGACTCTTGTTTCCCATTCTTTATGCTAGCCCGAATTACTTCAGCTCTAGATAACGCTGACCCGATTCACTGAACGCTATCCTGAAACAACATTAGAAATGACTTGAAAATTGTGCGAGAAATTGGTATTTGTAATTTATTATTAAAATAATGGCTATTTAAAATTATTATTAATCAATTTTAATTGAACATAACGGTATTATTTTCCAATTTACCTTATGGTTTGTAATTAACAAATAAATTGTAATTTACTATAAAAAGCATGAGGTAGATGTGGCATAGATTATAATTATTATTTTTATTTAAAATGTTTGTTAAATATAGTTATACATGGATGATATAATTATCAATTATACGGCTTGGTACTAATGAAATATTAATAACAGTCTTTTTTCCATTGCCAGTAAAATGATTTTAGTTCCAATGGGAAAATATGTTTTAGCCAATCAGTGACTTATTAGGTTCCCATTTGATGTATCAATGTGTAACTGATAGGGAACCAATAATATATTTTACGTTTCAATATTTGAGTCTTTCTGTTATCTCCCCATACATACACACACACTTACAAACTGTAGCGAAATAAAAATCAAAATACACAACTTTAACACATATAATAATTTATTTTAAAGTATATAAAAAGAATCGCATCACAACAATATATAAAAAAAAAAATATTTCTGATGATGAATGTTCAAACACAGGAGAGAACACAACAGCAGGAGGTGTACATATCTAAGCCAAGGAGTAAGTATCTTATTTTGAATAAAAAAAAACAGACGAGTGCAGTGGAAGCACCTCAAGTGGCCACCAACTGGGGCCAACTAATCTAAAAAGTACCATCGACTCGAAAGTAGCGTTGCACATAAAGTTAGATACCAAAGCTAAACGGAACCTTACGTACGTGCCTACGTACATTACTGTAATCGTATGTGAATTCAAGCCCTTTGTCTTTTTAGGGTACCGTATCCTATTAGTAAGCCTCAAAGTCAAACTCAAAGCATTTATTTCAAATAAACCAATTACAGGCACTTTTGAATTGTCAAGGGGTCGGTCAGTCAGAAAGATGAAGCTAGTTACCCATTCCAAAGCGTAGTAGGTACCTATGGAGAAGAACGGGCAAGAAACTCCACACAAAACTAACCCCAAACCCCAAACCAAACCAACCCAAACCCAAACCCCAAACCCAACCACCTGCCATCTTATCTCTTCACCACCCTTGGTTGACTGGTAGAGAATGCCTAAGGCATTAAGTCCGCCTTTGTATACTATTGTGTGCGAGAAGTTTTAATAAATAAAATAAATAAATAAAACTCTTTTAAATCAAAATATGGTTACAAAATATTGTTTACATCGTTCATGTTGAAATTATGCATGTGAGAACGATGCAGAACGTTAAAAGCGTCCGTAATAAAAAGACAAAAGCAATTCAAATATTAAATTAAATTAAACGCCTACGCTGTATATCAGTCTGTCCATATGTCAGGGTCCTATTTAATATAACTGACAATGCGACATATATTTGTCAACAAAAATGCCAATGTTATGATGCTAAGTAATTTAGTCACCAGCCGTCTTTAGGCCAGTTCTACAAGGCACGGTTTCTATAGGCCAGTTCTACAAGGCACGGTTTCTTTAGGCCAGTTCTACAAGGCACGGTTTCTTTAGGCCAGTTCTACAAGGCACGGTTTCTTTAGGCCAGTTCTACAAGGCACGGTTTCTTTAGGCCAGTTCTACAAGGCACGGTTTCTTTAGGCCAGTTCTACAAGGCACGGTTTCTTTAGGCCAGTTCTACAAGGCACGGTTTCTTTAGGCCAGTTCTACAAGGCACGGTTTCTTTAGGCCAGTTCTACAAGGCACGGTTTCTTTAGGCCAGTTCTACAAGGCACGGTTTCTTTAGGCCAGTTCTACAAGGCACGGTTTCTTTAGGCCAGTTCTACAAGGCACGGTTTCTTTAGGCCAGTTCTACAAGGCACGGTTTCTTTAGGCCAGTTCTACAAGGCACGGTTTCTTTAGGCCAGTTCTACAAGGCACGGTTTCTTTACGGTATGGCGTGTTAACTGCGCCGTAGAAAAATTGTGTGAGCTTGTATATGCGCATACGGTGACGGCGACGGTGCCGTGCGGAATTAATGCCGTGTCTGTCAACAAGCTTCTATATTGATCGATACAACATTGACGACTGTGCCTACACACGGCGTGTCTTTATTTTATTTGAAAGCTGGTGCTTCTCATGTGGTCCCATATAAATTTTATCAAGAGCTTACCAGAACTTTTTGAGTTATCCTTAATAATGCGTTTTTTTTCCCCTAAGCTTATATAGATGATGTGTTAATAACTTCCTGTCACTGTTATTTACATATCAAGTAGTGGTATAGGATTTGTGTGGGGTAGGTACCACACCTAAAAAGTGAAAAATAAAAGCATTTTTGCAAAAAAACAACCGACTTCCAAAAAAAAAACACTAAACAATCTGAAAAATAACATTAATCTCGGAAGTCGGTGGCCAAAAAACGAAAATACAAAACCAAGGATGCCAAATTCCGAAATTAAAGTTATTATTCACTTTCTTTTGTGTTTATTTTGGAAGTCGGTTGTTTTTTTGCAAAAAGTTTTTTACAAAAAACATGTTCTGAAGTCATAATGGAGACAATATCTACATTTACAGTTATACATTATACAAAATCCAAACTAAACAATAACTAACAAAAAAAATGCGTTTATGAGGGAAAGCATCAGAAGAAGAACCGGTATTACCGCTTGCACGATTAATAACTTGGGCATACTATCTTACGAGCATAATTCAACTAGATTGAACTGGATTATTATACCATAGGTGAACTTTATAAGAGCCGACTTCCACCTCATTTTCACCTATCACGAACAGATTCCATCACTTACAGCCACGGAGATAGCTTCGCGTAGCGCGGCGACCATCGTGTTAAGGGGACTACATGACCTAAACGCAAATTTATAATGCCTAAAAATATATGATCCACTGCAGTAACCAAAATCAGAAAAATATATGATATTCTTCTGGATATATTCTAGTTAGATAGTGTGTTGAAAACATAATACAATTAACTTGATATGATAGAAAAAATCACGAAAACCTCTAAAAAATATTTTTACGATTAAAAACCATACTAATATACATGCAAACATTCCGATTTTTTGTCAGATTATTCTACAAGTAACATACTAACGTGATAGTGTTTTATTTTTTTAGTCCAATGAATAGATTTTTTGTAAATCCAGAATTGCTTCATATTTTGCAATAAATTACCAGCGTTGTATCATCGCGCGTCTCTTTCTTTTCTATGCAATCCGACAGTGACCGCGCTTTAGCTCTTGTAAGCCTCTTAGGACTATGCGTTATCGGGGGCAGGACTTCTGTTACAACTTTGAACGACGTACCCTCTTTGTATTCACTAGCGAGTCTGCGTGGAAGTCAGAAGATATTTTTTTTTTTTTTTTTAAGTATTACTGTGTGACAGAATATGATTAACAAAATGTATACATAGTTATAAAGCTGGAATCTCTGGATCTTTCGTAGAGGCGTGGGTTGCCGAATCACACAACACGTCCTAGACGAGCGACAATCGCTTTCAAAGCGATTTTTATCTACAACGACTTCCAACAGGACTGACATGAACAGCATTTTATTTTTATATAGATGTAAGTCAACTGTGCAACTGCTGAGCATAGGGTCCTGGGTTCGATCCCCGGGTTGGACAAATTGTTATTGTTTTCCCATCAGAAGCTTTTCAGTAGCTTATGTCAGTCCCATATAGTTTTGACTTTTCCATCATGGTTTTCGCTGGTAGAACGTCACTTTGTCGAGGCACCAAATGCTGCGCTGACTCTGACATGTCGAAAATGACACTGAATGTGACCAGTGAAATTAAATTGTAACTGAAATTGGTCCGTGAATCCGTGCATGAAATATGACAAACAATCATATCAATATACGTAACAACATTAAAATCCCTTTAGAATAAAAGCACATTTCTATAAAAAAACATGCGTGCTAGTTTCATAATAAAATACGTTTTGTATCAGAATGATTTCCTTTAGATAATGTTATAGCTGGGAGTTCCCGAGGGAGATGAACGGAGAAAAACAACTGAACATCGAGGATATGTGTTTTATTATTATTTGGAGTATTTTGTTCAGTATTGTGGTATTACTCGCAGTAAACGATATTGTGTGTAATACAGTTTTTGTATACGAAGACTTGTACAGAAAATAATATGTACCTAGATGAATGGGAAAGATTTTACTGTAATTTGTGAACGTCTTGTAACTAAAACGTTGTTACGTAAATCGCTTGCTGCCTTGCTATATTGAAATAAATATTACAAGGATAGCCATAATTAAAAAAAAAAACGTTTACCAGTTATAATTGGTTCTCATCATGTGGTTCTGATGGTTCTTAAAAAGATGGCCGGGACAGACTGGATGCCGCAGGCTGTGACGCAATAGTCGGAGTCGATGTGGAGAACCATAAAAAGGAAGCCACGCCTTGTTGATGACTGGTTGTCATAAAAGATTACAAGATAAGGAATTAGATAAAGATGGTGGGCAGCAGAATATTCCATTGGCCCTAGCATGAAAGCGCGGGGTAAACGTACGTAAATTCGAACGATTTTAAAATGTAAAGTATCGCTTTTTGCTTATAATATTTACTTAGTTTTATTTTGAGACTTAATATTGATATCTATGGGTGATACTAATGTGCTTCTCACAATCAAAATGCATGCATATGTATTTTCGATAAAAGTATCGTTCAAATTTACGTTACGTTTATGTCGCGCGATTGTGCTAGGGCCTCGTTTTTCCTTCAATTACTATGGTTTGCCTTGCAACCTAATAGATATGACTTCTTGACTATTCGCAGGTCAGCCAAGGAAAATATTTTGATGAAGAATGATCACACCGTAATTAATGACTCCGACCAAACAATCCTATTAATATAAACATATACAGAAATATAACTCCATCACTATTTATAAGACACGATGATAAATAAAGCATCCGTGACTTTCGGTTAGGGGGTCAGCAGAAGTGTAGGTAATTAATTATACGTAGGATTCGTCCTTGGATGTGCGGCCAAGAAGACGGCGGAATTAAGGAAGGCGGATAAGGTTTTATTGTTTTTGGTTACCACAGTCTTATCTATTGGAATTGTTAGGTTAGCTTCAGGTTCATGAATAACACGTTTTTCCTAGGCTAGGTCTGGCGTATACAGAAGATTCAGGGCAATGGCAAAACGCAATTTTATTGTAGAATATTTACAAGGCGCGCAAAAATTGTGCTGTACTGCTTTGCATTTCATCATCTCTGCCTGTACCTCTTCGGCAGGCGCCGAAAACAGATTTGAAATAATAGCAAACGACTGCAGTAATCAGTGTAACCATTCACACTGTGACGGATACCAAAAAGTGTTGTTAAACGTATACTGTAGATTGACTGTGTCAGAGAATTATGTCGGATATCGGATATAACCTATATATAGCGTATACCATTGCAGGAGACGTGGCTGATGCCGGATGAATTACCTTATCTGGGCACCATAGATCCTGAGTTTAGCACTACCGGTACATCTGCAGTGAACGCGTCGGTGGAGATGCTGCGTTGCAGACCGTACGGCGGCGTAGCTTTGATGTGGAGACACAGCGTATGCCAAAATGTGAGTGTTGTTCCGTGCGATAATCCGCGTGTGTGTGCAGTGAAAATAGTGACGGCCGATAGACCGATTATTGTGCCAGCTGCATACATGCCTACAGACACGCTAAGTAATTTTCCCGAGTTGCCTTGGCCGGAGGAGTATAGTTATAGATGAATATAGATTCTGTTTATTTATTAGGTGACTTTAATGCACATCCTAGTGAATTATTTTATAATGAACTTACTGTGTCATGAACAAGAATGGGCATATGTTGATGTTAATATGTTAGGTATTCAGTCGGGCATTTATAACTTTGGCAGTGAGGCTCATGGTTTGCAAAGGTGGCTATACCACTGTGTTGTGACGCGATTCGTTTTGTGTTCCGTTTTCAGTGTTTATGCTAATTATAATATTAGGTGGTCTGACCTCATACTAGAATGTAGGCTTAATTTATAAACGCCAAAGGTAAATGTCAAAAATAATATTGTTACGAGTGTTATATGGGCTAAAGAACTGATGAACAGATCAAATTGTACCGAGATGAATGCACCAGTAAATTAAAATTAATTGATTTTTCATCAGAATTAATTCATTGTGCAGACAAATATTTTAACAAGCCTAATCACAGATATCTGTTATTTATAAATTGTATGGGGATGTTGTGTCCACCCTCAGTGAATCTGCGGCTGTGAGTCGAGGAAGTGCGCGACGCAGGGGTAAATCGCAACGATTCCCTCGGTATGTTTAATGTCGAGATATGTTATGGTCAAGTGGGATGAAAATTTGCTAGAGAAATGTAGCGTATGCTGTTAATTCAATATCCAGAGGCAAATACCCTGGCCATGATGGTCTCAGCGTTGAACATCTTCAGCACGCTGGACATTACAGGTGTTGGCAATGCTTTTAATTTGTTGTGTTAGTCATGCATACTGACCGTCTGACCTAGTTAAGACAATTGTAGTGCCAGTGGTTAAAAATGAAACGGGGGACCTGTCAGATAAGGCTAATTACTGGTCTAGTTCTTTAGCGACTGTTATTCTGAAAGCGCTTGATGGCTTACATGACACAAAGTTAAATGATTATCTGCATCTGCACGATAATCAGTTGGGTTTTCGACCAGGGCTGTCCATAGAGAGTGCTAAACTGTGTCTTAAGCATGCCATCAGGTACTATACGGACAGACATACTCCAGTGTACGCGTGCTTTCTCGATTTATCTAGGGCTTCTGATCTGGTTTCCTATGACATCCTATGTAAGAAGATGGAGGTCATAGATTTCTTCACAGAACTTATTAACCTGTTCAAATGTTGGTTTGGAAGCCAGATCAATAGCGTTAAATGGGCAACTCTGTCGAAACCATATGGGTTGGAGTGCGGGCTGAGGCAGGGAGGGTTGAGCTCCCCCCTCACTTTTTAACTTATATGTTATTGCGCTAATTGTTGCTCTCAGTAGTCATCATGTCGGGTGTCATATTGATGGAGTTTGCCAGAATAATATCAGCTATGTCGACGACATGGCGCTGCTGAGCGCATCGGTTTGTGGCATTAGAACATTGTTGCAGATTTGTGAAGCATATGCTGAAGGACACGTTCTGAAATACAATGTGATGAAAAGTCAGAATATGGTGTTTGAGGCCGGCTCTAAATATCCTATAACAGTACCAGCCATTCAACTGTACTGGTTACCCTTGGTAAAAGTGAGCCACTTTAAATACTTAGGGCACTTAGTTACCGACGGTCTCACAGACGATACTGATATCGAGAGGGAGGGGAGGGCGTTGTCAATTAGAGCTAATATGATAGCACGCTGTTCCAAGTCGGTCAAGCAAACTCTTTTTAGAGCTTATTGTACCTCATTGTACACGTGCAGCCTGTAGGGTGATTCACACACAAAAACCATATGCAGTCCTATGCTCTCAATATAACAATATAACAATATAACAACGCCTTCAGAGCGCTGATGGGGCTGCTGCTACACTGTAGACCCTTGGGCATGTTTGCCGAAGCTAGCGTCGACTGCTTCTATGCAACGATACGTAAGCGGAGCGCGTCTCTGGTGCTCACTGTGCGCGGCAGTCCCAACAGCGTGCTGATGTTGATAGCTGACAGGCGAGACTGTCCCATCGCTGCGGTGTCTTGCGCGTCACCCACAGTCGTCGGTCATTTTTGTTTTGTATTGTATTGTCAAGATAATGTATTGTTTGTTGTATATATAATGTATTGAATATTGTCTATGAGTCATTGTAACTTGAATGAATAAATTAAATTATATTGAAATTATTAACAAGGGGACAAATGTCGAGCGACGTCGTGTTGTCCCTGGAGACACGTGAGACATTTTCCGCTGTAGAATACAAGGTTTTATTTCTACATACCTACATATCTTTTAAAATTCTTCATCAGATTCAACCGAAGGGCACACTCTTATGATAATCACATCTTGATTCGTCCAAAAATGCTGGAGATATGTCACATATACACAGCACAGTCAAACTGGGGTCCCTCTTTTTTGAAAGTAGGTTAGTAATGCTCCCTCAACCTCTCTGGCCTCGATACAGATAGTCCACGTAACGCATTCCCCACTTAATTCCCGCTAGATTGAATGGCGTGGGATTTGACACGTGCGCGGCTTACTAACGATACCACCTGAGAAGTTTAGGATTCTTCTCCATTTATTTACAAAGTAGCTATATGAGGGTAGAATGAGGTTACAGAAAGGCTAATCAATTGATATGTCATTTCAGCTGATTGGCTGTTGTTATTTATGTCTAAAGATTTGATATCGTCTATTAGTCGAGTTGAAGGGATATCAATTTCGTTATCCAATTTAGACAGCGCATTTTCCATGTTACTAATTTATTCCTATTTACACTGCTACACACACAAGGATCTTTTGGCGCTCGACTACCGTTGACAGGGGGCACTGCTCGTAAATATTAGTGCATTTGTTTTTTGAAATATATTGAAAAACAACATGGCGGCGTTAGTTCCGATTATGGCCACGTGCCAAAAGAATTTTGTAGTGCTATACCATACCAGTCAGTCAATAATATTCCATTCTACGATGAACCATTTTTAAAACCTCTTTGAAACTAATAAAAACCTAGCAAAATCCACTTACATTTTACTGAAACTTTCTGAATATAATACTTACATCGATTCCAAGTTGCGAGTGGATTGGACTGCTCCAAAATCGTGTATATTTTTATTCGAAAAGTTGGCGACACGAAAATTGTCCCAAGTATCGGAAATACGCGGTCGCAAAGGAAGGAGTTTTTGAAGAAAATCGGAACCTTTCCTACTTGTTATTTTGACATTGTTGACCCGTTTTTACGGCAGGACTCGAGCATTTCTATGCTCGAATATCACGAATGAGCATTAATGGTCGTCTTGTGCTCTGTGAGAATAAGGTAAGCAATTTTGTGTGTTTATAGTAAAAAGAGAACCGTCGTATTTTCGTTCATATCTCCGAATAATCTTCGAATACTCTATTTCAATTTGCTGTAAAACGATTGTAAGGCTATGTTGAATGTATATGTTTGGTGTTCGTAATTAAACAAATAAAACTACCTATACGGTTTCATAGTTTGCCACAGCGCAAAACATACCACCACCACCACACACCCACCCACCTATTCGATATTCAGCCACAAAACTTCTTCACCCAAAAAAGATAAATAACCACAGCACAAAAAATAACGCAATGTTTGTCAAAATACACTCAAAACTTCGCAAATTGCCAAAGCAACTGGAGATTAAATTTCTTAGCGAGTTCCACAAAGACATTGTTGGTGGGTCGGGCATAGTTAAACTTGCCCACTGTATTATTACAAACAATATATTTTTGTTCTCCATGTCTGTGCCTCTGTTATGATTATTGCGATCGTAAAATAAATCCGGACGTTCGCCGTTACGGCTTACGGGAAAATTGCCGGAATGCCAGATGGTTACTGAGTACTTGCTCATCGTGGCCGGTTCGTGTCCGGTTCTTTTAAGGTTTTATATGATGATGATGTGCAGTGGTATATTTTTGGTACCTATGTCTACGTTTACCTATAAGCCTATGCTTGATTAGTACATAATGGAGTGGCATTTCCGCTTTATAGCACATACTAATTCCATGCATTTCCGACATACGTTGCTACGGCTACGTTGCTTATGTAGGCGGGCTGTATGTCAGTGGCTGTATGTTTTACTTACGGTACCTATTCCACGTATAAATTTAAAAATAAAATGGTAACCTTTTTTTCTTTGTAAATCATTTTTTTTTGACTGCTTCGTTGGTCTAGTGGTCGCAAGCGCTACTGCTGAGCCTGCAGAGTCCTGGGTTCGATTCCCGGGTCGGGCAAAGTGTTATTGGGTTTTTCCATCTGAAATTTCTCGGTAGCAGCCCGGAGTCTGTATTTGTGCCCGGTTGGTGGCAATAGGCTCGCCCCCTATTACATGAGACTTAAACATAACTGGCGAAATGTGGGTGTGCTATAGGTACACCTCTGCCTAACCCTTCGGGGAATACAGGCGTGATGTTATGTTATGTGTATGTTGTGTCATTTTTTTTCTTTTTTTTGTATGATGATGATTAAAGAAAAAAAGTTGGCACAGATCTTGTTCCTGAAAATCACTTACAAAACAGCAAAGATAAAAATCCACGTAAATTTCATCAGAATTTACATGAAAATTGATCCGTGAAGAGTTCCAAGTAAGCCCCATAGAAAAATAGAACAAAACAGATTCATTGTTGAAAACGAGCAATAGAAACCACTCAACAGCCTCCTAAGGCTATAAACGGGAAATCCTTCCCAAAATACTCGTCTATTCATAAAAAATAAGTGCGTCCCAACAAAATGGGTTTACTACAATAAAAGTTCGGAATCCTTCCGGTGGTAAAGAATTAGCGGAGTTGAGGAAAGGTGCCTTTTGTGTGGCAGAGCCGTTTACGATTGACGGGAGACCGTACACGGTTCATGACACGAATCGAACAGGAATGTGGGTTATTCGTTTTTTGAATAACTTTGCAAGTTATGAGAGGCAGCGGATTAGGGAAATTATCGAGATATTCCGCTTGATGGTTTTATTACAAGATTAGCAAAGGAAATAACATGCGCACAATAATGATCAACAACATTGTTGAAACACCGCGGCGCCGGCGGCGGTAATGATTTGGCAAACTTCCTGGTCTAATAATATTATAATTATTTACCAAAGCAATAACCTACACCTAACAAGTTAATTATCTTAATAAACTGCTGTAGAGAACAACTTTTGTAATAGGTAATAATAATAAATTATTTATTTATGCAGACAAAGTCCATAATTGTTTGTCACAAAAACTATCTTACAAACTAAGTTAGTACAGACATATTACAAAAAGGTAGATACATGAAAGGTGTGCCGTCATGAAACCACTCGCTCGAGTTCAGGATAGACTGCCACGCTATCTGACCAGAACCCGAACAAAAGCCTTCATGATTGTCGAGTCATACTTCTCCGCAATTACTTGAAGGATACTGTTAGTGCTGCCCCGCACTCTGTTCAGTAGGGAGGCGACTCGTTTGCGCATTATAGCATGGAAGCCATCAACCCGTGCCTCCACAAATATACCCGAAGCACTACAAAAGCGGGGCAGCCCTAACAGCATCCTGAATCCATTATTGTACTGGACACGCAAGGCATTGATCGACCTTGGAGTACAGCTGACCCACAGGCTACTCATGTAAAAAGTTTGGCAGTAAGCTTTAAAAAGTATAACCTTTACCTGTTTACTGCAGCGAGCGAACCTGCGTGCCAGCATATTACTTTTAACCGCCAATGCCCTGCGCTCCCTTTCAATGTCAACATGGTCATCAAGATCCTCAGTGACATAGTGCCCTAGGTATTTGAACTGGTAGACCCGTTTCAGCTCAGCACCATTCAGTTTTAAAGCGGGTACACTAGGCGGACACCGGCCAGAGGCCTTGAAGACCAAAAACTCACTGTTTTTGCAGTTATACAAAATACCATGTTTATGGGCATACTTTTCACCAGACCAGTAAGAGCTGCCTTAATACACTGACAGCTGGGCTAAGCTTAGCCAACAGGTCGTTAATGTACAGGTTAAAGAGCTTAGGGGAGGTCAAACCACCTTGCCTCGTCCCGCACTCCAAACCGTACACGTCGGAGAGACTGTCTGCTCATCTGATATTATTGGTCTGGTTGGCATACCAGTAGTGGAAGAGCCGTTGCACCTGTGCATGCACATCCGTTTTTTTAAGCTTAGACCACAGCAAGTCATATGAAACTAGGTCAAAGGCCTTTGAAAGGCTGAGGAAACATGCATACAAAGATGTACGCCTCTCCGTATAGTATTGCACGGTGTGCTTGAGACTCAGAATGGCGCTTTCAGTAGAAAGTTCGGGGCGGAACCCAAACTGCGCATCATGAATGCTGAGATGCTTCTGAAGTTCTGAGTCAAGCACAGCGTCCAGCATCTTAGCCACTACTGTCGGCAATGAAATTGGTCTGTAATTTTCTTTGTCGGATAAATCACCCGTTTTATTTTTGACAATGGGAACAATAATAGTTCGCAAAAGGTCGGGAGCCAGGTATGAATGACTTATGCATGCATAGTGTGTAGAACATAGCCAGAACCCGCGGCAAATGAACGCCTGCATACTTTAGATGTTCAATGCTGAGCCCGTCACAACCAGGTGACTAACCTCTGGACATTTTCATAATTATACCCGGGACTTGTTTGGCTGTAACATTAAATAAGTCACCGGTCACGACTGATTCAGCATCACGCATCACCTTTGAAGGACCAAGCGGGGAATTCACCCTAAAGTGTTCTGTAAACAGATCCGCAATGTCCTTACTGTCATTCACACTTCTCACGCTCACAGGGATGCCAGGCTTAGGATTCAACTTACTTGTTGCCTTCCAAAAATCGCCAAAGTTATTTGAGGAACGATGTTGAGCAATTATGTCCATTTTAATTTGCTCATTGTTGTCTTGGCACCATTTCAACTTTCTTTTTAACAGTTTTCTACCCTCACGCATATCTTTATAAACGCTACCCTCCTTTGTTCTATTATGCCAAACCCAAATCAAAAATTTAAGTCTGGCATCCCTGTGCGCCTCGCTTACATGTTTATTCCAACCAATTACTGTACGATTTTGCGTGATGTATTCCCATGCTGCATGTAATGCTTCAGATAAATAATTAAATTTCATTCAACTTCAGACACTCATGGGAATCACGGCTCCACGCCGTTATGTTTATAATCGCACAAAGATACCCTAAATCCTCACTTTCCAACTTGTTTAACATCCAAACACTTGTAAAAGTATACCTTAACCAAATCCGGGATGTAAATAAATCTACAAGTCCACAGGACGCACAAATTCTTAGTACAACTTGTTCCAAGTTAGTCCACAAGGGCAGTAGAAAGTTGCCGGACTTGGGCCCTTCCGAAGGACATCTATATCCATTAAAACTTAGATTAGCCGAGCTCTGCGCCCTGACCTTTGCACGTATACGTTGGACATAGTTATTTTTAGTTGGAGGATTATAATAACGAAAACAGTAATTTAAATCAGTGCTTCAATAATGGTTTTTGTAAAAATGCTTGTTGAACAATGTGTGTTGTTAACTTTGCCTTCAAAAGGATGTATCATGTGTCGTGGGTGCCGAACTGAACCATGCAAGAATAGGTCCTGTCGTTCTTAAGGTTTTTTATACTTTAAGTAAGTTTATATTCACTACACGTCAATATTATTTTTAAAACCTCTAAGATGTCGGCAGCCAGTATTACCCGGTCAGAAAGGCAGTGTCGAGACTGAATGCTCAGGATACACTGGCCGTATATTCATCTAAAGTTCGCACTCTTGGATGCTATTTAAATACTAGCCATTATTTCAAAAGCTTCCCGAAGCGACAATACTTTTAGTTCATCCGGACAGTCAGTCTCACTAACATCCTGTACGCTGAACAAACTTCTAACCACAGTAATATGAGCAATTTTCATGTGAAACAAAATGTTTCGTTCATAGTGACATGAGAAGTCGAACACTGTTTTAATACTGCAAAGTAAAACTGTATATCTATTTGAATACGTACAGGACACTTTAGCTGGAGGTCACAGTAGCCTCCTATGACCCAGTTTCCCTATAAAAACAAAGTATGTCCGGATTCCCGACATGGTCGTTGCCAATCACGCGGGGATCCCAATTTAACTTTTAATGAATACTCGTGCGCTTGCCGCGCCGCTAGTCGCTGTCGCTGTTCGCTTTGTCACTGATTTGAATTTAATTGTATAAGTAAAAGTGGACGTTTTGTTTACCGGGGATTCTGATTGCAAAGAGATTTTCAGTTGTGAACCAGTTTGTTAGAAATAGAAATCATTTATTTGCTCATAATGTAGGTCGGTATACAGATAAGACGTCATTTTTATAAATAGGTACGATACATTGTACCTTACAGCATATAAAATTTACAAACTGATGTAAATATAAAATTGAATTAATATTATTATAACTCTTTACCAAGGTTATTCAAGCTAAACACTGCGTTTCCGTGCCTAGCTGTGTTTAGAGTGCGTCGCGTGGAGGCGAAATGCTTCTTATGTCGCGTTCCCATGGCTCGATTTCTCATAGGTTGCGCTGCGCCAGGCCAGGCCGGCAGGCTGTGGGAACCGACGCATCCGATGAGGCCTGCGGGGCGGCCTGTCGCCGCCCGTCCGATCCGTCGGGAGTCGGTAAGTTCAACCAAAGGCGCGGCGTGGCGCAGCGCCGGGGCGCCTGTCGCGGCCAGTACGGGCGCATTTCTTTTTGCTTTGTTTATATGGAAATACTCGGCGCGGGCCGGGACAGGCCTCGATAGGCGTAGCAACACCTGACGTGGCTCGTCAGTTAACGAGCCGTGGGAACGCGGCATTAGGAGCATGAAATTACTTGCTCATTAGAAACATGATTAAAGTTAGGTAGGTTCTGTAAAGGTATGGCGACAGGTCGATAATATTTATGACGGATATTTTGTTCACTAAGCAGCCACTGCTAATTATTATTTACTCAATACTAATTAATATGACATGTTTTACAACAATTGGAAGCAAAACAAACTAACTACCTTTAATACCTAATAGCGTTCAATTCGTCAAAAATGTCTAGTTGGCATTAATTCACTGAACACATTAGTACTAGAACTTCAAGCCCTGCTGACCCTGTTAATATAAGCAGCCTGAACACGCAACCTCAAAATTGTCGTCTAGATTATAGATTGACCTTAATCTAGATATAGACTGAGTCGTTTCCCAGCGCTGGCCTTTTGTTTGCCTGTGACTAAGTTAGGCAGATCTGAGATTAGATTCGTAACTGCCTCATTGAATATTTGGATGTATTAGTCATTCAGACCGAATTTCAGCAATGGCAGCCAGTCTCAACGGAGACTAGCCTTTGGCGCGGGAGATATTATACTCGTAGTACAGGCGTGCCTGCGCAGACACAGGTGCAATCTCTCTTCCCTCACTCTCATAGTCCGATGGGACGGCACGCAATCCGACACGACCGGTGAGAGATGAGGCGCAGAGCTTAACGTGCTTTCCGAAGCACGGAGGTATCAAACCGCCATCTTCCAAACTCCGGAGTATGACCAAGAAATTCCTAATGGAAAACTCAATAACACTTTGCCTGACTTGGGAATCGAACCCGCTCAGCAGTCGCGCTTGCGCCACAGGGTTAAGCTGTGTAGACTAGGCCGTGAATTTAATTAGTATGCGTTAAGGCTCCAAAAAACAGGCGCGACGCGACGATGCGACGCGATTCTTGTAGAACAATTTCTATGAAGTTTTCATAGAAGTTGTTCTACCAGAGTCGCTTCGCACTGTCGCGCTGCGCCTGTCTGTGGGAGCATTTAAACGCACCCAACTTTACGGGTTCTTTAGTTTTTTTCATAATTTTTCTTTTGCAGTTCTATAGACTTACATATTAAATCAATACAGTGCGTTTGCCTTCATATAAAGCTCGAAATAACGATGGAATTTAAGAGTTGATGTTTTTTTTTTCGCTTAATGTCAGTCGATAATTTTATGATTCTATCTTTGTATTATGTGGTCTAGGTAGATCCCCTCCAGTGTGATTGGAAATCTTTTGTTTTTTATTTAATTTACTTATTTTCGTTTTCGTTCGTCACTAAACACCAACATTTAGTATTCCCTGGTACGCTTCAGAGCATAAAGTCCTTAACAGAATGGAATTAGTGTGTCGAATCATTAAGTTCCCTTCAAAATGGTTGAGCTGAATGGTGCTAATCCATGTGTCATGTTCGTGAACAGGCGCCGTCAGTTGGTCATCTCTTACCTGCCACGGCTTATTTTAATTTAATTTAATATTTAAATGGTTTTTGTATTTTTATTACGGGCGCTTTTAACGTCCTGCATCGTTCTCACGTGTATAATTTCAACATGATAAATAAATGATTTTATTTCTGTGAGTAGCTTTGTACAAACACTGTTACACGTCAATCATATTTTTTTAAACTAGATGAAGTCGGCGTTTCCTATCTGACTACTCTGAGAAGAAATTGAATAATGTAACCAATATTTTGGAACCATATTTTGATTTAAAAGAGTGTCCATGGAGTTTCTTGCCCGTTTTCTCCATAGGTACCTACTACGCTTTGGAATGGGCAACTAGCTTCATCTTTCTGACTGACCGACCCCTTGACCATTCAAAAGTGTCTGTAATTGGTTTATTTGAAAAAAATGCTTTGAGTTTGAGTATTACTATGTACCAGAACGTTTAACTGTAAAGATTAGATGGTTCAGTCTCCAATTCTTCCAACTTGTTGTGTTACCACGATATTAATATATTTTTATATAATGCCCGGAGGTAACCTAAAGAGGGAATTATGTTTCAGTTGCAGATCCGCTAATTGGTTTCATAATAGAGATTGTTGATAAGGATCAAATTAACGTTTTGTTTAGTAAATAAATGCAGTAGCTTAGATGGGTACTGATCCCCTTGGGATTGTTTCCGTTTCAATATTCTGGCATTGATTGATTGATTGGCATAATACGTGACTGCTTCAATCATATCTTTATTTTAAGTTAATCTTTAATAGTCAAACGTGAACACATCTGAACTTAGAGGCTTCGAGCCCTCGACGCAGTTAACAAGGGTGGTCATATTATGCTCAATTTTGCTGTGTATGAGAAAAGGTAATTCTTCTACAGTGATACTTCCTCAGTCGTATCTTTTGATGACGCTCAAAAAAGAAGGTATGGACTATTTTCTACAACTTCTAAAAGATAAAACAGACAAAAATTTGGTAGTACACAACAACCGGGCAAGCAAGTCAAAAAGATAAAAAAATAATTACTACCCTCCGAAAGCACGTACAATATTTAAGTGTACATATAAAGTTCCATGATAAGTGTGGGGCCATAAAGTAGGCGTACATAGTCCAGTCACGTGGTAGCGACCGCCTGTGTTTATAGGCGCCAGTAATGACTGGATAAAACCGGAATGGGCTGGTTTATTATAGCTATTTGGGAAGCTAGCACGGTGGTTCAGAAGACCTAGTTTGCTGGAGAAAATAAGGTTAATTTATACAGTCATGGTGAAAGTAGAAATATTTAGCCGACCTATACATATATTTACTGAAAATAGTCAAGCAGTCATTCTTCGATGGGAAATAAATGCTGAAAATCTTTTTATTCTACTCTGCCTATACTATAGTTCTTCTTTAGAAAACTGATGTTAAGACATACTGAGCGATTCAATTGGTACTTCCGTGGCTACGGCTTTATTCAAATATAGTAGAAAGCCTAGGGCTCTACAAACCTTAGTTTGAAAACTGCTTGATTAATGTGTATGCGTGAGTGTGAGTGTAATAATGTGTATGTATGTATGTGTGTGTGTGTGTGTGTGTGTGTGCGTGTGTGTGTGTGTGTGTGTGTGTGTATGTATGTGTGTGTATGTATGAATTAATATGTAAGTACAGATAAAGATAGTTTAGCTTAAAGTTAGTGTCATCTCTCTCTGCAATGATTTGTCTAAATGCTTGAGAAACGCACATAGAATAAAGTACATACAGTAGTGTACTTATTTCTATGTGCGTTTCTCAAGCATTATGAAAGAAATAGATTTTCTGACCCTCCTGTTTAAGGTGGCGAGTTAGTTTAGCGATATTTGCTCTAAGAGTATTAGAAGCATTTACGAAACGTATAAAGTTACGTTAAATATGAACTCACATACACACATACACGCTACTTACATCGTTTTAGTGCTGATCAACCTATTGCTGTTTGCTGTTAAGTGTACTCCCAAAAGGAGATAAGATAACACCTTTCGTAAAAATCTATTGCCGAAAGTAGGCTTTCAAATAACGAATATGGAGGATGGTCAAAGGTGAATTTGTAATAAATGCCTCAATTTGTTCTCAAATCAAACTATATACAAAATCTATAGAGAAACGAATAATATACATAGTATACAGGGCTATTGGTTATATGTCGGCAATCCATTAAGGGGTTGTAGGAGAGGTCATTTGCAACAAAATGACCCCTGATGACCCCTATGCAAATGTCAACCATTTTCGAGTAATTTGACTTTTTGTTTTTTTTGCGGTACACAATTTTGAAAATTAATTTAAAAAACACAATGCAAGTTTTTTTTTAAATATTATTATCTGTTTCTACTTCAATACATAATAATAAACCATAAAATTACAATTATCTTTAATAGTTTGACAAATCGTTACAATTTTCTATCATTTTGAGCAGGTTGTTTGACTAAAATAGTCGATTTCTGCAAAGAAACACGGAAGTACGTTATCGGCAGGACATTCCAAAAACATGTACAACTTCTCAGCTGTCCAACGAGATACAATAAGATACCAGTTATCTTCAAAAAAATATAAAATGTCAAATTGTGTCACGGTGTTTCGTTCGATTTTAAATCGTTTGTTAACGTTGTCTTTTTCTAATGAGTACCTACCTGATACGAATTGTCGATTGTTTGGCCATATGTTTATTGTTGTTAGTATACCTGCAGTGCTTCTGTTTTGTGGGAATGTCTGTTTTTTTTTTTTTTTTGTTTGTTGTTTTTTTTTTATAAGTTTCTTCGTTTTCAATGTTTTGGTACATCTACCCGTAAATAATGGCTAATACGGTTGAGGATGTACTCTCAGACTTGGATAACCTTGTTATTGCAAAAACTTTTAAGTGTCCACCTGATAAGTGTTCGGACTTTATTAATGTATCTGTTACAGGCATAAGCATCCTACATCTGAATATTCGCAGCATAAATAAGAATTTTAACGAACTTTTAGTATTGTTGTCTCAAATGAAAATTAACTGCGACATTATTATTTTGACTGAATGTTGGTTGAGCAAGGTTGCGAATATTCCAAATTTAGACGGATACAACTCACATTTCACGTCGAATATACAAAATCAAAATGATGGGATTGTGATCTTCACTAAACATAATTTGATCTGTTCTGTTTACGAACCAGACTTTTCATACGCAAATTGCCTCGTCTGCGAAATTGATAATAGGGTAGCGTTAGTCGCTGTGTACCGCTCGCCTTCATTTAGTAAAAAAGATCAATTTCAAGGCTTCTTGAGTGGATTGGATGGCGTACTTACTCAACTTAAAACATTTAAAACTGTTGCAATAATGGGGGATGTTAACATTGACATTAAACCATCAAATAATGATGACCGCTCTACCGACTACCTAATTCTAAGTGCATTGCATGGTTTTTTGCCGGCTCATCAAGCCCCCACGAGAGCAGCAAATTGTCTCGATCATATCATTCTTAAATGTGAACTTCCAGCAACAGCGATCATTTTGGAATCGTTCATCACGGATCATTTGCCAACACTTCTATATCTTGAGGATACAATATTGTCCAATAAACCACTAAAAACCATTTCACGGGTTGACTACGCTAAGCTAGTTCAGGAAGTTGAAGCTACGGACTTCTCACATCTCATTAATATGGACGATGCGAATGCAGCCGCGAATGAGCTGATCGGTGTTATCCAGGGCTTAATAAAGAAATATACATTTGAGGTTAACATTCCCAGAAAAGATAGAAATATTAAGCCATGGATTACACCGGGTCTGCTGCGTTGCATTCGTCATCGTGATACACTTCACATGAATACTAAAAAGTCACCAGATAACGATATTCTTAGGATTACTTACAATCGTTACCGAAACCATTGTAACATTCTACTACGGAATCTAAAAACCCAGTTTGACAAGCATGAGTTGGAGAAAGCTAAAACTAATATTAAGACACTATGGAATAAAATTAAAGAGATTACAAACTACAAAAAGAGCCCTACACCTTCTACGGACTTATTAAAGATGGATCCTGATCCACAAGTATCTGTTGATCTTGTGTGTAGGTACTTTGCTGACGTTGGCAAAAAACTCGCGTCTAATATCACTTTGCCGCTATCGTTGTTCTCTAATCCACGTGCACAGCCTCTCAATACTGCCCCCCTAAACTCACTTGTTCTGCTTGACTTTGATGAATCGGATGTTAACAACGCCATTTTGAGCCTACGTCCAAATTCTGCTGCTGGATGGGATGGCATCTCAACAAATTTTTTGAAACTCTGTCGCCATATTCTCGTCACCCCGATCACGCATATTTTCAATCGCTCAATAGCCACTGGAGTTTTTCCGGAGGTATTTAAAAAGGCTGTCGTGCATCCGATCTATAAAAGTGGGAGCAGTGACTGTATGGAAAATTATAGACCTATCTCAGTCCTCACATCTATCTCAAAAGTTTTTGAAAAATTAATAAACCTCAGACTTACTCAATTCCTTGAGAAAAATAACGTAATTGCACAAAATCAATATGGTTTCAAAAAAGGAGTTTCGACAGAAGATGCAGTGCTTGACTTAAGTGAATTCGTTGCAAGAAAACTTGATGAAGGACATAAATGCATAGGCCTATTCCTAGATTTAAAGAAGGCGTTTGATACAGTCTCTGTTCCCACCCTCCTTTCTAAGCTGGAGGACGCCGGTATACGCGGACTGGCACACGATTTTTTCGAAAGTTATCTCACTAATCGCAGATTGTGTGTTAAAGTTGGTAACCACGTTAGTAGTGAGGAAACCACCACCTTCGGTGTCCCGCAGGGTAGTGTGCTGGGGCCGACCTTATTTCAGATTTACATTAACGAGCTATGCTCCATACCTCTCATAAACTCTAGGATGTTCACCTATGCTGACGATACGGCAATTATAGTCTATGGCACCGATTGGGAACATGTTAGAGCTGCTGCCGAATCGGCACTCGAAGCCGTGATTAGATGGCTGCAACTAAATCTCCTTACTCTGAACCTGGATAAGACTTACTACATCCCTTTCAGGCTACATCCAGGTACTAAGCCACCCACAAACTTTACCATTAACGCTCACGCTTGTAATGGCCAGTCGCACTGCTCATGCTTGTCCCTTCGTGAGGTAAATTCTCTCAAGTATCTGGGAGTTGTGATTGATGGCGGACTCAACTGGTACTTACACTTGGATATGATAAGTACCAGAGTTAGAAGAATGATTTATATTTTCAAGCTTCTTAGATCCTCTGCTGACTTCAACACGATTAGAATGGTTTATATGGCTATCTGCCAGTCCGTCATCACCTACTGCATCACAGTGTGGGGAGGTGCAGCTAAGACTAGGTTTCTTAAGTTGGAGCGAGCACAGAGAGCAGTCCTTAAAGTGATGTCAAAGAGACACTTCAGGTATCCCACTTCACAATTATACAAAGATGTTAAGGTGCTCTCTGTGAGGCAGCTGTTTGTTCTTCGATCTGTACTGAAAAAGCACTCCAAAGTCCCCCCACCTGACCCGACACGCCGTAAGAAAAAGCCTCTCTGTCTCACGGAAACCCACAAGACTGCTTTTGCTAGACGGCAGCATTATGTTCTTAGCTCACACTTATACACAAAGATTAATAATAAAATTGGAATAATTGAATTGGATGCTCACAGGGTAAAGACTAAAATTGCGGAATTTTTAAATGAACAAGAGTATGAGGCCGTTGAAGATTTACTCACCTGGATCTGTTGATACTATTATATTGTTTTTCTTCCTCCCGACGACAGTACCCCCTCCTCCCCTCGCACACGTGAATCACTACACTTCCTACATATACACACTACACTCATTACACGCCATGACACCCCACACACATGTACTTACACAACATACATACATCACCACATTACCCAAACACACCACATACACTTTATACATACATCACCACACTATCTAAACACACTACATACACATATGTACTTTTCCTACACAATGTTTTTCATCTCACCAGTTCATAATCTTATCTTTGACAATTCTCTAATTAATAATTAAAAATCATTTCTAATAAAAAAAAATATGCTCACATAAATCGCTCGACCTGTTTGTATTGTAATGCGAAGACACTGCCGCCCAAGATACAGGATTTTCCTAGTTTGGGGGGCAGGGTACCTACTTTATTGGACTTTCGACCTCTACCTACCTTTTACCCAATCTTTAAAATTGTACTTCAATTTTTTTGTTTTTTACCATTCTGTACAGCTTTTGTCAAAGTTTATGTTTTATGAATAAAAATTATTATTATTATTATTAATTAGTTAAAAAAAAAAAAAAAAAAAAAAAAAAAAAAAAAAAAAAAAAAAAATTACTCGAAAATGATTGACATTTGCATATGGGTTATCACAGGTAATTCTGTTGCAAATAACCTTTCCTACATCTCCTTAACGGATTTCCGACATACAATCAAAAACCTTGTATATTAGCGGGAACCACAAAAAGTGTCCTATAACAAAAAACCTATACTTTCCCGAAAAGTGGCCCATTGTTCCTTTGAGATTATCAAATTGTAATTTTAAGGCGTATGTACAATCAGCCCTAAAAAGTTGTATACGATTGATAAAAGTTCATTTAATTGTCTACAATCTTTGTTTCATAATATTGTATCAATATGTAGCCACAAAACATATATAATTTTATTAGACATTGGGTATTTAATTGTAGTTACATATTGATACAGTATTAAGGAACGCAAATTGTAGACTATCAAATTAATTCTTGTCAATGTATACATCTTTTTGAGGCTGTAGTACAAAAAAAAAGTATTCAGTCGTCTATCAACTTAAGTACTCACCTTCGTTTGTTAATGCACTTTTACAACTACCTACCGACTTAGGAATATCTTATGGGCCACGTTTAAATAGCATAATCGAATTATTTTATTCTTTATCCCCATTTATGTAAAAGACACTGGCACTGTATCTCAATACAATATATTTCAGTTGGCACTACGTAACGTATCGTACGCACAATGCTGCCAACATACATATTTATGTTGTGCGACAGGAAAAAGCCATTGCTCACTTCCGTTTCTCTAATGATGTTTGTTTTATTTTATTTTCGTAAACAAATATATCTGAATTGTTACATGTTATTCCTTCTAACGCTCGCTTTATATATAGGTATTTGAATCCATATTTAAGGAGAGGTTGGCAGTGTGTTTCAGGTAGGCATCTAGATATTTGGAGGTACCTAAATATGATTTTTTTTTAAGAAAAAAAAATGACTGGGTTTTAAGACATCTAAGCAAAAGCGTAAGTACTTTAAAATTAAGTATTGTTTGTTATCGGGCAAACTTACTATAAACTCTATGAAAACAATAAAGTACGTGAAAATTCTTTATTTACCTATTTTGATTATCAAGTTAAAATTTTACTGTTTACTAAAATTAACAACATTTTTGCGTGTAACGCGCATTTTTGTGTGTTGCATAGATTAATATTAATGAGCACGGATTTCTGAATTCCAAACGTCAATCTCAATTGTCAAATTGTAATTTTTAGGGTTCCGTACGTCCTAGTGAAAAACCGGAACCTTTATAGGATCATTCGTGTCTGTTTGTCTATCCGTCGGTCACAGCCAATTTGCTCCGAATCTACTGAACTGACTAAGTTAACATTTGGTACACATATGAAATTTTGTAACCCAAACACGGACGTGTAATATAAATAAATGAATATGGAGTCACTTTTGGGGGGCAAACTAGAAAATTAAAAACACTACCGCACCACCACTACCACACTTTCGCAAACTCTACCGTGTGACATATCAAATGAAAGAAATTCCTGTGAGGGTCTCAAACATATTAGGTCCTTACATATGAAATAGATGTTATAAAGAACTGGCCACTTTGATCTCAAAAAGCCGGCGTTTTGTTAAGAATTCCAAATTCAAATTTATTTCAATTTAAAGCGTGTCTATTTGTGTTTCGAATATAGTAATTCATTTGTTTTCGCACCATTTAATTTTGCTTTGACATCGTTCTTTCTGTGCTCAATATGGAAAACATATAATATAGCATTATTTTCGAATACGAATTCCATCGTGGCACTAGCGCTGCAGAAACAGCTCGAAGGATTAATAATGTGTACGGAGAAGCCATTGTAAAAGAAAACACAGTACGTTTTTGGTTCCAACGCTTTCGTTCTGGAAATTTTGACCTCCAGAACAAACCTCGTGGACGGCCGGAGACCCTAGTTGTCAATGAGGAATTGAAAGTGATCGTGGAAGTGGATCCATCTCAAACCACGTCAGAGTTAGCTGCAGGCTTCGGTGTGAGTGATAAAACCATTTTGAATCATTTGAAGCAAATTGGAAAAGTGAAAAAGCTTGAAAAATGGGTACCGCGTGAACTAAGTGAAGCAAACCAACAAACACGAGTCGACTGCTGCGTCACGTTACTCAACCGTCACAATAACGAGGGGATTTTGAATCGTATCATTACTTGTGATGAAAAATGGATCCTATACGATAATCAGAAACGCTCATCACAGTGGTTAAATCCAGGAGAACCGGCTAAATCCTGCCCCAAGCGAAAGTTGAATTAAAAAAAAGGTACGGGTTACTGTCTGGTGGACCAGCGGTGGTGTCATCCACTACAGTTTCCTAAGATCTGGTCAGACGATTACAGCAGATCTGTATTGCCGACAATTGGAAACCATGATGGAAAAGCTAGCCGTTAAACAGCCGAGATTGGTCAACCGCTCTAGCCCACTGCTGCTTCAGGAAAACGCTAGACCACACACTGCACAACAGACGGTGGCGAAACTAGAGGAGCTAGGATTGGAATGTCTCCGTCACTCACCATATTCCCCGGACCTTGCTCCAATCGATTACCACTTTTTTCGGAATTTGGATAATTTCTTAATTGGAAAAAAGTTCAATTCAGATGAGGCAGTCCAAAACACCTTAAAAGATTTTGTTGATTCTCGCTCCCGCAATTTTTTCAGCAAAGGAATCAATGAACTCCCTATAAAATAGAAAAAGTGCATAGATCACAACGGTACCTGCTTTGATTGATTAAATTAAAAAAAAGTAAAAAAAAAAGTTTTGCTTTTTCCATATAAAACATCAATTTCATATGTAAGTACCTAATATTTGTTGTATAATTTTAAAATAAAAAGTTTTGAAGCTATTAAAGAAAATATATGAAAATTGACCATTCCACACCCCCCTTATCTCCGAAACTATTGAACCGAAAATAAAAATAAAAAAACAGAATTTAGTTCTTTACTTACAGATTACACGAGATCTATAAGAAGTCTATGGTTTTAAAATAACATGGTAAACCTTTCAATATTATGCCTACAACCTAACGATTGCAGTTCGAAAGTATGGGACAACATGTTTTTTAACTAAAATGTCAAGTTTGTTCTTTGGATCTGGGGGCACTGTAGTACCGCCGAGCTATATAAACAAAAATCAGGGGCACTACCTAACTTTTCTCGAAGCGTTTCGTCGTATTTTCATACCTTCATAGCTTCGGTCTGGATAATGCTGGAGAACTCAAATTCTCAGAATAAAATAAAGATAGCAGGTTTATAAAACACACGAAGTTTCATGTGTCTAGATTTTATCAATACCTATAAAACGTCGATTTTTTTACTGACTGACTCACTCACTTACTCATCAAAACATCTAGGGCACTTTCCGAAGTCCTATAAAGTTGAAATTTGGTATGCAGGCAAGGATTTGCAAACAAACAATAAAAACAATATTAAGAAATCTGTAACTTTCACCCTCCAACTTCCTTAAAGGGAGGTGAAAGCGTGTATAAAATAAAACCTCTAGGGTACTTCCCGAAGTCTTAATCCCGTATTACAGAACCTCACTCTAGACTCAAGCATTACAGTTTCAACCAATCAAATGGCTCTAAACTAGGTTTAAGTAATGCTTGAGTCGTGAGAAAGGTTCTGGAATACGGGCCTTAGAAAGCTTAAAGTAGACGGATTTCTGGGCCTGATTAAAAAAATGTTATAAGTATTTTTATATGTCGAAATGTGAAAAATCAACCAAAGTTATTATCAGGAAAATGAGAAATCCAAAAATTAAGTTAAGGTTACGAATAAAATTGAATATCGATTAACGTGACAAAGTTCATACTATTTAAAAAAATGGTTTTATAAGATGATTAATTCAATTAAAATAATTGAATCTATTAGAAATAAATTATTAAACAGTTTAAAAAAATAAAATATCTACATAATAAAAATAAATCCTAAAATCGATTCACGTGTATTTTTCGATTATTGTATTTTAGTACGAGCCTTGCTACCATATCGGATACGGAGAACTCCGCTGACGAAGTGATATTATTACTACTACTATACTACGATTCATCAATGGCGTGCACCACAATCTGTACGTAATTACTTACCTCCTGTTTATTATCTCACTAGCGGCAGCGTCTACCACGCGGGCTTGCAATCTTCACGATGTTTTCCTTCACCATTACACTTAAAAATAATAAAATTTAGATAATCATTTAAGTTAAATGAAGATTGTTGTATGAACTAAGTGACAATCGGACAGAGTAGGTAGTTTTTTTTTAAGTAATCGTGTTATCTGACATGTTCATCAGTTTACATGTGTTTTATAAGTGCTTTTATTGTAAGTCAAATTGATTTTTTAAATACTTAAATGATAATGTATTGTTTGTTGCAGATAGAAGCCAGTCACATATGCCATACTTCTTGGGTGGCTGCAGACAGAGCTGCTGTCCATTATGTTCTCTGGTTCTTTTCAAGCAAGCCCAATTGAAGAAATACAGTCACAGACACAAGAGGCAATGATGGCTTTGTAATAGAATGGTGCAGGGAGGTCAGCAGCAGCCTGCTTTGAGATCTGTCGGCTTCAAATACCTCATAGCTACTTAGGGGCCGCATTCATTCGAGACATATAAGTGCAAAAACTTATTTTGGTTACATTATAGTCGACAGATCTTGCAGATGTAGGGAAGCAATCTAGCAATACTAAAATATCATTGCAACTGCGTCGTAGACAAACGAACTGTAAGCTGCTGCGCCCATATAATGTAAATAATATGGTACCATAGTTGGCCTTAGTACCAAGATATAGTACCACCCGCATAATTTCTAGATGACATTTGTTGGGGTGTAATGCCCAACAGTGAAAATGTTATGTTAACTTGTAAGGTATGTTATTGAATGTTATGTAAATGAGTAGACGAACGATTCCCTTGATGGATTTATTGCTACTGTTTTAATTATACAATTTGTTCTACTTAAATGCTAAGTTAGAGGAATGCACAGCTAAACAATAATCATGTGCATAAATGAGTGTGACGTACAACTACCACAAAGGTCAATGTACAGCGTAGCTCGTACGTGCTTTGTAATAGAATGGTGCAGGGAGGTCAGCAGCAGCCTGCTTTGAGATCTGTCGGCTTCAAATACCTCATAGCTACTTAGGGGCCGCATTCATTCGAGACATATAAGTGCAAAACTTATTTTGGTTACATTATAGTCGACAGATCTTGCAGATGTAGGGAAGCAATCTAGCAATACTAAAATATCATTGCAACTGCGTCGTAGACAAACGGACTGTAAGCTGCTGCGCCCATATAATGTAAATAATATGGTACCATAGTTGGCCTTAGTACCAAGATATAGTACCACCCGCATAATTTCTAGATGACATTCGAATTATAATTGAAGATTAATAAAAAATACTAATAAAAAACGGTTTTTATTTTTAAACATCATTTCCTTACCCATGATTTTTTAATCTTTGTGTTTCCTAACTTCCTCTCAGTCGACTAATATAGTTAACATTCTTCTGTAATACAACAGTATTAGTGTCTTTGGTTTTGTATTTTTGTTTTTGGCCACCGACTTCCGAAATTAAAGTTATTTTTTAGTTTTTTTTGGAAGTCGGTTGTTTTTTTGTAAAAAAGTTTTTATTTTTCACTTTTTAGCTGCGGTACCTACCCCACACAAATTCGTATACCACTACTTGGTGTGTAAATAACAGTGACAGGAAATTATTAGCACATCATCCATATAAACTAAGTGGAAAAAATATGCAGTATTAAGGATAACTCAAAAACTACAGGTCAGCACCACCTATCAAATAAAAAACAATCATCCAAATCTGTTCTCCCAGAAAAAAGTTATGATCTAACACACATAAAAAAAAAATCAAACATACAGACGAATTGATAACCTCCTCCTTTTTGTGAAGTCGGTTAAAAATAAATTAAATTTGCTTTTGGTCGTGTTGTTTTAAATCAAACTCAAACTCAAACTCAAACTCAAAGCATTTATTTCAAATAAACCAATTACAGGCACTTTTGAATTGTCAAGGGGTCGGTCAGTCAGAAAGATGAAGCTAGTTACCCATTCCAAAGCGTAGTAGGTACCTATGGAGAAGAACGGGCAAGAAACTCCATGGACACTCTTTTAAATCAAAAAATGGTTACAAAATATTGATTACATCGTTCATGTTGAAATTATGCATGTGAGAACGATGCAGAACGTTAAAAGCGTCCGTAATAAAAAGACAAAAGCAATTCAAATATTAAATTAAATTAAAATAAGCCGTGGCAGCCAAGAAATGACCAGTCCCCACTGACGGCGCCCGTTCACGAACATGACGCATAGATCAGCACCATTCAGCTCAACCATTTTGAAGGGAACTTAATGATCCAACACACACGCCACCACCAGCGAGACATTAGAGTGAGCATGACAAACTCTCCGCCGCCAGGGCACATTCAAGTCAATGAAAGAAAAACCTATTAAATGGTAGCTTTATAGTAGGTGCATAGTACTCACACCTGTGCTCTGCAATTATACAATACTAAAACATTGAATTTATACAATGCAAAGATAAGTTTTTAAAATCTTCAGCAGCTCCAACAGTAGTTTCAAATGCTAATCAATTATTTTATGCGCCCTTGTGGAGCAGGACCAGCGTTGAGCCAAGCATTTTTATCAGCGATGTAATCCCCCAACTTATAATATGCCTGGCTGCATAGTGTGCGTTTTATACAAGATTTGAATTTAGTTTCATTCAGTTGAAGAATATGGGGAGGTATTTTATTGAAACATTTTAAACAGTACCCCATGAAAGATGAGTCTACTTTAGCCAGCCTGAAACCTGGTTGAACTAATTGATCCCTATTTCTAGTGATATAATTGTGTCTTTCACCTCTTTTACTAAAAAGATGTAGATTTTTCCTTACGTACATGATGTTTTCATAGATATATTGACAAGGTACCGTCATGATGTTAATATCTTTAAACCGTTCCCTTAGAGAGTCGCGCCTGCGGAGGCCATATATGGCTCGGATGGCTCTTTTCTGCAGAATAAAAATAGACTCGACGTCTGCAGCCCGTCCCCATAGTAAAATACCGTACGACATAATACTATGGAAGTAACTAAAATAGACTAGCCTCGCGGTACCTACATCAGTAAATTGACGGATTTTTCTCACAGCATATGCTGCTGAACTTAGCCGTCCTGCAAGGGATGTTAAATGAGGACCCCATTGAAGCCTTGAGTCAAGCGTGATGCCCAGGAAAACAGTTTTATCGACGAATTCTAGTTTCTCTTGATTTAATACTATCTCACAATTTGTACTTTTGACATTTGGTAAGGAAAATCTAATACACTTAGTTTTATTCCCATTTAATACTAAATTATTAGCAGTGAACCAATTTTGGATCTGCACTAAGGCGTTATTTACGTCGTCAAGATTTGATGCACGTCTATTAATTTTAAAAATTAAAGAAGTATCGTCAGCAAATAACACCATTTGTGGTAGGGTTTTTAACAAATGGGGTAGATCATTAATATATACTAAAAAGAGGAAAGGACCCAATATCGAGCCTTGTGGTACACCCATTTTTACTTTTAAACCGAGTGAATTGACACCATTTATTTGAACTTGCTGTTGTCTATCATTTAAATAAGATTCTACTAAACTGAGAGCAAGTTTTCCAAGTCCGTAATGCTCAAGTTTCAAGATTAGGGTTTCGTGGTCGACGCAATCAAATGCCTTGGAGAGGTCACAAAAGATTCCTACAGCGTCTTGGGCTTCTTCCCACGCCGTAAATATGTGTTTTAATAAGGTGACACCGGCGTCAGTCGTACAACGTCCCTTGGTGAAACCATACTGTTGATCATGTAAGATTTTATTGGTGTTAAAATGATTGAGCATTTGATTCAGCATTACCTTTTCAAACACCTTGCTGAAAACCGGCAACACGGATACGGGTCTATAATTATTGGTGTCTTTACTATCCCCTGATTTGAAAAGTGGTATTACCTTACTGTATTTCATTAGATCCGGGAAGACTCCTTGATCCACACACAAATTAAATATTAAGGCCAAGTACGGCGCTATAGTCTCAATAATGGAGGAACACACTTTGATAGACATTCCCCATATATCTTCAGTTAGTTTAATCTTGATTTGCTTGAAAGCTTTTAATACTATTATGGGGTTTATATGCTTGAATTTAAATTCAGTCGGGCAGGATGAAACGTTTGCTTTTAATATGTCAATAGAACGCGAGGGTGACGAGTTTAAGGTTTCAGTAGTTTTAAGTGGGATACTGGTAAAGAAATTTACAAATTCTTGAGCAACTTCTTTGTTAGTGCTTATGGGACCACGAGAAGTCTCGAGTTTGAAATCATTATTATGTCTTTTATTCCTGTTAGTTTCATTATTGATAATTTTCCAAACCGTTTTTATTTTATTATCGGCTGATTTGATCTTGTTGCTAATGTACAAGGCTTTAGCTACCTTGCAGGTATTTTTAAAAGTTTTAGAGTAAGTAGCAACGTATTTATTAAAAGTTTCAGAGTTAATATAAGGCTTAAGGCCAAATGTGATTGTAGTGCGTTTTGTGAGTTTTGAACATTGTGTAAGATGATGAGACAGATTTATTCTTTAATCATGGATGAAGGTAACTATAACTCATGGCATACCTAAACCTCTGGTTTATAGGAATTCCTTCAGTTCTAATAAAGTTTGTAGACTTAAAAAAAAAAACAATTTCTGAGTTGGGCGGCAATGACTCGCTATACAGACAATATGCTCCAAGAAATGGAAACAAAGTAAGTAAAACGAAAGCAAAAGTATTAAAGTCAACAAATAATACACATGAAAAAAAAAAATGAATCAATTTGATTTAAAAACAAAAAAAAACGAAAGGCTTTTCCCGACATTTTTTTGTTTTTTTTAAGAATAATATAAAAAAACCCGCTTGTTTAATAATATTTCATTCTAGGGCTAGTCCTAGATATATATGACGCTACATCATATGTATAAAATGTATTTTCAATCAATTAGATAATATTCTTAAAATATCTCTCACTGTCCTTCGAGAGTCAGTTAGCACTATAAATGATTTCAAATTGAACATCACGTCTAAACGAAGTATTATTTATTTGAAAAAAATATATGATAAACTAGACTATTTACTTCGTAGTTTGATATGTAAATATTTGAAATTATATTTTTATAACATAGTGCAATTAATTTGTAAAGTAATGTCTAATGCGAACACAAAAACGATAATCACGCAAAAACTATCGGGCGTATTTTCATGAAATCTGCACCATCTAAAAGACAATTTAATTACCCAAATTTTTGTATACGGCTTTTATTTGTATGGTGTTTGATAAATCAAGGTGGGTTGATTTGCGAATAAACTTGATGCGCGTTGAAGCGGGGGCTCTTGCGGGCGACGGGCGGCAGTGCATCGCTGACCAATGTCCGGGTAGACGCTAACGCTCTGTGCAATTTTATTCGCTTTAAAATTTCGCATGCTCGTCTCACTCGCTCAAGGTCGCTGGCACTTTTTGTCGCCTTAATAAGCAGGTCGATGAAGCCCCGCTCCGCGGGGCTCCTATTTCTGTCTAAAGGGTTTAAAGGAACCTAACCAACCGAACCTCGGGGTGCCCCTGACATCGACCGTCTAGGGTTAGGATTTTCGGGAACATATGTTTTCGGAAGTTTAGTATTTTATTTGGAAATTTAGTTTATTATTTGAAAGTAGAGATTATTTTTCGTAGAATTATAATTTGAGCTCATGATTGTTTGTTAAATACAACGTTTCTTGTATTCAATTTTTCGGTAATTCATTTATTAGTTGGTATTACAGTCAACCACAAATCGCTGGAAGTTAATTTGTTTTTCCGAAGCTATCTTATTTCCCATTAATTTAAAAGCATTAAAAATGTGACACGGGCATACTTAGTAAAGAAATGTGCGGGTGGCCACCACAATGACCCTAATTGTCGCCAGATTCACTGTTCTTTTCAGTCGATTATTATTTAGCCCATCTTATTTATTTCTAAGCACAAAATAACTAAGCCCACCATGTGTATTGAGCCTCATTCATTGACCTCTAAGAACACCTGGCATAACTTTAAACCACAGTTCATTGTCCTGACCTTACAGCCACTTTCAGGAAAGTTCACTGTATGAAATTAGATTTTCCGGGCGTTGACAAGGCTACGCATCTGGCTATTTAATTCATTCATATTTCGTGTACCTATTTATAAAGATCATCTGGTGTTCTGGTTGGTGAATAATAGTGTTATCTTTATTTGGTAGGTATAGTCCTTTGTGGCTTCAACACCAATACCGGAGCGTTTTTTTTTGCGTCAATCATAATTAGTAGGTAATTAATACGGTCTTAAAACTAGTGCCGTGAAACGTTGCACGTTCGTGCTAAAAGCGCTGTGTGAAATTACTCTAGTAACTGAAACAAAATGCAAAACTTGGAGTCGGTAATAGCGCCGATTCCCTAGTTCACAGACACTAAATTAAAATTAGAGAGTTGACGAGTTGACACCTTTTACTGACAGACAGTTCGAGAAAAGGACGGTGACAGTTAAGAACTAAGTTAGAGATGTCAAATTAGTTTATGCTTTGAATTTCGCCGAGTTTTTGGTCGATTTGATCTGAAATTAATGTCAGCTATGTTTGTATAGAAGGTTTAGTTCAACTTAAATTGACAGCCTCGTAATAGCCGGTCCCTTTCTTGGTTTATTATGAGAAAAAAAAGATGGAAAAAGCTTTTAAAATAATAAGTTTAACTTGTTTATAACAGAGTACGCACAAATATTCACGTATCTATTTTATATTATGTGTTTAGACGTTACTTTCATCGCAATTTTCTATTTTTACAATAATAATATCCTCCTCAAATTACCAAAAAAGGCTCAGATATTGTAGAGACAAAAGTAAAGATTAACAAGGAACCTACCGGAAATTGAGTCCTTAGTTTTTACAAGATATGTTTCCAATATTGCAAGAGAAATAAAAAACAATCCAGATAGTTGATTTTTACCCATTCTTTACATCCGGTCCAAGGCTCAAACAATACAGGAAATTGGTTTCTACAAAAAATATAGACATTTGTGGAGATCTTTTGGGCTTTTGTGGCTGTAATTGTTTTACTGCGAAGAAACCAGCTTTTCTTAATCAGTGTAGGAACACCAGACTTCTCTGTTGAGTGGTAATTGTTGTTAACAGCCTTTACAATTAACCTAAACATAAATATACTAAGTGAATATTTTCTCCACACAGAAGACGCAAAGAAAAAACAAAGGATTGTAAACTGTTTTCCCCTACCAAGTAATCTCCTCAAGACTGGACAAAGCAAGTGAATTACATCAACCGACAGTGAAAAAGCTATAGCATCAATCACACCGAACACATACGTCATCCCGCGGTCACCCACATTACACGTTTATGAGCTTCCATAAAAAATCACGCGAAATAAAGTGTATTGAAAAATATTGCCGGCGCCTCTGGATTTCGTGGAATCTATTTAGTACGGTGTAATGGGAGGTAGGATTTGCTATGTTCTGACTGAATTTTGTTTGTGGATTTTGTAGATTTATTCTAGGCATAAGTTTTGACGTCAAAGCTTAGCAGAGAGCTAATAATCCGAAGTCTAGCTGTGTATACAAGGCTCTTTTGTCTGACACGGATTTAGTGCAAAAATCCCCTTAAATCACTTTCGTACATTTGTTATGAAACATCGTACGCCACACACATCGACATCACACATCGCGAGCCGCACCACTATTTTTGTATTGACATGCGATGCACTGCGACTCGATGCGGCTGTAATGTGCTCATAACTTTATTAACCTAAACTTTTCTTAAGTCCTAAAATTGTTTAGTTTATGCCATTAAAATAAGTACTGTAGTTACAGAATATAAACAAAATGGTGTAATGACATGTAAATTATTGTGTAAATATTATATTAATTAGTAGTTGTTATTCATAATAAATATGACGGAAAAGGCACGTCTCTCTCGTTACCATCAGCCATATTTTCAACAACTGTGGGCGTACTATGGGTAGTGTTGTTTAGTTTGTGTTGTTTTTTACTTTATTTTTATTCCGCAATAGAAAAACCGATTGCAGTTCAAATCAAACTATAATTTACGATCAAATTAATCACACACTGTAGGTACACGATGCAACTATACGGAACGCGCGTCAGTTTCTAAACGTGTTCACTGCTTAACCGCCAACCACAAACTGCTTTTATTTTGGTCAAGCGTAATGTTATGGACTCTGTCGAGCGCCACCTGGTGGCGCTGGCGTCCCGATTTGTCAAAGTCAAACGATTGATTTAACGTATTTCCGACAAATAGTATTTTATTATAATAAGTATTATTAAACGAACAAGCACTGACCTAAAAAAATCCTTCAAATGAATTGCCATCTGTATCAAAATTGTAAAAAAAACCTTTAATAATTGGAATTCAATACATGTTCCGCTCAAACAAAGTTATAACATGCTAATTGTCAGAACTGAAATCTAGATCAAAAATAGATCTTTTCCTGGCTTCGGTTGTGATAATTGCCAGGAGATAGGCTGCGTTGTCTACGATTTGGACCACTCAACTTAAGTTGTGGCTAATTCTAGCTCTAATAGAGTGAAGACTCGGGTATTCATCATCCAGTAAGTATTACTGGATGCCGGATTTCATTAATGTTTGTAATAATTTTCTAACTGTAATAACAGATTCATGAAGTTATAAAACAAAAAAATAATACCTTTTCAAGCAGGGTTCAATCTACCAATTGGTAGTCATTTATTTTAAAAAGGTGGTCATACCTCTTTAAAGAGAAACACGACAACATTTTTACATCGTAACGTAGAAAAATATCGAAGCAGGATTACACTGTTACAGAGTGTGAATTTATGTAAATTATGTTACATTATATTATTATGACATTTCAATAGTTACCATTTGATTTCGTGTACAGTCGACGACCTGTCGTCATGTGTAGAAAATTGAAGACGTCAAGATGCACTTATTCAATTATTTGGAGAGTAGTTATTCGTAAAGGCATACTTTTAGATTTCATGAGGTTACAAGAAGTAAAGAGACACAAATAATGTTTTAAAAGCGCTGTTTGAAACTTCAAACTTATGAAATAATTCTTTGGAAAGCCAACAAAAACATGTTATTGAAGTGGCTCAGAGCTTGCAAGAACTTGTGACAGCTAAAATACTTAGCACTCGACAATGTCCCGACTTGCAGCAAGTTGCGACTACTTGCATTCTTTCTTTGTATATTCTTCGGTAACTTGGTTGACTTAGTGCAATAAGTTATTTTAAGTGATTTTTAGGGCTGACTGGGATGACGGTGGATGTCCTTTTCTTATTGCTGGTTTGGAAATTTTTAATATTTATAATTTTGACCCTCTGAAGTTGATACTGGCTGATTTGATTTGGAACTTATAGTAAATCGATGAGTGATGGTGCTAGAACATACATGATCGGTATAGTTTGTTATACACACTAACAATAATTGTTTTAACTGGCAATGGAACAACTTTGGATTTCTTCTGAAGTATTCAAATTTATTTACCGTGGTAGGTACTGCGTAAGGTGTGAAACTAGTACGAAAGCACTATTTAAGGATTCCAACAAGTTTTTTTCAATAGCCCACTACATAAATACATACTTAATAACACAGATCATTAACCGAATAAAAACTATCACAAGACAGAATCGACACACAATTCCAGTGCGCTTCTCCACCGAAAGCGGTCTCAAATGAAACAATTTTCAATAAATTGCTTGAAGAAATCAGACGCGAGCTCTGCAACTGTGCAACTCAGCTACGCAACTCTGCTAACTCCTCCAACTGTTTTTCAAGTCAATCAGCAGGCTTGCTAATAGCCTGAACAAGTACTTAGTTGCTAGTTATTTTTGCATAAGTGCCGCTGCCATTTATTCCAGGACATCGGAGGACATAATTTCGCATTGAAAATGTAAATTCCCCAGAAGTTCTGAGTACTTTAAGTTCCAGACGGGGACGGGTTAGGCCGGGAGTTCGGGGCAAGGAATAATTTTCGTCTTATTATGGTTATTCTGTTGTGGTCTGTGTAAAGGGTAAGTACAGTGCAGGTGCGCTTCCCCACGAGCACCCTTCTGCAAAAGAAAAACTCCCACCTTTTAAAAATGGTTTATAATTAATTTTGTTTAACCGTTAGTCCAGCAGCTTTTTGGAACTAAAATTTACAGTCAGTTTTTCAGTTAATACTAGTTTCTTCCCATTAAACAAAATTTAAAATGTATGTGTATCTTTTACTTACAACACAAAAGTATCTTTAAGTAAACTGTAAACAACAAGAGCACTATTCCCGTACTACCAGCCTCATGTAAGAACGTTAAAATAAATTCAAATTCTCTCTCGGCTCCCGGGTTGAACAAGAATTCGTGTGGACTGAAAATTCTCCGGTCCCTGTTTACCGCTCCACAACTTAGCTCGGTCCAATCTTATAATAACTTGTCTGAACAAAATGTGCCGGAACCTTGTTAACGGCAAATTAATTACATAATGTTGATAACTACTGTACTAGTCAGCTAAGCCTTCCCAAGGGTGTCGTAGGGACTGATTAAGGGATTATCAAGATGGGTTAAAACAAGACTATGCTAATAGAATTACATTGAGTTTCTAACACACTTAGTGTGTAGTTTTGGCAAAAATGTCAGGATTACTGGAGTTCCTAATCTATCAGGAGTGACGTCAAGCATTTTATTTTTATTTAATACTAATACATCCATAGTAGCCGCTATTAAAGGCTTATATGGCTTTAAACTTTACTACCTCATCTACACTCTAAGTAAGTGAAAAGTGAAATTTTTTGAACCCAGCTCTTCTAATATCTGGTATCCAATTGGGAAAAAGTGTGAATCACACAACTGGAATCGGAATTTTGCCACAACGGTGTCTGATATATTGAAATGGAATAAATTGAAACAATCATTTTTCCGGATTATGTTACGGTTTGTTTAACTTTGTTACCTTTAGGAAACCGAAAGAGGGGATGGTTAAAGCCAAAAATATATGTTTTTGAAATGTTCAATACAGGAGTCCATTAAGTTAGTAAGGATGCTAAAAATCCTGGACACAAACTGCAGGAGAATACTGCTGTTCAGAATCTAAACATATTCACAGTCACCTTCTACGATACCCAAGGTAAGAGAGAAGGAAAAAATGATTGAATTTCCTGTTCTTTCTTTTCTTTCGTTGCTAAACACCAGCCAGATCTAATATACTGTTAGATCAGAAATATAACTGGATAACTTCCATATATGTTTATCGCCCAAGGCCATGTTGTGCGATCGAATATCTACTTTAGTAAGAAAACTGAATATGAATATATCTATAAAGAAACAACCTCCCGAAGATAAGCAAGTAAATATATTTCTTTCATCCTTACATTAGAATAGAAATAACGTGCCATTTCATTGGAAAATTCACATTTCTGAAATATACGGCGAAGCTTTTGCGCGCCAAAAATATTGCTTGGTATGAAGCACCAAGTGTGATTTATAGGGAATCGGCCTTTGTGTTATACTAGTGCTGGTCTATGGCTTTGTGTGGAGGTTTCGATTTATATTCTGCAGTTTTCAGACGATGCAGTTGCGAATTTGATCTAAAATCGTTTCATCGAGCCTGATTGAATTTAAATTCAAGCATATTAACCCCATAATGGGAACGTATATCAAAGTTTGTACCTCCATTATTAAAACTATAACGCCGTACTTGGCCATAATATTTAATTTGTGTGTGGATTAAGGAGTCTTTCCAGATCTAATGAAATACGGTAAGGTATTACCACTTTTTAAAACCGGGGACAGTAAAGACACCAATAATTATAGACCCGTATCCGTGTTGCAGGTTTTCAGCAAGGTGTTTGAAAAGGTAATGCTGAATCAAATGCTCAATCATTTTAATACCAATAAAATCTTACACGATCAACAGTATGGTTTCACCAAGGGACGTTGTACGACTGACGCGGGCGTCTCCTTATTAAAACACATATTTACAGCGTGGGCAGAAACCATAGGAATCTTTTGTGACCTCTCCAAGGCATTTGATTGCGTCGACCACGAAACCTTACTCTTTAAACTTGAGCATTATGGACTTGGAAAACTTGCGCTAAATTTAGTAAAATCTTATTTAAATGATAGACAACAGCAAGTTCAAATAAATGGTATCAATTCACTCGGTTTAAAAGTAAAAATGGGTGTACTACAAGGCTCGATATTGGGTCCTTTCTTCTTTTTATAGATATTAATGATCAACCCCATTTGTTAAAAACCCAACCACAAATGGTGTTACCCTAATAGCATTTGTTGTTGGCGTTTGGTTGGGCCACGGACACGTGCACGTGGCCCAACCGAGTACCAGCAGTAAATGCTATTAAGGTATTTGCTGATGATACCTTTGTTTTTTTTTTTTAAATTAATAGACTTGCATCAAATCTTGACGCCGTAAATAACGCCCTACTGCAGGTACAAAATTGGTTCACTGCTAATAATTTAGTATAAAATGGGAAAAAACTAAGTGCATACGGTTTTCTTTACCAAATGTCAAAAGTATTAACTATGAGATATTATTGAATCAAGAGAAACTAGAATGATGGTTAGAAGAAAGATAAAAAATACTATAGGAATATACTATATTTTTGTACCCGTTCTTCTCCATAGGTACTGTAAAGGTTGTGTGCAAAAGTCGACCTTATTTTGTGCAGATTAACAGTAAAATTCGAACAGTCAAGCGAATTTAGAATGAGCTTTCAAATTATTTGAATTAGGTTTTTTATTTTGAAAAAAACCAGTAATAAAATAGGTGCATTGATGTAAATACGAATGCTTGGAATTAAATTGCAATACGAGTAATTAAGTATAACGCTGTTTCCTCACACCGGCCCCATAGTAATTACAGTACCTACTACGCTTTGGAATGGGCAACTAGCTTCATCTTTCTGACCAACCGACCCCTTGACAAATCAAACGTACCTGTAAATGGTTTATTGGAAATAAATGCTTTGAGTTTGAGTTTGAATCACGCTGCTAGTTGGTATTTGCGATCTGCAATCTCTATAAGGTTAGACGTCTGCCTGAAAATTATACAACTGCAGGGTAATATACTCGTACATATACACTATATATATCTTAAAATAGTGGCTGGGACAGACTGGATGCGGAAGGCGGAGGACAGGGTGTCGTGGCGCAGCAAGCAGTGGACTGCGATAGGTTGTGTTGACTAGTTTATTTGGTTGAGGATAATAGCCTCTTCATCATGACCTGCGTGCCCTGATGTCTGTACGTTAAAGGTACTTATGGACGCTACTGATAATGTTATACTCCTAGCGAAGATCTGGGCCGATACAATTTAGATAGTCATCAACACATTAGGAAGAAGAAGGCCTCTTCTCAAACACAGAAGGAACCAGGAATACTAACTCCGATCTTCTTCATATCTCACCCCATACGTTCAGGTTTCCTTCCAATTTATTTTATTCATGTTATAATATTAATTAGTTTTTCAAAATACAAACACACAATTATAACATTAATGACTTAGTATTATAGTCTTAATGCTACTCGAGTGTATTGCTGGAGCTGAAGTATTTCAGTGCATTTGGAAGGACAAGCACCATTATCGACATATGTTGCTACGAAAGTAATGGTTTTTCTATATTTTATTTTGTCTGGAGGTCAATGTATGAGACCTGTTTGTTTTTTATAGAGGCGTGGAAAGCAAACGACGAAAGTAGCAAAGGTTCAATGCCTTGGAGCCTTTTAGAGGTCAATTCAACTGTTTTAAATTAGGAAATTATGGAACTCAATGGCTAGTTGTCACACCAAAAAAAGTATTTTTTTTAAACAAAACAGTTTTTTTAAATTATCCAAAGCGCTGCTTTTACATACCCAATTGTTATTCTGAAACTTAAATTTAGCTTATGTTCTTTACCTACCTACCTTAATTTACCTTAGGTTCTCACAACTTCTTAGAGGTGTAAATGCAGACTTAGCAAAATATAAATACCGGAATCAGATCTACGTACCTCTGCATGCCATTACACCATCATTCCTACCCCCCCATAGATAGGCATAAAAATTAACGCGAAATCCGTACGTAATCTTGATCCCATCAGCCACTATGCGTCCTAATTACGCCATCAGTGAACGTGGGCGAGAAACAAATGACTTTGTTTACACTCTGTAGCGTGCAATCTGCTGAAAGTAGTGCCACGATTAATAGTCTGTTTAGTTAACTTAGAAGTGTTTTGTGGTTTTGGCGGAACTACTTTTTTCTGGGGTGGAAATTATTTTGATTGTGGGAGAGGAATTTTGAAATTGGTGTAGAAGCTAATCAATTATAGCCTAAATAGCGTATTATCTGCACCATAGCTTTCCAATTTAATAATTAGGACAAAAGTAATTAGGTAAGTATAAAGTGTTAAGTAGTATTAAGTGTTATTGGGGTTCTCCATTAGGAATTTATCAGTAGCAGCCCGGAATTAGAATTTGTGCCCGGGCAATGATGGCAATGGGCTCGCCCCCTATTACATGGGACTTAAATATGGTTGGCTTGGTTGTATTGAAGATACCAAAATAGGTACTATAAGTACATCTGCCTAGCCCTTCGGGGACCATAGGCGTGATGTTAAGTTATGTTAATAAGGTAAATTTTATTCATAAATCTGTAAGCTACCGTAATTTATTTTCAATATTCACTCTACTTCAATGTTCCAGATTAGAGACAACTCGTAGCAAATCTCCATCTGCTACGGCGTAGCTCGTTTACTACGCCGGCGTAGCAGGCGCGCTACGCTAGCGTTGCTGTTGTAGTGGTCATTTAACAGGGGTCTTGGGGTTCATGGTGGGTCTACGACAAATACCAATCTATATTTTATCCCTATGTGATAAAAATACATTAATTTACTGAAGGAGATGCCAGTGGCGTCTTTTTATCTGCTAACATGATTAATAGTTGTTGACTTTTAAAGAGACTGACCTCTTAGTTTGTTTCGGTATGCTTGACAGAGTAGTCGGATAGGAAATACAGGAAATACCGACTTCATCTAGTTGTTAAACATAATTTATTTTTGACGTGTAAACGGGTTTTAAAAATCAATTTACAGAAATAAATATCATTAATCATCACCATGACAACGGGCGGTATTGTGTAATATGCAGCAAAGAAAAGCTAAGGAGACAGCTTTTAAAATAATTTCCATCACAAAATAATACCCTAACGGTGTCCTTCCAACCGATTCATATTGCGCCTACAATTTTCTTACCTGTAAAGAATTTCCTTTCTCTTTTTATTTTAATTTAAAAGAGGCTTGAAGGGATATAATCTTGCCAGTCCGGGGAAATTGATTTTGAGCGTACATTCGCAATATTGTTATATTAAAATATAAGAAAAATGTCCTTGTTGTATATTGTGGAGGGATTTAAAGGGAAGGGGGGGAATAGTTGGGGATTATAAATAATGTGGTTGGTGTTTTGGAGGATATGTTATAATCGTGATAAAAATCCTTAAAATTAATTTAGATATTATGTTTTAGTGTACGGTACCTAATTTGATATTCTTCTGTGTATTGGCACGAAATGTATGAGGATAGATAATAGTCAACCCACACGTATTCAAAGCATATTAAATGCCTTTTAACTTCCTATATTTCATAATTTCTTGATCAGAATACGTGGAATTTTAGCCACCCCAAAAAAAGCGACCCAGGTTAAAGATATTACTAAAAATAAGAAAATAATATCCCTCTCCTAAACAGTTTGATTTAAGAACAAATAAAAATATGGCGCGGATACCGAGGGTAGTTCACGAACATTATAAATAATGCGAGGGTAAGTATTTCTTACACTTCTCTTTAGGGAGAGAGAAATAATATTATATCGGCGAATATCTTACCAGAAGTTAACGTCAGAAAAAAGGGATAAATTATTTGCCAGCTATAGATAAGGGGCTGGTGGCTCTATTGTGGTTTAATAGGTATTGTTTGGATTGATCCTTTTTTCTCTCTCTCCCAAAAGTTACCCTTAGCCCTTCTAATGCCTACGTAACCTAATTTATAATTTTTTCTAAAAGGTAAGATTTCCTGCAATACAGAGTAGGTATTTTTAAGACTGTGTAAATACAGGGAGTAGGGACATCTAGCTTAGGGATCATCCCACACCATGTTTGTAACATATGTTTTTGCCTTTTTATGTAGACAATCAATAACTGGTTTATTTCGTTAATGGAGACATGATTAAACTCAGTAGCTTTACATAAAAGTTAGGTTTAAATCATTTATTCTCATAAAAGACAAAACGAAAACCACTTACATGAGAACAGACAAGAAACATTCAGTTTACTTATTTTAGGTAACCGTCACCAGAGTATAAATGTATAGTATTATATAAGATTGTTCTATAATCATTCAACAGTTCAACTCTCAACCATTAAAGTACATTGGATTACGTTAGTCAAGGCAGTTTTCAATTATGTGTTTGGATAGCCGAGACTTAAAACTGCTGAGAGAGCTAACACTTTTTATATATGTGGGTAGATTATTAAAAAGTTCTTATTTCAATTGAGTTTCATCCTGACTTCACAGAATCTAAACATGAAGCGGTAAAGGGTTGCAATAAATAAGCAAACACAACAGCTTACGGAAAGGAAGAAATATATTGTCCAATAGTTTTTAAAATTCACAGAATACAGATAACACTATAGAAGGCGAAATGAAGAGCACAGAAAGAAAGCGATAGGCACAGTTAATAGTTTAGCACTATGTAGCACGTCTAGGTAAGAGACTTCCAAAAATACTGGATAAAGTTTATATGTCGAATGTTTACCGGGTACGAGTGAGAGCGACATGCGCTAACGACCAGTGAAGATTCTCGACTAACACCTGCGAGCGCCGCGAGTTTGAAAGAGATAGATAGACAAGGCGCGGGCGCTCGCTCAGGTAACCGGTCCGCATTCCACGTAACTACATAAAAAATATCTAATAACAAAATTAACTGTTTGTACTGATGTCTTAATTTTTAACTTGTGCTATAAATAAAGCTATATAATATTAGGTTATAGTTAAGTTTTTAGTTGTATACGAGTATATTAGGTTTAAGTGCGCATAGCGTATAGTTATATAATATATAAATTTACTGTAAATACTACTTTTTGTTTATTTGTTTATATAATACTAACTTTATTTACTGAATGTACCTGATAATTGAAATAAATAATATATTGAGGAAGTAGCTACGCTACAAACATCATGTACCACAACCACACCACAACGACAACACATGGAAGGGCGCTAATTTGTATGAAAATTAATAGTTTATTCACATGGACCACATATGGCCGTCAGAATCAACAGTGTGGGTGATACCGACCACATCAAGGCCACATCGCAGCCACAACGCAACCACCAGCGGGACCATGCACTAGCGGCTGGCTACATCGCAAACGCAACGATCTGTCTGTCTCCAAACACTAGCATCAACGTAACGACATCGCAACTACTAGCGACTTCGCAACCACATCGAAATTTTGTAGTTATCGCAACGCAACTGCAAGATGCAGCGACACTATTCACACGTAGTCGCTGCGATGTGGTGTGGTTGTGGTACGTGTGAACGGGACATAATACTAAACCAAAAAAAGTCATCCAAAGCCATTTGTTCCCTTGATCTCTTCCACACGCCATCCTCATTTACCGTGAGATAAGAGATAAGTCGTAAATAACACCGCTTACACTTTTCACTCGAGCATAATAACGTGTTGCAAAGTGCTCAACTTTGACACGCGTAGCATGTAACGTAATAAATTAAATTATTTCACGAGCTTTCATTCTGCATTAGATTGTTGACGACTTGTTTAGACGACTGGATTTTTAATGACGAACTCTTGCTTTTGTAAAGTGACAAATTCTTTGAATTGTGAAATGTTCTGTTGAACTTTATTTGAAGTGTAATGATTTACAACAAATTAGCAGCAGCCTTTCCATTTATTGATAATATAAAGACACAAATGGTTTTTAGAGAATGTGTAATGTTTTTTGACAGTGAGTAAATAATAATATTTGATACTATCACAAGCATAATTAATTAATATCTGGATTAAAAAAAAACGAAAGATTAATGAATTTACGCTTGCCCATAGTAGAATATCCTCATATTATTTACTTTAGGTGGAGGAATTCTTAGTTATTATAAAGTGTTATAATACTAGTTTTCTTGTTAGATTCTGCCTTGAATAGATTTCATGTAATAGCCAGTAATCTATTTAAAATAGAAAATGATACCCCGGAACAGACATCGTCTCAACAATCATATTTTCATAATCAAATCTACTCTTGCATTTCCTCCTCCATTACTCCCGCCCTCCATTCAGTCCTCAGTCCTCACAATATCCTCACGTCTCCATCATCAATCACTTCACTTATTAATACTCTTCACTTAATCATTTCAACCTCAACTGACCTAATTTTTATAAGCCCAGCAGAATCTCCCTTCCTTACTTAGGAGTATAACAATGCATTTATATTTCTGTTTGTTTACGAATCAGAAGGGACTATTTTTAGGAAGTTTTTTTGTTGATTGGCGGTTTGATTTACGTTGAGTGTTGTTGATATCTACTTTGTAGTAAGAAGAGTGGCTTTTGAGTGGTCGTTCAAGGAAATGCATAGTTGTCATCGTATTCTTAATTATTTCTGTTGCTGGGTGTTTAATGAAGTTATAGTCCTATGAAACTGTCTGGGTTTTTATCTAACATCGGTAACACAACAACAATCGCCTAGGTATTCCATGTGTATATACAACGAGAGGTTGGTGAACCACCCTGAGGTTAAATGTCACTTGTACGTCATAAATCGATAAGCTATCTATTAAATTATTTATTAAGATATCGATAAAAGGTCTTACTTAATTATTACGATTAGATAATTTCAGCCTTAGTGAAGTTTCAACTGACTGGGAGTTGTTGTTAAAAGTGATAAAACAATTAGGAAGTCGACTATACATACTGTCAGTGACGATAACATATTTTCCAGGGTAAGCAGAGATCCGATAAGTTTCTTACAGAGTCATCGTCCTTTAACTTATTAAGGTGACTTTTTGTATAATTCTTTCAATTTATTTAGAATTCAACCTCTTCCCCTAGTAATTTTCATATTCTATTTATTAAAACATAATAACTCCCGTTTGATGACTCCATACTGATGAGCTCGTGTTTAATTATTCCCAGTCACTTGTTTACACGTCATGCGTACAATTTACGTCGCACAAAGCTGCTTGATATCCCGCTAAATAATACTCACAGGGTAAGATAGGGGTACACTGGGAGCTAAGGGAGCAAGGACCTATTTATTAAATACAGGCTTAGTGACCATTGATCTCGTGTCTTAGGGTAATTAACTTACAGTTAAAAGGCAATGTAAGCGCATAATGATCGGTGGAATTATTACTTAGGATAGTATCATAATCACCAAGTCAAGTCAGCTTGCTTGGTTGGTACCTGATATGGCCTATTCTCTTGTCTTGACAAAAACACGATTAGATTATAAAGAAGAAACAATATTAAGGGTATCTACAAATAGAAGGTATTGTTTATTACGTAGAATAAAAAATAAAAATGGAATATCCAAAAGTGCACGGCTCATAATCTCATTCAGTTCTATAAAAAATATACAACGAAAGAAATGTCCAGTCGTATTTTTATATTACTAATTACAATTATACTACATTGAATTAGACCGTGATTTTCAAAATGACTTAGTTTTCGGTAATACTAAAGCGGTTTAAAAAAATATGACCTCGATTAGTTAAGTTTTTCGGGAGTTATCGTGACCACGCCAGGATCCATACATACAGACACACGGACGTCCACAGAATAAATTTTTAAACAGTTTATTCATTATTTTAAATAGCAAAATGTATTTTGAAAATAACATGAGTGTTGAAACTAGTGTTTTTTCTTGACGTTTGTGTGTGAATATTATTCTACAAGTGCATTATGAAGTAAATAAAGACATTTTTAGCTCAAGGAATTACTTGTTTTTGTAAGGCGAGAGTAGAGCTCACGCGCTTCGCTTATTAGGCGTGCAATAAAGATAGCGGAATAAAGAGTCTAAAAGTTGTGAGAAACCAATAATGACTTTATCAAAAAATATTATTCCCGGTGTGTCACTTGCTTGATGGTGGTGTATACCACAGATAATGCGGTATCATTATTAACCCTTTCGCTGCCTTTCATGTTGTAATGAAACGAGTTCATTGTTCATCGCCTATTTACGACTAATGTACAAAAACCATCGACTCTGTGCGGGCTGTGGTAGTTAACTCCGTACATCGATTTGACGTGAATGTTTGTAAGTTCAGTTAGTATAGAGAAACACGTTCCACTAAGATGCACTAAGTAGTTAAGTTTATTTAAGTTAAGTCTAAGTAACAGTAGGAAAGTGGAAGGCGATTATTTCTCTCAGTTGTTGATAGATAAACATTATTAAGTTCACTATTTATTTAAAAATCGTTAGTCATGTCATTTTATTATGCTAAATTATGACGCGCATCGTTGGTCTAAATTAGGTTACAAAGTAATCAGAAAAATGTACGGCGTTGAGACCGTATAGACTCACACGAACTTAATTACCTGCTTATTAATGTGTCAGAGGGAGTTTCAAGAAGATCTTTTAAAATAGATTATTCATGGATGAAAACTAAAAAGAAATAAGAACAGAATATTGAGTCTTCGTATACAGCACGGTTTTAATTTTATTGCATAATTATCTAGATTATTTATGTGCATGGCTCATATAAATAAATGTAAGTTTATGAAACTAGTATAGTTTTCAACTACAGCAAAATCGGGTTGTAGCTTTTGATGACATTTGCCAAGGATCACGGATATCACTAAGTTCCTGAAGACGGGCATGGTATACTTTTTATCCCAAAAAAAAAACAAAATTTACACCCAGGCACAGCCATTCAATAATTTCCCCCATCGTCACTTCCACAACAAGGGAAGAATCTATACTAAGTCCGAGTTTTAATACACAGCAGCTTGTGTTTACTCGAGAAAACTGATTACGTTTCAACGATAAGTACCATAAACAAAATCAGGCGATTTTAATATTTTACGGGGTAAAGTTTTCGGGCATTTTTTCATCCCCTTTGAGGGAATAAGGAATAAAACGCAGCTGTCGTTCAGTTGCGCACACTTACCCTGTGGGGTGTAACTTTTTAATTACAAGCCCCCGACATTTTTACCCCTCTTGTCTTGGAGATTTCTAAACTTGGACCCATAAAAGTGTTTGATTTTATGGCTTGATGAAATGAAGCTTGTTTTGTTTTTTTTTTGAGGTAGTTTCATTTTTGGTCATAATCTTTCACCTTAAGGTAGATAGAAATACTAAAACTCGATGTTTCACGATGTCCTATACACTTGTACTACAGATTTCCATACTTGCATCTCATGACAACTCACTACACTTATACACTAGATCGTCTGTCTGAACTAGTTACAATCGTTCTAACCCAATTCCCAATTCATGATCGCCATTTCAGAACCTTTCCGTCGCCATAGGAAAAATAATATAGCTGATGCAGAGTTAATCTGACACAAGAAAGTAAGATGACACTATTAATAAAAACAACGAACGACAAACAATTTTTTTCTCTTTCACAAATCAGCATGTCCAATGTCCGCACAAAATCATGATTTAAGCGCGCCAATACTTTCTAATAGCCGAACTGATTACCAATTAGTGTGGAGCCGGTCCAATCCTCCAGGGAGGGGGTGAAGGGGGGTGACAGTGACAAACGACGGAAATATTTCACTGAGCCAGCCACCCGAGGACACTGTTGAGAGGATAGTAGTCACAGATGGAGGAATTGTGGGGGTTCTTATGCATCTGGTTGGAAAAGCTGTGAAGTTTTGAATGTGGAGAGGATGGTTTGGGGTTAATAAAATGGAGACAGTGTGTAAGAATCAATATTTCATCCCGAATATCTTAATTAGATGAAAATAGTTTAGAGAGCTTAGTTTAACAAAGAATTCAAGTTTAAGTATCAAATCGCCTAAAAGTAAAGATGAAACTAAACTGTCTGGTTATCAAAACTATTCGTTCACCACAAAAGTTTGCCTGGCGTTAACAAAACAGCGTCTTTTTATGTTCGCGTTGTTGTTTGTTTTGTTTATGTTACGGTTTGCGCGCCATCATTGCTTTCGTAGGGCGATCGTCTGGCTCAAAGTTGTTTAGTCTTGGGTTGCGCACAGTCTGATTGCGGTCGTATTCGATTTTCTAAAGGCACGTTTACACTGCCTGTACGTCCACAGGCGAGCATTCGAAAGCGATCGACTATATGGGCGAAGTTGCTACCCTATGTGTATTCAGATTTATAACAAGATTCCTAACCAAATTAAAGTACTTCCAATGGTCTGCTTCAGAAGGGCATTAAACAGCTGGCTAATTGAGAATTCCTTCTATACAATAAAATAATTCCTTTGGTTTAAATTAAACAAAATAACTAATTGTATAAGTACCAAAATTTTGCATGTTATTATGTTATATTTAAATATGTTAAGCTACTATTATACTACCTTTGTAAGAAATTTTGTAACCATATTTATTTGTAAATAAATCTTTGACTTTGAGTTTGATCGTTCAATTGATTCCATTTTTCATCGCAGGTAACAATGCGGTTCAAAATTCCTTCATTTGTGTGTCTGTTGAGCAGTGCAAGGCACGTCTCGACGCGTACTTCGCGCTGGCGATCATTGAGTTCGTGGGGCACCCATTTGTCAAGCTTTTTTACCTTGCCAATTTGACGCAAATGGACCAATATTGTTTTGACGCTAACGTCGAAAGCTGCTGCTAATTCAGCCGTAGATTGTGTATCATCAGCTTCCACAATCGCCTTTAATTCGTCATTGTCGACCAAAGTCTTCGGACGACCGCGAGGTTCATTTTTCAGGTCGAAATTTCCAGAACGGAAGCGAGCAAACCAATAACAGGTGGTGCGTTGGTTTGTAGTGTTAGCTCCGTAAACGTCGTTGATGTTGCGTGCCGCTTGTGCCGCGTTGCTGCCACGACGGTACTCATATTCCATAATTACTCGAATTTTTAACGTATCCATGATGACGAAAAAGATTGAAATGCGATGAAAATGTAACACTAATCAATAAAGAAATGACTACTTTTAGAAAAAAAAATCCATGTTTTTAAAATAAAATTAATTTGAAATTAGAATTCTTAGCCAAACAAAAATTATTTTGATTTGAAATGGCCAGTACTGCAGAACGGCAATTTCATAGGTAAAGACCTAATATAATATCTTGATTATCGCACAAAACATTTATAGTTAAACCACTTGTTTGACACTCCCCATGACCCAAGGTCTGGCTTTTACCTTGGCCAGAAGCTAAGCATTGCCATACAACGTGGCTAGTTGTTTTTGTAGTTATAGCGATAAGACCGCCGTTTGTAGCTACGGTTCTCATTTAGATAAACTCCTGATTTTTCAATAGGTATACAATAAAGTTTATGTTATAATAAACTAGCGACCCGTTTTTTACGAATTAACAAATCATTGAGATTTATGTATTATTTTTAGGTTTAATATAAATGTATTATACACATAAACCTTTCGAAATTTTTTTTCTCAATGATGGTATTTATTTATTTATATTGGGTGGTTTGGTGGTTGGTTGGGTTTTATTGTTGGTTTTGTATTGGTATTAAAACCGCATCAAAATCTTTTGCGTAGTTTAGAAGAATAACGCGGTCACAGATAGACACGAAAAGTGACTTATAATATATACAGATATTGTTTTTTAACTTACTGTTCCTAGTTGAACTGTGAGCATGTTGGCCCCGGGCTCATCTTTAAAACTAGTAGGTAATTACTTACTTGATAGTTTGGCTTTTTACTCTTTTGTTAACTGTTTTTAGTTCCTACCAAGTTGTTAATTTCCTTTCTTTAAAATATCGTTAAGGTATCGTCTTTAAAAGATTAAAGATGTTGTGCGAAACTTTCAGTAGTTAAGTCTGTCGCAATGGAACTTACAAAATGGAGCTTAATGAAGTTACAAATTGGGGCATAAAAGGCAAAGAATAAGGTATCGAGTTATTTTTTTTAGGGTGGGTGAAACTTTCAGTCGTGTTTTCTGCTAGGAGCTTTAAGTTTTTACTAAGGGAATGTAGACCCCTATCAGCATTCATGAAATGCAGGAAATGCTGGCCTTCGTAGTGGGTGTAGGTAGAATATATCACGGCCTGCCTGCCTGTCTCTGACTACCCTTTTTGACATAAGACCATTACTAACAATATATCAACCAACTAACAAACAGTAAAATAAACTGTACCAATTTCATAAACTGCAATAAAATGAACTGGAGCACTCGACATCAAAGGCGCACTTTTTACATTTGACACTTTTTGTAATCAAAACTTTTCGCGAACCGTTGGAAATGTTACAGTTTAAAAATAAAAATAAAGATGGCGGAAAAAAGTTGCGGGAGCATGTCACATGTGGCGCAGGACGTTGAGTTATGGCGCATAGTTTTATATTAAATTTCGCATAATTCCCCGACCGGGCCTGTAGTGTGCAACTTGCAATTGCAACTGTGTCGGGTTGTGTGGTACAATTGTGATTCAGCAACCGGTTGCTAGTTGTGTATTGTATTGCTGTAATTGATGACGGTTCAGTACCGAGTTGTATTTAAAGTTTTAATTATTACATAGTTCTCTTTACACGTGTTTTATAAGCGCGAACGATAATAAGCATAGGTAAGGAAACATTGACCAAAACACCACATTTAACTAAAGATAATCTAGGTTAAGCTCCCTTTCATTATATCTGACACTCATGATTAGAATACAGGTATCACAATGGAAGCTTGATGTTTAAGCATAGTAAAGCTTAATACACTGGGCCGCAAAGAAAGCGGATCGGTAATAAAAACCTCAATAACTTCCAAAATATTGGAACCAGCTTTTTGAAATAAAGCCTGTATTCCAGACAATTTTATAGTGCTTAAATCAATGGAACAAAAGTTCAAGATTATGAAGTTTATTTTGAATAAAATTAAGTTAAGTAAAAATGTAAATTTTCACAAAATTTCGTAAAATGAGCTACGGTATCAAATATGTAGTTTTTACACATTTTAGTATTGTGTATTACCACCACGAGCTGTTAATACAGTTGTATCGGCTTAGCATGCTTTCCACCAGTTTTCTCAGCCGATGCTTAGAAATATTCTCTCATTCCTCTATCAGTGCTTCTTTCAGTTCACGAAGCGTGATTGGAGGGGAATTTAGCTGGCGTACACGTCGTCCCAGTTTGTCTAGGCATGTTCGATGGGGTTCAAGTCTGGGCTGCGTGGTGGCCACTACTTGCGTGTGATAGCGACATCTTCAAGGTAGTCAAACACTATCCGAGCTGTATGGGGACGAGCGTTATCTAGCATAAAGAAGGCATTCTCGCCCATGTTTACTAAAAATAGGCCAACACATTCATTAAAGATTTCATTCACGTATCTTTCTGCAGCTAAAGTGCCATTTTCTATCACCACTAGCACGGCACGGCTTTCGGACGAAATTTCAGCCCTCACGTGTACGGAGCCTCCGCCGTAAGGCACTTTCTCTTCAATGCAAGTTTGGTTATAGCACTCTCCTGGTCTTCTGTAGACTCTTTGCCTCTAATCGTGCGTGTATAGCATGAACCTCGACTCGTCCGAAAACATTACTCTTGACCGGTCATCCAGAGTCCAATTCATGTGTTCTCTAGCGTAACTCAGGTTTGAATTGCGATGCTGCCTTTCGAGTTTTGGACATTTGCAGGCCTAAATGGTTTCATGTTTGCTTCAGCAAGACGCTGCCTCGATATACTCGTGCTCGGATTGCTCCTTCCAGCATGTAGGTGATTTTTGACTTCAACAGCCGTTTGAAATCGATTTCTCAACATTATTGATACCATATATCGATTGTTCGCCCTATTCCTGGTCTGTGAATATTGGATCCAGTCCCTTCAAATCGTTAGAGCACTCTTTGAACGGTTGATAACGACGCACTCACAGTTCTCGCTGTATAACGCTGACAGCGCCAGTCTTCAAGCATTGTCAGAATTCTGGTACACTCTTCAGGGGTTAGTGGCATGTTTTTAATTGAATTTGATCAGAATAATGAATTTGTGCACAAGAAATGCGATATTTATAAACAGAAACAAAAGTAAAACAAATGGTTTAAAAGTTGTTCAAATTTAAATAATCCTCTTTAATTTTTATTTATGTTTTTAATACAATCACCAAAGAGAAATAATAAGGTTTTACTTCTTCCTATATTTGTAATGAAATAAACTTTCATTTAGAAAAAAAAAAAAAAAAAAAAAAAAAAAAAAAAAATAATAATAATAATAATTAAAAAAAAAAACGCATTTTTTATAACCGACCCACTTTCTTTGAGGCCCCTGTGTATTATACTTTAGAAAACTTACTTAGTTTAAATTCTAAAACAACAATACCACTTTTCTAATACAGTTATGTAATTCATGACTTATAAGAGTTGTGGAAGTAGAAGTTGTAGTGACTTACCACCGTGAGTAGCAATTGCAACCGGTCGTTGGCTGCACGATAACCCACCCTCCCGGATGCTCCTCGTTCTCTGATTGTAAAGTCAGCCGCAGCCAAGCCGAGCATCTTGCGAGTACGACAGAAGTTGTGCTGCGCGGAATGTTTCTGAACTCAGAAAATTATATTACCAGTATAACGTCGAGGCTTTAGAGAAAAAAAAAAAGTATATTAAAAGTGGTGTGACTTGTCTGTTTACTTAGATTGAAAACGATTTCTGGATTCTGATTTCAAGAAATTGTTTTGTTCATTTCTTGTTGTTAAGTAGGTAAGGATGTAATTTTAATTTTCATTACTGTGGGTGTAATAATTGAAACTTTGACAAAAATGTCTTTTATCTCCGATGTAGCGATTTCTCATGTAAAATTTATGTTACAATAAAACCACCTCCAAGAAAGATTTGATTTATCGATAGCCTCTATGCAGATAAGTCTATAGCCTACAGATATAACACCCGATAAACCGTACGTAAAATACTTGGCTGGACGTGGAGTTTAAGGCACCTGCCCGTTATACAACACATACAATACAACACCTGGTAAACAGTTTTCAGAGGCAACACTCAGGTAAAATCTGAGCAGAGTGGAAATTTCTAAACACTAAATCATGTTCTTTATTCTCTTCAAACAACCAAGACACCACCAAAAACTATAAATTTAACAAACTTGTTTGTGTGTCCCCTACACACAAACAACATATTTATATTACGCTCGACGTAATTCGAAAAAATATAGTCAACGGGCATGCAACCAGATCCCAGGGGACCGCTATTGCAAATCCCAGGGGAACGCCATTGCAAAATTTCCAATTTTCAACTCAATCCAATTTCAATCTATTTTCAATATCAGTCGATTGGTATACTCGGTTAGATGCGGGTAGGACGTGGAAAAACTTGTAAAGGATAGCAGGTGAAGATCCCGGTACAATCTGGTCGGGACTGGGACTGAATTATGCAATACGTTTTATGGTAGATTAGGAAGGGAAATTGTTTTTGTTATCATAATTATTATAGCGTAAGATGACGATTAATAGAGAACTATGGAAGAAGACATGCCAGTGCTGCCAACCTCAAATAAATTGGAAGAAGGACAGGAGAGTGATGATGATGATGGTGAGTTATAGTGTAAGAAAACGATTTTTTGATTTTTTGTTTAACAATTTTCCTACTTAATGAATTGTCAAAATTCATTATCATAGAGTGTAACATGTATAGATTGTATAGTACAACCACATTTTGCAGTAACAATTTTCACGCAATTTTGGCGGGGCAGCTTATTGCCATTAACAGTGCAGTTAATCACCTATTGGAACACTCAATAACACTTTGCTCTACTTGGGGATCAAACCTAGGACCCCACGCTCAGGAGACACGCTAGCGACCACTGCACCAATGACGCAGTCAAATATATATTAATTACATAAACTTATTTCCCCGAAGAGTTGGGCAGAGGTGTACCTATATCCACATTTCACCAGTTGTGTCAAAACTATTGAACCTAATATTGAACCAAACAATGTGCCATCACTTCCTAAATGTAAAGTTTTGTCAGGTTATCAAAAGACCACTTTCACCAATGTGGAAAGAAAAATGAAACCAATCATAGATAATTAATTCCTCAATTTCATGCAAGCGCAGCCACGGGTCGAAGTTACAAATATGTAGGACAAAAACAACAAACAAATTAAAACTTGCTTAATCTGCGTTTAGGCATAACATAACATCGCGCTTGGTGTATTCTGGAAGGATAAGCATAGTTATTAGTACGCACATTCTTTTTCAGTTAGGTTTAAGTCCCATTTAAAAGTGGGCGAGCCTATAGACATTTATTTTATACGTAAGGTGTTGTTTAAGGTCTAATAAATAATTTTGGTTTGGATATTTTATAGTAGAAAGCTAATGGGAAGAGATATTAATAGTTATTGTAGGAAAAGGGCAACTTTTATCAAATACGTTATATTGTTTGGTTTTTGCTCAATAGAATCTACGCTTTAATATAGGACTGTTTTTTCCTTAAACATTGTTAAGGATAGGGGGTCGTCTGAAACAAAATTTATCACAAGTACAGAGCATCACAGTATGCATCATGCATGATTAATGAGTCATCCACTGCTCAACATTAGCGCTATCATAGTGGACCAAAAGAACGGAAAAACGCAAAAAAACAAGCCTATTATTAAACTTTTCATAGTTTACCTCATCATCATCATTTCAGCCGATAGACGTCCACTGCTGGACATAGGCCTCCCTCAAGCACCGCCACTTCGACGGGTTTTGTGCTTCTCGCATCCAGCGGATTCCTGTGGCCTTCACCAGGTCATCTGTCCACCTTGTGCAAGGCCTTCCAAACGCTACGTCTTCTGGTACGCGGTCGCCAGTCCAGAATCTTTCGGCCCCATCGGCCATCTGCTCGGCGAGCAATGTGCCCTACCCACTGCCACTTAAGTTTGTCAATTCTTCGGGCTATGTCGGTGACCTTAGTTTTCCTACGAATCTCTTCATTTCTGATTCGATTACTTAGGGAAACTCCAAGCATAGTACTCTCGATTGCCCTTTGGGTGACTTTCAGCCTTCTAATGAGGCCCATTGTGAGCGACCACATAGTCTTCACATTCACAATATTAAAATGAATATCATGTATTTCATCTAGCCTGCATGCTACTCACATTCACAGACAGGTTTCTCTTTAAATATCATCAAAAAATCATAATATGTTATGTCATGTAATTCAGTATAAATGACATTATTAATTCTAAAAAAAAAAAATGTAGGGGTCGACTTGAGAACCTCCTCCTTTTTTTTCGTCGGTTAAAAACACATAATCACAGTATAAAATGGATTGTTGCTTGGGGGTACCTTGAAGTAGCTTAATTAATCCCAAGCCTTTTTGTCATCCAAGTAATCTTTAACTTTATAGAAACCTTTTTGACAGAGTCTCAATAAATGAGTCTCAATAAATTTAAATCATTTATTAAACAGAAACCTGTTTAATAAATGATTTAAATTTATTGAGACTCAGTTCTTTAACAAGACTTGGGAGTTTGTTGTAAAAACGTATACTTTGGCACTTAAATGAATTACAATTTTTTTTGGAGCCTAGTCGTGGGCACAATAAGTAAATCTTTGTATCTAGTATTTATGTATGGATAGTTTTCCGCCTGGTAGTCAATATCAGGTTTATTCTAAGTTGTAAACTTAAATATTGCCACATTCACATAATATACGTTAACAAAAATGTCTACACTTCAACACAGGACCTTTGCCGTTTCTAAACTCGTATTCAGCATAATTCACGTGTAAAAATATGAACATTCTAGCATTCTGAAATTTTCACTCGAATTGTCGGCAAAAGGTTTTGCTCATTATGTGCGAATTCAAACGTAATGCTCCGCTCTAACGAAACAAACTAAAAAGTGTATACGATTTGTGGAAAATCTACATTTTCTATAAAATAGCGGGGCTTTGGTCCGTGGCGTTACGATCACGTAGAGAATAGATACACGTATTGGGAAGTGCTAATAAAGATGTTTTCTATTTATGTTCTGGTTGCTACAATTATCTAGCATAAAAAACTAAATATAACTAGGTATTAGGAAAAAAATAAATCTTGCGTTTGTATGTTGGGTACAATAAATAAACATAGTAAAGTCCGCCTTTTTAGAGTATTTTTTTTTACTTGTGCATAAAGTTTTAATAAATAAATAAATAAAGTCTGTTCAAATTCTTGTTTCCAATTGATGCTATTTAACTTAGCCCCTTTTTGCGCGTTCATGGGTTATTCTAAATAACTCGGAGTAAACAGCTAACTCAGGGTTGATCTAATAATCGCTGCCCGTGTCTGCAGCCCTGGCGAAAACCTTACAAAAGGAATTCGCTAGTGTCACCGCGAGTGCCCCAGGTGCTCCAAGTATGAAGCCAATACCCGAAAAGGCGCCAAATAGGGCTGATGATGAGGGTTTCGTGACGGTGCAACGGAGGAAGCACCAGTCGCGAGCGAACAAGAACCGCTGCGGCAAAGCTCCTACGGATTCCGGAGTGAGTCTGCGTGCCGCAAAGCCGAAAACACCGGTGTTCATCTCCCGCCTACACTACAGCACTAAAGCGGAGGACATCGTGGAGTACGTGCGCCAGAAGACGAGGTACACGCCGAGGGTGCAGTTACTGGAGTTGCACTGCAACGTCAACTTCAAAGCGTTCGTGGTGCGAGTACCAAATTGTTAAATTGTCCGTCGTCTTGGAAGAAGACTTTTGGCCACAGCACGTGGTGTTTCGTCGCTTCCGCGGACAAATACCACAGGACAGCATAAGGACAATTAGCTAGTGAAGTGAAGTGCTACTAACATAGTTTTAAGTAATATTTGTTAACACGAATTTTAGTTTTATTATGTATTAGTTTGTTATTTTGTAATTTGTGTATTTTATCTATGGGCCTCAGTTGCCTGATAATAAATGATTTATTATTATTATAATTCTTCTTGCGCCACTAAAATTTAGAGGGAAACCTAGGGTTTAACTTTTAAATATTTAACCCACCGATGTGGGAGCGATAAGTCGCTAAATCCTGGGTTAGTGTTAGTAATGTCAAAATAAATTGACGTTATGAAGTACCATTGATAACTTATTTTGTATTAAGTATTGTCCGACGTCGTAGTAAGTGAAAATTTGGTACTTTATCAGCAAGCAATAATATATTCATGAACTCATAAAAATAAATACAAGTTGTAAAAAACTTAAAACATATTGTTCCTTAACTGACGTTTTCGTCAGTAACGAAAAAAAAAAACATGGAAACCACAGACGAAACGATTAATTCAGCACATGATTGTAGACTCCCTAAAAAAACAGCTGTTTCATAGATAAGTGCAATACCTACACGGTCAAAATGTATAAAACAGCATTTTTTATAACCCACGAAAAATTTCAACGCAGGAGCCTTCAGAGTTATGTACTGTATCCACAGTAACAGGTTGCACATCGATGTCCCTGTCACCCTGTATAAGGCCACAGAAATTGCAATTCTATTTTATGTTTTGTCGATTGAACCACAACGTTTCCAACTCAAAAACACTAATATCAGGTTAACTAACCCGCACCCTAATTACGTATCACACTATCAATCACAATCGGAATCATTTTGAAGCCTATTGCTAATCCATTGCTGAACAACGTAAATAACGCAATGAATGTTGTTGAACTGTCAAAATGAAACACATTCCTACTGTTAGTGTGTTACGTAATCACACGCAGGTGTTACTTTTTAGTGGCGCAACGCGTAAGAGTTTATATGTTAAATAATTAACTCCAAGTTTACAAATTCTACATTTATTTAATTAAACCGACTAAACGTGCAAGTGGGTCTTGAACAAATATCAACTTTATGTGTAAGAAAAGAAAAGTGAGTAAGTCAAGTTGACTTCCACAACTGCCTCCACCTACCTACCTACTTTTGACCTACTGTGGAAAATGTGATGAAAATGTTTGAAGTTGTAGGCAGACTGAATGTCATCCATGAAAGTTGTTTTTATAAAATAATAGAAAGAAAGAAAGAAAATACGATTCTTTGCGGTAAACATGACGCAAAGCAAAAACACACAAATACAAAAAAAAAACGAGTTGGGGGGAAAATATGCGTCACATCCACGCAAAACGGCAATCGCTCAGCATAATGCTACGACCCTATGCGAGACAGAGCCCTAGCGCTGGTTTTCAGCGATAGCCGGCGTTGACGTGATGACGTCAAAATCAGTGCAGCATACGAAAAATAAACAAACAATAAGAAATAAAATAAATACACTATACCTAGTTCTAAATGTTTAAAAACATAATATTTATAAAGTGGTAACATTCCGTGCAACGACTCATGCGCCGCCGGGCTTTAATAAATCTGTGCGCGCAGCTGTCATAAAACTATAGGTTTGACATTTTGACATAATGATTACGTAATAAATGTTCTAAACATGGCGCCTTATATAATGAATGTTATGATGGAATTATATTATACACCAAAAGATGTATTTGTTTTGGGTGATTGTGTACAAACACTGTTTTACAAATAGCAGTATTTGTAAAACAGTGTTTGAAAAATTTGTGTTAAATGACAAACTACTGACTTGAATACATATTTGTTTACATGTTTGGAAACAAAATTAAGAACGCAGTATTAAAAAAAGAAAGTGCTCAAATTCAACTCTCTAACCCTTGAAAACGATCGTGAGCGTACAAATAAAGCAGACTTCCCACGTGCCTATTAAGATCTATTACAAAACGGAAAGGCCGCCATAATGCCGCTTCCGAGAACGTTCCAATTTTGAAGAATGCAAAACACAGAGTACTGGCATTAAAGGTTCGTGCAAAAAACAAATTCGGTAACGAAATAATGGGCCAAATAAGTTTATTCTTCGGAGCTTAGTTTGAAATTCAAATCATGAAGACTTGAGTAATTTTGGGTTGCGGTGGAACGTCTATGTGTATAGGTTTTGTGGTAAAGAAGGAGAACACGGATATTCTGAGGTTTTTGAGGACATGAAACGTTTTGTAAGTTAGTAAGTTGAATGTGCAAATCAAGGCAATATCATGGTTTCATAATCCTGGGTGTATTTTTGAGATAAAACTGTGTAGTGAATATCGAAAACTGAATATGAACAGCGACAAAGGAAACCCATGCTCAATGCTTGAGAAATCTGCACAGTTGAGATTTTTTGACAAAGATACGGCTGATATATTCAGGAGTAGAAATCGATGTTTTTCTGAAAAACCTACCCTGTCATTGTTATACAGCAAAATGTTTTGTGATAGCTCTAAAACGAAGGCAATGTACACCTGGTAAATATTATGTTAATAATTTAATTATGATCTTATCACAAAATAAATCTATCGCCAATTCACGCAACATAATCTCTTAATCAAAATGTATACATACAAATGGAGATTCAAAGAAGGAAAATACATTTTACACTTATTCCGTAAACAACCAGATAAACGCTAAGGCCGGATCTACTCGGTTCGCTTTTGTCTGAATTTGGATGACGCAATCAAAAATGTATGTGTCTTTGAACTAATTGGTTGTACCGTGTAACATCACCGTTATAATAAATCAACACCCAAGTATATTACTCCAGTAAGATTCTGATTAAAAACGAACCAAATAAAAATGCTTTCAAACGCTTCTTCACCCGAAGTAGGTAGTGCAGGTCAATCCTGTAATTCCGTATGGTAATAACTGCCGGTCGGTAATGGCACATAATAGATAAGTCCAGAAGGCCGGTTTCGTACAACGGGCGAAAACGCACACACACAGACACACTTCACGTACAGCCAGTGCAAGCGCACTCGCGACTGGCATTTTTTTGAGATCGCTGTCGTCTATGTGTGCGTGCGCCTGTTTTCACTCATTGCCGAGATCTGGCCTTCTGTACCTACATATCTACTTTGTCGGTAATGGTATTCATTGAAAACGTTCCCGAAGGGATTCCTACAGTTACTTCAGAGACTGAAAACTTCCACTGTTATTATAATTGAACGATTTTTTTGTCGGAATTGGATTAATTTTGAATTAGAATTGGTATGGCAGTGTTTTGATGGAATTCGTTTTGAATAGTTTTTATTATTGACCCGGCAGGATACATAATTGAAGGCGTATTGTAAGGATACTAATTTACCTCAAATACTTTCATCACTTGAATTCGTCATTAGAGTGTCTCAAGTACAAGTAACGAACATTGAATTTTTTAAACAGAAAATAAGTACCAGATATAGCTTAATAACTACTTCAACTTGTAAGTAAATCTCAGTTAATAGAGTAATAATTTTATTATTAATATGTGCCTATCAGGATTATGCTTACTAGCTAGTTATTACTATTTATTTATTTATCAAACTCAAACTCAAAGCATTTATTTCAAATAAACCAATTATAGGCACTTTTGAATTTTCAAGGGGTCGGTCAGTCAGAAATATGAAGCTAGTTGCCCATTCCAAAGCGTAGTAGGTACCTATGGAGAAGAACGGGCAAGAAACTCCATGGGCACACTTTTAAATCCACCACACACACACCATTCATGTTAAAATTATGCATGTGAGAACGATGCAGAAATTTAAAAGTGTCCGTAATAAAAAGACAAATACAATTCAAATATTAAACTAAATTAAAATAAGCCGTGGCAGCTAAGAGATAACCAGTCATAATGATCAGTTATAAAGAGTTAACCGTAGTTTTGTACTTAAAACTATGCCCCATAAAACGGTTTTCACGGTTTGCCCGTGGAAACGGATCATAGAAATTTAAAGTTAAGTTTGTTAGTGTGGAGCTAGAGGACCTACATTTCTAAATAATTGCCCACCAATGGGTAAAACTTACCCTAGGGTACCACTCAAACTTCAGTTTCGGCAATCCTATATGATAATGTGCTCACATAATGGTATTCATTGGACTGGCGATGGATTCGGTTGGAGAGGACCACGGATTGCTCCTGATTGTTTGAATAGTTTTACTTAGGAAACGATTTTCCAAGTGGGGGGCATTGCTTTTACATTACGATTCGGAGCCAAATAGATTTTGGTGAGTGTTCTATTTAATATCAGTCTAGTTTATATTACTCCTGCTTACTAAATTGAGTTAAGTTGGTCCAATTCTGAAATCTTTAGTTGGCTATTTCATTAAAGTTGAATTAAGAAAATTCAAAGCAATTTAATAAAAAAGATGATAACACTTTAACGGTAAAAAATATGCGCTAGATTGAACAGTTGGCCTGCCGTTCATAGTACCTTAGCAATTATTGAAATTTTATAAATATGAATAAAAGAAAAGGAAAACCTTAGTAATTTACAGATGTATGCAATCGAGAAAAACATACATATCTACCTTAAAAATCCTATCCACTTTTATCATAATTAAAATAAAAACATTAAATAGCAACGCTAATGGAATGAGTTGGCATCAAAAGACACTTTTGCGGAATTAAACCAATCAGCTAATAAAACATGTTTTTTTTCCATGTTGCCTTTGAATACCTCTCTAAAGCTTTCAGAATATTTTTATTTAGACCTTTCAAAAAGACTTGAGTGTTTAAGTGAAGATGTTTACTTATTTACTGAATAGAAAATAAGTTGGCAAGATTTTGGATTTTACTGGTATAATGTACCTACTGAAAAATGTGTAGGAATTTATATTTTTATTGCGTGTTTACTTAGTTTGGACAGGTTTGTAACTTCCAGTTAAAGGAAATTAGAAATAGTGGTCAATGGAATTTTTGAAATTAAAATGTAGATTTTAAGTTAATCAAAAACATTATTGACCTTGAACATCAGCTAATGTATACGAATAACTTAATATTCAGTAATGGCAACATTACACGGTTCAGTCACATTGATTTACTTTGATCGATAAGAGCCGCCATTAATTGATTTTACTATTATTATGATTGCTTCATCAAAAATGCAATTCTTGTGTGAACTACAAAGAAATATTTGGTAGATGACAATAATTTAGTACATTATTTTCGTCCCGGATTCGGCTGCGTCGATTACCAATCCGTGTTACCGTGTATCATGCCGGACAAATACCGGCCAACAACTGGATAAACGCCGTGCGAGCACCGGACACCTCGTTTATGTACTACTCTACTGATTACGTCCCGAGGGAGGCAGATTTACTGCAGCATTGCACTTCTGCTGTACACTCTAATATTGATAGATTAGTACGTTGCGAATTAGATGGACAAGTCTTTTGTTTAGCACTGTTTCTAGCTGGAATTGTGTTTAGTCCAAGTAGCTTTTCGTGTTAGATCTATGTATCGGGGCAAGTAGCTTTAACTTTCTCTCACTGACTGTCTTCTTGGCAATAGGCATGATGACAGTAACTAAAAATCAAAATATTATGTATTTTTTTAATCAAAATTGAGTCATAGAATACAAAACGCGCATTTTTTTTTTTATCAAGAGTGAGATCGATAATTATTTTGATAAAATAAAACTACAAAATATGGCAATCCGCCATGATATGTTGAACACCAATCAGAGGGACTGACGTCAGTTTTGAGTAAACAAACGAACTTCGGTAACAGCACTGGTTGATATCATGTGATTTTATTTACGATTCAATTTTGTTTACACTCAGTTGGTGTTATTAAAACAAAAGTGAAATAACGCGAGCTATGGAACAAGGATTTACTAAGGCAAACAGCGCTTATTTGCCTAGAATCTATTTGTTGATGTTGGTACAGTTTTTGGCACCAAATAAAGACTTTTGTTCAGCGGAATTTAGAAATGTCAAAACTTCCATGTAAGTCCATTAAATAGGTACTCGTAATAATTAACAAACAAACAATAATTTAAGTAATAAAATAATGAATGGATGTGTTATATATGTATTATATGTTATATATGTGATTATCATGTTTGGATGGCTTTAATTCTGAACTTATATGTCATGTGTACTTGAGTTGATTTCTGTCTTATCTGCATCTTGTGAAATATTTTCTATTTAAGCTTGCGAAAGTGAAAAAGAAAAAAAAAACATTAAGAACTCATGTTTTTATTGATAGTGTTTTATCAAGTATTTACTCAATAAACACAATTTCTGAGACTTCGAGATAAGTATATTTTAACAGCAAAAAATCACAACTAATTCAAATATGTGATATGATTTTTCCATCAATATGAAACTATTAGGCGATGGGTGCAATAAGTTTGCTACATTTGTTTATAAAATAAAGTCATGTCGAAGCTTGTATAATTTCTTTATTGATTATGCAAGGTAGCTGAACTTCTAGATGAAGTCTCTCCAAGTTCCAACTGTTTTGTAGTAGTAGTTCTTTCTTCTAAATCTTTCTCACATTCTTCAAGCAATGTATTTCTTTGTTTGTTGATAATATAATTATGGTCGTTCTGTAGCATTAGATGTTCGTTTTCTTCTATCTGATTGACATTCATATTTTCTGGGCATATACCCCGGTTTTATGCGGACCCGTGACACCGATCCCATCAAATGATATTCCATATATTTTTCCATATCATTTCGCAACTGAAATGTGAATAATATACCTATTATTATAAGTTGATAACAGTGGTGCGAGTTGAAACCTAACCTAACAATACTATTTTAGAATCTACAAATTAAAATAGAAACTTACGTCGAAGTGATCTTCACAAAAATAAAGGTGAGTACTAGGCAATATTGCTGTTCAATCCCTCTTTGCAAGTTGAACCCACTTATCTCTTATTGTTTTCTGTTTTGAAACGAACACAAATGGCTTATTTGGAATTTTTATTGATGTGTTACCACATGGAGGGACCGCACACCACCTTTTGAATTCATTTTAAATAACACAAAATAACTAAATTACTCAATGAGTGTCTAGCGCTTACGTTGTGATTACTCAAACGTGACATCACAAGCGACGCCATGACACTAACAAGCGTTTTGGTGCGGATTTTAAATTTAAGAACTGACATATTATGTTTTTACTGCTAAACCTATAATTCGTGCAAAAATAAGTTATTCATTGTAAATAATATACATTTTAGAGCATTATAGGATAGTTTTTCAAAATCTGTCACCATGCCTATTGAAAAGTCGTTAGCATGAGCAGTCTTAATTGTCCTACTGCTGGATCACAAGACTCCTCTCTGTGAGAGGGATTGGGCCGTAATCCACCTCGCGGGTCCAGTGCAGTGAGTTGGGGGATGTCACATGTCTTCGAATTTTAGGAAACACCGTAATTTTATATTTTGAGTATTCCTATCGACTCTTCAAGGTAGGCTTTCCTCATAGAGATAAATATCACGTTAAAAAGCATAAGATCTTCTACTATTATTATTAGTAAGTCTTCATGAATCCTGACGTAAGTAGTTGTCGCAAATCCCAAGAAATCAATTATTAATCTATTTCATATAATACGGTAATCCAATATTAAGATAAAATCAAGTCCAAATACGCAGTGCAATAGTGAATTGCAATCGTTCAGTCAATTAACGAAACTTAAGGTCTGACATAGGATGTGACAAATATATTCAAAACAACACCCTTATTAAACCTAACTCTTTCAATTTCAAATAAATTGCCTTTTCCAAATCACCAAGGAATTACGCTGCCTTATTCATTTTACTCATGCTGAATAAAATATCACTGAACAGCCAAATTCTGCATTCGTTTAGTGGCTGCAAGCGGAACTACTGAGCACAGGGTTTAAAGTTTGATCCCCAGGTCGGGAGAAATGTTATTTCGTTTATCCATATGGATTTTTTAGTGTGCCTGAAGTTTGATTGCCGGGTTGATGGCAATATGCACCATATATACTGTCTAACTCTTTGGAGGACATAAGCGTGATGTTGTTATGTATGAACAGCCAAATTTCCCACATTTCCCAGCTAATAACCCTTATCGGAGCCCTATAAATATATAAATGTTGAAACAAAACTTGCCGATACCCTATCGGCAAGTTTTGTTTTACTGTAGCAGCAGTTATTTCCCCTGGCCGGCCGCGGAGCCTCCAGGTGGAATAATTAGCCGGCCGTAACGATGCCTGGCGTTAATTGAATCTAATTGCGATGCTTTGCTAATGTGGCCATGGTAGGGGTGGACTTTTTGGGTTTTTGTAACGGTTTTGTTAGCCGCTTTTGTTTAGCAATGGATGTGGTGACCAATGGCCATAATAAAATACACTACTCGAGTAAGTACGTCGTTGAGTTTACTAAAGTGAAATGCACAATAAATAACATAAAGATAAATAAGTAGTAATAACATGTCGATTGAAAACCACAAATTAAAGTATCTACGAGGCGTGAAAGCAAATAACAGACATACATATTTATAAGTTTTACTGACTATTGAGGATATTGTATTTTCTCATGGTTGCACTAAATAGGACTCAAGCCAGCGCAGGTTACACACGCGTTACGAAAAGATGGATCCTATTCTTCTCAATTCCTTTTATTTATTAAATTTTTATGCAGATGTAAACATAACCTTACAAAGGGAACTTATTTATCAACACATCAACTTGGCTTTGATACTGCCAAATTCTTTCCTTCCTTTTTGAAGCCGTTTAATTTCGTTATTTCTTGTTGTAATTAGTGCTATCCTTTGATGTCAGTAAGACCATACGAGTTGGTGTCCATATTATGTTTAAAGTGTTTATCAACGGGAATCGAGTTCGAGAACATCATGGATACAATACAACAGTTTGCGTACTCGTTCGGGCCGTCTCCCGCAACTGACTGACTGATTCGCGAATTTAGGCCACAACCACACTTCTGAACTGTTTGGAGCTGATGAAATAGGTTTTATAAGTAGTCCGTTCAAAAATTTACATCAAATCTAAGAAATTAGGTACCTATCTATTTATCCAAGTAAAGAGTGTATTTAGGGTTCCATACCCAAAGGGTGCCAATGGAACCCTATTACTAAAGCTCCGCTGTCCGTCCGTCCGTCTGCCTATCAGCGGGCTGTATCTTATAAATTGTAATCAGTAGACAGTCGAAATTTTTACAGAGTGTATTTCTATTGTCGCTACAATAACTTTTTTTGTTTTTATTTCCGGTGCGTGTCCCAAATAAAATATTTTTCTTTTTTTCTTTCAAATAATTAAATAAAGGTATACATTAATGGGGTCTCAATCCACTCACCCGTCCGCGGGTATAATACTCTCCAAGATAGCGGTACGGGCAGTCCTGGATAGTATCCTCACCAAAAAAAACTACTTTAATTAAATGCCTAGCTTTCATTGCATTTATTTAATGGTATGGGCACGATAAAATAATATACTTACTTTTATTTTTAAATTGCTCCGACACCTGTCAAAAAATCTATTTTTCTTTCTTTCTTTCTGTCTGTACGAAACCTTATCGAGCGGCCATCTTGCCGCAATGTTAAACATCCTGCAAATAGCTCGTGGCTCGATCAGAATGTATGAGGTGTGAATTTGATTCGTTTTTTCTACACGATAGACTAATTAAAATATTAAGTTTTATATGTCATTTAAAAAAGCATATAATCTAGTTTGTTACTGTATGTCTTAAAATTATACATTCTCAACTATCTCAAATATTTTTTATTCAAATTGGATTTACATTTTCAAATACATAAAAAACAGAACTGTTACAAGTTTAACCTTTTTTTTGTATTTAAATTTAGAAATATCTGATCTAAATAATAAGTTCAAACTGCAACGTTTTAGCTATCCTACACATATTTTTCTATTGGTAAGTTGTTACTCGTATATCTTTTGTAGTTTGTCCACAAGACCGTTTTAATCGCTAAGGTCGCATAGCGCACGGAGGTCATATTTCAGCTGCGCGAGCGTGGACGGTCAAACGCAATGTAGTAAGTCTGAGGCACGGACTGGTGAGTAGTAATACAAGAAACGTGTTTAAAAAAAAATACGGTGGCCGGTTTTTCATTGTTTTTTTTTATGAATCGGCCCTACATACGATTGGGCTTCATGCAAGCCAAAAATATGTTATAGTAAAGGGTCAATTTGTAATATTAAATATCGAAATTTATTTACTGAAAAAAGCGTAGGCTATGAAATAGCCAGATCTAGAATCAAACACAGGAACACAGTAGAAACAATAAAGCCAAAAATAACCAAAAAAATATAATAATTTATATTCAAGACGGTAGTTAAAAAATCAGGAGGCATAGAGCATGCGATTACCGAGAAATTATTACAAACTCGTTCCCAACTCCTGAGTAAGAAAGGTGCAATAAATTAAACGCGAGCGCTCACAAAAGACTGCTCGTGAATGGGACCACCACATTGTTCTGTCAGTTCAGACAAAGCGTCACTGCGATTAGCCAGCATACGACTCATTATAATTAACTTGCGGATTTTATGAGGCCTGTGTATGCTGCAGATTTTGTTTTGGGATTGAAAAGAAAATCTAGAATGATAGTTCAAAATGAAAATTCAACGAATGGAGTAAAACATTTGTATTTTTTGAACGTGTAGTATAAAAATGGTATTCAGTTTTTCTAGTATTGCAGCGTTATCAAAAGTTTGGCAGGTGTTTGATTATTCAGATTTTAAAATTCAAACAATAATATTGAATTTATGTTTACAGAGCTATTGGAATTTTTTGTCCAAAACTGACATCCAGTTCAAACATTCAACACTGAAAACTGACCGTTTAAAAAAACACACCAAATCCACTACAAAATGAAGTCCAAATCCGTAGGATCGCAAAGGCTAACTCGCCAACGCGAATTCTCGGTTTGGCGACTCAACGCATCGTGCTGCGGTGCGACAATAACAGAGTTAATGCGATTAGTCGCAGCGCTAATAGCCGGCTTTACCGACGTGGCGGTAAATCAGCGACCCGCAGGTGTTCCACTTTATCACAATGTTCACGTGAACTTGGAGGAATCTGGAGAAGAAAAAGTCTTCCTGGAAATCTGGAAACTTGAAACGGAAGACGAACATAATCGTCATGCTTAGGGTCTTTGTGGCCTTGGTTTTGCTGTTTTTACACAACATATTTGTTACACGTGTCAAGGTCGTCATTGAATCCTTGTTTTCAGTGGAAGGAGTAAGTTAATCGTTTGAAATATAATATTTACGCAGTGTCTGTAAGAAACACAACAGTGATCTTACTTCTTTTTTTTTAAATGAATAATAAAAAGTAAATAAAATATTATCACACAGTCACAGCTTGGGAGGCGTATCTACAATCTGCTTAACGTTATCAGGTTCACTTTCCACTTTTATTTTTTTTAAGTTTTGTTGCATTTTTACAAATCAAATCATATCAAATTATTTTATTTCACATAAACCAACGTGGGCACTTATGAAACGTCAGAACCTAGGTGCACGGTTCCAATTGGTTGTTTCCTATGGAGAAGAGCACCTGCATTCTAATTAAAAAAATCACCACAATCAGCATACAATCCAATTTACAATTACACAAAAAAGCAATATCACACAACTTAAGAAATAAAAATAAATTACAACGAAGACAAGCTCGTACTAACTACGGTAAAAAAACCATACTGTTCGAAGGAGCACAGCTGTTTAATGACCTGCCAAATGACGTAAAAGATTGTAACAACATTAACTCATTCAAAATTAAACTAAAAAATCATATTCATAAAATGTAGTCATACCGCATACCTATCAATTAATGTTAGCAACTTCTTACCTACTTATATTTATTTGTATAACTTCACCAGCATGCACCTGAGGCAAAATGCATTTCATTTAGATTTAAGCAATTACTTTGTATCTCATTGTAAGTGAACCTATTTATTGTCCTTATGAGAATAAATTCTTTAAACCTAAGTGCCGGCAAGAAACTCCACGGTTACTCTTTTAAAAATAAGGGGCTTTTACAAAGTTTCCAATTACAGTGTTGATAGATATGGAAGGACAGTGTGGGCCTGTCAACAAGTAACAGGTACTCAACAAAATATACATAAAAAGGTCCACAAATCTACAGTGTACAAGTTAGGTCTACAACGTTCTCACATTCACAAAATATAGAAGAATCTATATAAAAATAAAAGCCTATTTAGACCAAATGACATACAGGAGGAACACAACAACTGGGTAAAGTCTTAAGTTGTACTGTTAAGGGTCTGCGCGATGGATATTGCATTCGATAATAGAGCTATAATAGGTGTAGGCGTTTCTTCAAAGGAATGGTCATTTGATGATTTCCCACAAAAAATAACCCCTGCAATAAACCGTCTATGTCTATTACCTACTTCTCCGTATATTTCTTGGGCCATTATTGTAAAATTATATATACACGTACAAATAAAATACCATAATCACGAATTGATTGGCTTCCCCGGTCTGCTGAGTGTTCACAGCCGCGGAAAGGAAGGTGATTGGTGGTAATGAAGTCGAAAAACAAATGTTAATTCAGTTCGTTGGGTTTTAGAGACTCCCACAATGTTTGGTCAGTTTTCAGAATAAGTACTTACCTGGTTTGTTGTATATTTGTTTCAAGGGTACTGGGGAATTGTTATTATGTAACCAGCCTAAGCTGGTTAGCTTAATGTTACTCTTTATTTAATACTTTTTGCGTATAAAGCTGTTTATATGTTAGTTTTCATCCGTGATTATCCTAACTTTTAATCAGTGTGTATGATTATTATTAAATACAAGTTCTCAATCGAAGAGCGGGAGAGGATGTAAAAGTAAGTCATATTTTCATTAATAACTTTCGTATTCTGATATTCACTGAAACTTATGAAAATTCTATTTTCAGCGCAAACCGCACAAACAACTACATTCAAACGAAAGGCAATCCGATAATTTCAACCTAAGGCAACATAAGAAATATAATTTCCTCAAGCCATTCGGAGTACTACATACGTGACTCCAAACCTTACATTAGATCGAAAAGGAACTACTTCCAAACTGTGCACCCACATCCTACAAAAGAAGTAGACCAGAACCGAATAACGTGGTGTAACAAAGACGCAAAAGCCGAAGTTCCCGAAGCAGGAAGCGAAGCTGCGGACAAACAATTTGAGAAGGAATCAAGAGTCCTTAATGGATAGAAAATGGATAGTATAGTGAAGTGCGCTGAGAAAACATTGGACCGGATTTTGCATAGTCAGTGGCGAGGAGTTAGGGAGACTGGATGTGTTCATATTAAAAAGGCGAATGGTATGTTTTTGCTTTTGAAGGAGCTTTATTTCCATATTTACAGATTTGCATGTTGACTGACACCTGTTGCCTACATGTGAGTAGAAGCATTTCCTTTTTTCGGGCAAAATAAGACTGGCTAAAATATAGCTAGTACTTTACACTTGGCTTAAAATCTCTCGATTGAAACCAATTACTATGCCCTCTACAATATCTCGAGTTTCTAATTTTGTGTGAGTAATAAGTGTGTGAGCTGAAACATTTTGTTCCCATTGATAAACTGGCATTTTTGGAACGACACAGTGACTTTAAGGTGGAAGCAAAACATTACAATATAACTGTCTCTTCTAGCAATTGTTTTCTTTGTACCAGGCAATCGTGGCCTTTGGAAGCTCGCCAAACACACAGAGAGATGAAATTTAATACGGGACGCCATTGAATATTTATTTATGATAATATATAATGATTTATGCCTGGACTGCTTACGGTTAATAATTTTTCGTGCTCTCGTGATGTAACGAAACTTTGCGAAGATGAATGATATGACAGCGCATGTATTGTTGTTTAAGGATGAATAGAGGTCGAGACTTGTTACTTACAATCACTTATGAGTATTGTTTTTCGGGGCGTTCTGGTTTGTCCTTGATAGAAGATTGTTTTATGCTTGCTGAGTGCAGCAGACTTGTTTGGCAGACAACTGTATTTTATTAAAGAGGCCTCGTATACTTGTATGTAAATAAAACACTGGTATTCAGCAAACCCCATCACAGTTTGGAAAGGCTTAACAAACGATGATGAATTCTACGTTTTGCCGCCATAGACAAATCGGGATTTAGTCGGTAGACAATATCGCCAAACATTGGTCACAACTCTCAAGATTTCAATCATAATCATTTTGGTATATATGAAGACATCAAACAAGAAGCTTGCACAGAATTATGAGACAAGACGTTACTGTACCTACCTTAGAAACAGTTTAGCGTCAACAACACGATACTGTTAACTAGAAAACTTTGATATTGCCGACGTGTAGGCAAACAGCGATACAAGTGAAGTAACAAGTGTAATAGGAACTGTTGCCAACTTGGACGAAGTGGACTTCATAGATTGGCAGATGAAGTGCGCCTGTCTTATTGGAATCATGGAACAAGTATGTATATTATTCCATTTTAGGAAGAAATAGGGTATGTATGTACTTGTTTATAAAGCATTATTCCGGCGGCGTTATTGCGTAGCACAGTTACAATGGCGATACCATTCATTTGGCAGTTCAATAACATTTATTGCGTTATTCACGTTGCTGAGTAGACGAAGTTTTCAAACATATGAAGCAATTGATCAGAAATTTCGTTCAAAATCCGACGGATTGTGTTTGAAAGTGTGTTAGCAATTGAGGTGCTGGTCTGGTCATGTTGGATTTGTGTCTGTAAAAGCACTGATTATACGAGTATAAAATACAACAAAATCAATGCTAGTCTCGGGACATACAAATTGAGTACTCTTCTCATTTTGTGGGTAGAAAATTACAGAGGATAAATATCATTCACCGTATTCGTAACAATATTCCCTAATAATGTTTTCCGAAGGTTTTCCGTTTACTTGAGGTTGTTTGTTTACCGAGTTGTAGTTTACGGTTTGTACCTAAGTATTAGAATAAACGAAAAAACTTTCCTCAAAACAAACATCAAAAAACATTTAATTTTTCTCATTCAAAATCTTCCTTATTTCAATACGCATTCATCCTACAGATGTCGCCTCTACTTTGAAGTATTAAATAATGGAAAAAAGGAAAAAATACTTCATTAGCAAGCTGAGGAAAACGACAGCCGAATATAATTCCACTGGAGTGAAGTTGAGTGTGGGTAAGCCGTGTTTAACGCGAGAAGTAGTCTAAGGGTTCGGACACAGAAGCGCGGGAATAACCGCGCTGGCGAAGACGCGACAGCGAGATGGATTGACTGTCATATCGTTTTCAATGCCTGCAAAGGCCACTACAGTTCGGTCGCTGAGAGAATGCGTTCTTGACACCCGTCAGTTTCATACAACGAATACGTGTTTTGCTAATTTGGTCTTTATTAGTTACTAGAATTGTCGGACTGTAAGTTAGATGTATCTATGTAAGTCAACGTAGCCTTAATAATTGTATATTTAGCAATAAAGTTTTTTGATTGAGCCACAAGATACAAGCGACCGAATAAGTCTCAATAATTATATGTACTGTTACTTTCTGATTAAAATAAATACGTTATTATTGATCCATCATTGCATTCTTAGTAAGTTATATATACTCGTATATCTATGCCTGCTGTTGTAATTTCTTGTAGGTATGCATTTCATTCAATCCACATTCTTTTAGGTATACAGTCGATATTAACTAATTAACTTTTCATGTTTATTTTTTCATTCTTCTATTTTCAGATTATTGCCTAAAATTTGGGTTTTTCACGAAAATCGCTATCGAATCCGCTGCTGTCACCCCAAAGTGGCCATCGCCTTAATTCCTGGAGCCCTGAGGCCTCTCTTTTATTTTACGTTTAATATTATTCTGGTACGCTAATATTTGATGGGAGATCGGGCGGTTTTTGTTCGCAATCAAAGGTATTCGCCGCGTAAATGCGAAATAACTTTTATGCTGTATAACGCAGGCTTCTTTTCACATCTAGTTATGTTTAAATTTTGAATTTAGATATTCTTCTGATATTATAAGTACCAAATTGTAAAACCGACCTCAAATAACATATTTTTTTTCACTTATAAACGTACCTTTTAAACGTGAAATTAGAAATTCCAACTTGTAGAGTACAAGCCGGAATTTTTAATTTCGACAGGAAGGTTAGTAACTAAAATTTCATGCAAACTTATGTATGAATTTTTTATTGTTATTTAAACTTCTTAAATTTAATGTCCAGCGACAATAGCTACCGTGTAAAACAGTAGAATAGGATCCAAATCTTTGATTTTATTAGTCAAAAGCAAACAGTTCTGTAGTTCTCTTTGCTTACAAAGTGCTGCCTGTCTGTAACCAGCCTTACTCTGCAACACAAGTGTTTCCTAGCGGAAATACGATGACATTTCTACTGAAAGCAACTCATTCAATCGTAGTTACTGCAACTTGAAACTTGACGCAAACTTGTGGTTCCCAATGGTGTCAGGCAATAGAATTTAGTTTCTGCTGCTTCATATGACTTAATGTGTGATCTCTAACTTATGTAGAGTAGTAACTCAACGAAATCAATCGGATACAAACTTGAAACGAACTAAAAATAGCTTAGAATGCTCGTATTACCAAAATTATAAATAGCTTAGAATGATCGTACTACCGAAATTATAAATAGCTTAGAATGCTTGTAATACTATAATTATAAATAGCTTAGAATGCACGTATTACCAAAATTATAAATAGCTTAGAATGCTCGTACTACCGAAATTATAAATAGCTTAAAATGCTCGTACTACCGAAATTATAAATAGCTTAGAATGCTCGTATTACCAAATTTATAAATAGCTTAGAATGCTTGTACTCGTATTACCAAATTTATAAATAGCTTAGAATGCTCGTATTATCAAAATACAAATAGCTTAGTATGCTCGTATTACCAAAATTATAAATAGCGTAGAAAGTTCGTATTACCAGATCAGTATGTGTACCTAGTTTTCTCTGGACTACGGTTTCCTAGAAGAGCGGTAGCCGTCATATAATGGCCGCAGTGACGGCGCTCATGAATATGTTGGCAGCGAGGTTGGACTTTATGGTATGAAAAACGCTCCCTAGGAAAACACCAATTTACTTTCATAAAGTTTCAGTCACGTCATTCGCCGGTAAATTTCAGACGCTATGTGGCAGCCACTGCTGTTCTAGGAAACTGTAGCTTTACTGATTCGACACTGAGCGGACGTCCACACGGCGCTGCGCTGTACCTAGATACACGTCAACATGTGCCAACCACCACCAACCGTATGAATAGTGGTCCATACGGTTACAAACAAAAGCAGTATGAATCCGCCATGTGATCCCAAAATGATATAACAAGATATTATACTGATGTTCACCTTGTGAACGGGGTCAGATTGACATAATCATAGTTAGTCACTGTCCGATTGCTGGAGTCACACAAATTTATGTAAAAAAAAAAACTCTAGAAATCTTTATAAATACAATGTATTTCTAAAAAATAAACGATTTATTTAATTTTATTTGAACGCTCCTGAAAGTTTTTATTGCAAAAGTACTTCTCCTCGGTTTGCAGAAAAAGTTAGTGTTCAAAATACGTAAGAAGGTACCATAGTTTTGTTCTGACAACAAAAATACCAAGGTACACGCTACGTACGATTTTCGTGGAGCAACTGAAAGTTTCCCGCCTGCACACAACCTAAGTGTCTTAACTGCGTACCTCGCGCTCGGCCTGTTAACTTTAAGTGTCTTTGTAACAAATAGTGACAGATTGCTGGCTCGTTACTGCGCTACAATAACCCAGTTTCGGGACCTAGGTTCTAGGTTCTATTGCTATTTATGACGCTAGTAAGTAAAGGAAACAAACGGCACTGCCTAATATGTTTTGGGTATTTGCTTGTAGTTTATGTAGTTATTTTTTATTAGCGCTTATTAAGACACAAGCCATGTGTGCTCGATGAGATTTCCTCAGGGTAAAATGACAAAGTTCCATGCAAACTGTCAACTCCTATGGAAGATTTTGAGAAAATCCTTCCTTAGTGCTTATTTTCATTATTTATGGAACTTCTATGCACAGGCTTCTAGATCCAGCGGCTTAGGCTGTATGTAATAGTCAGTCTGTATTTTTTTTAATTTTATTAAGTAGGGTTTTGTGTAATGACATTTTGTGGTCATGCTCACTGAAATGTCTCACTGTTGGTGGCGCGTGTGTTGGATCATTCGGTTCCCTACAAAATGGTTGAGCTGGATGGTGCTGATCCACGCGTCATGTTCGTGAACGGGCGCCGTCAGTTGAGACTGGTCATCTCTTAACTGCCACGGCTTATTTGTTATTATTCTTATTTTTTGATTTCTTTTTTAATATACATTTTATTTTTATTTTATTTACATTGTTCTCACATATAAAAGCAACAACAATAATGTACCAACGATTTTGTAATATCTTGATTTAAAAAGAGTGTCCTTGGAGTTTCTTGCCCGTTCTTCTCCATAGAGATCTACGTTTTGGAATGGGCAACTAGCTTCAACTTTCTGACTAACTGACCGACTCTTTGACAATTCAAAAGTGCCTGTAAATGGTTTAATTGAAATAAATGCTTTGAGTTTGAGTTTTGAGTTTGACAGAATATAGCTAGGTCTTTTGAAAACAGGACAACATAGAGTTGCCTGTATTTACCCAGATTGAAATCTAAAAAGGTTTTATGTCGATAACTTGCAAGAAAATCCTTAGCTATCAGCAGATAAGATGTTCCCTTATCAAAAAAAAAATCGGCTACTTCCCATGACCGCCTTTAGAGATTATTACCCGTCACGGGCTATTTATAATTATTTTGCATTCTAAGTACTTCCTGCCGACGCGGTACATGCAGACATTTTCTTTAAGCTCAGTGACCTAGTTTGTAATAAGTTGATTAAGAGGCGAGAATTATTAATACAGCTTTGTGAGAACTTAGGCGAAGTTTATGGGTTAGGTTGGCAGAACATTGAGTTATAAAGCCCGACTACAAAAAAAAACCCTGCCTGTTAAAAAGTATTCAATTCGAACTAAAAAATTCTGAACGTGATAAGTAGTGTTATTGAGTTTTACGATTAGGAATTTCTCAGTAGTAGCACGGACACCTAGTGGTAACGGCCGCGACTTACGAGTTGTAGGTCGTAGGTTCGAACCCAGACAGGCGCTTTACTCTGTGTAACGTATTTCATCACCACTGCTCTCCAAACCGTGCCGAAAAAACATCGTGAGGAAACCGCATGTCCTAGAACCAAAAATTCGAAGACGTGATATCTAGACGGCGTGGGCCCGCGTGGTAGATTAAGGCCCACTCCCTCTCAAAAAGAGGAGGCCAGTGTCCCAGCAGTGGGAACATTATAGGCTGATTATGCTTATGCTATGTTTAATGGATGGTTCGCCTCTAAGTATTACACGGGACTTAAACATAACTGGTGAAAACGCCATCTGCTGGGGGTTTATATAACTATATTAGGGTTAGCATGCAGTCTATCCGTATGTAGTTGGATACCAGTGTTTAACAGGAAGCGACTGCCTATCAGACCTCCACAGCCCAGTTACTAAGTAACACGATACCCCTTAGAGGAAATATTAGTGAACGTACAATTACATCTCTGCATTGCCCTTCTGGGAATACTGGCGTGATCCTATGTTACCACTAGGGTTTGATTTAGGTATCAAGGTGTACAGGACCTTCCTTGGTACGCTCGTGTAAGCACGGGATATATACAACAATGAATCATGTCGCGGTAACAAGGACATGACAATTTATAAACTAGATTTACCCCTGGCCCGTTTAAAGATTTTATATTTTGTGGATAAAACTTAGTGTACCTATGTTCTTTTTCAGGTGCCAAATTATCAACAAATTCAGTTGAAAAGATTAGAAATGTCGTCAATAGACAAAGATGCCAACAAAAACTTTTCTATTATATATCTTTGCTTAAAGTGGCAATACTTGGGGGAGGTATATGTATGCCCATCTTCATCACAGCCCCACTTCACCCACTGCTGGGCATCGCCCTCTCTTTTCTTGTGCCACGCCCCATACGCCTTTGCCAGCCTCATCCAGGTTTTACCCGCAATGGCAACAGTATTGTCCGCCCAACTCACCGGCATATGACCAGCACTTCGTCTTCAAGTCCTTGAACGCCACTCGGTTATAGCTTCACTCCACCTGTCATCACTGCGCTTTGCCAGGTGTCCTGCCCAACTCCATTTGAGTTCCATACTCGTATATAATATATGTCCGTCAGTAGACATATTTTAGCTGGTGATGATGATCTTTGATAAGTCAGAGGACATCTTTTTTCCTGAAATTATTTAAAGACAGTTAGGTATAATTAGAAAACTAAAGGAAAACTACGTAAAATGTTTGATAATAATACTTAAACACTAAACAGTGTACAGTGACCGCCATTACTTTTGTTACAACAAAGTGCTACAATTAACATAGAATTTATGTGAGGGTGAAACAAAGTTCTCTAGTTAGGATTTTTAAAGGGCAAGAACTAAAGGAGGTCCTTGTCAGTAGTGTTTAAAATTATACTTTCAATGTAGAAATAAGTGTTGGCAATATAAGATGACCAAAATTCCATTCTATTCTATTCTATTTTTTATTATGGCAAGCAAAGCCGATGTCGATTATTCTGCCAATATCTAAAGTGCATTGGAAAAGCAAATATTCATTATTATAAATTAAAAAAATTAAATCGATAAAATCTACGATGATACAGTTGAACTTAATGAAGATCTTGTGGGGTTAGTACTGGACTGAAACAAAGAAAAAGATAAAATTAGATATTATTGATTATAATTATTAGAACATTAAATATACATATACCACATCCACAATACACAGAATATTTGGGGAAACAAATCATAACTTTATATTATTGTGGCGGATGAAAATCATCAGCGCTACAAGCAATTCTTGAGAGGGATATGTTAAAAGGGAGGAGAAATTAATCAGAAGAGGGATCTTAAATTTAGGGATACGTTTATACAGATCTAGAGGTGGGAACATAAGATGACCAAAATTACATTGTAGCTGGAGATACTTTGACAGACAAAGTGATGGCAGGTGACTTAAAGTAAACACTAAACTTAACTGGAAAACGCAACGACGTAGGATGACCAACAGCACTATGGATCCACTATCGGCATACAATTGAGGCATCATGAACATCATAAATGAAGCACAATAACGCAAAAAAAAGTGTAATAAATAAAGAGAGATTTGTTCCAATAATTATCTAAGTTAAAGCTGTTGACAAAGAGTAGAAAAAATATTGATTAGAAGTCTTAAATATGTAGATATGATTACCAACGATAGGCACTGAATAATAAGTTCACAAGAAACAATAAAAAGACTTCAAACATAAAACTAAATAAATTTACTAGGAATATAATTGAAGAACAGGACAAGAAAGACACTTTTAAATTCGCTTTCAATTACAAACGGAGACAGTGAAATAAAATATGTTCATAATAAAACCGCTACTCAAAAGGAATACCAATAACATACAGCTTATGACAACCATTCTCATAATTTACCTACCACTAAACAAAAGAGAAACGCACTTTTACAAACCACATATCATCGTAAAGTGACCCACAAGGAAAGCCTAAAGTAAGCCAGGAAATATGGCACTCAAATAACTCATGAGAAATGTACTAACAAAACAAATAGACAAGGAATTGTAGTCGAAGTTCACGGAACATTAAACACCCTACTGATATGTATTAGCCAGTAACTACACAATGGAGCTCTTTATTAGTACAAGATTAATGGAAGAAGTTTGGGTGAATGATAGTAGGTAGGTAGGTTTTAGGTCATCTTGGTGAAAACATTCGGTCTTTTTGCACCTTTGTTTGGTTTATTTATGACGGTTTAGAACGATTAAATAGAACTGCTAACGTAAACGAAGTAAAAGGAGAACGAGTATGTAAGTATCGTAGCGGTGGTGTTCTGTAGTTTCTGCTTACCGCCCTTGGAAAAAGGCGTGAGTTTATGTATGTAATGTGTTAATAGAATTGTTATTTCTTTACGCAAGAAAACATAGTTTTTGAAAGGCTAATTTAAAAAATAATATAATTGTCTGACAGATTGTCAAGCTCATACGTCGTTCTTTGATTGGTGGCTGATTTTTCAGTTACCCAATCACAGCTAGTTACAAACATGGGTTTGACAAACTGTTAGGTAGCAAATTTTCGTCTAGACTAGCCATTCAGAAACTTACTGGGTGTTATATTAAAAAAAAAAAAATACAATTAATTCCAAAAAAAAACACTACGAAATGAAAAATAACTTTAATTTCGGAAGTTGGTGTCTTTGGTTATTGAATTCCTAAATTAAAGTTATTTTTCATTTTGTAGTGTTTTTTTTACTACATGATATGTAAATACCTAATAGTGACAGGAAGTTATTACAACATTATCAATGAATACAAAGTGGAAAAAATACGCATTATTAAGGATAACTCAAAAACTACTGGTCAGATCTTGATCTATATGGGACCATATGAAAAGTACCAGCTTTTAAATAAAAAAAGAATCATCAAAATCGGTTCACGTACAAAGAGTTCTGAGTTAAATCACAAAAAAAAATACAGTTGAATTGCGAACCTAATCCTTTTTTTGAAGTCGGTTAGCAAGTGAATTCTTCTCACCTCCGGCCGTTTAATATTGTAACTAAAATATAGCCATTTTGATTTACATAGCTTGATATTTAGGGCCTGTAATAAAGGAGTATTTTCTTCTTGAAAAATGTAGGTAAGCTTTATACACCAGCTAACCTAGGTACATGGCTAGTATCTGGCCACACCTTTCTGGTACAACCTGTATATGAAGAGACAGACTTGGCTTAGGTATATAGATCTTGTTGCGGAAGAATCGAATGTTCCCGCGACCCCCGGCGTAGGTGTAAGATCGAACACCGGCGTGGTTTTTAGTCAGTAAGAGTCTGACAGGCCCCGCCGGCCCCCAGGGCGGAAGACATCCTTGGGGATTTTCCACCGCGGATCAAAAAGAAAAAGGATGTATATAGATCTTTCAGAGCTTCTGTAGATGTTGCAAACATGTTAAAATTGATGATTATGTATTATTAACTTCAATAAATTACAAACTTTCCGAATACCTTAATTAGTAGGTACACGTTTGCTTTGTATTTAATATAGTTGGGTAGTAGGGCTTACCATAAAGGAAACCCCTGACTACTGCTACTTGGAAAGTTTAGAGGGATAAATTAAAAAAAATACATTCGTAAATGAAAAGTTAAAACAGCAGACTACTATTTTTTACCGACTATTTTACAGTACATTGGTTGCTATTTCGTAAAAAAAAAACCTTATCGAGCCACACATTGTCGTAAAATTTTATTGTTTCAAGTCTGCAAACTTAAACAAAGGGTACATACGACAATGACCCTTGTAACTTACGATTTTCACAGCTGTGTTTTGCTAAATTGGCGTATACAGAACTTGGGTTATTCGGGACGTCAAATATAATATTATATTTTGGAGGGGAGCAGACACATAAGGTATTTAATAATTACTTATTACTAAGGGGACTACATGACCTAAACGCAAATTTATAATGCCTAAAAATATATGATCCACTGCAGTAACCAAAATCAGAAAAATATATGATATTCGTCTGGATATATGCTAGTTAGATAGTGTGTTGAAAACATAATACAATGAACTTGAGATGATAGAAAAAAATCACGAATATACCTCTAAAAAATATTTTAAAATTAGTTTAAAAACCATACTAATATACATGCAAACATTCAGATTTTTTGTCAGATTATTCTACAAGTAATATACTAACGTAATAGTGTTTTAATTTTTTAGTCCAATGAATAGATTTTTTGTAAATCCATAATTGCTTCATATTTTGCAATAAATTACCAGTGTTGTGTCATCGCGCGTCTCTTTCTTTTCTATGCAATCCGACAGTGACCGCGCTTTAGGTCTTGCAAGCCTATTAACCTAGAATTAATAGCTGTCAATTAAGTTTAGATTTCGTTTTCGTTTTTCCATTCCATCAACATTATCACGAGTTTAAAATACCCTCCATATTTAAAAGAACCTTAACGACTTTAAATTTTAATGATATTAAGCGGACGCCTCCCACAATACGAGTCATTGGAAAATAATAGGAATTCCGCTTGGGAATTACTGTAAAGACCCATCTCCGATTGTTGAACCTCAATCACAATTCAATCACGGTCTGTTTTCATATCAGCCGATCGAAATATCATTGGAAATGTCGCGAGCAGGACGACCGCGGCCGGAATGTACGCGAGAGGTAAGAAGACGGACCCGCTTCACTGTCAGTTCCGTAGATGGATGACCAGTTAGGGTTCCTTCCTGTGCCCTAATTACGTTCACACTATCAATCACAATCTGAATCATTTTGAAGGATATTGCTAATCCATTGCTTCATATGTTCGAAACATTTGTCTCCTCAACAACGTAAATAACGCAATGAATGTTGTTGAACTGCCAAATAAAAGTTATTCCTACTGTTAGTGTATTACGCAATTACCCCGCTGGACATCTTTTAAGTAATTGATGTCATAAGTAGCTCATTAATTTATTTGGTTTTGATTACAGTTCGGTGAGTGCGGAGCAATGAAGCGTATTGATGGCAATTTAAGTTGAGCCTGCCCAGAAATCGTCAACGAGTTTGGCGCCTTCAGAAGCATCATGTTGGCTCGAATACTCACTAAGTTACTATTTGGAACAACTATGCTCATAGATGAAGCTATAAAAGCCTGAGTAAACAGGTAATGATAGGAACAAAATGCTGGCCCGTTTCCTCAAGAGCAATCATAAAGTATCCCGATTACTAGTCAAAAGGGAAATCCTTACAAGCGTCTCCTCTCGACTATAATCCCCGTATATTTCCACACATGAATGGGCTGCAGCGAAACCATTTCCCGTCGCCTCCTGAAACGATTTTCCTTAAGATCAATATTTTTTCGGTACATACTCCAATTTGGATGGTTTACTCGTCATTTAAATTGAACGGAATTAAATTACGTGTTTTTTTTAATACAAAAGAGTCTGAGATGGTACTAACAGGCAGTATCATCAAAGGATCTTATGTCTGGAAGCCTTTATTAAATGTTATTTACATAATGTTGAGTCATGTTTCTTTGGAAAAGCTTCTAAGTTTATTTTAGCGTAATTTGAGCGGATGAAGAACAACGTTTTGATTGAAGTACGGTTCTGATGTTGGAAAATGAACAAGGTGTAATTAGGTAGATTGGCAAACCATTTATTAATGGTAATTATTGTCACCTTAGAACATCTATCACCCACAGGATTGATAATGTGCTGGTGTCATTAGAGATGACTCGACGTTCAAAAGTCTCATTTATCCGTAATTTCATATATATTCAAATGGGAACACAGTGGGTAAAATATGATATAATTTAAATATGTTATTAGGTCGAATATACTACCTATTTACATGATGTCATATTCTGAGACAATTCTAGTTCAGTTACAATTAACTCAATTGAATTCCGAGTAAAATGAAACTTGAACTACATATCTAATTGTTAAATTGGTTTTATACGCAAAATTGTCCTTTTGGTTTTACTATGTCCAAGTGACATTGAACTTTAGGGTAATAAAGCTATTACGAGGTCGACTGTACTACCCTGAGTAAACCTTTGGGGCCATATTCAATTGTCCCAAACTCTCCCAGTACAACAAGTACTTGATACAATCGTACCTCCAACTCTTCTCTCTTCAATTCCATCAAGTGGCATCAGATATAAATCGTATAAAATTGCGCATTATTCTAGTCAGTCGTCAGGAACTCTGAACGTGTCCGTTCCGCAGTGGCTGAGGCGAAGGATTAAGGTGTAAGGTGCACGGAATAAATCGATTCCAAACACGTATTACGTACTGTCGTATCGACAAGTGGTTTTGGGATGGAATTTCTTTGTCTTAAATGTTTTTTATTCAGATTAGCGTCTTTGAAAAGACTTTTTTTTTTGCGCGGAAGGCTTTTGTCCATTATTATTATATAGTAATCTACAACTGTGGATATATATAGATATAGGTATAGATATAAGTATATACCTCTTCAATTGTGTCATGACAATCAATTCTCCCCGCATTGTACATGACCTGATGAGTGGCTACTCACAAAGCCTGAATAAGCGTGCAGAGAGAGCAATATTTACTGTAAAAAGTATTATATTTTTTGTTTTTTTAAAAACAAAAAACAAAAAATTAATTATATATATATATATATATATTTATTATTAAATATTAATTATAGTTTGTTTATTATATTATTTTCATTATTGGGAATATGAGGACTATGTGGGTCATTGTTTCAGTTATATTCTTGATCTGGCAGTTTAAGTAGTTTATGCGGCCAACCCAAATGTCCTTTCTTTGGTATTGTTCGTCGAATCGTTGAGCTCCTTAAGTTCTGAGTTGAACTGCACGATTACTGACAAATGCGTGCACTGACTGGACAGGTCCACTTAATCTGTGTGGTTTTTTCCTCAAAAGACCATTTCAGACACCAATCTACATGGTCTTCACTTGGTCTGACCAAGATTATGTCTGGACTTTAAAAGAGACTGTGACCTCTGAGTTTGTTTCGGCCTTACTTCTCAGAGTAGTCAGATAGGAAACGCCAACCTCATCTAGTTTAAAAATATGATTGACGTGTAAAAGTGTTTGTACAAACCTACTTACAGAAATAAAATCATTTATCATTTATCATTCATTTATCATTTATCATTTAGAGTTTGCTGAACTTGCAGTGTACTGACTGTGACCACCAAATACTGATTGTTGGAGGAGACAAATCCTTGAGTGAATGCAATACAGGTAAACGTAGAAAATTATGAAACCACTCCAGTTGGATGAAATGACAAGGTGATGACGGAAGCTGTGATTACTACATGCTGAAGGCTTAGAACCAATTTCTGAAGCCAAGCTTCATTTGATCAAGGTATCCAAATTAAATAAGATCCTAACAGTTCTGAATGCACGTATACTTACACGTCGTTTGATTCGTCACGGTCGAGCAGTCGGATTTATTGTGAAAGTTAGCTAATAAATAGTGTCGCGGCGCCGGAGTCGTTCGAACATGTAGTATTAACAAGTATACGAACAGTTAAGGAGTTGTGGTAGAATATTAGATGACTTGGGTCTTTCATGAGATTAGGTTATAATTTTGTAAAGCTAATGAAAGGTTTGAGCTTAGGAACAAAAAAGTTTTAGTGTTATAGCAGAGAACCAAATTGATACCGCAAAATATTGGTTAACCGATGAACTCGGTAACTAAGGAAGTGTTCATGGCAATATTGGTCCAGTTTAAGTAAAATACACTCGAGAGCAATGAATCCGGGTCACTTAAAGAATGTTAAAAATCTCGGAAACTAAAAATGATAGGTTAATGCAATAAATTGTATTTAATAGACAATGTAATACTCCTTAAATGAAGGTATTAAAACTTCTTAGTTATTGTAAAGTTATATCATAAAAAAATCAAATTTGAAAAAGGGCCACTTTCGAAGATGGAACTACGAAATTACAGCATTTGGTTTTGCTTTTGTTTGTAATCTGTCATTTATGTGGGTACATAAACCATGTTGATAGTGCTCTATATTCATTATTCAAGCTGAAATTATGTCGCTTACGCCTGAAGAATGCACCAGAATACTTACAATGCTGGAAACCGGCCGGAGTCAGCGCTATACAGCCAGGACTGTCGGTGTGTCGCTGTCAACAGTACAAAGAGTTCTCCGACGTTACGAAGAAACTGGTTCTAACCTACGCAGACCAGGAACGGGCAGAACCAGGTGTACCACAGCACGAGAAGACCGATACTTGGTGAACACCATGCTTCGAATTCGCTTTCTCACAGGAACTGAACTCACAAATCGGTTTCGACGCCTCGGAGGAAGTAACCCAAGTGCATGGACAGTAAGACGTCGGCTTGCTGAATCTAACTTAAAACCCCTTAGTTTCCGAGATTTTTAGGATTCTTTAAGTGACCCGGATTCATTGCTCTCGAGTGTAGTTACTACCATCTAATGTTATTAATTTCATCTTCACCTGTATCCTTAACTCAGTAGTGCCATTTGGCGGCAGTAGAAAATTCTAATAATAATATGATATGGTGTTAGCCCAACCGACACCAATGTGAGTGTGGTGTTTTCCACAACATGATCCACTTGCTGAAATGTCTCAAGTATCCATAAACCTGCATCTTTGAAGATCTAATGAAACCACTAACGCTGCTTATAACGTGGCCGCCTACTGTGTCCAGCTAATCTAAAAAGTACCATCGACACGAAAAGAAAGTCTTCCCTTGACAATCTCTTTAAAAACTAACCAAATAAAAGGAGAACTATTCAACTTCTTGTAAAAAAATAAAGATACAGCCTATGCCCTTGGGAGAAGACAAAATGAACTTTTCCTAGCCGTTGACCGGTTCTCAAGGCCCTTACAAAAACTTTCGTGAGGGGCTGATATACTGCATTTTCCCTCATTTTCCTCATTTCTCGATCACAGCAATGGATAGGACTCACTTTGATTTATCTCCGAAGTTATGGATCTTTATTCAATAGGTTGAAACTTGCGGTGTCGTTTATCTTCACTTTTTATTACTTGGACAGGTATGAAAAGTAGTATTACCTATCTGCAATACAACTTACTCTGCTGATAGTTTTAAAGCAGATATATCGTTACGTCAACTTTAAAAAACTTTTTTACAAAAAAACAACCGACTTCCAACAAAAACACTAAAAGACGTGAAAAATAACTTTAATTTCGGAATTCGGTGTCTTTGGTTTTGTATTTTCGTGTTTGGCCACCGACTTCCGAAATTAAAGTTATTTTTCACGTCTTTTAGTGTTTTTGTTGGAAGTCGGTTGTTTTTTTGTAAAAAAGTTTTTATTTTTCACTTTTTAGTTGCGGTACCTACCCCACACAAATTCGTATACCACTACTTGGTGTGTAAATAACAGTGACAGGAAATTATTAGCACATCATCCATATAAACTAAGTGGCAAAAATATGGAGTATTAAGGATAACTCAAAAACTACTAGTCAGACCTTGATCAAATTTAAATGGGACCACATGTGAAGCACCAGCTACCAAATACAAAAAGAATCATCCAAATCGGTTCAACCAGAAAAAAGTTATGAGCTAACACACATAAAAAAAAAATAAAAAAAAAAAACATACAGACGAATTGAGAACCTCCTCCTTTTTGTGAAGTCGGTTAATAAAAAAAATACTAACCAGTCGTAGAGTTATTTCTTAATCGCCTCGCTTTCCTTAATTGCCATCCTTGTTTGGCACTCATTTCGTAGAATGGTAGAATATTATGTACGGGGCTTCTGTAACTGACCTGCAAAAACGAAAGTAGTGATGGTTGTATTAATTGAAAGGCATACTAGAGATGCTGTCTAGATCAAGTTTGCCAATAGGGCACTACCTATTGACAAACTTGATCTAGACAGCATCGCGGAAGAGGTTAACGTGGTGGAGAGAAATAAGACCACGTAAAGTGTCTACATAAAAAAGTATAATAGACAAAAATACCTCTTTACTTATTTTTGTCTATTATACCTTTTTATGTTATAGGTAAGTTTATGGTTCAAACATTTTTGACGTTTTTTTTTATGAAAACCAGTTTTAAATGTTAGGAATTTCTTAACTTTTAATACTCTCACCCATAAGCACAATGTTGTGCGGGCAGTACATTCCGCACGTGGGTTCCCAGTAATTATTTTTGCAGAAAGTCACTTAGTTTGAAAGTATTATTTGTAAAGAATGAGTAGATTACGGGTTCGTGAAGGGTCTTTTTACATCCTGTATAGGTCACAATAACATGTCTTTCTACTCTACTCTGCAATCAAATAGCTGCTTTAACTTTTTCAAGGTTGTTTTTTAACTTTTTCCTTGTTGTAAACAAAAACTAAAAGAACTTTAAAAACGAACTAAACCAAAACCAAACATTAGTGGAAAGCAAAGTTTTTAACAAAACGCGAACTATTTATACACCCACACTTATAAGCCGTTTGGGGTACAATTCCCATGATATTATTTAACCATACCAACTTAACTGTGACACTTAGAAGCACCTTTATATCTTATATTTTAAGGTCGGTTTTGGTTTGGTCGGGTTGTGGAAATAAGTTTGTTTAGCCAGGGTCACAGCTGCGAAATGCTAGGTCTACTCATTTGTGGTCATCCTGGCTAAATATCCTGAAGCCAACACTGTAAAGTGCTTTATGTTAGTTATGCGTTATGTAGTTCACTCCTGTTTGTTTTGGGTTTGGGCTGTGGCGTAGTGAGATCAGATGGGAGGCTAGGCTATGCTAAGCTAGCTTATGGCTAAAACCCACTACGGAATGTCATAGCGAAAACGGAGATAGTGTTGTATCTTGTAGAAACAAATGGTGTTCGATAAGCTCTCTGTACCGATATCACATTGAAACAACACAAACACGAGGAAGTTGTTAGAAAAATAATAAAAAAATAGCCCAGTGAGAGTTTGTGACTCTAGTTTAAAAACAAAAACAAAAACAAAAACACTTATTCTGTGATCATTCTTTGGCTATGGAACCTTAAAAAGAAGACTTAGAAAAAGAGGAGATAAAGAAAGAAATATTGTTAGTACTTATTCAGAAAACCTCAAAACAAAAGACTAAAGGCTCTAGAAATCTTCCCAATAACCGATTGCATTATAGAATAAAACAAAACAAAGAACCTAAGGTTATAATAATAAATTCCAAGAATACGGAGCTACAAGAACTAGATAGATAGCTCTGTCGTATTAGTTATGAGCTATCGGCTATACGTGGTCCGGTTTGTAAGCGGCCAGCTAAGGATATTTATGTGAGTGACTTCTTATTCCCTGGTGGATAGAGTGTGATATTTGGAAGACTGTTTTCTGGTAGCTTTACCAACCATCTGGTGTAAAGCAGTCACATGGGCTAGATAAATATTAAAATTCAACTGCTTCATGTGTCTTTTTTTTCACCGATGCCTTTTGGCTATAGAAACATACTTACTGAAATTACGCGACGGAAGTTCGACGTTTGAGAACGAATTACGTCGCGTCCAAAACGTAACGTAAGTACCGTGTAAGCTTAAAAATCGTTCGGGTAGAACTACGAGCTTCTTTGCGACTTGGTGTGGTTGTGTTAGCAACGAACAGTGTTCATTCCATTGACGTAAAATCCCAATGGCCTTTCATGAAAATGAAATAACCACACATTGGTAGGAGAACCAGTGATCGCAGTAGTTACTAACAGATAGGATAACGTAGCTTACGTGTCCGCCGAGTGGAAATATGTGGCCTTTTCTTAACCGCCGTCAAAACAAAAGCACCCGAATGCAAGTGCAGACCACCATAGCCCCATGCATAATTCATGGGCGATCGTGGCGTATGTTACGGCTATTGATTCTGTACGGTGTTACGGCCCCGGACGTCCTGCCGACGGTTTTCAGGTCACCGAATAGTGTCTGTTTTACATAGTGGTTTCTTTAGACGGTTCGTACACACGGCACGAGTTATTTATGCAAACAACTCCAAAATTCAAATGTAAGGGTCACTTGGGAAAAATCTAGATCTATTCCTGCTACTGAGCAGTATTACTGAGTTCTTGATGAAGCCGTATGGAGTCAGTGTAATTATAGGCTCATGAGACATTTCATAGTTACAAATACAAATATTTTATTGAAACAAAAACATTTTTTTTTTGTGTACGTTGATACTGCGTTAGTTTAGTAACTGTGTCGCAATTATTGGCGCCCACCCCAGGAACGAAAGATAACTGAATTCCATAACAACAATTTTGGTTATACTTATAGATATAAACTCGACAAAAACATTTAATAATAATAAAACTAGAACTAGACATTTATTAATAATAGTTGTAGCAGTAGAAGTGGGTGTGTGTGAGTGTGTGTGTGAGGCAGGGCGTGTGTGGAGGTGCGTGCCTCTGTGCGTGTACCTATGTGTATTCAGAAGATGTGATAACAATATACTTTAAGTTTGTATGAGGCTTTCGGTTTCCTCATAAGTCAGGTTTTGGAGACATTTTTTAATTTTCAGTTTACACTCTCGTCGCGAGAGCACAATTTTCAGTTGTGTCTGGAATGTGAACGCACCTGCGACGCCGCTAGTATTACTGTTGTCGATAAGTGGTGGTCACTTAATGTATGTCATGGACATTATTTTTAAATGACAAATGTATTATTATTCCTTTTGTTAATTTGAGTTGTAATTGAACTATTTTATTTGGATTTAATTTTTAAATGATTTTCTGTTCTTAATTTTAGTGAGTCCACATTGAATAATATTATTGTTTATTATGTGAGTTATGTTGTTAATTTTTAAAAGTCCAATGTGTTATGTGTTTTATGAGTGTTTTGTTTTTATTAATTAGAATTATTTCAAACACAATGTAAATTGTGAATAAATGGAATTGAACGATGTGGTTTCTGTAAAGCGACATACCACATTTTTAGTATATTTATATATTTAGCATTGAAAGGGCTGTTTGTGTTCATAAAAATGTGAGGTAAACGAGTGTTATACATTTTCATACTTGAAAATATAATAATAATAATAATAATCGTTTATTTCGGAAATCAGGTTCCATTTTGTTAGTATTACAGTCTTATAGAAAATGTTAGTACGTAAAATATTAAACTAATCGGGCATGAAAGGAGAACCACTCATCTCCTGTTGCAAAGAGAGTGCCACCCCATCCACGCCTGCAGCATTGGTGAATCCCACCGTTCAGACAAGGTCTTCAGGAGAACGTTAGAGGTGATCCGTATCCGACTCAACAATGAAGCGCAGCGCGTGCGCATCACAGCGAGGAAATCCTGTGTGCGCGCTATATAGATTTAGGTACCGGATTATAACAAGAATTGTGGGGCACAACAGCTCCTAAATCTTAATTACATTATATAGAATAAAAGATGTGGTTTTGATGTAGCGAAATACCCCATTTTGTAAATTGTCATCTGTCAGTTTTCTTTCTCGTTCGTTCTCAGTCTTTACGCAGTCTTTAATCAGACCTGGCTCAGTCTTGAAGCAGGCCTAAAGCAGTCATAAGCAGACTTGAATCAGTCTTTATTGCAGTTCTTAACTCAGTGTCTGTGATTTATATTACCCAAAATAATAATAAATTCTGTTATTTTCGGAGAGTAAATGTTTCATTCCTAGTGAATGCAAGTGTTGTGTTTGTGACCTGTTCCCTCCGCTCTCAAATAGTGTAGCGTGGGGCGCCGCAGCCTGCCACTCCTGGACCGGAAGGTCTTCAACGCTGGGGAGCCCGTCCCACGTGTCGGGAGATTCCTCCTGCTGAGCGCGAGGCGCTGCTGAATTTCCACTCACGTGAGTTAACGACGACACGACCTCCACCACGACGGTCCACCTGATTTGCTCGGCATGGCTACCCCATCCTCGTCAAGCTCCACCACTACCTGCCGCTACATATTGCTCCTGATTCCATGCCTAAGCGACCTGAAGCTCCTACTCATCTTTTTATACTTTATGTTTTAGTATTGTACTCTTATTTTTTAATAATAATAATAATAATAACCAACTAGCGTCCGTAGCCTGGCTGCGTTTCGGTGACCTCTTTGGAGAAACCGAAGGTTTTGTCTGTGCAATTATGGACGAAGTTATGATGACAAACAATTACCGGAGATTTATTGTGAAAGACGGCACGGTTGACATCTGTCGGGCATGCCACCGTCCGGGTGAATCAATCAGACATATTATCTCCGGTTGTTCTCGTCTAGCTAACGAAGAGTACTTGCATAGACACAACCTTGTAGCCAGGATTATCCATCAGCAACTTGCTCTGAAATACAGCCTTGTAGAATCGGAAGTGCCGTACTACAGGTATGTGCCCGACCCAGTTCTCGAAAATGGACATATCACATTGTACTGGGATCGATCCATCATCACTGACAGGACTATTGTTGCCAATAAGCCTGATATAGTGATGGTGGATCGATTAGAGCGGCGCGCAATGATTGTTGACATAACGGTCCCGCATGACGGGAACCTCGTGAAAGCCGAGAAAGATAAACAAATCAAGTATCTAGACTTGGCTCGCGAGGTTGTCGACATGTGGGATGTGGACTCAGTGATCATTGTGCCGATAGTCGTGACAGCCAATGGCTTAATAGCCAAGAGCCTCGACCAACACCTGAGGAGGCTCTCGTTGGGCAGTTGGATCAAGGGCTTGATTCAGAAAGCGGTACTTCTGGACACGGCTCGCATTGTTAGGAGGTTCCTCTCTCTGGAGCCCTGACCGCCGGTAGCTTGGACCCTGTTCCCGATACCGGTGGGCTACTATTTTTTATATTATTAAATGTTTTTATATTTTTTATATTCTAATATTTAAAAATGTAATTTATATGTAAATAATGAAATAAAGGAAATAATAATAATAAAATAATTTAATACAACATACAATGTGACTCACAATTAGCCCTCCGGCTAATCGTAACGTTACAAGTACCCATCAGATCCTCCGTCTTAATTACCTTCCAAACAAATGAATAAAAACTTACCTAAAATCCTACTGTAACGCCGAGATCTATAAACGTTACTTAGCACATACTTTGACTAAGCGTTTTTCCTTTCACTGCCGCACAACTGTCAAATTACAAGTACAACATAGAGACGAGAACATTTGTCTAAGTCAAAGCAAGTATGCTAAGTAACGTTCATAGATCTCAACCTCAGTTTAGTTTTTTGCTATACAATCCGATCGGGTAAGCTAATGAACGTTTCCAAGGCTTTGTATTCAATCCAAGTTGATGTATCGTACCGAGGTACAAATTAACTAACAGATATATCTCCTTTTGCGGTTCCAAGTTCGTTAAAAGCTGATTCTAGATGTTAGTCGCTACTAGAACTGTGAACTTGAGAGATATTTTCTAACTGCTATTTAAGCGATTATGATTAGTTGGCTATACTTCTGTAGGAACGCTGACACACTCTTTTTGTATTCAATTGTATGTGCAGCGATCGGCGACGCTAGGTCGCCGGGCGAACTAGCGTCGCCGATCGCTGCGGGCGCTAGCGGGCGGTGGTCGCGGGCGAACTTTGCCCGCGACCACCGCCCGCTATAGACGCGATTACCTCGCATCATTATAAGTACTACTGTGTAATACGTAACGTGATTAAAAGTTATATCCAAATTTTAACAACGTTTAAATTTCTCTCCGTACATACACACACATACACATAGAACAATATACACGCAAATACTAAACTTCCTATGGGAAACACTGGGTGCTTTTAAAAGCTTCTACAATTAGCATTTTCGGTCAGTGGGTCTTCTTAGGGGCGGTTCATAACATACCATAACATCCTACCCGTTTTCCCCAAAGCGTTAGGCAGAGGGGTTACTAGATGTCATGACTTTATTTAGCAGTGAACTTTTACGGCCTAATAATATAAACAAAGGAGTATAAAAACTTCGTCAATGGTATTGTGCGAACATAAAATAGTGATTGCATACAAATCGGTGATGAATTTTGTTTGTTTTTCTTTTACTTCCAAAACAAGAGTTGGTTGTAGTAATAACCTGATTGTGATGTTTTGCGAATGACCCTTATGAATTACATGTTTTATTCCTCGTAGCGGCTATGTAACCTTTCGTGATTTTCCGCTTACGTTTTGGTCTTCAGTAAAGTAACAATAACTAAGGTCTTCGCAGACATTATAATTATTTTATTTCTGCTGTCCAGCACCATTCGCTGTTCTAGTTTGGAGGCTCTTGATACCAATAAAATTATTATTAGTTTAGTCAATTTAGTAATTAATAGCTCATCGAAGTTTGAGACAAACGATTATTAAAAATATTTAAAAAAAAATACATTGAGCTTCAAAATCTTGTATCCCTCTTTTAAAATAGCAATTTTTCCCAAACTATAGAAGTTTTAAAATAAAAATCGTTTTATAGCAAACTTGAACTTTCTTTGAAATTGAAGTTTATTATAGGTACATTAGTAACGAGACTTATCAGTGAACAAAACGCTTGCCCATCCTTATTCACTCCACTGTATGTGTTCACGGATGTAGCGCAATCTTGCTACTCGTTGCCCTCTGTCGAGTATGGGGCCACTTGCTGGTCTTTGGGGCTTCAGGTTTGCTTCAGCAAGTCTTCTTCTCACTGTACTGTCAGTAATGTAGTCTCTTCGGGTCTGAATAAGCTGTTGTTGCATTTCAACTGCATTGAGGTGGCGATTTCTCAACACAGTGGAGACAATATAGCGGTCTTCTCGGGTAGTAGTGCACGTGGGTCTGCCATTAGAAGGTCTCCTCAGATGGTTTCCGGTTTCTTCGTACCTTCGCTTCACCTGCCGGACCGTTCTTAGTGTTATACCCACCATTCTTGCAGTACGACGCATACTGATGCCTAGTTCCAGAAAAGTCATGATGCTTGCACATTCTTCAGGTGAAAGAGACACGATAAGTCAATTTACGTGCTGGAGATACCTTGGCTTTTAAATCAAAATTCTTTGATCAAGAAATAAAATAATGTGAAACAGAAACCAAAAAGTTTATAAAGATTATTCAGCCATTCCTTAAAATAAAGTTATCGACTATAAGGTTTTTAAATTAAAAAAATAATTCTTTCTGTAAGTAAGTAAGTAAGTAAGTAAGTATATTTATTTGTTTTGTTTGTTTATTTGTTTTTTTTTGTTTCTGTAATCCTTTTTATTTCGAAAATATATCTTGTGTACTTTAAAGGTAATTGCAATTTTCAAAGTGTGGTACAAAATTTTGAAGGCTATTGTATTTTAAAATGCCAAGTCCCCAGTCTTTCCAATCAAATCATTGCTATTGGCCACAGTCCAACCGCGTACACTCGAGCGTCCCAATATTGAATTTATACGATTATTAACCTATGGGACTTGGGATCGAGGCAGCGATGGTGCGCGATAAGCGGTCGTTATGTAAATAAGTACTATAGCCTATAATACTGATACAGAATACGACTTCCTTCAAGTCGGTTAGGTCTATGGTAATGAGGGGTGGTAGGTGCTTTGTTTTCATGGCTGTATGCATGTCATTAGGGCAGGAAAAAGCGACCGTATGAAAACCATTACACTGTCTGACTGAGTGAGTAGGTACTTCGTATTTCTAGGATTGGTAGGTACACATAATGTGTCTATGAAATTAAGAGCATGTCGCTAAGTGGATTGGTGACAATACCCTAAGTAGCTGACATATGGCAAATGATTTACTAAGGCTAATTACTTATTGTTGTATAGAATCCAGTCCTTCTAACTGAACATGTGCTGCTAGCGAGTTTGTTGCGCCACTTCTTCTCCAGCTACCGCACTAGGAAGTGGTGAAGGGTGGGCGTTTTGAGGGACTGTCATGTAATGCTGTCGTTCAAAAGGTGTTGATTCTCAGCCTAGTATGAATAAATGACTTTTGATTTTGATTAGATTTTAACATCCACAAACATATGGGAACACCCAAATACTCCGAAAAATTTTATTCCGAATTTCGATGTTCCGATTTTCAAAAGTCCGAATTTCATAATACCTAAGAATTATAATGTCTATTATTAAATATCACGAAATTTATTTTTACAGAAATTCGTAAATCCGATTTGTTTGTTTTCCGATTTTCTTAGGTTCAAAAAAAAATAACCACGAAGGGGACGGCGGGGTCTTTCAGACCCCGCCGTCCCCTTCGTGGTTATTTTTTTTTAAACCGCCCAGAAGTAGGAGTCCCGCGAAGCGGGACTCCGTCGGCTACGCCTCATTATTCACTTCACTTATTATTCGCTTCATTATTTAGCTTAAATGATACCCTAAATCAAGGTGGGATCATCCCAACGAGTAACAGTGTAACAGTAACTGTGACTCGTTGGGAATTATTATCCAAAACATTCCCAACGAGTCACACTGTTACCCGTTGAGGTGTGACTCGTTGGGAACAAGCTATTATTTTTTGTAGTTTATGTTTACAATTTGCGCCTTTTTCTCCATGTTGATTATTTGTAATTAATATTGTTGATTATTTTAAAAATTACATTGCAATTAATATTTCGTTTTACTGTTTGATATTTTTTTATAAATATTTTGAATTAATAAAAGACTGATTTAATATCGCAAACAGACGTTTTATTGATACACTCCTAAAAGTATTTATTTATAGATACACTTTTCTTTTCAGTTGTACCTTCTATTGTCTAACGTAGATCTAAAAGATGGGTACCATAGCGGGACTTTTTGATAGGTATTTTAAGAGGGTGCCATACCGGGACCATACCATAGCGGGACTAACCCTTTCTGAGATAAAACGATTCAAAAAGTTGTAAAAGTTGTTATCGTCATATTATGCACACGTTTCCACGCCACCTATGAGGTAGTGTACTTAGCGCGTTTTTTTTAACGTGGTTTCCCCAGTAGGCCTACTCCACGGGTCAGTTGTGATCCTGTTTAATTTGAAACTATTGCAAAATAACGGAAATTTTCAAAGATTGGAAAAGATAAAAGCGATGTAAATTAAAAAAAAAGTGGTGAAGTTCATTCGCCTGATTCGTAACTTTCAAATTCTTGTTCTTCTTCTTGATCTTCTTCTTGTTCTTCTTCTTCTTCTTCTTATTCACCTTCTTCTTCTTCATCTTCATTTTGGATGCAAGTAAATTGCATCAATAGCGATGTATCGCATGACACTTCGTTGGAATCAAACGAATCCTCCACTGTTGGTGATTCAACATTAGAGCACGACCGGCCTTGATAATTTGTGCATGCCAGAGAACAAAACAGTCCGAATTTTTTGCAACCACATTTAGCACTGCATCCCCTTTTTGCAGTTGCAAAAAATTGTGTTCAGCAGTTTTTCCGGCGCAGGTGGGAGTAAAGTTTGAACTGGCTCTAATATATTGTTGACCAACTTCCAACCCCAGTCTGTAGGGTCTAGCTGATAACCAAGCCACACTTGAACTTGGTAATATACCCTAAAAAAATGTTGATGAGCAGCAACTGAGGTTGGAGGAAGACAAGCTAATTGAACTTGGTTTTTATTTTTAGTATTTTTAAGACAGTTGTCTCGAAGTTACACTGGCGTATAAATTAAGGGACTGGGTTTCATTTTACCTGATATTCTTATAGTTATAACTTATGTATATTTTAAGTATAAGTTACAATGACCAATAGAAAAATATTTCAACATAATATATGACAACTCTAGAGATGTTGCAGTATAATTCCTGCAATTACATACTTTTTGGTCACAAATTGATTAAATTCTTTTTACACGTCAATCGGTTTGCTTTATATTTTTCTTTTTTTTTAATTTTCAAAAGTTGACAATTGTTCTAAACAATTTGGTCACGAAAAAAAATGAAGGTTTTTTTGATTCCTGTCGTTGGGATTTTTCAATGAATATTATCTTATTTCTGCTTTTTAATATTAAAACATTCTTCGAATGTATGATTTTAACCAGTTTAACGACGTTATGTCAATTTTCAGTGAATATATTGATCGACTGTACGTTCCCTGGAATTTATTGTTTCTTTTTAAGCTATTGCATAGCTTCTATCGTGGGCCTTGAGCGCGGGGACCGGAGCCAGAAATTCCGTAACGAAAAAATCCTCACGCTCCCCACTCCGACGGGCACGGAGGTGTGGCTTGAAGGCCGTGCATTGTCGAACGTCGTTTCTTTTCGGCAGTCTTCGACACGGTGTTTGTGTGCGTGCAACTAGACGTATTGCACGACTCTACGAAGCTCGCACGAATCGAGACGAGCTGCTCCGAAATCGGACGAATACATAAGCAGCTGTTTATGAGAAAGTATATAGGTGTATAGGTATTTATCAAAAAGTGTAACTTGAATTAATATTTATTTCCATTTACTTTCGTACCATTTATCATTTACCAGTCGGACACCATACATTTATTATAATCACCACTATCTTAAAACTCAATATCCCAATATCTCGGAAACGGCTGGGAATATCAAAATTCTGACCAAATTTCCCCCCCCCCCCTATAACCCTCCTCTCAAATAGTACATACATACAGACAAGCCCCTTTGACCCCCCTTTTTTGACCCCCTCTTTTTCGACCCCAATATTAAGTTGTATTATATTTATTTATATTTAAATCAATCCCACTTATATATGATCCCGGGACCCCTCCGCGTCACCCCTTTTGACCAACCCCTCCACCCGTCCAGGGCTACTTCACCCCCCCGGGTCTTAACTTTTGAACCGGAGGTCGTAGAGGTATCGAGTTTGGGGTCTTTGGAATCGGCAGTAAAGGGCCTATCTTTTGGCCACGATAAGGTTAGGGTAAAGCGCCCCATTTTAAATTTATTTTAGATTTAAAAAATTTAAATTCTTATTTCTTATTCTTATACAAAATGCTATGCAATAGCTTTACCGCGGCAGTCCCCGAGTGCCACACGTTTTTTTTTTGATTGAAAGGCCACCTTTTTTTGGTCTTTGGCTTACCCAGCCAATTATTATTCGCCTACTTCTTCCATCGTCTGCCGGCTGCTGAAGTCCGAGCGTGCAGAGAGCCACTGGACCATTATTGAGCAGGGTCGACGACACAGGTCCAGATTCTTGGAGATCAGGTGTACATTTTTTTTTTGTTTGGCGCTATAACGCTTCAGCGTCATTATAGACGATCTAGACGACTATTATAGACGAGATCGACGAAAGACATTCTTTAGATCTTAATCAACGAATCCTATCTTTTAAGTAATTTCCTAATTTCATATTCATTAGATCTTGTAATCTATTTCAAAAGTTATCTCAACGATTTATGTAAAGAAAAACCTTAATCTTCTGCTTATTTTTGTAAAACACTTTATAGAGCTACACGAATTTCGTACGATTGCAATCGGATTTAAATTCGTCAGAATACATTTAAAATGCTGTACGGTAACATCTTTTAAGTTTTTTCTCTCAAATTCGAGTTGTGATTTTTGTATTTTTGTCTATTTAAATTCTAACGACAAAATCTTATTTAATTTTTTCCTAATTTACTTTTATTCTAGCTTTCGGATTGTTTTTATTATATTATTAAATTTTACGTGTTTTTGCTTCGTAAGTGTTTGATTTTTTAGCTGCCTCACGCCGGGGTTCGACTCCCCGGCGTGTCCTCCTCAAGTTTTACGTTGCAGCAATGTATATACGTGGCGTACTCATGCATATTATGACGATAACAACTTTTAAAACTTTTTGAATCGTTTTATCTCAGAAACGGTGGCTCGTAGGAAAAAAAGTATTGCTACACTTTTTATAGATAATTTTATGATCTACAATTTTTGTCTGAGGTACTTTTATGATAAAACTTACCGTTTTGCTGAAAATCGCGAAAAACTCATGTTTTTGACCTTTGACCTCGAATAATATTTTTTCCATTCACGGGAATGATGGGGAACTTTTATATTATATTTATAATTATGTTTTGAACAATTTTACTGAGTTTCAGCTTGTTGGGACTTTATGCACCTTCACTCTCATTTTTTGGTCTAGATTGACCGGACTATAGTAGGAATTTTAAACTATTCGGAATTATGAAAATCGGTATTTTGAAATTCGTATTTGTGACTGACGGAATAACGTTTTTCGTATTTATGTAGTGTACCCCAAACATATTTCTGATACTAAGGTAATTAATCTGACTTATAATTGTTCTAGACAATAAATACCTTTTGCTGAACCTACTCGAACCTACGTTCCTATCTTTCGTATATACTTTTCTTCCCTTAGAATCAAATTCAGAACCAACAACTTTGCTTAAACAAGAAATAAAAACACAAAAAAAAAAAAACCGCCTCTAGTCAATTCTTCGGTGTTTGTCACAGAATATAATCAACGTTGGATGTAAACTAATGGACATCATACAGCTTTCTCCCACAAACAAACGTAACTACATATAAGCATGGGAGAGCTTCTCATACAAATAAGTAGCGCAAGGTGTAATGAGAAAATATAATCACACGTGAAGGTATGAACATGGCGGACTAATATCCGTATGTTTATCTGATAAGAGAGTAGACAGTGTTCAGATGCGACACTTCTTTGTTGAAGAGAGTTGGCGGATTGTTTCATGACTACTTTTTGATGAGGTAGTTTAAAAATTAATTAATTTATGTCGCTGCACAGGAAGGCACATTTGCAGATTGTTTATTAAGACCTTGTGATTGTTTTATGACTTTTAACAACACTTCCCAGTGAATTGAAACTTCACTAAGGTTGAAACTATCTACATAACTGTAATAGAGAAATAGACCGCGACGTTTTATGACGTGTGAGTGACATTGATCTTAGAGTGGTAAAGCAATTACGAGGTTGACTACACGTATAACAATACATTATATAGTCATGTCAATCAAATCGTCAGTTCAAATTCATTATGATGGATCTCATTCACACAAACAAGAACACCACCAAACTAAATTAAAGGAAAGTTGCTCATCTAAGTACAACAAATTAATTATGTAGAAAAATCCAAATTCCATTGTGAGCTATTCCCTATTGGACATTGTGGAGGGTAAATATTGCATTTTCAATTAATATTTGGATGATTATAATGGGGTTAAAAACTGAAAGCTCGTCATAGGTGGCAGCACAGTTCAATGTCTTCCAATCGCCATTGTTGTGTATGTTTTTATGGTTGTGTCAATCACAAATTAAACGAAAACGGACAAAAATGTATGCGACTTGAGTGTAGTTCAACTAAAAGTGGAACTAAGGAAAAGGGAAGCGTCTACCACTGGTAAGAAAGCAGCTGTAATAGAAAGTTAAATAAATTATGACCGTTTTATAATGGATGGGTTGTTTTGTTTATTTTACATGAAAGTCCTTTTTTTGTGGAAAACTGGAGGCATACGGCACGAATAACTTGATCGGTCTTCGGAACTTCTGTATAGATCCATAAATGTATACAAAGTTTACTTAAGTATTCTTTGATAATACAGTATGTGGATTCTGATCTGGCGCGTCATCTGGCTCTAATGATGTGCTGGGAAATATATCTATTTCATTAAGAATTGTAAATTGCTCATCTTTATACTGCTTTTCACAAATATCAAGGGTTTGAACATGGATAGGTCCAGCAATTTGATCGCTATATGTATCAAAACAAAGTTTTTTCTCATTTCTCTGTAACAGTCTATTTGATCTTTTTTCAGCTGATGGGTTGACTGGTTTGACTTTCGTAAATGAAAAAATAGACTGTACCTACAGCAGTCTTCCTCAGTCTTTTGTAGATATTTTTATCAGATATAACAGACAAAAAGGATATATCTATGTGCGAAAACGTATCGGGCTATTATGGTAGCCAGTAGCCTCGCCGTTCAAGCGAATGTAAATAATATGATGAGAGTAGGATCTATCTATTTACTCCGTAATGTCTCACTGCTGGGAAAAGGCCTCCCTTCCCCACACTCGTCTGTGCACTACCATTGCAGGCCAGTGCTTTCGGTAGGATTCAGTGTAATGCAGGATTAATATTAGGCAGTAGGTAGTTTGGTACAAGGGAATTAAATACAATGCAGCATAGCGAATGCTGGTTATATGACATTTCGATATATTTTGGTTGATATATCTTATTACACATACACCCGTACTATAAATACCCACAAGTGCCTGCAATTAAAATACACATAGTTCTCTGTTTTATGAAAAAGAGCATCACCTGTATACGCATTTCTCAGATAAAAGTCTTCTGGTTTAAAATGGATAGCACATAGCCTCGTCGTATTATTGGGTTTCCAATTTTTTCTTCGGAGAGCTCTCTCCCACAGTTTTCTTCTTTTAACATCTTTGAGAAATACATGAGTTCACAGAATTGTGCAGTCAATAGCTGCGCAAGAGGGCATGTTAAATAAATAGGAGTAAAAGAAGTTGCTTGTTTACAAAAAATGTATGGATATTGACAGCTAACTGTCAAGTTCTAAGACGCACAATGGTAGCGACATCTGTAGTGAGCAAGTGGCAGTTTTTATCCTCATTCATTTCAAAAGGTTTATGTACAACAGTGGGTTGCGATGACCGCAGTTTATTAAAACACTTCGATAGGCGCACGATAATATTAATCTATGCCCAAAGGTGGGTAAGCAAATAATAAACACAAAAGTATATCGTTAGCCACACCTGTTGTTCGTAATCTTTACAAATTATTATTGTACTCTGCTAACTGGCGCCCAAATGGGACTCGTGTGGGAATACCCCAAAAACTTATGAAAAAAATTAAGCCTTATGTGGAGCTTTGTTTCTCTGTCCCTTGGGTTTTGTTGTAACTATTAGGTTACCAGTTGTAACTTGTTAGGGCCTAGTTCAAATGGGTACTAGGTTTTACACAGGGAAAAAGGTACGGGTGTTAAAGTAAGTCTGATCCTATTATATTATGAGTAAATCAGGCACCAGGGACTTAAAAAATATGGTAGTTTAGTACTGATTCCTTACCTCAGGGATGTAGTAGCTTTTTTTCTATTATTTTCGACTCTTTCAATGTAGGTTGTGGGTTCAAACCCAGACAGGCGCTTTACTTTGTGTAAATAATTTCACCACCACTGCTCTCAAAACGGTGAAGGAAAACATCGTGAGGAAACCGGCATGTCCTAGAACCAAAAATTCGAAGACATGTGACATCTACTAACCCGCTCTGGGCACGCGTGGTGGATTACAGCCCACTCCCTCTCAAAAAGAGAGGAGGCCTGTGTCCCAGCAGTGGGAAAATTATAGGCTGATTATGCATTTGGAGTTATCTTTACCGAAGTTTTTCTCAACACATTGGCGGTTGCTTCTCTGAAATATAGAAAAGAACAGCTATAAAAATGAGCTTTCTAAAATAAATATTCCAGCTAGCGTTTTATCACCGCAATTCCTCATCCCGTTCCTTCAAAGAATTATAAAATAACATAAAACATACAACCCATTTATATACTCAAAAAAGAAGTCCCATTAAACAAGACAAAATACGGCGAATAAAACAAAGTTGCAACAAGCAAACCTAAGTTAAAGGTGCTCCGGCGTCCGGTTTGCAATCCGGGGCCTTATGAAATTCAATGAGCATTTTGTCTCACTCAGAAGTACATAAGTACATATGTGAGCGTGTTTGTAATCCTGTGACTGTATTGGTGGATGGGACAAGTTGAAAGAACGAGGGTTTGTTAAGTACTTATTGGTTTAAAGAGTGTTTTTGGGTTTGAATGGGCTTAATTTGTATTGAAAAGGCTAAGGTGATACTCGTCTCTAAATGAAAAGACACTTTGGTTTATTTTCTGGGGATTACATACGCACTTATCTAAAAAAATTGGCGCTTAAAAATTTTCTCTGTTCAACATGAAAGAGGATGGGATAAATTCATTCCAAGACAATTTAATTTGGTATGGATGAAGAACTGATCAAAAAGAAGAGTGAAAAGAGAATGGATGAAAGAAAATACATTTTATCAATATTATTTCCTTATTTTATTATTATCTAATCTTACGTGATATGCCAATCGGGCCTCCATAATGCATTATTGAAAAGAATAATCGATAAGCTTGTGTGTGTCGTTCTCTTGTTATTTATAAACACGAATACTCGCTACCGGGGGAAAACGCCACATAATTTAAATAGCATTTATGAGAAAATATTATAAAAAAAAAAAAAATGATGTACTTACTTAACAGTTTTATTGATATAAGACACTAAATAAAATATCAAACTCAAGTTAAAATGTTTATTTATTAAAATTGGAGCTTCTCATAGACGAGTAACGAAAGTAGAAGAAAAAAATCGCTTGCTCGTGATGCTACCGGGTATTTTTCATTCATACTCACTATATACGTACATCCTAATCAAGCGCCGCACACGAATTGACTGTCTTGCAGTGTGCATGTGTGTTAACTATCAGTCTGAAAGTGCCTAGAGTCTAGTGGCGCCAGAGCGCGCAGAAAAGTAATAATTATCGTTTAAGATACTCTGTGGTATTTTTTACCCAGTAGCGAGTGCTGCTGGGTTAATAATATTGTAAAGTAGCAGTGTGCCTTATTGTATTATTTCTCTCCTAGTATTATTACATTTTATTCTCGTATCTTTCTCATGCCTTGGCCCAAACAGTTCCTCTCCCGCGCCATAATCCTGCGCTTGACACGTAGCTACCTAGATCTGCCGCGAGTTAACTTGTTCTACACTTTATCTATCTATTTGGGCGGTACGACTTAGTTCAATATTTTATAAAGCTTACTGTTTGTCCGACTGCGCAGTCCCCGGTGACTTTGTCCAAAAATAATTCATTTATTATTGAGTTTGATTCGCCAATTCTTCATCGGTGATGACCTTATTGGATCCGTTGAGGTCTGAAAGCAAATGATAAAGATTAGTTGATAAATCATAATCACAACAGTATATAAAATTGTACCAATCGGTACATTGTCTACTTGGCCCTTACAACATAATTCGGTATGTAAAATGAATCAATACTGTGATCTGGGGTGTATAAGTTGAAACGGCTTCGAAGGATCAATATATATTATAGTAACTATAATATTATTGTAAGTATAATACTAAAGCTTGCGCGAGCAATCTACCTACTATTAAGAAACTACCTAGTTTATCATTTTTTGTGTATTCTATCTCATATATTTTATCTAGTGTCTTATTATAAGTGAACACACAGTTTTTGGGAATTATGAGTTTTCAACCATAATCGGATATGAAGAAAGAAAGAAAAAAATTGGTTTATTTGCCACAGAAACATGTGCATACAAAAAAGGTAATTAGCTCTAGATTAATTAGCTATAGATTGTTACAAATCCACTGAAAAGTAAAATATCTCGAAATTACAAACATCTTAGCAAAAATTAGCCTAAGCCTGAGCTAAACATAGACCGAAAGCTCTTCAATAATGTATTAGACGGTACTTGGCGGAATAAATGGGGTGTTATCAGTTAAGAGCCCATTCTAATGAAAATTCTCTGTAATTTCCATCCAAGACTGATTTCTGTGAGCGTAGCTACCGTCGTGTTTGGATCGCGGTCCAAGTTATAAGCGGATGCCCAAATTAAATCATTTTCATTTTATCGAAACTTAAAATGAAAGTGACAGTCTCAAGAAGTTATTGATGGTATCACGACAGTGCCCATTTAAAAACAAATACTACTATACTATTAGGTCACTTAAACAGACTGTCCAGGAATTTCAGATTCGAAGTAGGTCCCTAGAGCACACATAGCAAAATTAGAGGGAATGGGCCATAATCCACCATGCGGGCCCAGTGTAGGTTAGTGGATCGATCGGTACCTATGCTTGATACTTATGCTTGTACGAGTATATACTAAAACTTGCCTAGTTTACAAAATCTTTTAGTTACTGGTAGTCCACCAAGGGGTTCTGCAGTGTGGTGGAGTTGTCATTTCTTCTACATCCATGTTATAATAACCCCTTCAAAAAGTTTAGATTTTTCCTCAGAATCTTACACTATGTACCACGAATTTAAGGGTAAGTTCATTTGTATTCATTGCGCGCGTTTCCTGTCAATCGAGTGCGTCCCGCCGATGAAGATTGATGGGAGCGCTGCCGCTTAAATAAACACCCATGTCTACACACACGACAATTATGTCAACATCCCTTGTGTAACTGTTGTAATATATGTTTGTGATCCATAGGTCTTCGGTTGGCAGTCAGTCCATTTCCAAAAGGGATTTTGGGAACGTAAATATGGGCAAGAGTAGTCAAAGAAAAGAAAGAAAGTATAAATAGTCATAGGTATTACACTAGAGAAGCAATGTTATGACATTATTTTATCTTTTAATAACAGCATACTACAAGCAATAATTGAACAAAAGGACAACAAAATGCTATTATAATCTATGTTTAAAGTATTTACTTTTTTATTGACATTTTGGAACTGTATGAAAACTTAATCCACATGACTGTCGCCGTGAAGTGTCATGTGGTCGCGGGAAAATGCTATTATACGCCAATTATAATTATCTTACTGATGTAGTTTATCTCTACTAGCATAGCAGGATAAAGGAAAACAGCGTGAAAATTCAGGACCTGATTTATGTTCGTCGGACCCATATCCCTTCCCCTCCTGTCCCTTTCAAAGTGCCTGAAAATACATGAATATCACTTCAATTTATATTATTAACACAGTTACCTAACCAATCCAAAGGAAACAAACACACCGCCAAAAATCGTTTTACAAATGAGAAATGATTTTATTTCTGCAAGTAGGTTTGTACAAACACTTGTACACGTCAATCATATTGTAAAAATAACAACTACATGAGGTCGGCGTTTCCTGTCTGACTACTCTGAGAAGAAAGGCTGAAACAAACTCACGAGGTCACAGTTTATTTTAAAGTTGAGACATTATCTTGGTCAGATCATGTGAAGACCATGTAGATTGGTGTCTGAAACGGTCTTTTGAGGAAAGAACCACCCAGATTGAATGGACCGGGCCAGTCAGTGCACGCATTTGTTTGTAACCGTGCAGCTCAACTCAGAACTTAAGGAGCTCAACGATTCGACGAAAAATACCAAAGAAAGGACATTTGGGTAGGCCGCATAGGCTACTGAAACTACCAGACCATGATTAAAACTGAAATAATGACCCACATAGTCCTTACATTCACAATAATTAAAATAATAGAATAGAATAGAATACTCTTTATTATATGCACCATAAAAATTACAGATATAAAAGTAGAAATTGAAAGAAAAGAAAAAAAATATATTGAAAAATGAAAGAAAGAAAGTTAGTTAGTTAGTTATTAGAAATAATATAATACTTTATACAGTAACTATTCATTATATTGTCTATGTAAAAAGGTATAGGTAATTATAGAAAAAAAAAGTAAAATATTTAGCAAAATAAAATCGAAAATCAACATTCACTGTGCTTTATTAGAGCAACTCAATCCCAAGCTTTTTGTCTTCAATATAGTCTTTGACAGAATAATAGGCTTTCTGGTACATCTATATGTACCAGAAAGCCTTTTAATCGGAAACTATTTTCCGTTTTATAAAAATATTGAATTTATTAAGGTTTAGTTCTTGAATGTGGCTAGGAAGTTTATTATAAAAACGTATACATTGGCCTAAACATGGCTTTTGTTACACAAGACAAAGCTTGCAACATTTTGTATTAAATGTAAAACTCTACAGACTATAGCTGCAGGCTTTCAGGGGTACTAACTATTCAGTTTCAGGACATTTTTTCACCCAAAAACCTTTTTATTGTATTGAACAATGCACATAATGTGGGTGCAGAAGCTTTAAAATAAAAACACACACGTTGATATTGAAGTAATGTGGAAAAGGCTCATTAGTGAAATACCTGAGTGTGTAGTTTAAATCCAATAAATGTTTTTTGAATACTCATTTTTGACTGATTTACATAAATTCATTAGCTATGTAGCGCATTTAGTTAAAGTGGGAAGTTATGAGTCACGTCGATCCGAAAGTAACAGGTGTTTCATTGTGACTTCAATGGACTAAACTTGCTGAGATTATTCCGTTTACTTTAACAAACAGTGTGACTATAGTTTTACGGTTGACCTTCTGTTCGCTAGTATTCTGTGACACCATTGTGATATTCGAGCAACGAATTAAAATGCCGGTTCGAGAATCCGTACAAATCGACAAAGCTTTCGGTTCAATTTTATTTTATTGTAAAACGCATAGTTAGGTTTGTTGATGTCCGTCGACCGAGCGAACGTCGATGGCGTATCGTGAAACCTAAAATGCCATCGACTTTTTTTTTCACAAATACACTATAGGCCATCCGCACCTATAAAATTAAGTTTTATGCCCGTTCATTTGTTCTATAGATTGGATCGCCAGTTCGTTTTTGTTTTTAGATTGGAGCGAAATTGTAATTTGGATGTTAGGTGTCGAGTTCCGTTGTGTGTATTGGAAATTGAATTACTTATTTGCTCGGAAACGGTATATGAATATGATGTTTTGGGGCTGTATTGGGCCTTTATTAGAGTATCGTCAAATTGTAATTGAGTAGTCTTTGCTTTTGGTAATGAATTATTGATAAATCTAATCTTAATTGCCGGGAAAACATTCAGGTTTTGGGTTAGATTAATTTCGTTTTGAGGTTCATGACTTACGAATGGATGTAAAATATTTTGAAAGCCTGTGCTTTCAGTAAAATTGTAAGCTACTAAGGAGACTGGGACAAGGTATACAGCAGTACTCAAATAAGTTCATAAATACAGGCAAAACAATAAAACCGCCACAAGACGCTATTAAACAAACAGACTTTTATTTCCTTTTTAACTCCCAAACGTAATACTCAAAAATTTCCATCCGCTTACCCATTTCACCACATACTCGTACGTAAAAGGAACACAAGAAGAAAAATACAAACTTAAACTGAATTGCATGCCAGTTTCAACACACTGTACACTTTATTCTGTCCGCCACAACACGGGCACCGTCGCTTGTCGCTCGCAACGACATTCCAATTCCATTTTGTGGCTTTGTGACATCGTGGCACAACTTGTCATATTTATATGACGTATAACTCGGGTAGACGGGATATATGATATGTGGAACTAACATGGAATTATTGTGGGTAACTGTGCCAAAGATAAAGGGGCTTTGGGATGAGAGTGAAATAAAATGCAAAGAGTTAAAATTTATTCCTTCTATGGCAGTGATTTTTCAACGTTGTCAAGAGTTTTTATTCGCTTTTTCTTTATTTTTTGTAATTTCCCAGTTATAGGGATAGAATCTGCCAGTTGAGTTACACGAACAACATGTGATACATAGGACAGCGCAGCAAGTGGCGCCGTCTAGTTTTGTTACGAAGTTACTGGAATCACCGAAGAGGTTGGATAAGAGTGACAATGGCTGGTGACAGTCACTCTAGCAGAGCGTCGCATCGATGGTTCTGTGGCAGCTGTCTTCTGATGACAGAGAGGATGACAGGGGAGCCACTGTAGCCACTGTACCACTTCCAAGACAAACTGCTATATTCCGGCACAATTCTGAGATATTGAAGTTGCTGAACCACTAATACGATGACCACTTCTAGTAAAATCTATCTATTTAAAGTTATCTTCCATTACACATATAATGTTTTTATTTTAAAAGAAACCATGACCTCTGAGTTTGCTTCAACACTTTTTCTCAGGGATCAGTCAGACAGTCAGCTAGGACATACCGGCACCACCTAGTTTTGAAAAGGATGAGGAAAACATTTATGTGTAAACGTGTCTTTACAGAAATAAACATCATTCCACACTTAGTTCATTTTTTTGCCACTATCTTCGATTTATAAATTACGTTTCACTAGGTAGGTATAGCAGAAATGTATGCATTCATTATTTGCTGAAACCCTGCATTTCCGCTTCTACAACTTAAAACAAATGCAAGCCAGATTTAAAAAAGATAGAACCACGCGCAATATGTCAGATTTCCCGCTTAGCGCGCGTCATCTTAACGGATCAGCGACTTGAAGTTTTGTATGCAAAGCGAATAAAGTAAACAATCGTACTCCGAGAGTTCAAATTATGGAGGCTTCGAGTTTTCAAGTCGTTTCTTAAAGGATATGTAGCGTTATGATTGGTAGAAATGAATAGGTTTTCTTTTTGTTATGAGTAATTGTCTCTTCTTCTCTCATATCGATACCAACTAAGTTTATAAAAAAACCAAAAGCACTTCTACCTTTCAACATGATTTGGTGGAAAACTTAGCAGTCAATTATTACCCTACACACATTCTATTGTTATCGTTTTGTGGTAATTTTATTGATAGGAAGCGACTCATACGCATGACAATTACTCATATAAGTTTATAATTTATGTAGGTATCTAGTTCGCTTTTGGGTCTTTGAAAGAACGCCACATTTGATATTAATAACGCGTTGATAAGCTTACAGTCTCGTGTGGCAAATTGAACAAAGGTAGTTGCAAATATAGTCATTTTTTGTTATTCTTTATACACAAAACTTTGCCAAGTTTTTGTGAAATTTCCAGCTTCAAACAAACTCGTTAAGTAATTCTATTTACTATTTTACTAGAAATATTGGTGGTAGATACATCTGAGTCTAACTAGACTAAACAAAGGTCAAGTAGAACTCACTGACATTCAGACAAGTCTAATAATCTAGTTTTTTATGTACGCTTCTTTGTTTATTGTTATTGGGAAATTTAACTAAAGCAATGTAACACGATGTGGATGAATATTTATTTTGATCAAAATTGAGTTATTTTTCGTTTGTAAATTGGCGCGTCTAAAGTGGAATTGAATGGATAGAAGATACGTACAAGCTTTATCGGTCATGAAAATCTAGTCAGTGTTGTGTATTATTAATTTATTATACGAGATTGATTATTAGTTATTTATAAAGATTTAGCTCGAACTAATTGTATTAGAAATTAAACTCTGAATCGACAAAAGCGACTCCTCGCCTGTAATTTCACTCCTACATATTTAAAAACATCACAAGCATTAGGTTTCTCGTGAGTTATTTATATTTGTAACATATTTATTTTATTTCATACACAGAACGGAAACCACATAATATCATAGTCATTTCACAAAATCATTCATCCATTAACATTAATAATTATAACATGCCACGTTGGGGTTAATGAAGTAATTAAAATCTCCCTTTAAAGATCAGATCAAAGGGAAACTTCATCGGAACTGTTTGACAAGTCGTATAGAGTCGTATAAGAGGCGAGAGGAGCCGCGGGGTGATTTTAGGTAATTACCTTGGGGTAAAACTACCTTGTTTCACCGACTCGTTTCTGATTTATAGCGAAATGAGAGTTTTCTGAACAAATCTGGAGTTACATTGCTTGATAATGAAGTTGGAGATATGGTAATGTTGAGAGCTTATTATCAATAGGGCCCGTCATCTATAATAAAACACGTCATGCCTATAAAGAAGAATCATTAAGTATATATTTAAAAAGAGGCTAACTTCTACTCATAGATAAAATAAATGTAACTATTCTATACAAGATTTTTTGAATGACAAGAGTTTATAGTGTTATATTAATTTAATATTTTTATTTCTAATTTCATTATATACCTTGTATTTTAATGTAATTAAAATAAACAATTTAATAAATCATTTGTAAAACATATAATTAAGATTGTTGTTTTTGATGTTAAGTTTATGTAGGAAGGCTTTTTTTTTTTTTTTTGGATGGGAAATCATCAAATGACCTCTCCCGCTCTGGGCGGAGCAGAAGGGCGTGTCAGACTCTTACTGACTAAAACCCACCCGTGTTCCTTCAGTTGCCTGTGCGCTAGGGCCACGGTAACTCTTTCGAACAATCCGCGACCCCGGCAGGCATCGGCCCTATCGGACCCCGTCAAGTATGCTGACATCTCTTTGAGGCGCGCGTGGAACACAACGCGCCATCGACCCGGGCCTGGTCCTTACCGGACGGCGAGCTGCCCATTGCTCGCCGTCCGCAGGCCCGCGCCTACGGTGGCCGGGAGTCGGCTATCGACTCCCGACGCCTAGGGTGTCTCCTCCTGCGGTGACTAGGGGCGTGAGGGCGCAATGATTGCCTCTCCCTCTCGCGCTCCGCCTCCTCCTTTGCGAGCATTACTGCTTCGCAGAAGGAGGTGACTTCCCATTCCCCTCTCGTTCCGTACCATGGCCTGAACCAGGGCCGGACGCGAGAGATCGCCGCCGCCGATCGCCGCCACGAGGACACGGCGGTGTTCCGCCCAAGCCGGGCAGACCTCCACCGTATGCTCCACCGTGTCCTCCGGTCGATCCACACAATGCCAACACCCGGGCGTTTCCTCCCGCCTTATCCGAAACAGGAACCTCCCGAAACAGCCATGTCCAGTGAGGACCTGCGTCAGGCGGAAGGTGAGGACGCCGTGGCGCCTCTCAAGCCACTCCTCAAAGAGGAGACTTACCGCCGAAATTGTGGCGTGCCCATATGTAGGAAGGCTGCAGTGACTCCTCGTAGTGTTTGGTTGTATAATTAAGTAGATACAAATATTTTTCTACTTTTGCATGCCGTAAGGTAGAGTGTGTTGGAACTGCTTTTATAATGTTTACATATTATTTTGTACCCACATTCATTGCAAAATAAATGATTTCTGATTTCTGAGAAAAAAGAAAAGGAAGACATACTAGAAGATCTTTCCGTCATCAGAAACCCTTTGAAAAACCGAAACTGTTCCCTCCACTTAAAATAAGTCACAGGGTAAGGAAATCTTTAGACAACTTATTCGACTCCCTTTTTCTCTTAGTATCTTAATGCATCTTAATTTAATGCCAGAATGTGTTAGAATAACAATATTGCCTACTGGATTCTTTTGCAGTCTGAAAAAAGGGCCACAGCTAGAGGTAATAAATACCGATGATTAGTTTGCCATCGTTTGTCGCCCTTAGTTTGATTAGTTACATAAATCTCGTTGAGAATAACAGGTCTAATAAAATCATAAACTCGTCCCCCTGTTACATGGGACTTAAATATAACTAGTGAAATGTGGGTGTACTATAAGTAGGTGCACCTCTGCCTAACCCTAAGGGAGATACAGGCGTGAAAATATATTTTATAAAATTATGAAAATATCCTAGCGTTGTCACAATTAAGACATGGCACTTATGCTTCTTTTTGAGCTTCCAACCTTAAATGGAAAAACGGAAGCTTTATAAGATCACTTTTTGTCCGTCTGACACCGTATCACCTCTTAAGCTTCGTATATGAATGTCACAATACAAATATATGTCTGCGCTTCAGTGCAGAAAGGAAATTGAATACACAATCTCAGGAATCGACCGCCTCGGCCGGATTACGAGGCCCGACAGGGCTGCTACACTGGGTTTTTCTACTCATATAACTAAGAAAGTAAAGGAAATTGGAACGATTGAAACATTAATGAAACATGTATGTTGAAAAATAATTAATTGCATTGTTTATGATTTATAGGAGGAGAACAACGATTTAAGTAGGAGAAGTGATCAGTACTTGTCACAACCAACATTTCAGCTCAGATGTGTTGTTTTCTTTAAAATTTCTCTATTACGACTTCGAATTTCGGAAAATGGGTAGAGTATAATTAATAAAGCTCTGGCTTCCTTTACTGACGCGAATCGTGCGCGGGAAGTGGAACACGTCTGCGCGCGTCTATTCGTGTCAGTTTGAAGACCTCCATACGTGTTAGTTGACACAATCGGCGCAAGCGAATCTTGACCCGCATCCCGCGCGGGTTTCGCATCAGTTTGGCCCAGATCTTGAGTAGATAGATAGAGTATCGATTGGACGCTTGAAAAAAAAAACATGCTTTAATCTGTTCTTTCCGCATAATATCGTGATAATTACATGCAGCTGTGGCAACCCTTACAAACAAACGAACGAAACTTCCTTCTTTACATGATAACATAAGTACCTATTTAAAGTTTAAAGACGCTGATTTGAATCGGAGTTAAATGAGAAAATACATTATTAAGTTCTACGATGTAATAACATTGGTTCTTATAGCTCTTACTTAACTACATATACGAGTAGGTAGCATGTTGATGGCATCATTGCAGTGCTGCAAACTTTCGAAAAATATTGTTGAATCAGCTTTTGCCATAAATCACTCTCACTCTGCTTTTTTATACGGTAATAAAATAGTAACGAAGAATTTTGTCCATTTGACTGAAACGGATTTGGATGAAATTTGGCACACAGATAGTTTATCACTCGGATTAATGCCTATAGTACTTTTAATCTCAGTAGTACGTTCCGTGGGATTTTGTCCGACATCCACGCGGACGACGCCGCGTCAAAAGGTAGTTAGAGATTAAATAACAGATAAATACCAGAAAACATTCATAAATATATGTACTAATAAATCGTTTGTTTTAATGTCGTGAAGTTACGGAAACGAATGTTCCAAACGTAAACATTTTTTAAATTTATTTCACAGTATGATGTCCTTTCTAGGTTTCTAAAAGACACTTCTACGGTTACTATGAAGGAAAATATCGCAGACAAACCTTTGACAAACCGTACATGTGGTCAGCCAACATGGTAATTAGTTCTCGTTCCTTCTCTCTAAGAAAAAATGCCTATTTTTTGCAGTAGGCCATTTGTATAGGCTGATATTTTTTGTGGTAGCCCTATGTTTCAATAACAGTTCAGATACAATATATATCGCTACACCTAAACACTGGCGCGTTTTATATGCCCACAATATATGTTCGTATACATGTACATAATATACTTGCGGTGGAATAAGGATCTCTTTACAATAATGTAATGTAATTTATTTGTAAAGGTAAAAATATTGAGTGATATTGAGAATGTATTTTATGTGAAATACCGATCTATGACAAAAATAGGCCACGGTGTTTATGACGGCTTAAAATATCTTAAACAAGCTGTTCGTGCCCGGCGACGCCCGGGGTGAGTTTCATGCAAAAATAGAATTCAAATTTCCGACAAAGCTGGTCGATTTTCCAAAAAAAATCTTTCATTTCAAATGTGATGCGCGAACCAACATTTTTGATATTGAAAAATCAGTTGCGAAAAATATAAAAAAAGAAAAAGGGTTTTCTAGTATATAAATACAAATATTTATATACTAGACGATCCGTTGAACTTCGTACCACATGATATTGATACAAAATATTGATTTTTTAGATTTTTCGGCTATTCTTTGGGGTGTTCCTAATTTTCTTTTTTTCTAAACCACCCCTGTATTAGAGCGCCTGGGGCTATCTCGATGGATCGGCAGCTGGGTGTGGATGTGGAGCTATGTCTCAAACTATGCTCCACCTTACATATATCTTGCCCTCTGTGTCTCAAAACTTGCAGTTAAAGTGACCTCTGCTCTGCCAACGACGACGCCGTGGAAATGGCAAAGCTTTCGCCAACAAAATTTGAGAAAAGTTGTGCCAGCGACACGAAGAAGAAGAAGATTAGAGCGAACAAAACAATTTTTTTGAGTTTTAGTGAGACTAACGAACAGCAATTGATTTTTATATATAAGAATATGTATATACACTGCGGCAGCGTTTAATTTAGTTTATGATTCATGTATTTATCAAAGAAGACAAAATAATATATCACATAACATAACATCACGCCTGTTTTCCCCGAAGGGTTAGGCAGAGGTGTACCTATAGTCCACATATTTCGCCAGTTATGTTTAAGTCCTATGTAATAGGGAGCGAGCCTATTGCCACCAACAAAATAATATTTAAGTTATTTTGACTAGACTGGACACCTCGTTCTAAAAGTAGTCGATACCTATATCAATATCTTAATTTCTCGACTACACACACACGCACACACACTGCACAGCAAAAATGAATACACCCAATACATTGTTTTTCCATTCAGACTATAACCAAAAAAGGAAAATACAAATATTTCTCGATTTCGAAACACATTACTCTCAACCAGTATTAATACCGTGGCTGGTTTCCATTTGCTAATCCTTTAAGCTTCAACACCTTGCCAGAGGATTTCCAGCAGGATAAAGATCCTGAGAGTAAAAAATAAAGGAATTTTTCAACATTTTTGAAAAGAAAATCTCCTCTGAAAAAATTGCTAAACATGCCCCGAGGAAACAGGAAATAAATGGAATTTGTTCTTTCAGGTAAGCGCCTGAATCGGGCTCTGATAATGGTTTAGAGCTTAGATTCGATGAATGTGGATAGGGATTTGTTTCTATCATACAGCTACTAATTACAATTGATTGTCTTAGCATGACAACATGATTCTTAAGTTGGTTATTCGATAATTAATTATTTGCTACATCTTTATCACTATTGGTATTGATTTTCCTGTTGAAGTGAGATAATAAAATAGTGTAAACCATTGTTTTTTAACATGTCACACAGACCACCATAAAGTGAACAGTTTAGTTATACTAAGCAGGATTCAAAGTATGTTCAATACGCATAAATGATTAATTATTGAGGGCTTGAAAAATATATAAACTTTTTGCTGTTTTGTAAGTAAACTCAGGGAAATTAACTTCTAAGTAAATTGACTACAAACTTAAATTGTATCGTATATATAATAAATCACAACTGTCAATCTTTTACAGTAATATAAAATGGCTATAGCACGGCAAATTGACAGACGGTGTCAATTTGCTCAACAATTAACTTTCCTGGCTGTACTTACTTCAATCAGACAATTTCAACTATGACAATTTATGAACAACAGTATCCATTCATATCCAGTTCTTCACATCTTGGTATCGAACTCATCTCGTCAGTAAAGCGATCGTATCGTATCACTAGTCCCCGACAGATACAGTTTACACTTTTACATCGAGGTCGAGAGTTCGAGACGTATCTCACGAGTCACGTGTGATGGAAGTCGAAATTCACATTGTGTTACAGAGTTAATTAGATTAATTAGTTTGGTTGTTTGCTAATTTTAAGACCGAAAAACTGGTTAAATTTTTAATTAGCCAGGATGTTTCACTCGACTGCCTGATATGCGATGATGTTCGCTTGGTTGCGATAAACTTATTATTTTCATTTCTGTCGTAAAGCATGCACAACTGCACACATTCTAAAAATGGATATAGAAAGGATAGATGGATAGATTGATGTAAACGGTATGATAGATTGATGTAAAGGATACAAGGAAATAAAATCATTTAAAAAAATCTATAACAAATCTCGAAGCGAAAAAAGAATGTTAAGTATTATCTTTTGCACATTGACTATAGCCAAGCGTTGCGAATGCAGTGATCGATGCTTGTTCTCTGTTTGTTTGTTTGATAAGATGTCTTACTCAGCAGTAGGACAATAACAGGCAATCAAACGACAATTTCATGTCAAAGATTAAACCCTAAACCTTTGGCCGCTTGGGCGTCTTACACTGCCTAACCCACGCAGGTAGGTACACGACAAATGATCAACCTGTGTTCTACCAAGATTACGGTGCACCATTCCCTGCAAGGACAAAGCGTTATACACATGACACAGCTACACAGGGCGGCTAGTAAATTGAGCGTGAGTGGCGACAATTTGACGTCAATTTACCGTTATTACGATGCTGTCTTGTTACCTCATAAATTTTCGGGGGATTGGGGGAAGGGGGAATGCACTGGTTTTTATAAACTCTTTATGACCGGTTGTATGATGAGTGTTGTGTGTTTTTTGCAGATATACAATATAAGTGAAAAAATATTAATCTCTTATCCGGCTCGAAGGACCAATGTTTTTGCGGACGCCATTGTTATTATTTACAGCTAAGTACCTGATTTCAAAACTATACATACAAATAAATAAAATTGAAGTGTCTGTTAGTAATGTCAAAATAACTGCTTTTAACTAAATGCATATGAAAGTATAATAATATACGGTACTTATAAAAATAACATTTATTTTTAAATTTGTCTCTCTGTCCGTCTGTCTGTCTGTTTGTTCCAGCTAATCTCCGAAACGGCTGGACCGAATTTGACGGGAATTTCACTGGCAGATAGTTGATGTTATAAGGAGTAACATAGTTTAACATACTTTTTGTCCCGGTAGCACAATCCTGTGGGATAGTTTCCGACGTCCACGCAAATACCAACAAAAATAGCAAAAAAATAAAAACAATGCTAGAATTTTCTTGTACTGGTGTTCTGTTTTGAAAATATTTTTAAGATAAGGCTTACGTATGCCTACTCACAGATATTCAAAAGTCAAAAGATTGTAATAATATTATGAATTTCAAGAATCCCTTTTAACGACAACTACGTCATAATCAGTCAGTTATGGATGGTATCTTTAGCCGTTTGATAATGTTGACCAAATTTAGCTAAATTGGCTCTAAATAACATCAATTTGGAGGCAATTTGCTGCTATTACGACGATGTCTTGAATTTTCGGATAAGGTTGCGTTCACAGTAGCATAAGATTAGCGAGAAAATTAATTTCTTCATTATGGTTTATTTAAAAATATGAAAACGGTACCTACTTTACCCTTGAAATTAGTATTTTTTAAGATTACATAGAGTAGGTATTATATATGACGGCGCGCGATGATTTAGTCGATTTATTGTAACACTTTTTAAAAGTTGTAATCGATTGTTTTTACTCTGTGGTTTAGACTTTATTTCTATAGTGGTAGGTATTTTTAACTTGCAGCGGATAACACCGAATGGGGTTGTGAGTATCATGGCGGCCGTGGCGAGCACTCTTTGATGCGATCGTCACGCGATGCACACGCACAAATCCATTGGCTCTAAATGCAAGTTTAACAATGATTGTGATTAGAATTAATCAATGTTAATCATTCTAATCATTACATTTTATAGTTATATCTCGTTGCGATTTTTGAAAGTAAATTAAGTGCATTTATTTTGCGAGTATTATTTTCCAAACACCTGCACGTACACGCCCATGATGAAGGACCAACAGATCACGGATCAGCAGCGACACCTGGTGGCTCAGCCACTCGAACATCCCGTCATATATATATTATTTTTGAATGACGATTTTAATATTCTGATTCTTTATCTACAGCATGTATCAGAAAGGTGTGGATGTATTTAAGGGCGTGATATTACAAAAAAAAACTTACAAAACTTCGATATCTACTCGACACAAATGTATGGGACAGCTGATTATTTTTTCACAATTACGATGTTGGTCCCATGGAAAAAGTTGTTAAGTTTTATGGTCTGAACCACATAGATATATTATATGACCACACCCTTCTGATACATGCTGTATACAAAAGTTCCAATATGGAGGTAGGTAACGATCGTTGGAAGTAAACAAACACTGAGAGCATAGCATAATTGATAACTGAGTTTATTTTCCTTAATGTTAAATAAATAAATTAACTCTCAATCAAGGAAAGGAAGATAATATTTTTGTTTACAAAGAGGACATATTCGCGATTTTTATTTAAGTGGCTGCGAGCCCCTCCGCCCCGAAATAAAATCTGGGCGGAGGGGCTCGTGGCTAAATGATAACAGCCACACGGGTCAATTGAAGGTTAAGCTACGCTTGCCGCGGTCGATTTGTGGATGGATGATCATCCATTACATATCGAGAACCCTCCGTGCCTCAGAAAGTAGGTTAAGCCATTGATCCCGGCGCGGCGGTCATTCGTAGATCTTTGACAATCGTTGCAGGTAGTCAAAAGTTCAAAAGTCTGAAAACCAGTTATCGTATTATGCAGTAACTGGAGTGTGGAGTTCAGATAGGCAGTCGTTCCATGTAAAATACTGTTATTCTGCTACATCCGGAAGACTGGAAGCCCCCAGAACATAGTTGAAAAAAAGCTCGGTAGATTGATTGATTCGCTTTCTGGGCGTACCTATAAGGAGAGGGAAATTAAATAGGGTGTGCAAGCGTATACCACTTATACTTTCAAATTAAATAGGGTGTGCAAGCGTATACCACTTATACTTTCAAATTAAATAGGGTGTGCAAGCGTATACCACTTATACTTTCAATACTTTTGACTTATTGCAATCACAGTTATACAAACTTGCTAATTGTGTAATACAAATACTTCCTTGCAACCATCTGCTGTACTTATTCATTGTCATAAATATAAAAAATAACTATCGGATGTTATGAAAATAAATAGGTACTTATACCAAAAAAAATGTTAGAGAGAAAGAGACAGACAGCATATTAATAGAAGAGTGTACTAAGGAAAATGAGCAACTGTCTCGTTCGGATGATGGGTTTATAATTAAACTGTCACAAGTCTCGCATATTTCGATCTCAAATGCGACAGTTTGTTAAATTAATGTTTCTCCTGAAGTCAATATTTTGTTTAACATTAAGCCTATGTAGGGTGGGGGACGCCAGTAAGGGCAGTTTTTTTTATGGATGTAGCTATAGGAAAACATACTTAAGAGACACACCATAAGTTTTGTATTTTATTTTAAGTGAAGTTAACAAAATGGTTTGCACGAAGTAAAATAAGAGCAAGCAGTATTTCTTTTCCTTATACATGCACACATATGGGGTTAAGTAGGATACATTCTGCCAAACCCGTATGTGAAGGAGCAATTAAAACATGAGCGTCAGCGATTTTCAAAAACAGTTCCGTTTCCATAGTAAATGCTAACCTCATTACTAAATCTATGTTTTCACGTATTCTGTATATGTTGCTAATGGGACTGAATTTAAACGTTATCACCTTCATATAACATGCTCCTGAGCAAAGGCCTCGCTCCACTCCTGCAGTAGTGGAACAGCGCAGGACAGGAAAAAAAACAATTTCATATGTACTAGAATAGAGTTTATGTAGGTAGTTCATCTTTATCGTCAGGTCACGAAATAAAGATTTAAATCTATAGGTACATATAATAAAATCGGAGCGAAGTCAAAACTGTACATTGTTTTTTTTTTAAGTATTTTTTTGCGAGGCTTGGGAACTATAAAGCCACCATTTACTAGGCTCGTTTTTCATTGACTTGAATGTGCCCTGGCGGCTGAGAGTACGTCATGCTCACTCAAATGTCTCGCTGGTGGTGGCGTGTGTGTTGGATCATTAAGTTCCCTTCAAAATGGTTGAGCTGAATGGTGCTGATCCATACGTCATGTTCGTGAACGGGCGCCGTCAGTAGGGACTGGTCAACTCTTGGCTGCCACGGCTTATTTTAATTTAAATTTTTGAATTGTTTTTTTTTTATCTTTTTTATTACGGATACTTTAAACGTGCACGTCTTTCTACATCTTTCTCACATTTTTAATTTGAACATGAATGATGTAAACAATTTGTTTTTTGTAACTATATTATGTTGATTAAAAGAGTGTCCATGGAGTTTCTTGCCCGTTCTTCTCCATAGGTACCTACTACGCTTTGGAATGGGCAACTAGCTTCATTTTTCTGACTGGCTGACCCCTTGACAATTCAAAAGTGCCTGTAATTGGTTTATTTGAAATAAATGCTTTGAGTTTGAGTTTGAGTTTGAACTTCCTGGGAACTTTTCGTCAGGAATAATCTGTAAGAATGCATCAATCAGTGTATCGGTGTTGTGACATTAGTTATAGTTCTCGTATACGCAGGCGTTCAATAATTTACTAAAAACAAAATCTTCGCAAGCGATGGGAAATGACTACTGTAGGCTGCGGGTGTTGACCTCAGGACGAGCTGCTTCTCACACGGAAAACTGTACGTCGCTTGCTCTCGCGTCCTGACTCTCTTCATATTTTGATGCTGAGACCAAAACTACAAACGTAGTATACAGGATAGTTTTATAAAAACTTGGCTGTTGTTTTTGTATATCGTGATGTCTTACGAGTTCCACGCGAATTAAGTCGCGGGGAAGATAGTTTATCAATATAAACTAAGTTACTGTCACATCACCGACGTTATCGTATAGTCAAAACTAGGACAGATCCTCGGTTCAAAATCATGGTAAAAGATCAAAAATTAGCTAATCCCTGTTTTCTCTTTGATTTCGCGGCCTCACATCCAGTATACTGCCCGAAGGTGAGGATATGAGATGAGAGATGATGAGAGATGAGGATGGCCAGAGGTATTATTGGAATCGTCTGCAATCATCTTTTTCCTGGCAAGTTATAGCGTGTTGTTATTGGCTGAATTTCTTAGTAAACGACGTTTTTTTGGAACAGTATTACGGGAGGAATTCTACTTATATTTAATGGATGGATATTTGTATGTGTGCTAGGTGTAGATGTGGTCTAGTGTCGCAAGAGCAACTGCAGAGCATGAGGTCTTGGGTTCGATTCTCAAATCGGGCGGTGTTATTGTCATTTCCTGTCTGGAATTTCTCAGTAGCAGCCCGGAGTCTGAATTTATGCGATCGTCCTCTATTACATGAGACTTAAACATCTAGTGGAATGTGGGTACGCCTTTGCCCAATCCTTCGGGAAAATACGGCGTAATGTTATGTTATGTGTGTGTAGGTATGTTTATATCAAGGCGTTACCCAAATTCACTGCTACAACTAAAACATCATTACCATAATTGATGTCTGACGCAGCACTAACTAATTAGCAATAAAATCGACACAGCACATAAAACACGTTATAATCAGGGTTCTGTATAAAACAGATAAAACGGTATAAACTATCAGTCGGTACAGTCGTATATTTTGACGGGGTTCGCAATAGCCTAGCAATTATGTTAGGTGCATATTATGCCCAACAGATTGCAGCGGCATGAGGAGGTGACGATGTTGAAACGGTTTCATTACGATACTTACCAAATAAAACAGAATAAATTGCGATTACTTATTACCTAAAGTTGTACTAGAAAGCAAAGAAAGAAAATACATTTATTTAGCACAGACTAAACAGCACAAAACATAATATACTGCAAATAAAATAAAAAAGTGTAAAGTGCTTTGTAAGCAATTAGCAGGAAAGTGAGCCTTATGACAGCGCCAAAGTCAGGCCCAGTTCAACAAAAATGCCAGACAACTAGTGCCTGACGCTGGTTTTAAACTGGACCTGAAGTGTAAGGTGTGTGAAGAAGTGTGCGTGCATACTTATATAAAATAAATTACTGTAGTGTCTACTTGTCTAAGTCTTAAATAAGCCAATAAAATTACCCAAGTATGAGACATTTTTACTACAGCATTTATTATCAGAGTTGTTTTGTGTTTCGTTTTCCAATTATTCTTTTGTTAAAACTATTGACTTTAACGACAAAAAGCAGTAGGCACTAAATAACTTGTGCATTTTACCAAATAGCTAACCTTTTTTAAATCTTTTTCCAAGAAATTGCCAGTACGGCAGTGGCTCATGGTCATAATCATTTTTCTAAACCAATAAGCAACAGTGAAAACACTAGCCAACCGATGCTTTTTCGAGATTAGACGCAAATGTTCTCTTCTACATCAAAATATAGCTGGAGTATGGAGTAAAAAAGACCTTCTAGAATTATCAATAACGGAACTAGAAAAAAGTAATATGAGTATTGATATTGTATGTCTCAGTGAAACATTCATACGACAAGGGGCAGAATCAAATCTTACCTTGAAAAACTATAAAGTAGTTTCAGCGTTTTCAAGGCCGCATCAACGTAGAGGTGGGACTTGTATATTGACCAAAAAAGACCTTGACTGCAAACCATTATGTAATTTAATTGAACCCAAGTTATATTATTTCGAATACTGTGCAATTGAAATTATAATATATATATATATATATATATATATATGTCTCAATCCAGCAACAAATGCAAGGCTGCCTGGAAAGTAATAAAAAGTAATACCAGCGAAAAACAAAATTCTCATGACATTAATAAAATTCTATTACACAATCAAACTTACACTCAACCTGACGATATAGCTGACATTTTTTTTTTTTTTATTGATATAACGAATAATACTACTGACCCATCTATTGACTACACACCACAGATGACTTATCGTCCAAATACTATATATTTGACCCCGACCAATGACACCAATGTATATAATATAATAAACTCTTTAAAATCAACCAACTCTACAGGCTACGATGACATTAACACAAAACTTCTTAAATTATGCTCTACATTTTTATCAATTCATATTGCCCATATTATTAATGTTTTATTTATGCAAGGTTTATTCCCTTCACGGTTAAAATTCTCAATTGTTAAACCAATCCACAAGAAAGGTGATAGAAGTGATATGAATAATTACCGCCCTATAACTCTCATACCAATATTATCAAAGATCTTTGAAAAAGTCATGCATGACAAACTCTCCGGTTTTTTATCGAAATACAAAATTCTAAGTAAAGATCAATTTGGTTTCAGAAAAAATTAATCTACCACAACAGCTTGTTTTGCTCTATTAAAATTAATGACGAAAAGCCTTAATGATAAACTACCAATTGTCTCCATTTTTCTAGACATGTCCAAGGCTTTTGATTTCGTGAACCATACACTGTTAATTTATAAATTAGACCGATATGGCATAAGGGGAAACGCGTTGAAATGGCTCGAAAGCTATCTCACTCATCGACAGCAATGTGTTGAGATTTCGGGGCAAACAGGAAATCAAAAGCTCGCATATAAGTCCCAGTATCGCGAAAATAACTGCGGTGTTCCCCAAGGGACAATACTGGGGCCGCTTTTATTCTTGCTATATGTTAATGACTTGCCTAGTGTAACTTCCCACAATTGCATACTGTACGCTGACGATACGACCCTCAGTATTATAAACGAAAATGACGACATTGTTGAGTACCAAAATGAAATAAACATGATATTAAATAAAATTAATACATGGCTTGAATACAATAACCTTCATATTAATATTAACAAAACCAAAATGGTACAATTCCAGACATATAACAGTACGCGTCCACGGCTTAAAATACTATATGGAAATGAGATAATAGAAGAGGTTGATTACGCAAAATTCTTGGGGATAATAATTGACAAAAACTGTAACTGGAAATCTCATATTGATGATCTGTGTATGAAGATAGATAGATTTGTATTCGTTTTATATAGACTAAAACGTGTGGCTAGTGTTAATGCGGCACTATGTGCATATCATGGCTATGTCTCATCAATTTTGCGCTATGGCATTATAATATGGGGTAATTCGGTTGAACTTGAAAGAGTGTTTCGAGCTCAGAAAAAGTGTGTACGCTCAATTTGTGGAGCGCATCCACTGGACAGTTGTGTTCCACTATTTAAAAAACTTAAAATACTACCACTTCCAGCACTATATATTTTTGAAATTTGTATCTTTGTTCACCAAAACAGACATGAATTTGACTTATTTAATGATGTTGTGTCCAGACCCAGCCGCAAAGTGCATATGCTTAATGTTCCTAGGCATAGAATTAAATTGTTTTCTAATAATGTATACTGCATGTCCATTACTGTTTATAACAAATTACCTGATGGCTTCAAAACTCTCAGCCTCAGAACATTTAAATGTAAATTACTTAACTTTCTTTCAAGCAAATGTTATTACTCGACTGCAGATTTTTTGAATGTAAAATTTACCTAAATATTTGACATTATTGCTTATAAATCATAATTATGTTATCTGCTTGACCTGAATTTTAACTTATATTATTAATCTCTTTTACAACTATTGTTCAATTTATTTAAATTATTTGTAACTCTAATTCTAAATTAATGTTAATGTAATGATGACCCATCATTTTACAAACCATATTTGTACGCCGGAAACGGCAGAATATTATGATCGAAATACATAATGAACATAACAACTTTATACAATATTCTGACAAATAAATGCATTCATTCATTCATTCATAACCCTTTTTTCCTGTTTTGAAGAGAAAATATTTTCTTCCCCTTTAGGCAAAAATCACAAACACCAACTAAGTTCGTTGCAAACGTCAAACATCGTTGCTCTGAATACCCGCTCAGTTTAACATAATGTATTAGCATGAAGTGTGTGTCAGTTGGGGTCAGCAGATAGCGAGCTCGTTACTGCAACGATCCGTCGATTGTAAAACAGTGTTGTTTGTGATTACATTCGCAGCTTATGGACCAAAATTGTTTAGTAGGTGAATTATGAACACACAAATTTGGGATTGCACAGTTTATTTGTACAGGTACATTCATGAATTTTCAGTTTATCTCGGTTGGCATTTAACTTTTAGGCGAAATTTTGTGTTTTAATAGGTTTTGATCTGCTTAGTATCGAATCTTTTATGTTTTGAAACACGAATAGGCTTTCTAGTGATAAGAATCTCTGTCACGCAGTGGTCCTGGTGGTAATAGCTATCACAGGCTGGTTTCAGTATTTTTACGCTAGTAGTATTTTGTTATGCTAGTAGTATTATTGTTACGCTAGTAGTTATAATGTTACGCTAGTAGTATTATTGTTATGCTAGTAGTATTATTGTTACGCTAGTAGTTATAATGTTACGCTAGTAGTATTATTGTTACGCTAGTAGTATTATTGTTATGCTAGTAGTATTATTTCCTTTATTCCATTATTTACATATAAATTACATTTTTAAATATTAGAATATAAAAAATATAAAAACATTTAAAAATATAAAAATAGTAGCCCACCGGTATCGGAAACAGGGTCCAAGTTACCGGCGGTCAGGGCTCCAGAGAGAGAAACCTCCTAACAATGCGAGCCGTGTCTAGAAGTACCGCTTTCTGAATCAAGCCCTTGATCCAGCTGCCCAACGAGAGCCTCCTCAGGTATTGGTCGAGGCTCTTGGCTATTAAACCATTGGCTGTCACGACTATCGGCACAATGATCGCTGAGTCCACATCCCACATGTCGACAACCTCGCGAGCCAAGACAAGATACTTGATTTGTTTATCTTTCTCGGCTTTCACGAGGTTCCCGTCATGCGGGACCGTTATGTCAACAATCATTGCGCGCCGCTCTAATCGATCCACCACCACTATATCAGGCTTATTGGCAACAATAGTCCTATCAGTGATGATGGATCAATCCCAGTACAATGTGATATGTCCATTTTCGAGAACTGGGTCGGGCACATACCTGTAGTACGGCACTTCCGATTCTACAAGGCTGTATTTCAGAGCAAGTTGCTGATGGATAATCCTGGCTACAAGGTTGTGTCTATGCAAGTACTCTTCGTTAGCTAGACTAGAACATCCGGAGATAATATGTCTGATTGATTCACCCGGACGGTGGCATGCCCGACAGATGTCAACCGTGCCGTCTTTCACAATAAATCTCTAGTAATTGTTTGTCATCATAACTTCGTCCATAATTGCACAGACAAAACCTTTGGTTTCTCCAAAGAGGTCACCGAAACGCAGCCAGGCTACGGACGCTAGTTGGTTTCTAGTAGTATTATTGTTACACTAGTTGTATTATTGTTACGCTAGTAGTATTATTGTTATGCTAGTAGTATTCTCAAGATATCGATTAGATTCTTATTTGATATTACCCTGAATATAGGAATTATTGAGATTTGAAAACAAGTTATGTATTTGGAACGTGGAGAAACTTTGGTGCCTACTAGGTTTTACTATCTAAAATACCCTAATAATTTTAACCAGGTCATACAATAATCCTAAAGGGTTTCCCTTCGGCGCAATTCCCAGTTATTTCCTAAACATAGCGAAACTCGAAACACGCCGTAAAACGAAACAAGTACACTTTCGACAAACGAGAAAAATCTCCAGAATTCGTAACGAAAACTTTTGTGATAACAAAAGTAATTTACAACGAAGCTTGTTAGTAGCGTGTTCTGTATTAATTTCCTGTTTAATTATAGCTTATTTCAATTATTTTAATTTCTATCAGTTACTTTTGCATTTTTTTATTTGATGTTTGATCTTGAAAGGGAAAATTATATTTGTATCTTTTTGGGATCAAGGTCACTGTTCTGTTTAAATTTGTTGTGATTTGCAAGCGTCGATCTTTGAGGAATGCTTGATGAGATATTCATTGTAAATCAAAGAAACTGATTTATTTATAGTCTACATAACAAAATATTGCTGCCTTAAATAGTAGCTCATGGCTGAATAATAACAGCTGCACGGATCGATCGAAGGTTAAGCTACGGTTGCCTCGGTCGGTTCGTGGATGTGTTTGGCATTTCAAGACCCCTCCGTGACTCGGAAAGCATGTTAAGCTTTTGCTCCCAACTGTCATATGTAGATCTCCGATAGACGTTACGGGTAGTCAGGAACCCAAAAGTAAGACTGGTTGTCAAACCAGTCTTACCAAGAGGTATCGTGTTACCAAGTAACTTGTGGTGTTTGGATCACCAAGATACAGGCTGTGCCTAGTTTGGGACCCGCTGTTAAATATATCGAATTACTCTGTTGGTAAAAAAGAAACTGGATTGTGGAGGTCAGATAGGCAGTCGCTCCATGTAAAATACTTGTATTCCGCCGATCCGGTTAGACTGGAAGTTGACCCTAAAATAGTTGGGAAAAGACAGGCAGATTGATTGCTTTAAATAGTAGTAACATCATTATTTTGTATGTTTATGTGAAGCTGTAATACAAAGTTTCTTGCAGCAAACATTTGGTAGATGAATATTTGGTTCGATTATTATTATCAGTTGTTTGTCTAGCAAATAAATCTAACCAAGATCCCAAAATCAGTCACACATTCAAACCCGTACATTTACCCCTTTATTAATAAACTTTGCTTAAAGTTAAAAGACGTTTAAACGTCAGAAATGTATGGTTTAACAGTCGCTAATAATTACTTAACTTTAAGCAACGTTTATAAATAAACCCCATCACGTAGACTTCTAAAATGTATTTAATGGTCATAACATTAATGTTTCATACATATCTATGTTATACACACACACACACACACACACATACATGTTTTATGTTTGTTGCATACTATATTTTGTCCAAATAAAACCGCTAATATAAATCAGGCATAATGTATAGAATAGCGTCATCATTATTTAGTGCACTGCATTGCCCCAGTTGCGGATAATAACGATACACTATTCAATTTAGTTTTAGTGCTACACTTTATTCTAATGTTAATTATAATAATGAGGTGTTGGAAGAGGATTCGAATGGAATATACCAGGGAATCATAACATAGTAGGAAGTATGTTAGTACCTACATATTTAGTGAAATTACAATCCTGTTGAAACAAAAGAGTATCTATTAGAAGATAGGAATCCTGGGTGGACTTACCAGGGAAGCATGAGTTGAAGAAGCAAAAGTACGGTAGGTAGATAAATTTGCTAATAGAGTGTTGATTCATCATCGACATTTTGATTTTATCTGCGATCGAAAGAGAACATAATTAGTTAATTAATTTCGTCTAAAGCACATTTGATTCGTTACCTTTGCAGGCAAAACCTGGGTGAGGCTGGCACAGGAGCGTGCAGATTGGCACAAGAAAAGAGAGGCCGATGTCCAGCAGTGGGGGAAATGGGGCTGTGGGGGGTGATGATGACTATGACATTTGATTTTTTTTACTCTTGGATTCCACACTTATTATTGTAATTGTTGTGTTGTTTGTGGTATTGTATTGTCGAATTGTAAGTGGAATAGAAATCAGGTCATAAATAGATACTACATAGTGTAGCGGAATAAAAAAGAACCGGCCAAGTGCGAGTCGGACTCGCGCACGAAGGGTTCCGTACCATTATCTATAAAAATCGCGAAAAAATACGTTTGTTGTATGGGAGCCCCCTTAAATATTTATTTTATTTTGTTATTTAGTATTTGTTGTTATAGCGGCCACAGAAATACATCATCTGTGAAAATTTCATCTGTCTAACTATCATTGTTCTTGAGATACAGCCTGGTGACAGACATACGGACGGACAGACAGCGAAGTCTTAGTAATAGGGTCCCGTTTTTACCCTTTGGGTACGGAACCCTAAAAAATTCACCACTATATCACATATAATAATTTATTAATATTTAAAAAGGATAAAAAAAGCTAAAATTAAACATCATTGAAACGGTTGCGGAACAGGTAATTTAGCCTAAATGAAAAGAGATTACAAGAAAACTTATGGTAAATCTTTATTTCGTATTTGGTTTCCGAACTAGGGAATCGATTGCAATCGGTTTGAGGTTTGTGACCACTAAATTACGTACTCGATCCTGACGAACCGCAGCCTCAAAGCGTAGCACGCCTCGACAGAATCGCAGGTGATACGACGATCATGTGTCGCGGACTAAAATTGACTTTCCGGTCGAAACCGGCAAGTCCTTGAATAGAATCCTTGGAGTTCGAGAACTCCAAGGATTCTATGTGCCTGGTAAAAGCAATCCAAAAGCACGCAAGCCTGATGAATAGTCCAGTACCCGGAAAAAAGGCCGGAAGCAGCCCTTCTTAACTGGTTCCACACCTATGACAAATAAAATAGGGCGGGTATTACACCAGAAAAAAGACTGAAACTTCCGCTAAAAGAGCAAATAAGGTAAAGTACGTACATACCTACGTACGTATACATACAACTCCATAGAAAAGGGAGGATCCTCCGACCAGACACGCAGTTGCCCACCAGACACGACACCCGTCTGGTCGGAGGATCCTCCCTTTTCTATGGAGGTGTGAGTGAACTTTACACCCTGTTCCTCATACGAGTACGAAGAATATCTTACACCATTTGTGCAGAACTCAACAATATAACTTGGTTGACTGCAGATAACAGAACATAATAACTATAAACTTGATTAGGAATTAAGGTAAAGTATAATGGAAAAATTAAGAATAAAAAATTGATGGCCAGTTATACGAACTAGAAAGAATAAAATAGCTTAAAACAGCAGAGGTCACGCTGCAATAGGACAATAAAAGCGTTTCATAAAACAGCAGTAAGCATAAATAATTTTCACGTACATTTAGGCAGAATGCACACTTAACCACCCTCAAAGCTGAACACGTACACTCGGCCCCAAATTCGCCACTGTATATACCCAAATCAACATACAAAATTAGATTAAGCAAAAATAAAAAGACTTAAAACAACACAGGAGAAACAATAGAATCGACGTACTCCTACTTTACATTCAGCCCCACATGTCTGCAACCGACTTTATTCGCCTCACGAAATAAATCTTTCTTTATTTATACTTTCAACTAACCTATTTTTTTCTTTCTTTCTCTCATTTCCGCAGTGATTTGGAAGCTTTTTTCTTGTGTTGTGGTATTCGGTTACCTCGCGGTGTTAAACTTGACAATCTTGTTTGGTTGTTAGTTTTCGTGTATACTTAATTTTTATTAGCATTAGACAGAAGTTAAAATAAGTTATTTTTAATACACACTTTGTAACAAAAGTATAATAAACAATGTAACAGTTACGATTGACGCCAAATTTATTAAAACGTTTCTAGATACATGCTAGTACACGTAACTGTAATCATGTTAACCATTTATCATATAAAATTAAGTGGCTTTCATTTAGATATTATTATTTCATTCCAATTTAAAATTACAGTCTAAATGATAAAAACCCAAAAAAAAGAGGCAGGGGCAAACAATACCGGAAACGTTTTTCGTTTCACTATAATTCTACCAAATCTAAAATGTTAACCTAATCTCTTTATAAGCTGTGACAGCCGAGTGTTTCTAATTTTACCGGTTTATTCGTCTGTGACATTGACGTAAATAATGTTCTATGATTGTCATTAAGGGGACTACATGCCCTAAACGCAAATTTACATAACATAACATAACATCACGCCTGTATTCCCCGAAGGGTTAGGCAGAGGTGTACCTATAGTACACCTACATTTCGCCAGTTATGTTTAAGTCCCATGTAATAGGGGGCGCAAATTTATTATTCCTAAAAATATATGATCCACTACAGTAACCAATATCAGAAAAATATATGATATTCTTCTGGACATATGCTAGTTAGATAGTGTGTTGAAAACATAATACAATTAACTAGATATGATAGAAAAAAAATCACGAATATACCTCTAAAAAAATATTGAAACGATTAAAAACCATAAATGATAAATGATAAATGATTTTATTTCTGTAAGTAGGTTTGTACAAACACTTTTACACGTCAATCATATTTTTAAACTAGATGAGGTCGGCGTTTCCTATCTGACTACTCTGAGAAGAAAGGCCGAAACAAACTCAGAGGTCACAGTCTCTTTTAAAGTCCAGACATAATCTTGGTCAGATCATGTGAAGACCATGTAGATTGGTATCTGAAATGGTCTTTTGAGGAAAGAACCACACAGATTGAGTGGACCTGTCCAGTCAGTGCACGCATTTGTCAGTAATCGTGCAGCTCAACTCAGGAAGTCAGAACTTAAGGAGCTCAACGATTCGACGAACAATACCAAAGAAAGGACATTTGGGTAGGCCACTTAAATTACTCAATCTGCCAGATCATGATCAAAATTAACTGCGAAAAAAAAAGCAATGACCCACATAATCCTCACATTCACAATAATTAAAATAACATACTACTTTACAATACTAATATACATGCAAAGATTCAGATTTTTTGTCAGGTTATTCTACAAGTAACATACTAACGTAATAGTGTTTTAATTTTTTAGTCCAATGAATAGATTTTTTGTAAATCCATAATTGCTTCATATTTTTCAATAAATTACCAGCGTTGTGTCATCGCGCGTCTCTTTCTTTTCTATGCAATCCGACAGTGACCGCGCTTTAGCTCTTGTAAGCCTTTTAGTGTTATGGATACTTGTGAACGCCACGCTTTCTTTTTTAATATTGCCGAATTTTAGTTATTATTGTTTTGTTATCGTTATCAGTGTTGTTATTGCGTTGTTGGTACAAAACGTAACGTTTTGTTGAGATAAGGGTGATTCCGGTGCAGGTCCGCGTGGCTTACAACATAAAAGTTTTGAGTCTGACCAGAGACAACGGTGAAAAAAACATGGCCTTAAACTTGACACCAACGACATAATAATGTCACCCAAGAGAAAGAGAATTAAACAAACTCCACATCGTGCTGTAGAAAAGCAAACTGTAATTTATTTATTTATTTTGGATCGCCAACAGAGGCTACACAATAACTTGCATGTTAACCAACACAGGGACAAATAACAGTGTGCGCCTCCAATTACAGGAGACCACATCATTCACTTAATAACTAGGTAGGTACAAAAAGTTTGACACGGTAAAACATTAAAATACAATCATACAAAAAAAAAATACAAATTACATAGCAACAAATTCAAAAATGCAAATTCATAAGATTAAAAAAATAATTCAAAAATATAAAATAAAATAAAACATACCATAGATTTCAAAGGAAATCAATAACAAATATATTATGCCTTGGATATTATATCTCTTATGTCATTTTTAAACTTAGCAATTTTGCATGTAATATCTAATTCTTTATGTTTCGATACTTCGTTATACTGCCTACAGAGCCTTGGCAAAACGGCGAAATGTCCGAGGTTTGTTTTGGATCCCGGCACATAGAAAAGGCTATAGGTACGTTTACGAGGCAAGCGAGTTGGTGCACTTATTTGCAGCTTTCCAAGAAGCTCGCTACGAGTACAGTCAACAACCCCATTGAACAGTTTGTGAAGAAATGTGAGCTCTAAAACTTTTCTTCTATCTACTAAGGAGGAAATTTTATAATGTTGTAGTCTTAGGTCGTAGCTCCTAATTTTTTTTGCCAGATGGTCTTTATAGCAAAGATGGTATAGAAAACGTCTTTGTACACTTTCCAAGCTTTTAATGTAAATATCATAGTGAGGATTCCATACGGTGCTACTGTATTCAAGAAGTGGGCGAACCAATGTGTTATATAATTTAATTCTAGTCGAGGGTTTAGAAAATTCTTTGCTGTTACGCAAGACAAATCCAAGGACCTTGAACCCTTTTGAGGTAATATTTAATACATGCTTGTCAAATTTCAGTTTCTTGTCAAATACGATTCCCAGGTCACGAACTTCTTTTACTTCATGTAGTCAGACGTCAATTTTATTCCATGGATAAAAGATATCTATAAGACAAGATAAATAAGATAAGACAGGTGAAATCAGCCCTTAATGAAGTAATATTATTGTATACAAATTAACACATGCAAAGCGAATTATTAAAGTTTTAAATGTTGTTGCTACTTTAGTAAACTTTAAGTAGGTACAAGACTTATTTTCAGCAGTGAAATTATATATAAAGGGGGTACGGAATAATTGACTTGTATTAATTTTACTTCACAGGATCAACTGAAGTGTTTTTAGCGGATGCTGCATTAATATTTGATGCAAAGAAAGATGATGGAGATTACCACTCCGAAATGGATGCCTATATCTTTGAAAAGTGGTTCAAGTTAATTTTGACCAAAATTAAGAGTGGCGCTGTAATTTTTATGGACAATGCGCCATACCACTCAAGGAAACTAGAAAAGCTGCCAACTACAGCCACACGAAAGGCAAACAAACAGGATAAGAGTGGTTAAAAAAAAAGCAAAAAATATTCCTTTTGAGGAAAAATACCTTAGGGCAACTTTATTAGAAAAAGTAAAAAAATTAAATCATTTATATCAAAAGTTTGTTGTAGATGAGATGGCTAGAGAGAAGGGTATTTCAGTATTGCGCCTCCCACCCTACCACCTGCGAGCTCAACACTATAGAATTAATATGGGCTCAAATGAATGGCCCAACATAATAAAACATTCAAATTAGACGAGGTAAACTATTACTTCCACAAGCTCTGGATATTACGCCAGAACGATGGCAGTCTTGCGTTGCTCATGCAATTAAAGAAGAATAAAGGTTTTGCCAAATTGATGGCATAATGCATGATATGGTAGAAAAAAATATTATTAGCATTGGTGAAACTTCTTCATCTTTATCATCTGATGACAGGGACTAAATTAGATGATGAAGACGAAGAAGTTTTACCAACATATTATGTTTTGTAAATTGTTATTATAAATATTGTGTATGATCGGTTGTTTTATTCATTCGTTTTGTTGTAAGTTTGTAATGTGTGATGGAGATGTTATTATAAATAAGGCATAATTTAAAAAAAAAAAACTTTTATATCGTTTATCTAAGTATTGTCTAAGTACTGTCTTAGATCTATTTATCAAAGTCGTATAAAAACAATTTTAATTGTAATTATAAATGGTTTTAACTTAAATTTGAAATAAAATGTTTTGCACTCCTGTTTCTACGAGACTCTTTTTTTCTATAAATGGAGTATAGTGGCTTTGAGGATCAAGATACTTTTTTACTATTATTTGTTCCTTATGATGATGAATTTTCCTATCGATAGGAACAACAATGAATCAGAAATAGAGCGGCGTATTCAACGCACGTGGAATAAATATTGCAGCTTGAAGGCTAATTTTAAAAGCAACATGCCAGTTAAAATTAAAACTAGAGTCATGAACACATGTCTTCTACCGTGCTTGACATAAGCAAATTACGAAAGCTGTCGCCGGAGGATTAAAAAAAATACAAACTTTATTTAACTTAAATTTAATAATTAAAAAATTACAATGGTAATTATGAAGTTAAAATTAGAATAGTCGACAGTAGACCGATGCCGTGTCCAAAGTGAGCCCTTCACACGGGTCACGATGTCCCGTGGTGCGAAGCATCACGTTCAGCCGCGTCGGCGCCTCGTGTCCGTGGCACATGCAACTCGCGGTAAATAGGTAAATGCGTGTCAGCATTTTATAAATAAAGAAAATTTATAAAATAAGACACCAAAATAAGAAGCTTCTCAAAAGCCACTGATGCTCTTAACTATGTCCAGAAACTGAAATGAAAATGGGCGGGGCATAGACCGCGATTGACAGACGGGCGATGGACCATGAGAGTGACATCGTGAAAAGGCCCAAAAGAGAAGAGCCGCTACAGAAGAATACCGTACAAGAGATAAGAAGATGATATAGTCAAGACTGCTGGCCCTAGCTGGGTGCGAACAGCCCAAGGCGGAGAAAATTGGTTTTCTTTGGAGAGGAGCCCTTCGCCTGCGGAGGGGTTCTTGCAGACTGATTTAAATTCAAGTTTTAAGTAGTGTTAATAAAAAAATAGTAATAAATTCACCAGTGCATCCAACCCTAAATACACATAATTTAAATAACTCGTATACCTTACTAACATAGTAATTATATTTTCCAAGAAATATAGGGCAGTAATGACTTATACAGAAACAACATTTTACTCCATTTGTTAATAGCGTAAAACATTAACACCCGATTTTTGAAACCTTAATCAAAACAATTGTCAAACTAATATTCATTATTGTGATTGGCTGACTGAAAAAACAAAGCTAATAATCACTACTCACACGTCACACAAATTTTTGAAATCAGAAGTAAATCTAGGTCAGCAATTTTTTTTAAATAATCTATATCCGAAAAGGCAACTTTTTATTATTGTTTATGTTTCATACATGTGTTATAATATCAATCATCACAGCATTTAACTCTATACCGATACTCATTACCGTTCCACTACTCGTACTACCGAACAAGCAAAGCGCTAGTGGTAGAAGATTCTATAGTTAACAAAATTTATTTATAACGTTAAGTGCCTCGATACATCTCACTCACTTTGGTTACCTAATATAAAATACACTTTCATGCCTGTTCTACCAACGAATATATTCACTTTTATAAAGTTTTGGTGGCAATTTTTTCTGGCTTTGCTAAATGCTACGAAGTACCAGGAATATAGTTAGTAAGGGACCTCATTGTACAGGCAGAGCTGGTCACCGCTTAGATTACAGAGCCTTTCCACATGACATGTGTAGACGTAACCTACTATTGCAGGTGTGCTGGAAGAGGTTTCTTTATATATAAGCATTAACTTCGTTCTTGACTATTCGGATATATCTTCGTGTCTGTAAACGGTTGAATTAATAAATAACCCTTTGCTTCTATTTTATGCATACCTTATTCGAAGTGATACAAAAAAGGGAATAAGTATCTACAAAAAATTGTATTTATCACATTATGCTGTTCTATGCAAACAAAGAGTTTACAAATAATATAATAAGTCAATATGTCTGCCATATTGATATTAATCAGAAGTTCAGAACACAACATGGTATGGCAAGTTATCGCCCCATAGATCATATTTGATTGTGGTCGGTGTTCAGGTGTCTGTAGTCCGACCTTAGGCATACATTGCTGTCGCGGACATGTGATGAGGGCACCAGAAGCCTGAGCGGCCAGTGACAGCTAATGACAGATGTCAGATGTCAAAGTGCGGGTGCGCCAATCGGTCGCATTTTAATCTTACCGCAAAACCGCATTTTTAAAATCTCAATTCATCGCATCCGCTGAAACTATAAATTAACGTGTATTATCCCGTAATCCTTGGGAATTTGCCATTCTATAGTTCTTCAATATTAATATATCAACCCGCGTCCGATTAATGTGTAAAATCATACACTTTCAAGTGACCATTAGGTCAGTGGGTCGTTTTGGGTTGTGTACGAGCTCGCCAGGTGGCCACCGGCTGAAGAATCATAAGGACTGAACAAGAAGACCACCCAGCAGGCTTAGCCAAGTTGACAATCTACAATCGACAACGCTAATAGAAAACGAATCAAATGTATAGGAATGACATCATGTCAACGTTAAGTCACGTGGTCAGAACAAACGAATAGAAAATTCGTAGCCAAGTTTACAACTTATCAGATCGTTCAAAATGTTAGAATGAAATGTGATCGTTTCTACAACGTTGATCGCTACATCCCATACATATGTTTTGACAAGTGCTAACGAAAAAATATCTAAGTTTTTGAACGATAGCTAAGCGATCGCCTAGACCCAAGAGTTAACGATACTTAAATGGCATCTATATGATACAGCTGTGTTGAAACCGAGAAGTGTTTTGTTTATTTACCATTATTTTGGACAATGCATTAAAATGCATACTTTCAATATGTTGTCGTACGGTATTCTGTTGAGGGGAAATGCCGCCGATATTCAGACTATTTTTGTTTTACAAAAAAGGTCAATTCGTTCAATTAATAAATTAAGTCCGAGACACTCCCTTAGAGATATTTTTTAGGACATTTAATGACTGTGCCTTCTCAGTATATTTATGTTTTTTTTTTTAAATACAGTGATATCCATAATAATAATAAGTATATTGATTAAGTAATGGGTCAAACACAATTGTTCTGTTTGTTTCGTAAGTGGCGATATTAGTTCATGACGCGTATCACGTCATTGTTTATGTTTCAAACTTTCAAGTGCCCGAGTATGATAGACTTTTAAATAACAAAGGTTGTTTGATGTTTGTAGGAACGCTCACCATAGACTAAAGTATTGATTTTTTCTAATGACATTGTAGAACGAGCGATCGAGTCAGTCGCGTCAACTTGGCTACCAACTTATCGTTTTCTAAAATTTCATACGTGAAAGCGTTAACGATTGAAGAAAGAGATTCGATACGAAACGTTTATAACTTGGCTACGCCTACTGGTACCGCTTTGAATTATTTGCTGGGCTTAACTACAGACGCCACCTGACCGGCCCCAATCTCCTTGCAGTTTGTCGGACAAAATAGGCATTTTGAATCAGCGTGCATTCCAGACGCAGATTTTTCTCTCGTCCTCATCCCGCAGGAAACACGGCTATTTACACGCCTGTCTCTCCACAACATGACTATCATAACGTAAACGCATAGAGGAAGAAGGAAGGAATACTAATTTTCTCCGATGACGACAAAAATTGTCGTGGAAAGGGAGAAAAAATGTGTTCTATCGTGAAGACAGAAAGTTACCAAATAGTGAATATTATACTGTTTGTTACCGGATGTACAGTGAAAATATCTGAAAACATAACATCATAGGTACTTGTATTCCATAAAGGAGATAGAAGAGGTGCACTCAAATTTCGCTTAAAAGTTTGTAAATCCCATGAAATAATGGAGATTGTTTAACTGGGCACCACTCCAGACTTCGGCCTGCTGCTGGGAAATTTCTAATAATAAAACACAACAACACTTTGCTTGACATAAGGATCAAAACCATACAGCTACCGGTGAAGTAGTCTTTGCTGTCATAAAAATAATATCGGCCACATCGGACAATATTCTTGATGCATGAACATAGATATTAATATGGTTTCAGTGTAAAAAAATATAGTTAACATTCACGTAATAATTTCAGCAAAATATGAGTTAAAAGACATTATTTTATGAAATAACTCCCGCTGTACTGCCGTTGTTTTAATCTGGTAAAAATGTTTTTCACTTTTTATCTCAAAACTCGACGTGTACCGATGATTCATTGTTTTACGAACGTGTGTGCAACCGAATATGTTGGTTTTGTCTTTTTTGGATATAATGCTTAAAAATAATATGTGTATTACTTTGTTGTGTTTTTGTAAAGCAGTCTGCGTTCTTTTTGTGGCTGCAGTTTTTAGGACTTTGAGCGAATTTTGTTATGCGTTATTGTTTTTACTCTGCTTTATGCAAACGAATCTGATAATTTTAATATTACAGACTAAAAAAGTAAAGAAATCACGATTATTAAATCCTGATCGTATTGGCGTCAACGAGCACAATGCAGGTTTTCACCTTTCCTCTAACCACATCAGGATTGGCATAACCATACAAGTAATAGAGCTTTTAATGATATAATTATAATTCAAAAAAAATCAGGGCATGAAATAGACTCCAACATCTAAATCTCAAAGTTCTCAGCAAGCTAAATTAAACTCACATAAACCTACACTCCATTCTCGTACTGAGATGTAAATTCACTAAACACCCGATAAATTCCACAATTCCGACCATTAAAGTCATTAAAGTCGTAAATAGGTAACCGCGGTTGCCGCTCTAAGCGTGCCCAACAATATTTTATTTTAATGTTGGTAGCACTGAAATAATTAGCCAGAGAATGTCAACCGAGCGGAAACTTCGTTCAGTAGCCGAAAACATTGGGAGATTCATCAGTCGTTAGTTGAGGTGTGACTGGTGTAATGAGAGAAGCGGACAGCTAATAAATTAAGCGTTTATATTATTCAGCATTATTCAAGGTTGAGGAGTACTACCGGATGGATATATTTCAAAGCAATTAATATCAGTGTACAAGTGATGCAAAATAAAATAAAAATACTCAAGTCGGTAGTCTTTTTTGGCTTTGACGCCAGCAAATTAATGCTTTGTATTAACAAAGGCATAGTGCTGCTGTTTTAGTGAAACTTATAATTTCCGGCAGAAATACCAGTTAAGGGGGTCAAAAATTAAAAAGAAATTAGGTACTTTTAATTTCAGGATAAGCAGAAGTATTATCTTGTGTGGAATAATCTTAAATTAGTCTGCTAAGTGTGATAATGATGACAATATATCTCAGCAAATCATGATCATACGATTGAACTGATATAAGATACATGTCTATCAATAGATGCTTATAAGATAGAACTGGTACAAGATGCATGTCTATCAATGGACGCTAATAAGAAGATACATTAGGTATATTATAAGGTATGGATATAGGTACATTTTAATGATAAATGACATCAATTACCAACTACTATGGTCTCATCCTACGCCATACCGTTAGCAGAATAGTCCCCAGAATTGTGCAGCGGTAGGTAAATCCTGCAATTAGTTACAGACGCCAATATGCTGGCTGTACCTGGCTTTGAGGCAGTCGTGACGTTATTATTGTGGTCTTAACTGTTTTACTCGTTACTGCAATATCAATTTCTTCTAGGAAATGTTATGTTTGTCCCAATCGTAAAACATACAAGAAATACCTAACTTTTCAGGTAAAAAAAATACCATGTTAACGGATTTTGGTTGCCAAAAAATGGTAGTACCTACCTATATTTTTAAGTATTTTTGTAGGTACATTACTGTTAAATTCCCAAAGTTCCCATGGGAGCAATTCCCGGTAACAGCAACTTTAAATATTTGATATTAGAATTAATTATTTACAAGTAATAAAAGTCTCATTATTAATTAGTTTAACCCGTAGAGAAAAGGCGTTTGGCGTTATTATAAATTTATTGTTCAAGCACAATAACTGTTCAGCAAGCAAAACTTATTTATTTATCTAATTAAGATATTTATTTGTCTCGTAACAATAACACAACTTTTGTATGTTTGTTCTTGTGACGTTTGAAATCCTAAATGCCGAACAAAAAGCCGCGAATGTCTCGACACGAAGCGCCATATTGATGTAAAAAAAGTTTTTTGTAGCGTGTTGGGGTTCCAGTGAGAACGACTGTAAATTGAGTATTGTACTATGGCAAAAACCAGACATAAATCTACAATGACCGCCACTTTTCGTATCATGCCTTTGTAGGCTTCATCACCAAAACACTGTCTGTTTTTCCAGAAGGAATAGAAAGAGGTGTATATCACGTTACAAAATCACATAGGTACCGCCCAATCTAAATGCCAATCCAACAAGCTTTTTTGCTTTTTAAGGAGACTACAGGACCTAAACGCAAGTTTTATAATGCCTAAAAGTATATGATCCACTGCAGTAAACAAAATTAGAAAAATATATGATATTCTTCAGGATATATGCTAGGCAGATAGTGTGTTGAAAACATAATACAACTAATTTGATACGATACAAAAAAAACACGAAAATACCTCAAAAAAATTCTTTTACCCATTAAAAACCACACTAATATACATGGAATCATTCTTATTTTTTGTCACATTATTCTACAAACAACATATTAACGTAATAGTGTTTTAGTATTTTATTCCAATGAATAGATGTTTTGTAAATAAATAATTGCTTCACATTTTGCAATAAATTACCAGCGTTGTGCCATCGCGCTTCTCTTTCTTTTTACGCAGTGCGACAGTGACCGCGCTTTAGCTGTTCTAAGCCTCTTAATGTGATTATAAAAGGTTCATTACATGGAAGGACATTTGCTACACTTATTCTGTTCATAAATTGTCTGACCGGCTGTAAAATTATATAAATTTACGGATATTTCAGAAGTCCACTACGTTGCTGCACACCGACAATAATATTCCAGATCTCGGATCCCAAATCCCGCTGCCACAGCGTCCACTCCTCATCGTGACGTGCTAATGCTCGTTGATGGATGCGCCGCCCACCACCAGCGCCGGATTACTACGCGCCCGTCGACAGATTCCACCGACACACACTTTTTATTACCCAGTCTGTTGCAGACTTACGTTTTTAATGTTTTTTTAGGTATGCTTGGACAAAAAATAAAGAGAAAGATTGGCCAGAGATCGAAGCAGAGAGATGTGGAAGTCCATGGGGTAGATCTTTGCCGAGCAGTAAGACAACAGGTAGAAGTGAGCAAAAACAAAATTATAGGTGTGAGATGATGCCCAGTTCTAGAAAAGCTTATCAATTATCAATGGCAGAATTAATGGCAAAAATGAAAAGCAAGAATGAAGTTGCCCATGCAAACCTGCTGGTTATTAAATACCGAAGAAAAAACTACGGTGTGATCATCTCGATGTGTTCGTGCCCCTCAGAGAGCATAAGACTTGAGGATAATTATGACAAAGAAGAAAAATAATGATTTCTGGATGAGTTTTTACAAAAGATCGATTAGCTACTCACTATACGTATGATTTATAAAAATACTAACCTATCCAATTTCGGACAGAAACCAGACATAATTATGTAAGTATTCCGGTGCTTTCCTCTCTCTTTTATCGCCATATTCTTACAATTACTCATCGCCACAATATCATTTCTTACCACAAACATATCGGTATTCAGTACCGAATGATACAATATTTCGTTCGCAAGTACGTCACGTAATAAATGCGCTGTATCGGCGCCGGCGCTCGTAACTCACACAGAACGCACAAATCTCATCGCTGTAAATCGCTGGTGAACGTAAATTGTCGCAAATGCTATGTTTTTCAATGGTTTATCGCAAGCCAATATGTTTTACTGTACTGGAATGATGGACTGGACTTGTAATTATGTGTGCGTTGAGTCAGTTGGTAGTTTTTATTTATTCAAAATCTGTATAAACATTAAGTCTGTGAAATTTCACAAGTTGTTGTGATGTTTATCCTCATTTGTAGCTTTTCCATTATTTTTAATTTTAGTGCAGCATAACACCTGAAAAAAAACTATATACAAAAGACCTCCGACATTATGAGGTAAATATTAACAGCTTTAGTAACCTACGGCTTAAACATAACGATAGTTGCTCCTACTTTGCATGCAGTCGTCATACACTATGCATCGCCATGCGTCAGTTTAGTAGCTTCAGATTTTAATTATTACTTTTATTTTCTTTTTTTATGTGTTAAGTATGTGTTTTTGCTTGTGAAACAAGGTGTGTAAAATAAATAATTTTATCTCAGTCCTGATAAAGGGTCCCCATAAGCCTCTGGGAATGACACAACAGCAGGTAATGATGGGGGTGCGTGTATAAATTATGATACATTACGTATAAAGTTGCTGTAAAGTTCTTTATGTGAGTACTTTGCTTTTATTTAATTACTTTTTAGCGTCTGGGAATGAAGGAGATAAATTATATTCTCGCGATGATTTTTCATATTTTTCGTTCCATTTTTATGATAGTTTGGTCCTTTTGTGTTATGGATATTTTAATTCAGTGTGTTAAATTTAAAAAAAAGCATGATGGTTAATGTGGGAGTACTACGTGTACTTAATAACTAACTGGGGGGACGTAGTGGTAGAGCAATACACGCAGTATTATTTAAAATATTATTATATTTTATCAAGGAATTCTACACCGGCGGATACTATCTCTGTCTGTCTACTTCTTAAACAAACTACCATCATTTTTCGTTCCAAAGCTTATTTCAAACTTGCTTGACTGTTCGAGGCAAACCAACGATAATATATTACCAGCCTGTCAACATAAGGTTGACACATGCAGACAACCTCTACAGTAACGACAACATATTTTTTTTAAATACATTTTAACTTCTGAACATGTTAATACCCTACCACAGTTTATTTCTCCTTGATGACGTCTGAATTAGCACCTTTTTTATTTTTTACAAGCTGACCCGACAGACGTTGTCCTGTCTTTAGCTATGAATGTCATATGTCTTTTAGTTTTAGTTTTGACTATTGACTAAAACTAAATCTATCGCGTCATTTATCAACCAATCCATCTGTGTTAAACGATATTTGCAGAGCGCATTCTGTCAATCGCTGACAGTTATATCAAACAACTGACAGTTATGTAAAATTAATATTGGCGTTAAGTTTTCTTAAAATTTGTAACGTCCCGATCAACTTCCTTATTTTTTATTTCATAAGATCCTTCTCCTGACAATAACGAACACAACAATTTTTTTTTTTGTGATATCGGTCCAGCCGTTCACGCGTGATGGCGTGACCAAGGGAAATAGGGATTAATTTTTATATATTTAGATTAATAATACGTAACTTTTGTTCTTAGACTTACATAATGTTATGTATGGACACAAGATACTTAATTCAACCACTGAAACTAGGTGAACCTGTACTACCGGGATCAGCGTGTGAATGCAAATTTGGACAAGAAAATGATCGTATCTTACCTTATCCTATCTTCCAATTTGCAGCAAAATATTTATGCTCTTCTAATTAATAAAATCCGCCACAAGTTTTATTACTACTACCCGCCTGGACCCACATATAGCAAGCAATAGGTACAACTAGAATCCACATAAACACATTAATTAATTACTCTAATTGTGACCAAACCTGATTTAATCAGCAACTCGAGCCTACAATAGAACAATAAATTCGACCTTGTTTAGATTGTTTCCAAATCAATTTACAGTGGAATAACCACAGCCTACATAAATAATTGATTTGTGGTGTGAACCGCCGCTGGTATCGATCAATTATTCCGTCTGTGGCTTTTAACACGAACATTAAACACTAGTTTGTGTTGGATTGCGGAAGAAAATATTGTATAAAAAACTGAGTAAACCTAGGAAGTCCTGGAATAAAAGCACAGTGATCAAACATAAAATTGTGTCCAATAACATGAGGCATACTAAAAAAATTACAAAAAATCAAAACATAATAAAATTGCATGCGGTCTTGGGTTCGACTCCTAGGTCAGGCAGTGTTATTGGGTTTGCTATCTGGAATTTCTCAGTAGCAGCCCGGAGTCTTGATTTGTGCCCGGGTGATGGCATAATAGGCTCGCCCCCTAATACATGGGACTTAAAAATAACTGGCGAAATGTGGGTGTACTGTAGTTACATCTCTGCCCATCTGTCTCTGTCGGCAGTAGTGAGGGCTATGCTGGCAGAGACAGAGAATTGGACGGAAGTAGCCTCCTGTGAGAACGTGATGGTCAAGAAGGAGGCCGCCGAGCGGGATCGGGAAAGGTCTGATCCTGCTCGGAGAAGGAGTCGTCGGGGAGGCGCACAGAGTGGGGACTCTGTCTGGATACCAAGTGACCACAGGGAAGACGGTGCCACAGTGATCACGTACTTCCGTGCATAGCGAGGCTCAGGGGAGGCCCCTTTACAGTCTCCCCAGGGATGTGCCTTACAGGCGTTGCACAGGGGGGTTCGGGAATTGCTCTTTTGAGAGGAACTGGAACCCCCTCTATGTGCCTATGGTGATCACTGGGGTGGTTTTAGTCAGTTAAAAATCCCATCCTCCCCGACCTCCCTCCCCGGATATCGAGTGCCTTTTGAAGGTTTCCCTTCCAAAACAACAAAAAAAGAAGTAAATACACCTCTGCCCAATCCTTCAGGGAAACAATTCGTGATGTTATGTTTAAATAAAAATAAAAGTTTGCAAAAAAAAAAAAACAACGAAAAAAAGGTAGCTTTAATATGTTTTCCAGTTAATTAACTGGGATAGACAGAAAAGGAATAAAATTATTGGAATGGAATAAGGTTAGGTAATAACACATAAAATCTTAACAATTGTGGTCTCTTTTCATTAATAGTATTAAATAATACCTCTTTCATACAAACCTAATAACAATATCAGTTACACAACTCTTCAAATCTTACAAAAGCCATCATACTGAAGCCTAACATCAACAGTTCGTCCACACGAAAGCACTTGACCACAGTGTAAAAATAAAGCAAAAAGCCTACCCTTTCAACCGGCCTCTTTTCAATGCTGGCAACATTAAGATCTGCCATTTTGACTCGACCAAACGGAATAATTTAATAGAGCAGAGCCTTTTGCCGTGCACCATTTCCGTTGCTTAACTTTTAAGGTCCTTTTTTATTTTTTGACTCATTTTTTGCGTGTTATGCTGAAGACTGTTGCTTTTTATACTGCCATTTTGCTTGTAATTAATGTCGCTAAACTTTTTAGACTGTGACATTATGTTTGTTAATTTTGGCTGGATGATTGAAGTGTTTATTTCGTCCACATACCTAGATATTTTCATGATATTGTCAACGTTTTAAATGATTTTCCTTGGACCTTGAATGAACGTGCGGAGTAAACGTAACGTAAATTCGTAGATTTTAAATTTGAAAATACTCGTTTTGCCTATAATATTTAGTTTAATATTATAGGCGAAACGAGTATATAAAGTTTATTAGTTAGTTTAAGACTTTATTCATATTATGGGTGATACTAATTGTGCTTAGCGCATTTTTTTTTTAACCAAAACACAGTAGGATACATTTACTGGGTAATTCGATACTCCTTGGTAAGACTGGTTGTCAGACTTTCGGGCTTCTGACGACCCGTGACAACCGCCAAAGATACACGAATGACAGTCGGGACCAACGACTTAACGTGCTTTCCGAGGCACGGAGGGGTCTTGGTATGTAAAGATGGTCACCCATCCACGGACCAATCATAGCAAGCGTAGCTTAACCTGATCGATCGACCCGTGCGGCTGTTATTATTTAGCTTGTGGCTAAAATTCGCTCCATATAAAATGATAATACTTAGCTGCATCTGGTTAGACTAGAAGCTGACTCCAGCATAGCTGCAAAAAGGCGAGCAGATGATGACATTGATGACTTACCAATTGCTGTAGGTTCATTTAAAACATACTATACATTTTACTTTCCATGCAAAGTGAAGCAACAACGTGATAATACTCGATAAACGATAAACACTCATGATAATAAGTTGACGACAATAACCGCATAATGCCGCCAGGCCATCCAGGAGTTAAAATTTTCCAACAGCAATTACCCAACAAAGTGGCTATAAAACATGGCTTCCACGCCATAACACCTATTGCGCGAACTTACACGTAAATAGCGCGGAGACGAGAAAGTTCCCAACTATTCCATTGAGCGAAACTCCCGCGCATAGCTGTGGAACTATGCCAGCCAGGTCATATTGCATAGAACTAGTGTGGAGTGGAGGTATGCGTACTTCTAGTATAGTATATTAAAATTTGTTGGCGGTTTTAAATACTCCTGTTATCCATGAAGTACCGTCCTGTAAGTAGTTATCTTTGAGGATGAAAACAAATCTGAAATAAAATAGCTTAATCGAGTCCCTGATCAGAAAATCTATAAGGGCATACGCGCACCGCATTTTTTTCGTACTCACTCTGCAAACACAACAAGTGTAGCTCTGTAGCTTTTGCAAGGCAAAAACGCGCCGGCACTCCTACCGTCCACGTCGACGCGTGTCACACGTAACACGCATTAAAACTTCGTGTGCATAGGGATCCAATCAAATCAGACACGAAATTGCATTTTTCAGTAAAAAATAGTTTTTAAAGGACAGTGATTTAGTAACTGTTCGCAAATACTTTCCTTTAAAGACTTTCGGAATTTCCAAAACACATATAGTTATCTTGTTACTAGCCGAAATATCGCCACACCTAGGTAGTTGTAGGTAAGGTTATAAGGTAGGTAAGATGCCTCTAAAGAGCTTATCTGAATATCCTATAAATTTATAGATAGTCATTGGGCTGAAGAGGACGTAATTGTCATCGTGGGTACCCCATGTATAGCGCTACAAGGTTCTTTCGGCACGTGGCCAAAATTAGAACCAGGGCCGCTATATTGTCTTTTCAACACATTTCATAAAACAATTGCACCCCCGTCACCTTTTGTTTCTAGCCGAAATATCATCACACCTAGCTAGTTGTAGGGAAGGTGGGGTCGCTAAAGAGCTCATCAGAATAGCCTATCGATCTATAGATAGTCAATCAGTTGAAGCGCACGTGAGTGTCATCGAGATGCTCCATGTGTATGAGGCGACACTCGCTAATGCGTGCGCCGTGTCGCGCCAGCCACGCTCTAGTGTTTGCTGGGGCCGTCTGTACGCACCCTTATTCTGGACGTACTGAGGTTTAAAGGTGCTATTTAGTCGATTTGATGATATGGCTATATTGATGAATAGAAGAAGACATGCTGATTCAGTCTCACATCAATTGGGAGAAGGATGATGATTTTGTAATAAGATGCGAACAGTGATTAAAGAATCTAAAAAACTGAAGTGGCAACAATTCTATCGGTATTTGCAGTGCAGAAAAAAATCCAGGCTAAAAAAATCCGTAACTAAGGACCATATTTTTCCTATGAAAATTCTATTGCTGTTGTTATTTAAAACCGTTTCAGAACATGGGGGCCAGTTATTCGGTTATTTCTATGTTTCGCCAAAGATTTCCATTTTAGATTACAGTATTGTTTCCGACGACCGGTGCAGTACCACAGAACGCAATTGAAATCAATTGAAATTAAATGCTCGCTAGAACCCATTGACCTGTTCATAATTTGTGCACTATTGCAATGTTCAAACGTGCTGCTATGAAACTAAACGTTACAAATTGTAGATAGAAATTCGTTATTACATTTCACCAGGTGTCCTAGTGACAAAGTAAATTTCCCGAGGTGAAAAGTGTTCTATTTCCAAAGTCAGTCGCTAATAAGTGGCCTCTCTGTCAACTGTTGCCTAGAGAGAGACATACAAAAGAGACAAGTACTTTTGTATTAATTATAATCCTAACTAATATTATAAATGCGAAAGTAAGTTTGTTTGTTTGTTACCTTTCACGCCTAAACCATTGAACCGATCATCATGAAATTTTGATTATACGTTGTCAGGGGTACAGATAAGCCTCAAAGAGATGTCAGCACCATTGACGGTGCCGATAGGGCCGATGCCTGCCGGGGTCGCGGATTGTTCGACAGAGATACCGTGGCCCTGGCGCACAGGCAACCGAAGGAACATGGGTGGGCTTTAGTCAGTAAGAGTCTGATACACCCTCCCGCTCCGCCCAGAGCGGGAGAAGTAATTTGATGACTTCCCACCCAAAAAAAAAAGGGGTACAGATAAGGACATAGGGTGCCTTTCATCCAGAAGAAATGCACTGTTCCCGAGGGAAAGAACAATAACTTTCGACGTTGACAATTGCTTTAGATGCCGCTACGTCACTTTCGGATCATGATTGAATTACATCATTAAAATTAGAAACTTTAGTGTGTTGCAACCACCTGAATTGATTGTCAAAATCGAAATTACCGCGAGCGAAGCCACGGGAAAAAGCTAGTATTGTAAAGTTTTTGGGAATCTAAAGCTACAGAATTCTGTTATTTAATTACCTACACCAACTTTATAACTGCCTAAATTGGAACCTACTTGTTGTTTGAAAGTTGGATCGGAATTCGTAGAATTATGACAAACATTATTATAAGACTTAGCTTTTCGCCACGATTGAGACTTGATACCTCTATAGCACGTCCCATGTGTAGGCAAATAATAGTCATCCTTAATCGTGCTATCCATCGTAGACTAAAACAGTACCAACGTTGATCAAACTGACAAAAGACGCTTGTTTTCTGTAATCGTATCTGTAAAATTCAGAGCATAGACGTCCCACATAACTTCTAATACCTACCTATTGTGTACATGTAATTTTTTTGTAGGTTTAGTATTAAAAACTATCTATACATTGTTGCAGTTTCAATCTCACCAACAAACTCCAGAATCAGCCAGTTTAGTGGACAACCGAGAAGTGGAATCCATTTGCACGCCGACGGCGACGAGGGCAGGACCGTGAGCTGCAATATTAGGCGCCTGAGAGTGCGACACTTAGCATGTAAGGGTATGGACGTGTGTGCCGAGGGCCTAATATTGAGTGTCCCTTTGTGATGTAATTATAGGTATGTGGACATGATAGGAGACTGATCGGTAATTGATTTTACTTAACAATTTTTCCAACACTCTGCGCTGTGGACGTGCACCAACTTCTATTACTTATTAAATTTAGCCACAGGAGATACAAAAACACTGAGCCAATTTTGTGGAACAACATTGCTGTAAATATTATTGTGTAAAAAAGATTGTAGAGAGAAAGTTTGTAGCGTATGCAATAAATGTTTTGCACATTAATAAACAAAGAGAAATACGGTAGCGATACTCAATTGCTTAGTTACAGTAAAATTAGATTTTTAGACAAGCCTCGTATGAGTAACAACAGCACCTACTCTCATTGTAATATGTATCATTATAGGTAGGTACGTGGAGCAAACAGAATAAAACACGAAACTTTCAAAAATCTCCACAAAAAAGCTGTTAGTTAGTTTAAGTATATTACTATAGTGTTGTGTTGTTGTTATTGCTACGACCTCTATAATTCCTGAACACAACACATTGTTACCTAGGAATATCTGCGACACGTGTATACATACAATATTCGCGTGTAAAAGTTTTTACTCAATCGGGGCTTGTCAATTTTGTGATGTATCACCGAACGCCACCTGCCTTCATCTGTCAATCGTGTCGGAAATTCGGCAAAAAACACAAAAAAATAATATTTGGGAAAAATGTAGTTAGTGAAATATACTCATAATTCTCGCAACCAGCACATTTACTGACAGATTATTTGAACGTGCACGATGCAAATGAAAAAAGAGTATGATAGGATAGGAACACGTGGGGTTCTTTAGTTCCTGCCCACCCCTATGGCGAAATGCTTTTTCGGGTGTGAATGTACGTTTGTTTTTCGAAAGATCAATGTCTTGTTGTGGTACGGAAGCGAGCTTCTTAATGTTTTGGGACTATTTACAAGAGTCAGTCACCGATATCGAAATTTCAGAAATATTATTACGAAACGAGCGTAATTCTGGTCCTACATTTTGTTTATTCGGTAAAAAGTCAAGTTAGAGAAAAAACAAACAAGCACACGCCCCCGACTTACGAGTTGTACGTCGTGGGTTCGAACCAAGATCAAATCAAATCAAATCAAAATATTTTATTTCACATAAACCAACATGGGTACTTATGAAACGTCAGAAGCTAGGTGCACGGTTCCAATTGGTTGTTTCCTATGGAGAAGAGCCGGCAAGAAACTCCACCGTTACTCTTTTAAAAACAAGGGGCTTTTATAATTTTTCAAATTACAGTGTTGATAGATATGGGAGAACAGTGTAGGCACGTCAACAAGTAACAGGTACTCAACAGACAGGCGTTTTACTTGATGTAATGTATTACATCACCACTGCTCTCAAAAACGGTGAATGAAAACATCGTGAGGAAACCGGCATGTCTTAGAACCAAAAAATCGAAGACATGTGACATCTACCAACCCGCGCGGGGGCTCGCGTGGTGGATGACCTCTCACAGAGAGGAAGCCTGTGTCCCAGCAGTGGGGACGTTATAGGCTGATTATGTAATAAGGATTGAAAGAGACGAAATTCTCTATCATGTTATACGAAATAATAAGTCTTATAATAAAGCAACCTACAGCTGTATCCAATCATAAATAAAATTGATGTTAATATCCGAGACAAAAATGGTCGACATTCTTTCCCAAATATTGAGCAAAAATAATATTAAATATCCAAAGAAAAATGTGGAAAAATAATATGGCCTACTTCTTTTGTTCAATTACTAGTCTGGGATACTGGGTACAAACGTGTTATTTAAGAAACTGAGTCTCAATATTGGCCCAGATACACTGGCGAGCAATATAAAAAGGCACTTGCAGAATGCCTAAAGAAATCTAAATAATTATTTCCTAAACCACACAAGTTAGTTTCATGAAATAAAAAAAAACTTGAAAACAGTATTATATTGCACATTAAATCCTTATTACATACTGGCCTGTTTGAAGTCATGAATAGAAAAAAAAGTTTTAATAAAAATGTCACGTTTCATAATTTTGTATTACATTTGAATACTTTAATTTTCACGTTGATTTAGTTATTATTTTTACCTTTGCGTATCGATTTTTTAACAGTGCGTGAGGCAGACGTTGACTTGTAAATAAAGGTATCACCATGCCTCTCACGCCCGACAAATGTACCAGGATCATCACTATGGTGCAATTGGGGAGATCCCAGAGACAAACGACCAGAACAATAGGGTGTGAGACATTCTACTGTCCAACAAGTGCGTTGGAGGTTTAGGGAGACTGGACTTAATCTAAGAAGACCAAGCAATGGCAAGCCAAGGTGCACAACGGCTCGAGAAGATCGATTCATTGTGTCAACAACGTTAAGAAATCGACATCAGAAGGGAGTTGCGATGCAGCAACAAATTTTGCAGACCCGAAGGGACCCAATCAGTGAGTGGACAGCCAGGAGACGTCTCGCAGAAGCCTTGAAATAAATATTTTAATTTCATTTTATTTTAATGCCAATCTGATTTCCTGCTAATGGCATTAAGTGAGATCAAGAATTTGGACAGTATTATAGCGTACGTAGCGGTCATAACGTACATAGCGGTCACATAAAAAACATTTCGTATTACTCTAGAATATTCCTCTAAAATCATTTATGGAAGCAGCTTAAAGGAATAGCCTATAAAATATTTCTAGAACTGCGAATTTATAAGCTTATTTTTAGTTAAGAAAAAGTAACTCTTAGGTACTTTTCTACCAGTAACGATCTGAGCCGGGTCAAGGTAAAAAAACCGTTCATTTTATGAAGCCTGTAATAAAAGCTTACTAAATTCTTGAGCTAAGAAATAGAGCAGAAATGGGGAAAATGTTCCAATCTTACAATCTCTAGAAAAAATATTAAGTTCAATATTTATAATTCATAGTTTAATGAAAGCAATCCAGGAGATTTTAAGTGTTATCGGCCGATGGCGGAAAACAACCTAAATGAATCATAAAACAATTAACCCTTTATAACGACACGTTGAAACTTGGAATAGGCTCCACGACCAATAAAACCATTAAAATTCTAAACTCCGCGAGCCATGGTTTTGTGATAATAAGGTGCTAAGTTACAGGTTATGAGCGATTTGATGTAATATTTTGTGGGAGTATCATCACAGTGTCCAGAAATTATCTAACGATTCATCGAAAATTGGAACTGAATTAATCGTCGAGAAATAGTACATAATAATAATTGATAATCAATCAAACAATTCAGCCATTTCACTGCTGGCAAATGACTTAATTCCCATTTTACACCATAACATTTGGTTGTCACGTTCCTAATTTAGTCTACTACTATCGCCTTTTTTCATCTTATTGATGTGAAACATCTATAGCCGCGGCAAAAACCGATTTTTGGCGTGGTGACGCATGCCATGGCGATGCCTGGCCACGCTATACGATGGTATGTTTCACATCTGCCAGGCGTCACGTGACGGCTCAATTTTTTTGGCAGATAATATTGTTAGCTCGTTAGACTTTTGCTTTCTGACATAATATCAGATTTATCAAAAAAAAGTAGGGGGAACAGTATAAACAATGGGTAAACAAAACCAAATTCTACATGATCACATCCCACATTGTGTGAATACATCAAACTCACATAACGCTACTGCTCATTCCTTCCACCGGAACCCAAAAATCTTGAGACAATGACGATGTTTGGAGAAAACTGGAGCTCATCAATTTTACGGCACAAGTTTTGAGCCGCAGTCGGCCCAGTGCGGCATCCGTGACGTCATCATAATGTAAGCGGTTACAATTATTACGAGAGTTACAAGTGAAGCGAACCGGGGGATTACTGTGCGCTTATAAGCGAAGGGTATTAATGCTTATTAGACGGGATTTTTCAGTTAAGGGTATATGATAAGGGTATTAGAGACAACTTATCAAGACCCAGAAAATCCCAGATCAGCCAAGGTGTTACAAAGTAATTCAATCATTCGTTAAAAACTTCACATAACATCATGCCTGTATTTTTCGAAGGGTAGGTAGAAGTGTACCTTTATTGGTCAGTTTTATCGTATGGAAAAAGGCATCCCTATTACATATGGCGTAACTTCATCAAAATAAACTTACACGACGTGATTGATAAAGTCTAATCAGTAAACATTATTGCGAACCCATTTTCTAAATATCACCTGTGACGTTCAAACCCATTCATTATAACACACCAAAAAACATATCACAAGAAGCTTCAAGGCTGACACGATTCTTCTTTTCAAACCTACACGCCCCATACAAAGAAAGATGGTAGAGACCGTAATTAAAGGCCCTAGGCTAATTACAGCGACATGCCGAATCCTGGCCCGGCGACACGGCTTAAAATTGTCAAGACGCGTTATTTGAGAAGACATTCGTTACAAAAAGAGGCTCTTGGGAGCTTGTGGCAGGGCCGCGCTGGAATTAGAGTGCATGAGTGGGTGCGAAATGTTCTTTTTTGTTGCTGGTAAAAAGTGTGTTGAGGAAAAGAAGATAGAATAAAGCTATGGATATGGAACCTGTCATCTAGAATGTTTTACCTCTTTATCGGTATTGATATAAAGGTTCCATGTCAATGAAAATGGGACAATAAATTGTTTGTCATAATGTAAACTTTTTATGGAATAAATTTAGATTTCGTGAATGCGTGAGTTACAAGGTTTAAAATACCAAAAACAACCCAAACTAAAAACCTGAAAAATACTCCGTGAAACCGGAATGGCAATTCATGAAATTGATTATTGAATGGTTAGAACGTCAATTAGAGCGTTTGCACCCGCCGTAAGATAACTAAATCCGGCCCTGTTGGCAGGAGGGGGGAGATTAATCCCTCTTGATGGATCGCTATCCCCAATCTGTTTTTGCGTAAATGAGAATAAACTGTTTGTCCAACCTGTCACCTATAGCAGCTTTTTGTATGTTTGAGCTGTTTTTGGGTGGCGAGATGAGCTGTGGCCGTACTGATTGTAACCGTTTGGTAATTGAAGGTTTTGGTTTGGCTGATAATTGAAAGAAAGAAAGAAAAATAGGTTTACTTGTCACAGAAACACATGCATACAAAAAAGATAATTAGCTCTGGTAACAATGTAAAATAAAAACAAACAAAATAGATCTATAACCACGAGCACAAAACAGAAATAGTTGACAGCTGCACGTCATGACTGTGACAAGAAGGTTTCCACTCAGCATGATGCTGTGCTGTGTGTGTGTGTGAATTGAATTTGTTTCCTAAAGTATCTGGTTCCAAGTTACTAAAAGACTCCTAAACTGTAGGTGAGAACTGAAAGAACATCGTTTATACAACAGTAGATGCATTACTTTCCTTTAACTTACCTGTTTTTCGTAAATAGGTATCCACCTGAACTTACAACTAAAATTGTATTTGACCCTTGAGCAGTTTTCAGAAATACGGACAAAAATAAAGACAACATTCAAGAAGAATGACGTAACTTGCATTTTAAAAGTAGTTTTAAAATGCCACATTATTTATCTTCCCAGCATTAATCCTAGCTGACAGGTCAGTCAACTGTAAGTTGTAGCATAAATAAGGATTACCTACCGCCCCGGTTTCTCTCTTGCTCAGTGTACTTGAATCGTGACGACATTGAGATCAAAAGGATTAGAAAGCTACGATGTTGGTGACGGTTTAAACACCATGATTTAATTGGATTCTTCCTGTCCAAAATCCTCTGTGGGTTCTTTAAAGATAATGGAATCATTATACTCAATACTTCAAGCAGCAATGGGTAATGGTGCATCTGCCTCGTATTGAAAATGTCCAAAGGCGACAGTAACTATCTACCGTCAGGTGGATAACATACAAATATTATTAGGAATAGATGTGCATCCCGGATGGCGCGTGTTCGCGGCAGCACCAACAATATTCTCAGTGTATTCGCAGATCGGTGGGATTCCCCGATGTTGCGGAGGTGGATGCAGCTCCAAGCTGATTTTTAATTTTAGTATGTTGATCTCTGTCTGTAACCTACTAACACTAGAAGTTAAATAAAATTGTTACTAACCCTATGGACTCCTGTCTGAAATAAAAGTTTTCTGTTCTATTCTATAAAAAGATCATCAATGGGTACGGCGAGTGAGAGGTCTTCAATTCTAATCTCACACTGTCTGTACTGTCTGTCTCTCACTGTAGTTAACCTACTCCTTACATTTGCGAGAATACGTATGCAAAGATTAATTTTCACGATTTAAACCGACGGCGTCCATTTACCGACTTCAAATAAAAAATCGACAAAATATCTTAAAACCCGCAACCCTCAAATCGTTTTGAAGAACCAGTCAGTTATGCCACTTCAAAATTAAGCATTACATCACATAAAAATATGAATATTTTCACAGACCCGCTTCCACCTGTAAAATATAATATTCAAAGGCAATATCTCTGAGCGATTCCGGGAACCTATAAATGTTCACCATAAAAATGACGTTACACCCACATAGCTCAACCAATCGAAACCAGACCTTATACTCACGTAATAAGGTTTAATAAAACCGTAAAGGTAAGTTGGTGAACGTAAATATTAGCACCTGAATAATCTGTTATATGGTCTGATATTTATTTCTTTCAATGTATTAGTGCCTCCCTAAGCTGAGGTCGTTCTTCTTTTATGTATGGCCGTAATAAAATACAAGCATCCCTGTGGAAACTTTTAATTACGTAGAAATTATTAGCAATTTAGAAGTAGCTGAGGCATCCAGGTCAATTTATAATGTCAACAGACCTATCGCCTTGACCAGTTGGTTTTAATTGGGTTATCGATTTGGTTACTCTTTGGAGCTTGTTCTAGATCTCTAGGTGGTTAAAGTTTCATGGAGCCATAGTTTTGAGACTAAGTTATTTTTGACAAAGGTAATATTTTGGGTTTCTCGACAAATGTCAAATTGTTTTCTCTCCTTAATCATTAATTGGTTTTTAATTATATCTTTTGGCCTTAATTGCTGGACTAATCAGATCTAAATCCTTATTTTTTCCAACAGTAAGAGACCATCCAAAGGGAAACCGATCAATATCTCCGAACAATACAAACCCTTACAATAGGCTTCACAGAATCGAAACCTTGAAACATAACAACACATAATATGTTAATCCCGATCCAAAACTAATCTCCACAATGCTTGTTGTGACATGTTATAAATCTTCACGATCTCAAAGGAAAGTGAAATGGTCAAGGACACCATATTTTGATTCAAGATGGCCACCGGCCAAGTTTTAAGAAGGAAATAACAACCGCTACAAATGTTGTCCTTTTATTAATGGTCGAGAAAAATGCAGCAATTTCTTTAAGAGATTTTCCTTTGCTATTCGCAATAGAAACTCTCTAAAAATTGATGTGGTTCTTGGCTAAAATAAACTAATATGTATCTTGAAGTAAAGCAGTATTCATAGTTAGGTTGACAGGCAATAATAAGGCTTTGTTTTCATTTATCACCATCTGTCTTGCTTTTTCTTGTTTATTGTGTTTGGCTCCAGAAACGACGGAAGATTTTGTGCAAATTTTACACATTAATTACTCGAATTAACTGCTCTTAGAACTCGCATGGGAAGAAATATTCTCTTGATCTTAATTAGCCCAACGTCAATCTGTCATAAGTGAGCAACACATAGTTAAGTCAAGAAAAGATTGGGTAAATAGTAGCCCATTATAATTTCGCTTTCGATAAATATTATTAATATTGTTTTATTATTATTAATATTGCTGGGAGTCTTACATGCAGTCCAGAATGTGGTCTTAAGGTCCGCAATAAAATCAAAAGCAACAGACCAACATCTGTTAAGAGTTGTCTACATAAACAACAAATAGATACAGGTGTTCTTAATACCAAAACCTCTTAAGCTCCAAGTACTAAGCACTGCATCCCAACTTCCTAAGAAAAATAACAGCCGCTCGCTCGCTCGGGTTATGATTATAACACGGCCATGTATCGTCACCGCTCCCCAGTAAACTATTACACGGAGGTAAGTGAGTCCGTAATTTATTCGGGTAATCGCGTAATTTGTCGCAGAGGATTGGTGTAATTTGTCCTCAGGTGCGGCCCGGCGCTTGTTTTCTTGGAAATACGCTCCATGTAGAACGGACGACTTTTTTGAGTTAAATTTTCTCTTTTCCTGTTTTGTTTTGGTTAGTTCGCAAAAGTTGGGTGTAGGACATTGCTTTGAAGTGTTATTTATCATTTTGGATCGAAATAAAATGATTACGTCATGTTTAGTTTTTGTGTTGACATTTCCAACGTTTTTACCTAACAGTACCTAATGCTCCAAATATTTTTAGTACCTATTAAGTCTTATTAGGGCATTAGGCTGGTAGGTAATTTCAAAGAGAGAAATTTACGTCACGTACTGTAAATTTTTCCCTGTTAAGTCTTTTATATAAAAGCAAATTAGTAGGAATAATATGACAGTATTACACAAAGACTTAATGCATGGGTTTCGCTTAGAGGGAATATAATGTCGTTCACATAAAGAATTGCCCTAGTTCAAACCATGCTGTTGAGCTAACCGCATTACCAATGCATGTAACCTCTCAGCAAGCAATACAATTGAGCCGGAAAAAAATCGAGCTACAAAATGAGCAATCAACGGTTGTAGCTACAACTGCTGGCTGTTCCAACAAGTTGTAGGCAAAGTGATTGCTTCAACAAGCTGGTGTTAACTACACATTGTCAAGTGGTGATTAACTGCAGTGGCCAGCTGATAGCAAGGATATACGTCGTATGGAAGGGCTAGGAGGGAAGGACTAAATGCTGTAGAGAAGTGCCTACCTGGTGAATTTTTGTTCATGTCTTATAATTGTTAAGGGTCAGAAAATAGTGCAATCAGATGATCTTGTTATTTAGCTAATCTGTCCAATAAAAAGTTGGAAAACTTGGACGCTTTTTAATGTAAAGGGAAAACATTAACACTCAAAAGTAAATTAAGGTATTTTTCTGAAAGGAACCACCTCTTTATTTCAATAAAATCTTGGTAAGCGTAAATCGATGCGAGTTTACCCTTTTCAAATCCTATCGGACAGATAGACATCCAGAAGCTTTTAAATTTCAAACGAAACCACTTCTAGTCCTCAAAACTCAACGTCGGGATTATACTGCGGCCGTAAACCTTTGGTAAGCACATTCGTTGTAAACTCGCCTATGATTTACGAGCGAACGCGTGCACTATAAAAATGTTTAGTGTCAAAATCAGTTCATAACGTAAGAATGAAAATCCTTGCCTTATTTTCCGCTTACAGTAATTTTTGATGAAGGTTTGCAGCACCTGACTTTTGGGGTTCGTGACGAAGCAGTTTGTTTTGGACAGGTAAATTGTGGTGTTTGTAGGACCGCTAAGTTTCGAGGAATATTTGTAAATTTTTACCGACTTCCGAAAAGGAGGAGGTTATATGTTCGATTGTATATTTTTTTTATTTTTTTTTTATGTATGTTCACCGATTTCTCCGTCAATTGTGGACCGAATTTGAATATTCTTTTTTTGTTTGAAAGGGTATGCTCCCGAAGTGGTCCCATTGTCACCAAGTCAGAATCTGATTAGGGGATCCCATGGAAATCGAGGGAAATCCTCAAAATTTATGGGCACACGTATAGTGATTTGGGTATTTTTTATAGTAACTCGTGCATTTGCTCTTGGAAAGTACCATTTGGTAAAGTGGAACTGATGATGAAGACCAGAGGTGGCCACCGGAACTTCTTAATAATAAGTATTTCACGGGTTGCGATTCGATTTTAATATGGTTGCTAAGCAATTTATGCTCGTCACAATGCATATGGTGAAATGGAGCTGATGGTGGCTTCACTATCAGCTCCAGTGGTTTTGCTTCTTAACAGGAGAACTCCTCAACAATTAACGTCCCTGCGTCGGGAAAAGGAATATTTTGTAAAAGATGATGAGCAGTTGACATTAGGCTATTGCAACTTAGATTTATTAATATCTGACTCACAAAAAAGTGAAAAATAAAAACTTTTTTCCAAAAAAAAACAACCGACTTCAAAAAAAAAAACACTACAAAGTGAAAAATAACTTTAATTTCGGAAGTCGGTGGCAAAAAACAAAATACAGATACAAAGACACCGACTTCCGAAATTAAAGTTATTTTTCACTTTGTAGTGTTTTTTTTTTGAAGTCGGTTGTTTTTTTTTGGAAAAAAGATTTATGTTTTACTTTATTAAAAATAAACTCTCGCCCATCTGGCCAACGAGAAACGAAAGTGAAAGTTTTTTCGGTAGTTTGATGAAGAGTATTCTTGTGACTGCCTGATATCACAAATTTTTCTGTCCCGCGTTGTAAAAGTAGTGAGTTTGTTATGAAAATGTGAATAAATAAAAATACTAAATGAGAAAAAAAAAAAAGTCTTCCAGTAATGTACGAAGTGAAATATAAACATTAAGGAAGACGTTAAAATCCAAAAATTGTAAATATGGATTCCCGTTCCTCGGACGGACAAGCAAGGACTTGACTTAACTAAAAATAAATAAAACATCTCTTCTGAAGAAATTCACCACTTAGTACGAGTTCGCCGAGCAAATTGATATTCAGCCGGCGTCCAAGAAATTTTCAAATAAAAAATAAACAGACGCTAAACAAGTCTGGTACCAGAAAGTACTTATTTACCTCAAACCGAACTTTGCTCAGAGTTGCCCTGACACGGCCTCTTGATAATTTAATTTTTTTCTCTCGTAAGAAGACGTATCTTATTACGCATTCGAGTCTCGTGCGCCACTATTTATTCCTTATACATTCGGCTCACGTAATAAATCACAGTTATTTAATCTACTGAAAGATATATATGGGTATTTACCCGAGTATTTCTATCATAATATTTGTTGAATGCTATTTTTGTGGGGCTCATATAGTTTTTAATCTAGAAAAGACAGAGATAATGGTATGAGATACATAAATAACGCATATTCAACTATCTATCTTCATTCTACTTGAACATAGTTTTTATATCTTGTAGCTCTAGATTTTTTCTGAAGGGTAATAAAATTTGGGAAAGTCACTTTTCTTGAAGCAGTGTTCGTATTCATAATATTTTCAGACTTGAATTTAGTTGGTGCGAGTATTTTGTCAACTTCTTTCTACTTTATCTGGAATTATTTGACGAATTTGTCTTGTAAAACTTGCTCCATCAATATTATTTAAGTTGTAGCATGTCACATTTCTATTTTAACGTGGAATGTTAGACGTGACTTTATTTTTTCGACTTTCACTATCACAAAAGTTTACAAAAATATATATCTTTTGGATGTTATTTCAGCGATATACATTCACTCAAAATCAACCTTACAAAATTACAGAAAACTTCAGACGACGAAGTTATCGACCCATAAGATGCGCTTCAATAACCGATGGATTAGCTCCAACCTAACGAAATATCGACGTCCTAATCCAGGATCCTGGAAGTGAGTGAAAAATTAGATTGGCGAGCACCGGACACGGTGGAACCTAGCCATAATCTCATTGCCTTGGACCAGAGCGAGGGACAAGTAACAAGCGAGATGGATGTGACACTTTCTGATTGGAAGATGGATTTTATGAAGCAAAATTCTAGTTGCGAATGGAAGGAATAGACGTTCATATTTCCTCAGTTTTGAATAGGATTCAGGAATATTTGGGTCGCATATTGATTTTCCATTATAGAGCATCTGTACCTCATTCTTATTTCCGTAAACAGACACCAATAAATAAAGGTCCAACGACAATTTGAAATGCAAAAAGTAAATTACCTTAAATTGAAGAGACAGGAATGTCAGTTAAAATGTTCAACGCCAAAATTTCGTCTCTTGTACCAAATTGTGTAACTAAAGGGCGCAACGCCGCAGGAATATTTGTGAGTATTTTTACCAGGACACGGCAAATGGGAACCGAATCATTTCCGACTCGGATTATTGATTCAACATCGGCGGATTTACTGAAGATTTTCGACCAAAAACGTACTGGACGAAATTGCGTTAAGTGCTCACTTCAAGCCCTGATCGACGGAATCCATCAGGATCCTGGATCTAAAAATTTTGCCCAACTCCATAGCACTCAGTAGACTAGTTTGTGATTTTATGTTTATACGAATTTCTGTGATGTTTATTAAATTTTCCTTTTCTAGGCCATTACAATAAAATACGTTGACAGATTATAAGTCTTCGCTGACTTAACAAAAATACCAATTCCTTTCCTAGAATAGGAAAATATAACGTCAAAGTCAAATCATTTATTTCAAATAGGTACATAAAAGGCACTTTTGAACGTCAAAATTTACAAAAAAATAGAATTGATTCTAGTTGCCCCTTCCAAAAGGTAGTTTCGTATGGAGAAGAATGGGCATGAAACTCCACCGTTACTCTTTTAAAAATGTTTTACAATATTATGTATACGTTAATTATATGTGAAGACGATGCACCTAGAATAAAATTACTATACCACAATAGGCAAGGTATAATGTTTTGTTGTTGAAATAAAATGAGACATAACCGTATTATACAGAAACTAATTTAACAAAAGAATAGGTCACTTTATTTTGAATACAAAAAAGAAACAGTTTTCCAAAAAAATGTTTTAAATATTACATTCGACATCACTCATTACGTATGACGTGTTAACTCTTAATATCTCTCGTCGCTCACCAGACAGCTCTTCATCTACTCGTATTCCCCTGTTCCCCTCCTCCACTTTACATAAATTACATTCTCATACACTTCTCCTCAACATTGAGTATCAATTTGCAACAATAAAAAGTATTGGTACAAGTACCCACATTCTGTTCATCTGAAGCACAAGCCCTGGAATTTCATTACGACAAACAAATGTATCGATATCCGATGATTACTTTATATTCAAAGGGAAATTTCTAAGATGCTTATAATGTATCGGGAATTATTGTTCCGAATTTTTCCTACCCACAATAATAACGTTTTCTTTGAAACACTTGAAGAGAATTGCTGGGAATTTTAAGCCTTACTCGATGAATTTTGGAATATTCACCTTTGTTTTTGCTTTCCTCTCTGTTGGTTCGTTTACTGAAGGAAACACAATTTTCAGGATGTAGGATTTGTTGTGAATTTATATATTCTTTGTTTCACCTTTTTTGTTGTTTGCTGATGTTAAGTTTGGTCTGTTGCCTTAGGCTGACCGCTTTATGTTTTAGTACAAAATGAATTTTCGGTATAGATATCTGAATATTTATCCCCTCCTATTAGGGTCTGTCTACAAGTTGTGTCGAGTTCCAAAATATGTATTGCTTTCACTTCAAATTTTATTTTGTCAAATATATCTCTTTCAGACTTTTCTAGAATAACGACTTACAATATTATAATAATTGGCAGCTGCTTGTTACCAGGAAAGTTTGGAAGAAAATAATTTTATCCAAGAGGCAATAAACACCATAAATCGGACGAGGATGTTTATTGTCTGTTTTTTGGCAAAATGAGAGAAAGTTAAAATGGAGATATTTGGTATCAAGGTAAGTACCTATTATTATTTACTGGCAAATAACAGCAATCCGATACACATTGTACATTTGTAATAATTAAATAGGTATTACCTGTAGCCTTATGTGTAGGTAAACTCTCGCTTAAATTAAATTTCCTCCAATATCTTTGTAAACTCATGAGACTGTCAAATAGAATATTCTAGATACAGACAAGTCAGATTATTGTTATAACAGAAGGGGTATCAATGTCTATGCCAGTTTGTTCCCAGTGAACCCTGTGTTCATAGATAGTGTCGATAATCTGACGGATATGAACAGCTTGGCTTTCGAAGCATAATGTTATTAGAACACAAAGCTGTTGTTTATATTCTTGTTCATAATCTCATGGCTGCTATTTTATTAAATTATTTGTGTTATCGCAAACAGTTTCGCTAATACTGTGTTGCTTATGATAGAATAGAATACTCTATAATAAGTACACTATAAAATTACAGATTTAAATGTAGAAAATTTCCATATGGTGACACAATGGGCGGTCTTATCACTAAAAGTGATCTTTTACAGACAACCTTCGGATGGATTAGAGAATTTTAAAAGGTAAAAAAAAAAAATGCGTTTCACGTGACAAATTTTAATATTGCTTAACTTTTATATAATAGTAAGGAAAACATAATTCTATTAAGAGTAAAATTTGTAAGTTTATATTAGGATTTATTTATTTATAATTTATGGTATGGTTTTTGGTTTTGGTGGTATGGTTTATGGTTTCTCGAGGTTTTTCATTTCTCGGGCCTCGAGAATTCTTGAACGCGATTTCTCGTCACCTCCCGGAAAACCCAGATATTTTCATGTATTTTTTTTTTTGGGTAATTAAAGAAAAACGTCGTTCATACACATAATGTTTATTTCAATTAGACCACAATCCACAAAATCTCTTGTCAATAACAACAGATTACAGTATTTTTCTTCTTTTCATAGAATACTATCAATCTCAACTTTTCATAAACTTAAACTATATACTAAACTAAAAAACAAAAAAAACTGATAAACTGTGATTAAATACAAAAATAATCAAATTAAAAAAAAAAAATTGAACTAAAAAGGAACTCAACTCGATTATTATAATAACTATGTAAATAATCACAGCACTATTTTTGGTAATTGTCTGTTAATTTAACCTGTGCTTGGCCTAATAATCACATAAACTATCGAATTAATTCTGATAAAATATGCCGTAAGATAGACCAAAGCGGGCTCCTTATTTTGCTGACAGCACTTACTGACATGGAAAACATTCGTTAGTTTCCAGTTGAAGTAGGCTTCACTGAAATTAGTGCTCAGTATAATTATTCCAAATTTAAAGACCTTTTGCCAGTTTTTTCAAATAGTAAGAATTCTTTTTTTGAGATAGATTTTGATAACGCCACTGCCGCTGGGTCAACATTTTGATAACGCCACTGCCGCTGGGTCAACATTTCTTAAAACGAATTTTTCTTTTTACCTGTTGTGGTATAGTAATTTTATTCTAGGTGCATCGTCTTCACATATAATTATCTAATTAATGTATAAATAATATTGTAAAACATTTTTAAAACAGTAACGGTGGAGTTTCTTGCCAATTCTTCTCCATAAGAAACTACCTTTTGGAAGGGGCAACTAGAATCAATTCTATTTTTTTGTAAATTTTGACGAGCAAAAGTGCCCATTATGTGCCTATTTGAAATAAATGATTTGACTTTGACTTTGACTTTGACTTTAATAGTTTTCTCAAATTGACCTTCAAATGTGTCAGGTTCATTCAGGTTCTGATTGGTTTAAGCTTATTATAACAACTTCTGATCAATTTTCGGTTAAAGTTGCGGTGGTGGCGGAATATAACCGATTGAATACGTCTTCAGCATATCCAATAAAAAATTACTTGTTGTTTCCGAGAAATAATCCCTTTTGGAACGAAGTTCCTTATCGCATCGTACGGACGCGGCGGATGGCTAAGCGAAAAGCGTAAGTGTAAGAATTTTCCATCACGACCCTTTATTTGTTTGTTTGGTTGAACGCGCTTATCTCAGGAAGTCCTGGTTGGGATTGCAAAAATCTTTTGATGTTGAATAGTCCATTTATCGAGAAAGGCTTTAGATTATATAACATCACGCTACGACTAATAGGAGCGGAGCATAAATGAAAAATATTGCAAAAACGGGAAAAAAATATTCCTTTTGAGAGCTTCCGTTGCGTGCGCTGCATAAACGGTTAAAGTTACGCAAAAATCATGTATTTCAAAAAAAAAAAACACGACCGCATATGTCTGTCTTTTAAGGTTGCCTCAATATAATCATTTATAAGGTAATCAAACTTGTTCTATGGATGTTCTAAATATACTACGAAAGGAACTTCGTTCCAACCGAGTATTCCACGACACTCACGCATATTTTTTTCTGTTCAGTATTGTTCAGGTAGTTCAACAGCGATATTAGTGATGTGCTTTGGCGATCTCCAATTTTCAATTTAAGCAAATCTGCTAATTTGAGAGCCAAAGGGTCGTTGATACTTTCCAATTTTGTCAGCAACACATTGACGGCCTCTGCGGTTAATAAATTGACACCTTGTCTATTTAATGCTTCCACAGCAAGTTTAGTTGGCGCTAATTTGATCTGCAATTTATGTAGCACAAAAATATTATCTGGATGCCGCGCCGGTGCGTCGTTTGTCGGTAGTACCGACAAAAGACTCCCTCGGGGGCGGCAGCCTTTGATTGTACCGACTTGGTACATACAATCAAAGGATGCGGCCCCCGTGCGTCTAAAGGCAAAGAATAGGCTCGCAAACAGGTGCGTCGTGAAAAATATAATCTAGTAGAACAATTTCTATGAAAACTTCATGGTAATTGTTCTACAAAAGTTGCATCGCACTGTCGACCGCGCCTATCTATGGGAGCCCTGAAGGCTCCTTCAAACTGGCGCAACACAAAGGTACCGTGGCATTCGCGTTGCGTGTCATGCGGTCGCGCCTGTTTCACGGAGTCTTTAAACGGAAAAAAATGCCGCAAATAAGGCTCTTCAGGCAGACAAATGATTTTTTGAGTTCTCGACTTTTCTCAGAATCGAGAATTACAGATTTCCCGGGAATTCATGGGATGAGAATTCCCGGGAATAAACCGTACTTTATATTTACTCATATCATTATGACACTTATCAGAATTAATTGTGTTTACCAAAAAATATCCTTATGTTTTGTTTTATATTTTTTTGATCTTATAGTTTTGTTATATCAAAGAAACTAGCTTAGTTGGAAAGAAAAAACTAGACAAACATACTGAAAGGTGAATAATAGCAAGTAAATCATTGAATAGAATGAATCAATAACCTAAAGTAGTTATTTTATATAATTGAGTCGACATCATTAATTCATACAAAGTGATGATTATTAACTATGGCCGAGTTAGGGACTTTTTTTCCTCTTGTTATCCAAAATAATTCTATAAATAGATTACCATAGGCGAAGCGTCCTATTTTAGGCAGCAGCTAAACTAACACATAAGTAAAGCCATCAGGTTTGCTCAACGCGCGTATTCTCAGCGACGGGGCACGTGCACAAACATGCATTAGCATAATCAAACGTGGTGTGCTGCGTACAGCAGATCGAGACTGGAGAGGAAAACTGGTGCGTTTTTGAGGCGTTTGGTTAAATGAAATGGTACGCATATGATTAAAAAAAAGAAAGAAATAATAAAGTTTATTTGGATACGATCGTATTGATCATTATTATGTTATCAGCCCTTTAATGTAACTCTTGAACATGGGCTTTCTCATAAACCCTACACTGATGACTGACCGTCAATGTGATCATTGGCTTGTTTTGGCAAGAGAATTGGCATCACAATAATACATAAATCACCAATGCTCTGAATTTCAAAACCACTTGTTCTTAGCTGTTCAATAGAAGGTATATGGATTCTTAATGCAAGGCAACACAAATAAAACACACACATAACATCACGCCTGTATTCCTCAAAGGGTTAGGCAGAGGCATACCTATAGTTCACCCACATTTCGCCAGTTATGTTTTAAGTCCCATGTAATAGGGGGCGAGCCTATTGCCATCAACCGGGCACAAATCCAGACTCCGGGCTGCTACCGAGAAATTTCAGATGGAAAAACCCAATAACACTTTGGCCGACCCGGGAATCGAACCCGAGACCTCATGCTCAGCAGTAGCGCTTGCGACCACTAGACCAACGAGGCAGTCACACAAATGTCCGGAAAAATCGTTCCACCACATTAGCTGTTTATAAATATACTCAAGAAGCCCTTAATATTATAAATAATAAGGAATACGCAGTAGTGATATTACTGGACATGACCAAAGCGTACGACAAGGTACAATTTAAAATACTGCTTAATAAACTGTATGGAATAGGAATCCGCGGGAAAGCCCATGAATGCTTTACATCATATTTAAAAAATAGAGAACAAATAGTTGAAATCGAATACTTCAACCACAATAGTAGAGAAATAGAAAAAAACCGATCTAAAAGCAAAATAACTAACGCTTCCATCCCCCAAGGAAGTGTCATAGGTTGCCTATTATTCCTCGTTTACATCAATGACTTACCGAAAACCATAGAGGGGCCATGTGTTTTATTCGCGGATGACATATCTTTATTAGTCTCATGTCAAAACAAAATAAACATAGAAGAAAAACTTAGTTCCACACTCACAAAAACATGTAACTGGATGAACTCACATAATTTAGAAATTAATTATACTAAAACAAAATTAATGACTTTCCACCTTTATCAAAAAGCTCCTCTACACTTAAATTTCAACTTTAACGGCTCAAAATTGGAAACTGTTGATGAATTTACATTACTTGGACTTACAATAGATAAACATATTAACTGGAAAACACAAATACGAAAAACCCGTTCAAAAATTTCAAATTTTTCATACACTCTCCGCGAAATTAAAAAGACAACTAATCTTCAAACTGCCCTCACCACCTATTATGCGTATGCCAATGCATGGCTTAGCGACGGCGTAACTCTCTGGGGCAATAGTCCAGATGCACCTACCCTATTTACCCTACAAAAGAAATTAGTTCGGATCTTAGTAAACATTGATCAAACTGACAGCTGCCAACCATATTTTCTATAACACAATATTCTAACCCTCCCCAGTATTTATATTTTAGAAACATGTAAATTTGTTTGTAACCATCAAGAGTTCTACACAAAGCGCGAAGACATCCAATCACAATACACACTTAGGCACCGAACTAGGCTAAACATACCAACATCCAAGCTAAAAATGCATTCTACAAGTCCCTACGTAATGTCTATAAAAATATACAACAAACTACCTGAGATAATAAAGAAAGAAGAAAAGTTAAATATATTTACAAAAAAACTTAAACAACTACTGATAAACAAATGTTATTACTCCTTAGATGAATATTTAAATGATAAACATAAATAATATGAAAAAGTATTAATAATAAAGTAATTTATATATGTTAAAATTATAAGTAATAATAAATAATATAATAATAATAATAATTATTGATAAAAATAATTAATGATAGTCACGCAATTTATAGGTATGTTTTAAAATATATTAATGATACAGTAATAATGAATAAATAATATAATAATAATTAGTAAATAATATGACAATAATAATAAATAAATTAAATAAGAATAATAATAAATACATAATATAACAATAATAATTATTCAAAGGAAAACAACAAACAGAAGTATAATACATTATGTAGGTACTAGTATATAAAAATAATTTGAAATATTTAAGTACATTTGCAGATAAAATAATACTTATAATAATAATTATAATATAATAATAGCAACACCACCGTGTCAACAAAACGTCTCATTTTCAATATTTTTATTTAAAACAAGGAATGTGATTCTGACCCATTTTTACCATAGTTTTTCTTTATAAATCAAAACCTTATCATCTACATCATCGATACAACAAAGAAGAGACCATAATAATCAAAAATGAAATAAAATAAATCAAAAACTACCGATTTGGAGGTGACATGACAGTTGTCACCTCCAAATAACAATGAAAAAAATATTAAGAAAATGAAATGATGTTGACAAGATCTGCTAAAAGACGAGCACACCCACCACCTCCGGACTCTTCGCTCAGCTCCGCCTCGCCGCCGCCGGTATCCAGCCCCACTGTGAGCGCTGTGACGACACCGGCCGCGGTAGTTGCGTCGAGCTCGAGCGACGAGTATTTCTCCCCGCCCACGACGCCACCACCTGTTCGTCGACGTGGAGGACACCGGCCGCCGGACGGTTTAGGACCTCGAGGCCCACCGGCCTCTGATAGGGTCCCAGCTCCCGGCGGAAGTGTGCAGCGCATGAGATGGACGCGATCCATCAACGAAAACGTCATGCGCTCATACTATGGGGCTACAGAGGGGGGAAACAATCTGACCGCGTACCGTGTTCGGATGCTCTCTCTTTTTCAGGTGCTTGAGCCAGCTGTCAACGTGTCGGCACAACGACTGTCGGATCAGGTGCGAGTCATCCAACGTAATTATATGTTGGATGACACTGTACTTGATCGCCTGCGAAATGAAATGCAGAGTAGTCATGTCATCGCCCCCCCGTCGCAGACTGTGGTAGTACTACCACAGTCTAACACAAGTCAAGTAGACGAGGAGAGTGATGATAGGGCTACAAACGTAAGTACCCAGTGCAATGATGAATTGAGGAGTGCTTTGGAGGATGCGATTCGAGAATATCGGTTCATATCGCCCGAACTTAGACCACGGTTACCTCGTTTACCCATGCATAACAAAAATAGGGTGCTGGTGGCGGCACTGGATGCGCAGTTGTCAAATTATTTTGATAACTGCGTAGACCTCACCGATACACATTCGATCCTGTACTGCGCGGCTGTAGCGGCATGTCGTGTAGCTCACATCAAATTTGCTAATGATTCTAGACCTACACGACCGAAACCAGCCGTACCAGCTTGGCAGTGCAGAATTGAGCGCCGTATTAGTGGGGCCAGAGCACTCATCGGCAAACTAATCTGCTTCAGGGAGGGCAATACTCGCCCTAGAGTGATGCGCTTTGTGAGACGCGCGTTCGCAGGGACTAATATCAGCCCTCAGGACTACATGTCCTGTGTCACAGAGCGCATCGACTTCCTGAAGCAGAAAGTGTATGCATGGGCGAACCGTATTCGTCGGTATAAGCGGCGAGTGGAGCGATACACTCAGAATCGCACCTTCCAGCGCGATGAAAGGTGGGTTTATAGGGGTTGGGAGCGACCGGATCAAGGTGTGGCTGACACGTGCCTGCCGGATGATGTTGCCATGTGTTCTTTCTGGCGCAATATCTGGTCGGTGCCTGTCAGTCACACCGAAGGCGATTGGGGTCGGGAAGTCGAGCGAGCCTGCGATCCAATACCAGAAATGGGGGCTATTTCCATCTGTCCCCAAGATGTAACTCGTGCAGTCCGTCCGCTGCCTAATTGGAAGTCTCCAGGGCCGGACGGACTGCAGAACTTCTGGATCAAATGGTTTGGTAGGTCGCACGCTCGCTTGGCGGCTCAGTACCAGGTTGCTATAGAATCTGGTTCGCTACCCCAGTTCCTAACGACAGGAGTTACCCACCTGCTCCATAAATCAGGTAGTACTGCGGAACCCAAAAATTATAGGCCGATCACGTGTTTACCGACGGTCTATAAAGTTCTTACATCCATTTTGAGAGCTAAAATTAACAAACATATAGACACCAACTCCATCATGTCTCCTTCTCAAAATGGATGTAGGAACGGGTCCCGTGGTACTAAGGAGCTACTCCTCATTGATATGGCCATTAGCCAACAGGTTCGTCGTTCCCGAAAGGATCTGTCGACATGTTGGATAGATTACAAGAAGGCGTATGACTCGGTGCCACATACATGGCTTGTGAGGGTGCTGGAGTTGTATAAAGTAGATGCAACTCTGCGCACCTTCCTGAAGTCATGTATGGGGCAATGGAGAACGATCCTTCACTATCCAGGATGTCGAAATATCCAGAGAGATAACGAACCGATAAGGATCGAGCGAGGCATATTTCAGGGTGATAGTTTGAGTCCGCTTTGGTTCTGCTTAGCCTTGAATCCTCTAAGCACACTGTTGGAGGATTCAGGTCTAGGCTATCGGCTGAGGAGAGGTGGTCAGGTTATATCTCACCTCCTCTACATGGATGACCTAAAACTCTTTGCCCCCAACAATTTGCAACTGATAGAGCTACTGAAAGTAACTGAAACTTTCAGTAGCGCCATCAGGATGGAATTTGGTGTCGACAAATGTGCGGTCATGCATGTAAAGCGAGGGGAGATTGTGGAATCCGTCGGAACCCAACTCTCGTATTCCATAAACCTTAGAGCCCTCTCCGCATCCGACACCTATAAGTATTTGGGTATGTCGGAAGCGTTGGGCATCAATGGTACTGACATGAAGCAGTCGTTAAAGGAGCGCTTCTTTGGCCGCCTGAAAAAAGTATTTAATAGTCTTTTATCAGGCGGAAACAAGGTGCGCGCCTTTAACGGTTGGGTCATGCCGGTCTTGATGTACTCTTTCGGCATACTCAAATGGACTCAGACCGAACTCGACGCCCTGGATAGGAAGGTCCGTACACTGTTGACTGCAAATCGAATGCATCACCCACGATCATCGGTAATGAGACTGTATATCCCGCGAAAGTGTGGAGGTCGAGGCTTTTTAAATGCTAAGACCCTCCACAATCGCGAGATATGCAGTCTTAGGGAATATTTCTTAGAAGCCGACGTGGGGATGCATACGGATGTGGTCAAAGTGGACAAGGGCCTCACCCCGCTCTCCTTAGCTAAAGAGAACTGGCGCAAACCAGTAGTGCTTGACACTAATGATCGCATGGAAGTATGGCAGAGTAAGGAGCTTCACGGACGCTTTTTTCGGGCCCTACATGAGCCCGATGTAGACCAACTAGCGTCCGTAGCCTGGCTGCGTTTCGGTGACCTCTTTGGAGAAACCGAAGGTTTTGTCTGTGCAATTATGGACGAAGTTATCTTAACGAATAACTACCGGAGACATATTATGAAGGACGGGACGGTTGACGTGTGTCGGGCATGCCATCGTCCGGGTGAGTCCATCAGACATATTATCTCCGGATGTTCTCGTCTAGCTAACGAAGAGTACTTGCATAGACACAACCTTGTAGCCAGGATTATCCATCAGCAACTTGCTCTGAAATACAGCCTTGTAGAATCGGAAGTGCCGTACTACAGGTATGTGCCCGACCCAGTTCTCGAAAATGGACATATCACATTGTACTGGGATCGATCCATCATCACTGACAGGACTATTGTTGCCAATAAGCCTGATATAGTGGTGGTGGATCGATTAGAGCATGACGGGAACCTCGTGAAAGCCGAGAAAGATAAACAAATCAAGTATCTAGACTTGGCTCGCGAGGTTGTCGACATGTGGGATGTGGACTCAGCGATCATTGTGCCGATAGTCGTGACAGCCAATGGCTTAATAGCCAAGAGCCTCGACCAACACCTGAGGAGGCTCTCGTTGGGCAGCTGGATCAAGGGCTTGATTCAGAAAGCGGTACTTCTGGACACGGCTTGCATTGTTAGGAGGTTCCTCTCTCTGGAGCCCTGACCGCCGGTAACTTGGACCCTGTTCCCGATACCGGTGGGCTACTATTTTTTGTATTTTTAAATGTTTTTATAATTTTTTATATTCTAATATTTAAAAATATAATTTATATGTGAAATAAAGGAAATAATAATATAATAATAATTTATTTGAATAACAAAATTACAATTATTTTGAAGCCCTGACTCCAGAGCTAGGTATATAATACCTTTATTTCAGGAGTCAGTTTCTTCTTCCTTAATTTAATACATAATTCTTATTGTATGCAATAATTAATAGAAACAGCTAGACTTTTACAACATTAATAAATAAATTGACACATGAATTTAAGTTTTGAATGATTAATATTAAAATTGACAGTTATTTACATATTCAAATTATATTATGATTGAAATAATTTAATATAAAATAAAAATAGTTTAAAATTACATTTGACATTTAAATAAAATTTAAAATACAGTATACATTAATTAATTAATAGGAACAGCCAGACTTTTGCAACATTAATAACAAATTGACACATTAATTTAAGTTATGAATGATTAACATTAAAATTGATAATTATTTACATGTTCAAATTAAATTATGATTGAAATAAATTTGATAAAAACAAAAACAAAACAAAAAACAACAATAATAATTAAAATTACATTTGACAAAATAAAAATAAAAATAGAGTAAAAATTATGCTGTATCAGAGTATGAATTCGAAAAACAATGAAAACGAGGCTATAACTGTGAGTGTGAGTGGTGGGGTTTAATAAGGGTGAGAGTGTGCGTGTGAGAGTAGTGTGAAGGGGTGTCTAGGAAGAGAGTGTGCTTGTGTAAGAGGGTGTGTATGTGTGAGAGGTTATGGCTGTGTAAGTGATTTAGAGTGTGGATATACCATAAATGCTTTACATCCGCTGCAATAGATGTTCGGTTTTTTCATAATCATGTGAAAGCAACCAAGTTTTCAATGTTTGTCTTGTTTCATGGATTGTTAGTGGATTTATATTTAGCATCGTATTTAACTTATTATATAAGTAGGTGGCCTGGTGGGCACGCTGTCGTCTAGCAGACGCTGTGTGGCATCGCACAGGCAAACAGACGTCAGGTATGGTTCGTTGATTTTTGTGTTTGTCAGTATATGGTGTGTTAGTGTGTTGTTTGACAACAACCTGCAGAATATAAGTTTGCCTCACAGTGAGTACTTTGCACAACTCATATAATGTCGCAGTAGGAAAGAAGTAGGGTTTAAATGTCATAACTTTTAGCAAGGACCTTTGAGCTCTTTCTAGGTGTATCATGAAGGTCTTACATGCACCACCCCAAACCACGATACAGTAGCTCATGACTGATACCACCAGTGCATAGTATACCCTGCGTAATAATTCAAAGTCTGCCACATGTCTCAGCTTTTTGAAAGCCCAAATTAGTTTCCGGATTCGAGTAGAAGTGAGATCAATATGTTGCCTCCAGCTAAGTTTTTCATCCACCAGTACGCCTAGATGTTTGACCTGTGTAACTCTGTGTAAAGACAGACATGAGCAGTCTCCGTTTATGTGAGGTAAGTTGCATGTATGTAACTTAATGTTTGTGTCTGGTGGTTGGATTTTAGAAAAGTGGAATTGTACATATGTCGTTTTTGAGATGTTTAGAGTTAAAATGTTAGCTCTAAGCCAGAGTCCGACTCTGTGTAAGCCTGATTCGGCGAGCTGTCGAACCTCGTCCCAAGTGTCCCCATGAAATATCAATGCTGTGTCATCAGCATAGGTGAAAACTTTACCATTCTCAACATATAACTCGCACAAGTCATTTATATAAACCAGGAAAAGACTGGGCCCGAGTATACTGCCTTGTGGGACGCCGTAGGTTACCCTGGCATCAGAGCTAGTGTAGTCTTTTATTTTAACTTTCTGTGTGCGGTCATAGAGAAAGTCTTTGAATATATTTAAGGCATTTCCACGAATACCAACCCTATCCAATTTATCCACAAGAGCGGGAATTGAAACGGTATCGAAAGCCTTGGCTAAGTCGAGAAAAACTCCTACACATTTTTGTTTCGAATCAAGTTTACGCGTGACATGGTCTATCAGTTGGCTAATCGAGTCTTCAGTGCTCTTTCCTGATCTAAAGCCATATTGGGCGTCTGATAGTATTTTGTTGCGTTCTAGGAAATTGATGAGTCTACTGTTGAGCGCCTTTTCCAGAATTTTCGACATACTTGTTAAAACAGAAATGGGCCGATAGTTTCGAACATTGTCTTTCGCCCCACTCTTGTGGACAGGAGTAATAATGGACTTTTTAAAAACTTTAGGGAATACACCTTGTTTGAAACATATCTCGATAAGCTTCGTTAATTGGGGGATTAAAGCATGCTTAGCTAATTTGAGGAACTTAGCTGGAATAGAGTCCCATCCAACGGCACAATCATTCTTTAAGTTCATTATTAATGATTCGACTTCGGCCTCATCAGGGGGGAGTAGAACGATAAAGTTGAGAGTGGAGGGCACACTAAAATTATATGGTGTCGTAGTTTGTATTATGATGTCATTTGCAAGCTGTTGACCTATTTTTGCAAAGTAGTGATTTACCTCATCTACTACCTGTGATCCACTTTCAGTTATGGGTATCAGATTATCAGCACATGAATTTTGATTTTTTGTATCAGTTATAGATTTGATAGCATTCCATTTGTCTTTGTTGCTTTTAGCATCTTGTAGTAAAGACTTTTCGTGGCTTCGTTTTAATTTTTTGAGTAAAGAGTTGCAGAAATTACGGTATCTCTTGTATGTCGTTTCCAGAATTTGATTTTGTGGTTGTTTAGAAAATTTTCTGTGTAGTTTGTTTCTGTGGCGGACACAGCGCAACATGCCAGGGGTAAGCCAAGGCTTAAGAAGTCTTTTTCGACAAGGTCTAGTGAGTACTTTTGAATGCTGTTTCACCGCTTCAGAGATTGTCTCAACAAAGAGCGTAGCAGCTTCATTCGCATCCGTGTCATTATTAATAAATGAGAAATCAACTGTTTCTAGGTGCGTAATGGCAGCCTTGTAGTCTATGCTAGTGTAGAAGTTCTTAGTGTTATTTTGCTGAACAGAGCAGTGTAAATAGAGTAACCCAGAGTCGTGGTCAGTTACTGTGGAATGTAATACAAAAACTGAAGCAGGAAGACATGTATTTAACATGACATGATCCAAACAGTTTTGTGGCCTTGTTGGATAGATATGTGCTGGTAACAGTCCTAGTTCCGCAGTCATATTTAAATAAGACGCACTATTTCTGTCTGTATTGTTTGTTTTTATATCAATGTTAACGTCACCAGCGATAACAATATTTTTTGTTTTTAATGGTCGTATGATATTATCTAGTGAGGCTAAGAAGTTATTTGTGCAGTATATTGAGGGGGACCTATAAACAGCAAGTATGTTAATGTCTGGAACAATGTTTATTAAGAGAAATTCTGCGGCTATTGACTCAGGTTCGTCAACTGTGCATTTAAAATGTTTTTTTATATATATTACAATACCAACATTTTAGTTTAAGCGTTTTAAGGTTTAAGCTTATGTTAGCGAAATGTTACTATCTAATTTGCGATCTCCTAACTGTATAACATAACAATTTAATGATCACCTAAAACGGGGCTTCCTCTCTTCTACCCTTTTTGCTGTGCCCTACAGGGTACATAATGATCTCAATTATATTAGTTACCACCTAGGTACACATTATGGTAAAGTTATAAAAATATTGAGTATTGAGTATTGAGTATTAATGTTTAGTTTTCTAACTACAAGAATGCTGACCGCTGTGATTGATTCGCAGCGTTATTTCCACCCAGTGCGTCCTCAAACATCACCTCACGATTATGCAGCGTCTACCCACACTAGTATAACGTGTAAAATCATAAACCATCTAGTTAATATCTTGCTTAGAAACAGTTCAGTCCTCACTTAACTCGATGTGAGGATCTAAAAGATAGAGGACAAGCCTACGTGACTTCTTTCGTATTTTTTCTATTTTCTTGGTCGAAATATTAGGGTTTGTGAGAAAAGAAGGAATTGAATCGAGATGTTATTAAATTAGATTGAGAATAAGGGTCATTTTGGTCTTTAGGACCAAGTCGGCTTGAGAGTTGTCTAAGCTTCTAGGCTAATAAATAATTATGTCTGATTGCTTGATTTCTGAAGTCTTATCTGCTTGTTATTGATTTTAACTAAGAAGATACGTAGGAGTATTTTCATCGATATTGAAGTAGGTATAGCTCATAGTTTAGCAAGAACGAAATCTACATGATTAATTTGCAAGAACTTGACTATTGGAAAATACCCAACCAAAATAGATTTTCAAGAACCTATCTAGTTCAAACCGCTATTCCACTTTAAATTCAACACCTAAATAATTACAGCATTAAATCTAGCTCAAAAATAAACCTAACGTTTCCAATACAAATCCCTTCAATCTCTAAATAAAATCGAAAGAAGATTAAACGCAACCCTAAACTGCTAGGTACATGCTCGACGATCAATTTGTCCATTGGACAGTCCGTCCGAGGGCCATCAAAACAAATGCTACAATTTATTAGATCCATTTTCTATCGTACACGTACATTGAACATGTTTCGCCGAAATTTTCTAGCCCTGTAGATGTAGTAATCTAATTTTGTTGCCTTTTACGATGTTTTTTTTTGGGTAGGGAGAGGTAGTTGTCGATTGTTGAATATTTTGGTTTTTGAAACGTCCACAGGTTCTTTTTTTTTAATAAATCCTTTTTTATATTATATACATTAAATTAATTATATAAAATATAATAATTTAGCACAAATAACTATTTACACTAGGTAAAAAATTAAATGACTGACGAACGATACAAATAAATACAAAAAAATAAAAAAGGTCACTTAGGCGTCGAAATACTCGTCCGCATCGCTGTCATTCGGAAACGTGCCCAGAAAACTGGCAGCATTGCCACGTTGAATGGCAATGCTAATTCTTTGGCCTAAGCGTCAATTCAGCGTCAGGTGGTTGTGTTGTCACCTGACATTATGCTGAGCTGAGGTCCCTTTGGCATTTTAATCTTTATTTTTCTGTTTTTTTTTTTAGTTTTAAGGTGTATTTTGTTGCTGCAATGCCAATAAACGCATTTTTTTTTCTTTCTTTCTTTAAGAACGAGCCAGTCCTCTGGTCACGTGAAGTGTCGACCAGTCGGCGAGAAATTTCCTTAAAAAGGAGACGCACCTGCCCTATGACCCGAAATACAGTGGTAACGTAACGCGTCAAGTTACAAGTCTCCATTTCAGTGCCACAGGCGACAGAATTAAGTAGCACACAAATAAGAAAAATGGCTCAAAACTGTATTTACCCATAAGGTTACAGTATTTGCACCGCTTAAAGTCTCAGCAACTTCTGATTTCTGTGATTATAATGTTATATTATAATATAATGCCTTACATGTTTAAGTTCCTTCGTTTACATATAATCGCGTACCTTAGCACCAAAAACCTCGTATCCGTCCAATATTTGTAAGACCCAAACCGAATCATTTGACGTAGAACAACAAACGTTCGTGGTTTCCATAAATGTTTGCCCAGGTCGTTTGTTGATACATGTAAATTGCGTACATATGGGCAAACAAGGCGCCGAAGTGTATCTCAAGTTGGAATCTCACCGAAATGGACCGCAGGAGGGACGATGTGCACTTCAAGTCAAGTGAACTTGGGTTAGGCGTAGATCAAGACTGTATATGGCCGGTAGGAATCGGTTGTGCATGAAACAATCGTTGGGAATTATCGAAGCAAAGTGATGTTGTTTGTTTATAGGAAAATAAATTAAATAATAATAATATTTATTTTCCTGCTTTAAAATCGTACATTACATTCACTTCGTAATATAACATACCATATTGTATCTTATATATTACAGGTTTATACAGAGTTATAAACCTCTGAGACCCATGCTAAAATTATGCTCTCTAAGTTGAAACCAATTATACCTATACTGCATAAACATTCGGAGTTCATCGTGTATACTTCCTAGGTAAAATAAGTGAATTTTGAAACCATGTCTGATTGAAAATAATTAGCTAATCTGTGTGAAATGCATCTATCTATTGCATTTCAATCCAATTGTCGGAGAGCCAACAAACTAAGCTTTCTTCACAACTTAATAAAATCCTGAAGTAAATTACCTCACCTCACTCACGAACCCACGAAGGAACCCAGAATTGTTTTAGAACGCAAGACCGCCGTTTCTTTCTATCTCTAAGCAACTATTCGTACGTGATCGCACGACCACGACTACCGGTGAACGGGAAACGAACGAAGGAAAGAAAGAAAGAAAATCATTCTAAGGTAATCATGTAACTGGCGAGATAATAACGAGCCTTTGGGTCGAATGATAAATTGAAAAGGACCTCGTCTGTGTAAATTCCTTCTAGAACGATTTGGGACGATTTTATTTTTTCCATGTGTGAAAAATGTGAACGTGATTCTGATTATAATGGCGGTTTTGTTGGTAGGTATCTTAAAGAATGATTTCGTCATGTTAGAAATGTTACAGTGACATTCGATCATGAAACGTTGCAGCAATGGATTGGTGATAGTTCAAAATATAATACCATTTGAATAAAAATAATTTGGTCCAAAATCCAGAATCTAATTTTGTGTTTTTTTTTATTAAAAAAAGATTCTTAAAACATCAAAAAAAAAAAAAACACGTGATGCTAGGAGGGGGCGAGGTGGAGTAGCTTAAATCCTCACGAGAAATCACCAAGGGGGAGGGTATAAAGCGGCCTAAAAACCTCATGTGATTAAAGGATGGCCTATATGTTACAATAATTCAATTTCAATGTCTTTTTTATTAATAATCAAGTACAGGATACGTAATAATACGTTTGGACGGTGATCCCCACCTCAAACTAGGCGTTTGCTGGTATTTTATGACAATCAATTTAATATTATCCATTTAACATAACAAAAGAATAACACTACCTATACCGAATCCGAAAAATATTGATCTCCCAATATAAATTCCCTTTTGATTCCAACCATCTTTCAAAATATTATCGCTCAGAAACTACCTGTTTAATAGAGCGCAAGCACAATAGTGTCCCAAAGGAAAAGTCACAGGTAACAATGGGCCAATACCACCCAAATAAATCAAACCTTCGGGTCTTACTGAGCATTGTGTCTAGCCAAACCACACAGAATTATCACCTTTAAATTCCCATTCCCAAAGCTCATAATTCCATGAAATATTCTACTTGTAGTCTTATTTTGTGTTGGACAATTCAAAGGAATATACGCTGTATTGTTAAGGCAACAAAGGCGGTGTTTCTGTGCGGTGTAGATACATTAATCAGCGGCCGTCAGTTTGACACACAAAAGCGTCAAATGTTCGTTGTGAATGAATGAAGTAATTTGTTGTAGGTATATAAAGTACACAGTGTTTGTTTGTTTTGGTTTAGGCTTTACTTGGTTATGTTGTATTCGATTAGAATCTAAAGCATCATCATAATTTATCATTTCAAGTAACGGAATTATCTACATAACTGTTTCATTAAATAAACCTATTTTTCTTTCTTTCTTATTTCATAAGAAAATGAAGACCTGTTTCATACTATAGTTGTATGTAAAAATATACCTACCATATCTTTCAATCCAGACTTTCATAGAAAGTAATAAGGTAGAAACTCATCTCATCAGATGTTAGGCAATAACCTTCTTTACGAAAAAAATACTGCAAAAATCAGGGAAGTCCTGATGAAGCAACTGGTCATTAGCAGGTTAGTGGATATTGCCTTTTTAACCGACTTCCAAAAAGGAGGAGGTTATATATGTTTGGATGTATGTAATTTTTTTTTTTTAAATGTATTTTCACCGATTTTCCCGTCAATTGTGAACTGATTTGAATGAAATTGTGAACTGATTTGAATGAAAATTCTTTGTTTATTTGAAAGGGTATGCTCTCGAGGTGGTCCCATTGTCACCGAGTCAGAATCTTATGAGGGAACCCCTCATCAGATTCTGACTCGGTGGAAATCGAGGGAAATCCTCAAATGTTATAGGCACACCTATAGTGATTTGGGTATTTTTTAAAGTAACTCGTGCATTTGCTCTCGGAAAGCACCATTCGGCAAAGTGGAACTGATGATGAAGACCAGAGGTGGCGTCCGGAACTACTCAATAATAAGCATTTTATGGGTTGTGATTCGATTACTTAGATATGGTTGTTAAGCAATTTATGCTCGTCACAATGCATATGGTGAAATCTTCTGGTTCTTACCAGGAGAACTCCTCAACAATTAACGTCCCTGCATCGGGAAAAGCAATATTTTGTAAAAGGTGATGAGCAGTTAACATTAGGCTATTGTAACTTAGACAAATGAAAAACTGACCCACTAAAAAGTCAGAAATAACTTTAATTTCGGATGTCAGTGGCAAAAACTAAAATACAGACCCAAAGACACCGACTTCCGAAATTAAAGTTAATTTTTACTTTGTAGTGTTTTTTTTTGGAAGTCGGTTGTTTTTTTTGTAGAAAGTTTTTTTTATAAAAAGACTCTTTCAAGTTTAAACAAAGGCTTTAAAACATCTTTATACACATAGTACTGAATAATAATGTTCCATAAATTTAATCATTACAGTCCTGTCCAGCTTGTCTCTCTATATTACGTCATCACTGTTCATAATTTCAACCCTCTAATAACCTTTTACAAGTACGATTAAAATTCATATCAAAAGTTTGAACATACATATTAACGGTTAGTAACTGGAGCCATAACCGTTCAAATACGAATTTAACAGTAAAAACATATTAATTGATAACATGGCGGGCCAAATCGCCAATTAATTCAACAATTATAACTTCTAACTGTATTCATAGGGCGAGTACAGTCAGCTCGAATAAGGTCGGGGAAAAAGATTTTTCGTATTTTATAGATATAAAGTTGTGGTAAAATCTCTTAGGCCGTTTTTTTTTTTGGTTGGGTATTCAGTAAATAACTTCTCCCGCTCTGGGCGGAGCGGGAGGGCGTGCCAGACTTTTACTGACCCACCCGTGTTCCTTCAGTTACCTGTGTGCCAGGGCCACGGTAACCCTTTCGGACAAACTCGCGACCCTGGCAGGCATCGGCCCTAACGGACCCTGTCAATGTGTGCGGACATCTCTTTGAGGCGCGCATGGAACACAACACGCCGTCGACCCGGGCCTGGTCCTTACCGACCGGTGAGCTACACATTGCTCGCCGTCCGCAAGCCCGCGCCTACGGTGGCCGGGAATCGGTTATCGACTTCCGACGCCCAGGGCGTGAGGGCGCAATGATTGCCTCTACCTCACGCGCTCCGCCTCCTCCTTCGCGAGCATTACTGCTTCGCAGAAGGAGGTGACTGCTTCCCATTCCCTCTCGCTCCAAACCATGGCCTGGACCAGGGCCGGACGCGAGGGATTGCCGCCGCCGGGCGCCTCCGCGAGGACACGGCGGTGCTCCTCTCAAGCCGGGCAGACCTCCACCGTGTTCTCCGGGCGATCCAAACAGTGGTAACACCCAGGCGTTTCCTCCCACCTTATGCGAAACAGGAACCTCCCAAAACAACCACGTTCGGTGAGGACCTGCATCAGGTGGAAGGTGAGGACGCCGTGGCGCCTCTCAATCCACTCCTCAAAGAGAAAATAAAAATAGAAAGTTAAAACGATTTCCTGCCATTTTTCAATTGTTTTTTGTCTGCCAAAATGAGTGAATCGAATGATAAAATTCGATAAATTTTGAAGTTTTATTACAAAAAAGAAACATACAGTCGAATTGAGAACCTCCTCCTTTTTTGAAGTCGGTTAAAAAAAGGAGAAATGCGACACAAGCCGCGAAAAAAATATGTGACGTTTATGGAATTACCGCAGTATCAATAAGAATAGCACAAAGTTGGTTCAAGTGTTTTCAGTCCGAGAATTTTGATGTCAAAGATGCAGCTCGCTCTGGTCACCCTGTTACAGACAAAGCCGATGCCTTTTTTGAAAAAGTGGAGCAAGATCCAGTACGTAGTTCATTACATAGTACATAGTTACGACATAGCTGAAGATTTAGGGGTTGACCACAAAACAGTTTGGACCCATTTGAAAAAGTCTGGGTAGACAAAAAAGCTCTATATTTGGATGCCACACGAGCTCTTAATCTTGAATTTTTTATATAAAACATGAAAGAACTTTTTCCCCGACCTAATATTATCTTGTTTAATTATATTGTTTAGTTTTATGTAGTCTCTGTTGCAATTTTGAAATCTAGAAAAAATATAAAAAGACATCTGAAAAACATTTGCAAACTGCTAAAGAAATTCCGGGCTCGAGAAATTAGCTAGCGGAAAATGACAATAATGGGAATTCATGTCGATTTTTCACACAGGCTGGTAAGAAAGAAAAGGCTGTGTTATTAACTATTATTGTAATGATTATAAGCAGAGCATGTTAATAGGAGCATTGAAAATGTTTATCAAATTACATCTTGAAATTACATATTGTGATTTGATGAAGATTTTAATAGTGAGAGGGCCTATCTAGAGGCTGAAGCCCAAAACGGTGGTCGGATCACACAGCGCCGCACTCCACCATGCAACTGATCGTAACAGAAAGACCGTTGACAATTTGAAACTGAGTCACGATTCTCATCTGTGAGAGATCGATTGAGAAGAGAGAGAGAGAGAGAAGATTTTAAATACATAAAATCTGTCGTTTGTGAAATCCATTCAGCCGAAAGTCCGCTCTAACAAGATATACCCCAAAGACACTGACCAAATTATTACACTTGGAATACGCTATTATGGCCGACTGTACATTGACTAATATCTGGGTAGGGTGAGCTTAGCGCAAGCATATGAAATTCAATGAGCTAAGCCAAGCGGAGCCGAGCTCAGCCGAGAGTAGCCGACGTGAGCGGAACTTAGCCGAGTTGAGCCGAACTGAGCTATTAACTCCCTTTAGTTTTGTTTTAGTTTACATGAGCGGGTAGTTGGGTAAGTTTGGGACAAGAATGAAGTTTCAAGGGTATGGTGTGAATAATAGTTTTTTTAATGCTGATTATTTCGACATAAATATCAAATTACTAAATTAAAATTAGGTAGGTACTAGTTTGTCCCGTCACTATTTGAAGGACCACAAAGTAAATAAAAAAACTGTGATATAGTGTAAAAGCAAGTATTTGAATCACAGACCAAAGTAATTTAAAAGTTGTCTAGACATTGTAAAAAGAAATAGAGAATAAAAAAAGGTCATTTAAACTTACACCATAACATTTTACCACGAGGACAAGCGGAAATTTAAGAATTCTGTAATTTTTGTACAACTTTTAAACCACACCTACAACGTAATTGACCATTTTGAAAAGGAGATATTCCATTAACATTTCTATACGTAATCCGATCATAGTATAAATACATTTCACAGCTGAAATGTTAGTGTTTCAGTGACTATTTCATAGATAATTACAATTCGATAGCACTTCGGCACACTTGTGACTACACACAGGTAGTATTCGATAGCAACACACACATTCCGTTTTACGATACCTTCAATAGAGTTCTGATAGGGCTGCTGTCAACGGTTAGTAGATAGTATTGATAAAAATGTAATATCTAGCGATTAGTAACAAAAATAGTTCAAAACTAACTAAAGTTATGAGGAGTTTGAAAAATCAAGTGAGAGCAAGATATTGATGGCTTAATTATGTTCCTTTGATTCATATTTTTCATATAATACATGTAATCTTTTATGTCTTCGAAGGTCGAAGACATAATATACTATTAAGGTACATGCACAAATAGATAGACCCAGCTAACCGTGGGTTTTATCAATTAGCCATAAGATGAAAACTAAACCTATGACCTAGAAAATTAGGCACTTAACCACTGTACCAATAGTAGACGTACATTTAAAATAAGGACTTCAATATACCAAGCGCGATATATGCTTTCGTTTAACCAGTAACATTGGAATTAAATGTAACTGGCGAAATGTGGGTGTACTGTAGGCACACCTCTGCCTTACCTTTCGGGAAATATAGGGGTGATGTTATGTTATTATCATTTCTCCAATGTTGTGTCCATGTCTTTGAAACGCCGCTCAATAAACAACAAAAGCACCGTACCACGCCCTACGTCACCGCTGTGTAACAACCATCATCTGCTACAAAACAGTGACATCCCTAAGAGTGAGTATTCTCTTAACTGATAAAAATCTGAGTTCTTGTGAAGTTAGTGCCGTTGTGTGCCGTCGGGACGCTAATGTCGTTCGCGCAGTGACGTCGCGGAATTCTAAGTGAGGGACGCAAAAACATTGGGGGTAGGTCAGAGTTGGAATTGGCATAAGAGGGTTCTGCGTTTTTTATTTCCATATACACGGTGCAAGTGCCTTGCATGTGGCATACAATGTAATTGAAGCAACAAATGACTTGCATCGTCTAAAAATTGTTTAGACGGTGTAACTTTTATTGTTACCACAACTTATGATATGCCACAGGCCATTAAATAGCACCGTATAAATCAGTCTTAATAGAAAAACTTGTATGCTCCCAGCCACGGTTCCTCTCATCATATATATGAGTCAGATGAACCTTTGTCTAGTGAGTTCAACGACGGCAACTATAGTGAAAACTTAGTAAAGCGATTGTATGTAAAGTTTCACTATCATGCATGTATCTGAGTTGCCCGATTAGTTTCAATTCTGATTAAAGTCTTACTCGCGAGTTATTCAGTAGTTTATCTTCTGTACAAGACTTGACAAGACATTTTTGTTTTGATAGGATGAGGAAATTAACGTAGTGCAAGTCCTACCAGCACATGACACACATATCTATGTCCGGAAATTTCTAAAGATAAGGAAACGACACGTCTTCCCCATACTCACATACGGAACCCTCAAACCATCTATTTTTTCCGACGGATCGTTTCACAGGCTCGTTTAATTTGCTGAATGATTTACTTTTGCACGAAAAGGAAAGATCGTTCAGTTTGTACTTAGTTCGATGTCGATAAACGTAGACGACTTTGCATTTTTAACAAGTCTGTTTGCACCCTTGTTGGGTAGAAAGAAATGTAAAAATACAGGACCTACTAAGAGTGATTACCGCCTCTTTTTAAATATTTGGAGAAAACTAGGAAACGGTTTTACTAATCAAGAAAATTAAAACAATTCAGCAGCACTATGAAGATGGCTCCAACACTCGGACAATGCAGTTATAGAGCAAAACTTTCTGGTTTGGTCAATGAAGCATAGTGAATACTGTTACTAAATCGACCTTGAATTTTTTTTTAAACAGAAACAATGCAAATTAATGCTATAAGGTTCATTCTAGCATAGCTAATAGCAGACTGCCAATACATCACAAATGAGCATTGCTGTATTTTTTTTAACAAATATAGTTTATGAAAATTATAATAATAAAATAAATCGACACAATACATGCATCTTTTAAAAGTTATGCAAGTTGCAACCATAATTTCACACAACCTTGCAAAATGCTCACAAGCAAAAATCAGCTAAACACACAATACACCTGAGCAGCTCAATTTAGAACAGCTTGTTCGACGGCTCAGTCGGGGCAGTCTTTTTGTAGGTAAGAGCACCTCGATTTCAGAGCAAGAAGTCACAAAAAAGTGTCATACAAAAGGACCACGTAACAAAAGACGCAAAAAGAAACTTCATACACACATAGACACTAAACTGACGAACATTTGGGACTGTGCTCAATCTAGGATATACAATTTTACTCTTACAAAAGCAATAATGTATGTACGAGTGCGTAAACAGCATTAGAACCAGAAGGTTTTCTGCATAAAATTCTACAATTTCGTAGCATGCAGCTGGCGGCACGTAGCGCTACGGCCCTCGTAGCCTCGTAGCCGCGTAGAAGCGCTACGAGTAGTTTTCAATACAAATTGCTTTGAGTCGAGTCTGGTACAGAATTTGCGCTACTTTGCGATGTAAAGTTTTATTTCTATGTTTTGAACGTTTGATTGTTGGATTAGTTCTGGTTTATTCTGGGGACAAAGAGACATGTTAATGTACTGTTCTATAGTGGAACTTTTGTTTCTGGCGATTTGTTTAGTGCAGATCTTGTTTTAGCTACTAAAAAAATATATTTAATGGAAAATATGTTTTGTTTACTAGCTAACATAAGATCTCAAAAAGACATGATTGTGTAATTTTTAATACAAGCAAAAAAAAAAACTATTGCTTCTCTGATTTGGATCCAGATACGCAAAACCGTCAAGTGCGACTTATGACAATTAAATGTGTCACTACTACACGCATCTATCTATCAAAACCTGTATTATCCTTCTTCTGCCTTATCCTCGCACTTCTGTCATCCTCTAATGTAAGTCAGTCCTTCCGGTACCGCTAATTTACACAAAAATAGGCCTAAATGAATTCCAGAAAATTGGACCAAGACGAATGGCGGCCCGATAGCTAACAAACACCATATAAAGCCCTCATCCATCGAACCGTTGGGCCGATACACTCGGCTCCCACACACTGTGATAAATGGTTACATACCGGTAAACGAATATCCACCATCCTAGTCACGACTTATCTACTCTATAAATAGGTTTTTTTCTTTCGTTCTCTTTTTCTGGTAAATGTTTGTTTGTGGAATTCTAAATGTCAAAATAATCCTTCTTAATTTTAGATATTTCATTTTTATTTTTGGAGTAAAAGAACAATGTCAAGGACTTTGTTCTCAAATTGACGAATTTATGGAAGGAGAAAGAACTCGTTTAGTTGACTATAACTAAACGAATAATCCTGCTTAGCACTTAACTGCTTTCATCAATATAGCCGTAAATTGACAATGATCACTAACTATTTATTCTAGAGCGTGGTATGCAGGTTTATTTGTCAAGTTAGCAATAAAAATAAAAAAGGCAAGTCAAGTAAAGTAGTCAAGTTTGTAATAGCAGGACATTATGATGAGTAGCATATTATTATATTGTTAAAAACTAATAAGTGAACATGTTCTATGTGTCATGCACAGTATAAGGCCATACTTGACTTTACCAGGGTGCGGCGCCTAAAATCGCAGTTCTCACCGTGGTGCGGTGGGGGTTTCTATGAGATTTTCCATGAGTACAAAAGAGAACTGTATGAATGTTTTGAAATGGAACTAATTTTGTAAAAAAAAATGTTGGCGACGCACAGAAGTGTAATATTTTACGTTTTGTGCGGCATGAGAAGTATCTTGAAATTGACGCGATCAGTCGCCTCATGGCGCCGCACTGTGGTCGCGGCGCGCGCTCTGTCTTTCTTAGTGCTGAATAACGTCGACGCGTGCGCGCGCGTTTCTATCGATATACTCGTAAGTTACGAAAATGAAAAGATCGCTACAGACATTAAAACTTTTCATGTTCGTAAGAAGATGAAAAGTGTAAAAAACAACCAACTTCAAAAAAAAAAACATATAATATAAATATAACTTTAATTTCGGAAGTTGGTGTCTTTGGATCTGTGTTTTAGTTTTTTGCCACCGACTTCCGAAATTAAAGTTATTTTTCACTTTGTACTTAGTACAAATACTGATATTTCAAGTGAATACACTAATGGCGACCCATGACCCTTAAAAAAAAACATCAAATTAATTTATTTTTGTTTTATCATGTTTAGATATCTATACCCATCACGTCTGCGGAGTTTCGCTAGCTAATTTAATTTGACCCTGTATAATAGCCACGTTTAAATTCGTTGAAATATTCAACCTTCTAGATAGTAGGTGATGTGGGTAAATAATGCTTATGCACCCACGCGTACGTGTGTGTACGCGCGCGCTGTTGGTAAAGTTGCGCATGAGAAACATGGGGATCATGCCGTAACCATGGCTAACTTGCTATATTTGGTGCCACGTTGAACACGTTAAACGATTTCTGTTTCGACCTTCTTTTCTAAACACTTCAATCACGTTTATACAAAACTTTTTTGTCAGCTTTAAGCTATCATGATTTTTGTTCACATTCGTCTATCACATTTCTTATCCATTTGGTACCTACAGCCGGGATATATGTAGGATAAAGAAGGATGCATAAACGAATACCTTCCACCCGTTACTTTGTCAGCTTTCCACAGCGACGTGTACACGTACAGGGATGCTTTGAAGAATTCCAATCGGACCGGGTTCAGCTCCTGTTAAATGTACGGCACAAAGGACCACGGGCTAATCTGCCACAACTTCAATAGTGTTATAAAGATACGTGCCAATGGATAGTTATGACGACTTCCCTTATTTGTTAGTGCGTTTGGATATACTCAGGTAGGTACCCCCACGTGTGAGTTATTAAGTAACAAAAAAAATCTAGAATTTCGACAATTAGTTAAAACTAACCTAACTAAAACTATTAACAAATTAAACGATGGCGTCGAAAAATTCCTCCGCATCGCTGTCGACTGGTAATGTACCCAAGAGACTGGCGGCATTGCCACGTTGTATGGCAATGCTTAGCCTCTGGCCAAGGTAAAATCCAGCCCTTGGGTTACGGGAAGTGTCAAACAGGCGTTTGGAAATTTCCTTGAATAAAACATGGGCACTCGGACCCCACGGCCCGAGGGTTTCAACCCCAAACGGCTCGAAAATATAATTACCGATAAGGTTGTTATACTTACGCCACTTGAGGTTTTCCGCAGCCGCAGCAGCGGCGCCAGCACAGCACGCCGAGACAGGAAGATGGGATGGCGCAAGAGTATCGACACATGTTGCGTCCCACACTAAAGGCCTACCCACCTTCCATGGAAATAAAGACATGCTGTCCGGTCTCTTGCCATCGTCGCGTGCCAAGCCATTAGGTTCTAATACAGCTGGAACGCCGACGGTGACAAGAGCTCGTCGGATGATGTCATTAATGTTCGCGTGCCGCGGTATGCGGCCCGCACTTCGGCTGCAAGACAGACCGTGGTGTCCGAGGCTGTTGACCACTTCGCCACAGTGACAGCGATGAGGAGAACAAAACCGACTCCCAGTTACCCACAGCCAGTAGGCGCGCGCGCTCCAAAGTAGTAGCAGACGTGTCAATTAAATTATTCTGTACTACTCTGCAGAGTGGCTCATCCCACCGTCTCTGGGAAGATGGATTGTCGGGTAGATCTGAATTCGGGCAAGCGAGACGCCAGGCATCCATAGCCTCGGTGAAGTACAACAATAAAAGTAAAGTAAATCAATCTGTGTGAAGGCTAGGATTTTCCTGATTAATTTCTGAGTGCCGTAAACCGAGGATATGAACTGTAAACTAATACTAGAAATTTTGCGGATTTTTATCTTTATAGAGATTTAGTTTTTCATATTTTAATTGTAAATGTTGAAATTAAATTTTGTCAAAATAATAATAACATACATTAGTTAAATTTTATTAAATCTACAACTTATAATTATTAAATGGACTGAATGGACTAACAATTGGTAACACAAATATTATCTTTAAAAAAGCTCTATTCATTGGTAAAAATATAATATATTACCTATTGGGCAATGGAGCAGGTTCCCATACTTCGTAGCCCATTCTCCTTTCGTTATACTCTAGCCTCGTCCTCGAGATACTATAAAATTATTATGCTGAAAAGGATGCAATCGCCTAGTGAGTCCATCGACCAGGAAGGAACTGTAACGAAATTGGAAAGGAATTTGGCGAAGAAGCGACACAGGTCATCGTTTTAGTCCGATGGCTCTGCAGGGTCACACCACCCTTTTCTGAAGGTTCACGTTTTAACGATTCGAGTTGTTACTTACCTATCAATCGAGACTTACGTCACAATGACTCGAGTTGTGACCTGTCTTGAAACTTGGGCTCACACGGTGCAGTGCTTAGATTTGTACTTTACCCGTATTATATGTATTGTGATAACATTGTCCTATGAATGATTATGAGACCAGCTAGAAGTAATTCCTATTATTATTATAATATGAGACTCAAGTTACAACGACTGGAGATGTGGCTTCAAGTCTCGAAAATAGTGTTCCCGGCAAAACCGTTAGAGGTGTACCTTACCCGTAGTTAATACATGCTAATAGAATTATTCTAATGCATGATGACCATATCAACTTTAAATATTTCTTTATAGATATTATGGGGCTCACGTCACAACGACTCGAGCTGTGACTGGTCTTAAAACAAACTGAGTTCACGGTATAATGCTTCGAGATGTACCTTACCTACAGCTGTTAACTGATTATGATAATATTATCCCCACTTTTGTGCTAATTGCTCGATGTGACTTTATACCTAACATTAAAGTAGATGTATACTGATTCAATGTAAGTTGGTCATTTCATGTTTATCTATGAATATACCTTCGATTTCAAGCAGCCATCTATAACATACTACCGTAGCATAGATACGTAACTATTGACAGTTATATATAGTATATTATATTATTTATATACAGTTAACACTGCCACCGATAACGCCGTGGAAGTGGCGAAGTTTTGGGCCCACAAAATTTGAGAAATTCGTCCCAGCGACACGAAGAAAAATAATTGACAGTTATTTCCAGATGAGCTTATGGCGTCCGATATTGTCATAGATTTGCCAAGACTAGTGAAATCAGACCAGCCGGTGGGGCCACAGCTACTGCCGCCACCAGTTGAGTGAAGAGTTCGATTTGATGTCTGCGACCAAGACTGTGCCCACAGCTGTAACAGAAGACAGTCACCCAGTGTGACGAAGAAGTGGCTTTCGAAATTTTGGGAATAGAACCTTCAATTTCTAAATACCCACTTACTGCAAAAAAAAATGGATTTAGCAAATTGGTATGTTCATTTAGTTACTCCTGTCTGCTGGTCGAGTTAGTTACGAGTTACGGAAAGATCTTCTGGTAGTACTTTCTATCTTTTCTGGTCGATGCGCCTGCTTTGAATCCTGAAATTTAAGGTAATTTGTTTTTATTTTTTGGCTGCACTGACCGATATTGTGATTAGAGAGTTTTTTGATGAACTGAAACTTACTGCTTGTGTAATGTCCTCACTTAGTGAGGCAATTACTTTGTTGCTATCAAGATAAATGTTTAAAATCAACGAAGTTCTAAATGCAAATATAAGATTGTGTGATACACAATATAACCATTCGATTACTAAATTTATTCGGGTAGTTCCAAAGAATAGCTAAACCTCAGTTACAGTAATGAAAAAATTATAAACTCTTGTTTACAGATGAATTACGTAATATGCATAAACGATGCAAAAGCATTCTCTGTTGTATAGGCACATAGACCAAGCAATTGAAACGATACATTTTTTGTCAAAAATCTGAATATTAATGTACATTTACATTTCGGTTGGTGGGTAAGTGTTAGACCATTTAATATACACTATCTATGATGAATAGATTAATATTATCAATATGAGATATTTTTCTTGCCTCAACTGCTGGAAAGGGTACCTATGTTTATGCGGATCTGACGGAGTGTTTGGAGTAAAGATGACACAGCTCAGTAAGATTCTAATAAGTACCGATAATATTCCACATCAATATCATAGGTTGTAGTAGCAGTTATAAGTCATAAACCACATTAGCGAGGTACAACTCTCTCATCTCACAAACACCAATAAAGAAATGTTGTTGTTGTGCAAGAAAGTTATTTGTATTCGCTTTATATTATTATGTATATTCATTCAGCTGAGAATGAAGAAGATGAACATACCTATCTTAACATGGAGTGGGTTCTGAGATTACGTTTTTCAAGAAGTTAAACATCTCCAAGTTTCGACCTTCTTACAAGCAGGGTAGTCTAAATTGTTTGAAATATATTTCAAGGCATCAGAATTCGGTTATTTATGCCATAAAAGCTTTTACAGTGAAACGGTCTGCCTATTTTTTTGTATGGTGTTACACCAATTCTTTAATAAATTCCATAAATTGAATTAGAAATATCTCTAACAAATCAAATCAAAATATTTTATTTGACATAAACCAACATGGGCACTTAGGAAACGTCAGAAGCTAGATGCACGGTTCCAATTGGTTGTTTCCTATGGAGTCTTCTCCATAGGAAACAACCAATTGGAACCAATTGGAGTTTCGTGCCGGGCATCGTGTGCCGGCAAGAAAATCCACGGTTACTCTTTTAAAAATAAGGGGCTTTTACAATGTTTCAAATTACAGTATTGATAGATATGGGAGGACAGTTTAGGCCTGTCAACAAGTACAGGTACAGTAATAGGTACTCAACAAAATATAAAAAGGTTTACAAATCTACAGTCTACAAGTTAGGCCTACAACGTTCTCACATTCACAAAATATAGAAGAATCCTTTTGCAGGTCTGCTGGAAAAAAATCTTAAGAAATAAGCAGTACCTTTGTACTTAATACTAATATGCCGTATCTGTATCTATTTTACTGTGTCCACAAATAATAAAATAAATAAATAAGAATCTATATAAAAATAAAAGCCTATTTAAACCAAATGACATGATTGCCATTACAACTGTAACAAATCTGAATTAAAACCCTGTCTACAAAAGCCTTATGTAATGAGTTGAAATCTCAAAGCTGAGGTATCCACTTATAGGTACCTGGTACCTTCATGGTCAAACCAACCAAGTACCTTGAACACTTGTTCGTCATCCAAGTAAATAATTAATTCCCTCTTACTCCAACAGTCGCTAAATACATTGGCCAACTGCCAGTTGTCGCCGTGGTCAGAGACACCGCTCTCTGAAAACTCTTTTAAAAAAAATGTTTGCTATCTGAAGCAATGGTTTTAATTCTTCCAAAGAACAAATTTGGGTATTTATTGTGCATAAATCTAAGATTTAAAATAAATACATGGTTTCCAGTATGTTACTTTAAATACTTATCGTTTTTCTCTGGCCATTCAATTCTTGGACGTTTTTTTTGGCGAAGTTGACTTCAAACGATTTCCCGGAGGAGTATTTCGTTTGTATCGGCTTCCGCTATCACAATGACATACCATTATTTGGGTTAGATTACTTGGTATCTAAAAATAACAACAAAATTTAAACAAAAAAAGGTCTGTGATAATTAATAAAGTCAAAGTCTCATTTATTTCAAATAGGCACATAAAAGGCACTTTTGAACGTCAAAATTTAAAAGAAAATAGAATTGATTCCTAGTTGTCCCTTTCAAAAGGTACTTTCGTATGGAGAAGAATGGGCAAGAAACTACACCATTACTCTTTTAAAATGTTTTACAATATTTTGTATACGATAATTATATAATTTTATGTGAAGACGATGTACCTAGAATTAAATTACTATACCACAATAGGTAAAAATAATTAAATATAAGCAATGACAGTTAAATTAATTATGTGATCGATGCATGGTGCTCACATATTTACAAATATTGGAAAAATATTTTTTTTTATTTTTTTTTAGGTATTTATAATTTGGTGTGTGACTTAAGAGCGAGACGACGAGTGAATTGTCCATACAAACGTAATTCCCGTATTATTTACCATTTCAGCATATTTCCACCATATTATGCTGATATTCGGATTAAGACAATATTTATCTAGGTTCCTACATCTATTTAATTTTTTTAAACTTATCTAAAATGAAGTTTGAGTGAATTGCATTTCGCATATTTTTACAGCGTAAATGACATGTTTTTTCTGTATTATAACCCTGTGTTTCTGCAGAAACATAGCTTACATTATCAAGTTACAAATTATCGACAAAAAAATCGTAAAACATTAAATTTTCATTGATCATTTTAGGAATTACGGAACACATTCAAATTCATCATAGTTTTGCGATAGCTAGTAGTGCCATCTCGCGTCAAGGAAATATCAATGTATGCGTGATCGTATTGCTCACGCACGATAGCTTCTGTGTGTATCGCTGCACTCTTCTAGCGCAACGCGGGCACGCGAGGCGCGGGCGGGGTGTTTGTTGTCAGTGTCACGATTTAGCATCTACACTTTGGCCCATCATGCTCCATTAGAAGCCACAGAATGTCTATATTACAACGATACGTTTACGCAAATGACGGTAGTTCAAATGTTCTGATAATAGTATACGTATACTGTGGCGTACATTGGCTTACGCTGCCACAGAACATAATTATATACTCTGTGCTATCAGCTGTGCTGTGCGTGCGTGCATAATTATTGTTGTTTGCAAATTGTATTGTTATATTTTTCAGACACTCCCTATTGACCTGTGCTATGAACTTGGATTTAGATTTTGCTTTTGAATAATTGGTATCGAGTAACCTATGTTCTTACGACCATTGTTTTGTTTACGGACTTGGAAATTTATTTACGAATTGGTGGTTTGGTTGCTTTGGCGACATGGACTCCGAACGTTGGGATGTATCTCAAGTATAAGTATAAGTGTTTATCACGTTTCGATTCATATTTAAAAAAAAAATGAATGTATTAAAATCTATGAAGTAAGGACACAACTAAATAAATGTTTATTTAAAAAATCTTTGTTTTTTTATTATTCTTAGCTCAGAACGATATGAATTTACGGACAATAAAAAAGACAAATATTCCAGTTATGTATATTTACGTGATAAATATAAATGATTGGAATATTTGTCTTTTACTAATACCTACCGACTTTGCATAACACTTTTATTATTTGACTTGTATTCATTATTCAGTAAGTAATAACAATATTTGAAGTTTCTTTTATGGAATACAGAAATAACACAGAAGAAGCCTTACTTTTTTAATGTCGACACCATCCTAAAGTAAATAAATAAACATAATACACAGGCTTACAATAAATAAAGACAATAATAATAAATATCCCAACAATTTTATAGGTAAGTATTTACGCGACGTGCGTCTGACAACTCTAGCGCCGTTCGTCAGTCGATTTGCCCGCCAGGCCACGCGCGCATGCCACGCACGCCACGCCACAATTGCGTCGGTAAGTCCTCTCTTTGAGGACTGGCTTGAGAGGCACCACGGCGTCCTCACCTTCCGCTTGACGCAGGTCCTCACCGGACATGGCTGTTTCGGGAGGTTCCTGTTTCGGATAAGGCGGGAGGAAACGCCCGGGTGTTGGCATTGTGGGGATCGACGGGAGGATACGGTGGAGGTCTGCCCAGCTTGGGCGGAGCACCGCTGTGTCCTCGTGGCGGTGACCGGCGGCGGCGATCTCGCGTCCGGCCCTGGTACAGGCCATGGTACGGAGCGAGAGGGAATGGGAAGCCGTCACCTCCTTCTGCGAAGCAGTAATGCTCGCGAAGGAGGAGGCGGAGCGCGTGAGGGTGCGGCAATCGTTGCGCCCTCACGCCCCTAGTCGCCGCAGGAGGAGACACCCTGGGCGTCGGAAGTCGATTGCCGACTCCCGGCCACCGTAGGCGCGGGCTTGCGCATGGCGAGCAATGGGCAGCTCGCCGTCCGGTAAGGACCAGGCCCGGGTCGACAGCGCGTCGTGTTCCACGCGCGTCTCAAAGATATGTCAGTATCATTGACGGGGTCCGATAGGGCCGATGCCTGCTGGGGTCGCGGATTGTTCGAAAGAGTTATAGTGGCCCTGGCGCATAGGCAACTGAAGGAACACGGGTGGGTTTTAGTCAGTAAGAGTCTGACACGCCCTTCCCCTCCGCCCAGAGTGGGAGAGGTCATTTATTAATATCAGACTCAAAAAAAAAAAAAGGCCACGCGCGATAACAATGTATAGGATTAGGTATCACGTATCTGATCTGCTAGATTTTCTGTACAAGGCCTAGATATCGAGAATTTATCCTAATACGTTGAGATATCGGCATAGTAAAGAAATTTCCAAAAAATGCATTACTAGTCCGTACATTCACTAACGATTCTATAAAGTAGTCGATAAAAATAAAGGAAACAATGAACAATGAACTGAACAATGAACTTAGGTACCTATGTTCATTGTTTCCTTTAGTTTTTTTTTTTTAATATTTATTGGTAAACTTAGGTTTACTAATAAATATAAATATCTTCGACTCGAGACGTTATGAATGAATAGTAAGTACAGCTAATAAGAGCTATCAGTCACACACACATGGCTGCGCACCGCGTCTGTCCCCCGCTCGCCGCACGCCTTCTTTTGTCAAACTGAGATAGCGATATTCAACGAATTTTGCACTTGTCTCGAATTGTGAGTTGCAAGCGATGTTCGTGGGATCCTTAATATAATAATATGGGGGTGTACCCACGAAGTATAAACATTGCAATTCAGAATATTGTTATTTTTCTAAGCGATATGACAATCCAAAATCCCTGATCCTATTAAAATATCCAGAATTCCTACAGCCTATGTATTTCCTCCCTCATTTTGTGAATAAACCAGATCATTTCCCCACTAAGGTACCTACCTTATTGTTCATACCTTGATTTAAGAAATAACTTCCGCAAACAAAATATAATAATAATATATCAGGGCAAAAAATTATAATCGTGGCTACTGTGGTATTTTCGCTAAAGTTAAGCAGTTGGATTTAAAACAAGTTAGCGTTAAGAGGGCGCACACGACTCCACTAGCGCCACTCTTTTAAAATAATATTATCTCGTGACTCAGAAGGAATTTTGAATAACGAATCAAAAAGCACCCTCGGTAAGTGTGTCTAGAATTTTCTAATACCTTTTATAAACTTTCATCGACACGAAGCAACAAAATTCGATCTAAAGAAAAGCGGCCACATTTCTCTAGATCGTATTTTATATAAGAATATATATTAAGTATTATTCTTTCATTTGATTAAGAATAGGTACAAGTACATCTATTGTTTACTTTGATATTTTACTATACCTAATCTCTCAAGATCTACAAGTGTACAATGCTAATAGACCTTTAGTAGTAAAATATCTGTGCAGTGTCGTTACAGCTCCGAATTTAATCACAGACTATATCGAGAACTTTAATGTAGCATTGACGGCAAACTGACAGCGAGAATAAGGCATACGTCATTAAAAAATCTAAAGGAGGCTAAACTAAAGTGCATAAAGAGGCGACATTATAATATGTGGTACACTACAAGTGTACAATGGTAATCTCGAGGACGAGGCTAGAGTATAATTATGATGGAACTTCACTTACAGGTAAGTTCGTTTAATCACTACATCTACGTCGGACGAACGTAATTGCGTCGATTTTATGTCACTACCTACTATGATGGGAATAGGAAGATAAAAAGCTGGATGAGTGGAGTCCTCAATGGTTTCTGATGTAAGCAAATTGATGTCGAACTTTATGATTTGTTGAAATTAAGTGGAAACTTTAATTAAAGCATAGTGAAATAAGACGGTAAGAATGATCGAGTATCACAAAAATAATATTCAAGTTTGCATTGAATTGATGTACTGTCACCAAAAGACGAGTAGCCAGGGTCGTCAGATATAGTTACCGGATACCGGATATAGAAACCAATGGATTTTTTCGAATGAAATTTATTTTCACAAATTAACTGTTAGTTTTCTGTTAACTAAATTAAATTTTATTCGAAAACATCCAGCGGTTTCTTACTAAAGTTCAATTATATGCGGCGACCCTCGGTACTTCTCACCTTTGGTAACCGTACATAAATGGAATTAGATGTTATTGTCTAAAAAAAAATTGGATCTCTCAGCCCAAATCGACGACTCTCCAACGGGACACCACAGGCACCCACTTGGTAGTAAATGTACCTTAAGAAATAATCTCTAGCCTATGGCTACATACGTATGATATCACACTATCCCCCCCACTATCTCGCGCCCACTATATCAAGTATCTATTTGAACATAAACCGTTTATCGCCAGCTATCGCTCGGACAATGGCCGGGGGCGCGGGGGCGCGGGCAGGGGCACGGGCGGGGGCGCGGGGTGACATCCGCTTCCGACGGAACCGGAAATGGCTGATATGTGACTTTGTTTTGCGCCGTTTGTTGAGCTTCCCTTATTTACCGTTAGTAATAGCTGTTAATATATTTTGAAATATCGTTAGATTCTTGTTAGGAGACAGGATGTATGATATACACTTACTGAAGGTATCTATTGTGTAAGTAATGGTTATTATCGGAAGTAGTTCTTTTCGGTTATGCTTGAGAATATATTTTCTAAATATTAGGGATAGGTAATGGGCGTTTATATCAGTGATACATGTTTGTAACGCATTTTTATAAAACAAATTCGGACAGCAATAAAACTATAGGCAAATTATGTGCTAAGGGCAGAGTAATTAGCTATTATGGCGTTTGTTAATTTATTAAGTCTGCCTCTATATAATATTGTTGGGTATAAAGCATTTATAAATATCATGAGTCCCACATTTTTCAAATAATAAAAAGTCATGCCAAATAAACTTATTCAAAATTACTCGTATAAAATTATAAATTGTAAAACTTGTGACCTAAACAAATAGGATTAGATCAAATTTTCGTAACTAAACAAACTAATAACATTCAAAAGATAAACATTTATTAATTGATCTAACTATAATTGTTCAAAGTAATAATTGTATTAATTGAACATCCAGCATTATGAATTATACTTTTTAATCCCTAGACACATTATGCATAATTGTTTAATTTACTAAATGATTCAGTATTTAGCTATAAACAAAATGATCATTTATAATAGGTAAGAGAATAATAGGCCTCATTATTGTTAAAGGTTGACCTCGTTTGTTTATTTCATAATTTAATATACATAATTATCATAATGCTGAGTGGAAGCCTTCTTGTCACAGTCATGACGTGCAGCTGTCGACTATTTCTGGTTTGTGCTCGTGATTATAGATCTATTTTGTTTGTTTTTATTTTACATTGTTACCAGAGCTAATTATCTTTTTTGTATGCACGTTTCTGTGACAAATAAACCTATTTTTCTTTCTTTCTTTTATAATATTTTATATAACTAGGTGTAACATTCATTTCTTTAAAACATTTAAAGAAATAAAAATATAACCTCACCTGCATCAAAAGCAAGGCCTGAGCTACAGGCGGTGAGGACCTTAGAAACAGGAACCTCCAAAAAACGCGCCATATCCAGGCGTACCGGATACCACAGCCAGTCCTTGCTCCAACTGCTGAACGAGTCTTCTCGGGAGTAATTTTTATCACGTAGATTTGCTCATTGATAGAAATCAACACAGGGCCTAGACAGACAAGTGACAATAGCTTTCAAAGCGTTTCATAGTTGTACAACGGCTTTAAATAGGATTGACATACTTATTAAGTTTTTCGGTAGCATAAATGTCAGTCTCACAGATTTTTTACTTTTTCATCATAGTTATCGGTGATACAATGTCTCTTTGTCTAGGCCCTCTCTTCTTTAAATCTCGGCAGAAGAATGACCGAACGTCCTTTGTTTTTTATAGAAGACACTAATGAAAGCTGCTACTATATTACCTACTAAAATAATCCCCTATGTATTGAGTTTTCACGACACTTATACAACATGAAAGTAATCTCTGAGGTTAATATTTTTTCTCTGAGCAAACAAAACCAAGTACCAAGGTGGGCTTAGTTTTTGCTAAGCGATTAATTAATTAACTATTTACTACTAGTAAAACTTTCACAGTGCGTCACCACAGGCAAGCTGTTACTTTAAAACTAAAGTAATTTACCATAAAACTATTTGCAATCTAGTCAGTCAGTAATTAACTTAACCTTTTAACGACAGTCATTACATAGTACAAATAGAACAGCGCTATGATTTTTGTAAAGAACTTTTTCAAAGTGTGTATATGTTCATAAAAAGCTACATTCTTTTTTCAGGGTTAACTCTTCAATTTTTTTTGGAAAATAATGTGTTCACTGATACCTATGTAGGTATCTTAAGATTACGGGAACAGGACACTTCTGTCTTCTGTCAGCTATGCTATGTCTGCTAAACTTTTCTTAGCATTTGTAATTGTAGACTTCTTTTTCAAGGAGCTCATCCGGAGTAGTACTACCACCATGATTATGTCTCGCCGATCAGAAGCTTTGCTATGTTCCGGTTTGAGGAGTATGGATGCAGGTAATTATGGTCATATAATATATTTCAGCTTTGTACAAGCGCGAGAGGGAGTCATTTTTGAAGGAATTCGACTTAAACAAAGTTAACATGGGGTTAATTCAAACAATCTTATCTCAACCAACGTCAGAAGTTGCCAAAAAGTTATGTTGTTTAATAACAGTCCTTCATCTGTGACTTTCATGTGTGTGAATAAGTGTCTAATACAATATGTTGGGTGTTTATTTTATGTAATGTTAAAAGGCACGATGGGGTTGGCGTATCTTTTTAGATAAAAACCCCTAAACAAATAAAGAGAAAAAAAAAAAAAAAAATTGTCTTTTAACGTTACGATTAGTCAGGGAGCTAAAATTATGTAGGAGCTTCAGGGCGGCTTCGGCACGGAATCAGCAACAATATGTACCAGGAACAGCAGGTAGTGGTGCTGGACGAGGATATTATGATAGTAGTGTCCCACACCCAAAAACAGGTTCAGGAGGACCATCGTGGAGGAGGTCATGTCGTCGTCAATCTTCACAAATAATGTTTCAAGTGCGGCCTCGTTGTAAAATACTTCACGCCAGCAAGAGGGCCGCGATAGTGTTCCACACCACGTGATTGGAATGTCTCGACGGCGGAGGCAGCGCCTCTCGCTCGGCAAGAGCAGTGTCCACGGCCTCCTACGGCACGTGAGAAGAGCGCCCCAGCGTCGGAGAACTCTTCGTTCAAGAGTGGCTGGCTACGGCGTCTCACGCCACGCAGAAAGAGAGCGGAGAGAATTGGTCACACACACACACAATAGTTGCTACTACGAATTAAACATATTTCCACCGTAAATAACAGTTTTTTTTTTGGTAATATAAATTCATTAGAGGCTGAGTTAAAAACTGAACTGGATTTGGTTAAAGACTGAGCTAAAGACTGCACTAAAGATTGCGCTAAGGAGTGCACTAAAGACTGCGCTAAAAGCACAAAAGTCCCAACACCGACTCACTGCGCCCCCTTTGGGGGCGCGGAGAGTCGGTGTTGGGACTTTTTGGCCCCTGCCCCGAGGTTCAGTTCCCAATTTTGGGGACCCTTCTTTGGGTTTCCTGAAGGAAACTTAACTCGATCTCAAACTCAAAGGAAACTCTGAGGAGTGCTTTATTGCACACCTAATCGCTGAGGGGTATACCTCCCCTCAGCGTTCTGTAATGTATTTCTGGGGTGTGACTGTAGGAGTACCCGAAGTGCTTCACGACGCACGTGCGACCAGGCCCCTGCCGGGTGAGATCCCTAGTTCCCTAGGGGAGGCTGTGCAAGAACCGATCAAGCAACAAGGGTGTCGACTTTGGTTAGCGCTCACCTACAGTGGCGGCTGTCCCCGCTCCCAGCAACGTAACCAAATCTAGAAATCTAGCCGGCAGCGTTTCAGGACGCGGAGCGTTGTAGTGAGTATCGAGCGACTTGAGGTGTGTGTACGTCGCTCGTGTGGTTTACGTCTGTCTTTCTGCGAGTGTGGTGTGTGGGTGTGTGGTGTGTGTGATCCACGCACGTGTCGCCTTTATTAACCGACTTCCAAAAAGAAGGAGGTTATATGTTCGACTGTATGTATGTTTTTTTTTTAATGTATGTTCACAGATTTCTCCGTCAATTGTGAACCGATTTTGAAAATTATTTTTTTGTTTGAAAGGGAATTTGTAAAACAGGGGATTTGTTTTAATTTCGGAAGTCGGTGGAAAAAAACAAAATGCAGATACAAAGACACCGACTTTCGAAATTAAAGTTATTTTTCACTTAATAGTGTTTTTTTTTGAAGTCGGTTGTTTTTTTTTGAAAAAAAGTTTTTATTAACTTAGGACGCTTTGCGTGTGGTGGGCGACATGTGGTGAGTGAGGAGTTCTTTTGTTTTGAGTAGGTCGCTTGTAGAGTGAAAGCGCCTTACTCAAGCACCAAATCCGGTGGCGCGACATCTGCGACGAGGTCGCGCGGGAAGCGCTTGTAGTCGGGGCTCGGGCGTTCCATGGTGCAATGTCCCTGATGCGATTTTGTTCAGAGACGTCAACACGCGCGAACATGCTTTTCGCCAGGTTGGTGCTGAAATTATTGATACTCTCGACACGCAAGTCCCTGTGGATCCCTGAGTTTCTCGCGTACCTAGGAGCCTTCACTATTTGACGCAGCACGTAGGTCTGCTGAGTTCGGAGCTTCTTTTTGTGCGTCTCGGCCGTGAGGGCCAGCCAAGCCGGCGCAGCGTCTGACTTTTGCCAGGACTGACGGCCGCTTTTATAGTCCCTGCGAGACGTTCTGGAAGTATGTGTTCAACGTATCAAATATAAATAAAATTACTTCATATTTTATTGTCAGCCAGAAACAATAAGAACGGCTTTCAGTGAGAATCTGACCTTATTACATTAACTGGCCTAAACATACAAGCTTTATAGAAAAATAAAACTGATAGATGACAATTTACGATAAAAATGTTAAAGTATAAAAATATTCTAAGATTTTGTAAAAGGAGGAAATTAATGGTATGAAATACAGATTTGGATGTAAAAACAGTCAAACGTAGTTAAAGATTTGCTCTTCAGTGGTAACAGTGTTCAAAAACATATAAAGGTGCATCCAGACAGAGCGAGGCATGCGCCGGATATGATTATTATAACATTGTAGATGCCTCAGCCTGAGGCAGCCAACATATTAAAAAAAATCATTCGCTCTGTCTGGATGTACCTTAAAATGTGAGTTAAATGAGTGTCACACGATTTCATACTTGAAAACATAGATAGGTACCGGATTAATATAAAAATTGCTGGGCACAACAGCTCCTAAATGTTTAATATATAAATAGTATGAAAGATGTGGTTTTGGTGTAACAAAATACTACAGTCTCTAGAATGGCAACGCACCTCTGATGCTACTGATTTTCCTGATGTCCAGTTACCATCAAGTAGACGGAAAGTGGCCGGGTCTTTTGCCTCCCAATAACATAAAAACAAAACACTGATAAAGTCACTGTGAACAGTAATTTTAATACTTGAAGCACATAAATTATCGCCACATTCTGTGACGTCATAACCACATAATCACACTGTGTCTAGGATAATAAATCAAGCTGTGTTATCTCTATAAAACTGTCTATAGGTAACATATAATTTAAACTTGTCTGGCTTCAGGGTTGGGTTGGGTTTAAGTAACAGCGGGGAAGGATGACCGTTGTGGCTTGATCGGCGTTTCAAAGACCTTTCTAACAAATAAATCCTTCGAACCAACGCACCTTGAATGGATTGAATGTTTTTTTTTTTTTAATATTAAACCTAACACTAATATTGGACACCCACAGTGTGACTTTTACATATTTAATAATCGGTCGGAAATGGTTAGTTTAGGTTGGTCAAAGATTTTTTCGGTTCTTACTAACTGTATCTTCCTCTAGTTAATACTGACGAAGGTACTTAGTTATTTATTTTTGTTGCGTTGTGGTAGTTCTTATTTGAAACAAAATAGTTGCTTAGCTTTTATACCCGAAAGAAAGCATGATTTTTGGGCTGTTAAGCTGAGAAATAGCACGAATATTGATAAGATAATGACATAATGGTGTGCCTTATCTTATTATCACCTGTCTAGCCATCTTCCCAATTATAACATGTCGGGGTTGGCTTCCAGTCTTACCCGATTCAACAGAATGCCAGGTACAAACCTTCTTAACTATATTTTTCCCGCTACCACTGCGCCCCCACATTTGAAAACCACTCTCACTCAGCTCACGTCCTCATTCTAAGATAAAACGCAATATAACTTGCAACAGAACGTTTCTATTCAGATTAGTTCTAACAATAGAATATAAAGTTCTTTGGTTCTACCCTTTATTGACGCCACATGGAGGTACCTACGTGACGAAAGGTTTTAAGCTTTTTAGTTCTTTAAATGAGCTTTTTATTGGCTTCAATTGGAACTAAGGTCTCTTGTTGGTCGAGTGGTAAGTGCGCCTATTGAGCATGAAGTTTAGTTTAAGCTAGCTAATTTAATTTGACCCTGTACATAATTATTGTACACCAGTATGACAAATACGCACAGAACTTATAATAATCTAAAACTTCGAAAATTTGTTCTCCCATAATATATCGATTCCATACAAAAAGCTCCAGATATACCGATCCTTCTTAAGAAAACTGGCGTGGGTCTTAAACTCTGTGTAGGCTGACTAATAGTGTGTAGTGAGCAATCTTTCAGCTGCCATCTCAGTAAATGGCGCCTCTCGAAGTGTTTTGTTTATTTGATAAATTGTTTCACAGTAAGTTCACTAACCTGAAATTTTTCCACCGGTAAAATGGTGCACTGTGCAGGTAAATACAGAAGTATGAATATCTTGGTATTTATAATTTATATAAAGGGTGCCACGGACATTGACGCGCAAACTGAAACCATGAATTCAGCATAGGATTCTTGATCCCCCCGAGCGTAGAAATTCTTCGTCAGTTTTCAAATAAATATATCAGCTGTTTCATAGAAAAGTGCAATACCTACGCGGTCAAAATGTATGTAACAGCATTTTTCTTTAAATAATCGACGCTATTTTTATCGCTTCAGAATCATGTACTGAATCCATGGTAACAGGTTGTACGTCGATGTCGCTGCCACTCTGTATGTGTTATGTGTCCTACTATTCTGCTTTAATTAGCTGTGGCCTTGCTAGAACCGAACCAATATAATTATCATCTACGTCAGCGGCTTTCTTATCACACGTGAAATGGGATTCCAGGAAGAACTTAGATTTTTTTTCAACCTTTTTTCCACTGCTTGGCAAAGGTCTTCCCCATTTTAAGTTAATTAGGCTTATAAAACAACTTTAACAAGTTGTTTATTTAGGCATAAAGTAAAACTGCTGCCCAGTTGGTTTATATTCCACGATAATATATATTTACTATGAAATACACTTTACGACCTATTCTCAGACGTATCAAATATACACAAAAAAAAACATAATCGGTCAAGCCGTTTCGGAGGAGTTCGATAACAAACACTGTGACACGAGATTTTTAATTTATTTAGTATTCCCAACACAACTAGCTTTAGAGGTTGCCCCAAATCAGTAGCGTGGTCTTAAACAATATTTCTTCCATCACAGCTTATCACAAATACTCTGCACTTGTAACTGTGTCGGTCTATTGTTGTGAAAAAGGGTTTTAAAGCAAAAAAACAGAAATGCGTTCGCTAAATAAAAAATTTTAAGTTACACCTATGTTTTTTGGTCGAACCTACTAAATCAGTGCCCTAATTACTTAAAGAGGTACCTACTATGGAGCTATCTAAGTAATCCTGAACTAAGATATACATTGAGTTAATTACTACATTAGATTTAGATTGTAGGAAAGCAGCTGGTTGTTTGTAGTGTAAGCTTATTACCCGTACACAGGCAGAGCCGTATGATCTTCTGGGAAAGAGCACGTTACCCTATCTGAGAAGTGTTAAAATAACATCACAAGTCTGTTCAGTTGTTGTTTCTACTTATGTTAAAATTCCCATAACTTCGGGAGCCAATCTATTGCCATTATCTAGACTTGGACTTCTACTAAGAATGTCCTAATGCTAAATCTCAATATGACTGGCCAATTCTGAATTTGAATCTAAAACAGCCTGCATCAAAAACATGTAGAGGTACATCGACAAAAAATTATTTAATTGTCTAAAAACTTTGTTCATAATATTGTTATAATCAATGTGTAGGCACAAAATAATTTACGCATTGGGTACTTAATTGTAGCTACACATGGATACAATATTATGGAAAACTGATTGTAGACTATCAAATAAATTCTTGTACCTATTTTTGAGGCTGAGTCCCACATCACCTTTCAAGCAATGAACAAAGGCAGTCGTGGTATTTTAAAATTTCAAACTAACATTAAATTGTCGAAATTCCTGAGAAAAATATTGTTTGCTACAGCATCTAAAATTTAAAATCATAGCAGTGAAAGTCAACAAGCGCGCGCTGAAGCGCACAAAGCCGTGATTTAAAGCGGTTTGCGCTACACCAACTATTTACGAAGTAAAAACTTAAGCCGCTTTTTTATGTTAGACTTCATGCACAGTTTAGAAGTAGGTATGTACTTACAGTCAATCACATGTTTTTGTAATAATTTGACATCATTGACAACGCCTTATTTTCGTTATAGGAAAGGTGATTTTCGTAGGTCAAAAGATTTTCCGCTGACGATCAGTTGAAAAATCATTTTTAGTCCAGTCATTTGCTAGTTTTACCTGCAAAGTTTTCCAGGAGTTTTGAAAATTGGTGATTTCATTGATTTTGACGTGGTCTTTTCGAATTTTCACTTTGCCACCTCGTTTCTTAGCCAATCGAGTCACCAAAATTATTGAAAAAATGGCGCCCTAAAACGGATTTGACAAAAGAAAATGACTACGTTTCTGACGAAACCTGTTTTTAACACGCTTTTATTAGGTCGACCTGTATGTAACTAACTAAATATGTAATGGAATCTACGGTAACTAATTTAACCATCTTCCAAGGATCGTAGCGTAATGAAAATTGGCAGCTGTATGTAGTTCAGATGACAATACAATAATATGGTACTGTCGAACTGATGTGCTGTCAATGGCGGTGCTCTCAAAGTTTTTCGAGAATACGTTTACCTCGGGCAAACTCAGCAGTTTGGTAAGAAAAACTTTGAGAAGAAGGCTAACAGATGAATTCGCCTGGGCTGGGCAGCGTTTGGGAATCTTCGTCGAGTCTTCTCGTCACGTATTCCGCAAAACCTAAAGACTAAAGTCTTCAATCAGTGCGTCCTGGCTGTTATGACCTACGGAGCCGAAACGTGGACACTCATCATACGGCTGGTCCATAAATTCAAGGTCGCTCAGCGAGTTATGGAACGAGCTATGCTTGGAGTCTCTCTGAGGGATAGAATTCGGAATGAGGTGATCCGGCAGAGAACCAAAGTTGTTGACATAGCTCACACAATAAGCAAGCTGAAGTGGCAGTGGGCCGGCCATATTAGCCGTAAAACCGATGACCGTTGGGGTAGTCGTGTTCTTGAGTGGAGACCACGAATCGGCAAACATAAGGTAGGACGCCCTCAGGCTAGGTGGAGCGATGATCTTCGCGGGGTGGCTGGTAGCAGTTGGATGGGAGTTGCCGAGGATCGAGCTAAGTGGCGTGCAATTGGAGAGGCCTATGTCTGACACACCTGTAACTGATCTGATGATGGAGCCGGAAGATATGAACTGGAACTTCTTGATGGAAAATCGTATCATAGCTGTATTGGATTTCTTAGAAAAGTCTTGTAATGAACTTTGACCACGATTAGGTTTCAAGGTCTGATGATGAAGCCGGAAGATAGGCACTGGCATTCCATGATGGAATATCGTATCATAGTCGTGTTTGCACTTGTGAGAAAGGCCACGTAATGGACTTTGAACACGACCAGGTGTCCACAAACCTATTAATTAAAAGCACATAGTTCACCTCAGCCCAGAAATAGATGGGCACGCCACAATTACGGCGGTAAGTCCCCTCTTTGAGGAGTGGCTTGAGAGGCGCCACGGCATCCTCACCTTCCGCCTGACGCAGGTCCTCACCGGACATGGCTGTTTCGGGAGGTTCCTGTTTCGGATAAGGCGGGAGGAAACGCCAGGGTGCTATCATTGTGTAGATCGACTGGAGGATACGGTGGAGGTCTGCCCGGCTTGGGCGCAGCACCGCCGTGTCCTCGTGGCAGCGATCGGGGCAGCGGCGAACTCTCGCGTCCGGCCCTGGTTTAGGCCATGGTACGGAGCGAGAGGGAATGGGAAGCAGTCACCTCCTTCTTCGAAGCAGTAATGCTCGCGAAAAGGAGGTGGAGCGCGTGAGGGAGTGGGCTATAATTGCGCCCTCACGCCCCTAGTCGCCGCAGGAGGAGACACCCTGGGCGTCGGGAGTCAATAGCCGACTCCCGGCCACCGTAGGCGTGGGCTTGCGGACGGCGAGCAATGGGCAGCTCGCCGTCCGGTAAGGACCAGGCCCGGGTCGACGGCGCGTTGTGTTCCACGCGCGCCTCAAAGAGATGTCAGCAAAAGTGACGGGGTCCGATAGGGCCCCTGCCTGCCGGGGCCGCGGATTGTTCGAAAGAGTTACCGGGGCCCTGGCGCACAGGCAACTGAAGGAACACGGGTGGGTTTTAGTCAGTAAGAATCTGACACGCCCTTCCGCTCCGCCCAGAGCGGGAGAGGTCATTTGATGATTTCCCACCCAAAAAAAAAAAGCCCTGAAATAGAGACAACTTGAACGATCCATAATTTATTTTTGTTTTTACGTGCATTTATAAAAGCGTGTTTTTCTAGTGTTTTTTAAACTAATAATTTAAAATATTACATTACTTTATTACACTGTATTATGACCTATTCTGAGAATCTGTACTTATGAATCCAAATAATTATAATTGGTCAGTGGGTTACCGCTAATTATTGGTGAATCGTTGACGTATTCGTGGAAAATGCTATTAAAATAATTGTGTATGTCGGTCAAACCAACATTGCTATTGCATAACTGCGTAACAATCCTTACCTATTTACTGGTTATGGAATGCAAGTCATAGATTTAAAAAATAAAGTTTACTGTTCGTAAGTCCTATGTCTGCTCCGCATGTGACTCTTTAATCATGTAAAATTAAAATTTCTTAAAGTCTTTTAGTATTTCATTGGTGGCTAGGTTCTAATCTTCTATTTACCTTAACCTGTAAAGTAACCGGTACTCTCCCACAGCTGGGCAAAGGTCTCCTCCATAATCGTTTATATACTAACATATTTCTGACATCCTCAGTTTCTAAATATGTTATATTAATGAAATAGCGAGATAATTAAAAACGTTCTTTTTAACAAGCGTTTTCAAGAATTTCGAACAAAAATATTAACTTTGTTAGAGAAGATTTTCGCCTCCTAAAATATAAACTTCCGATGAGAAATTCCAATAATTTAAAGACTCGAATTTCTTAATTATTTTGTAAAATCCTTTAATAAATGAGTTCAATTAATTCGGTGCTGCCGTTACAGTAACCGAAATAAACAATTTGAACAATGAACAGGCGACATAACGAGTTCCTGCGGTTACTGTAGCGTTAGATGAACTGTGAACGAGATTTAATTAATATGTGTTGTGCGGCGCGTATGGGATGCGGTCCCAAATGAGTTTGGGTGCTCGGTTGAAAGTACACACCATGAAATCTGTGTTTTGTCTCTATCTATCTGTCTGTCTATCTCTTTTTACTGTTGGTGCAAGCAAGGCGGCCAATAGATGGTAAGTTATAAAGATGAGTTAGCCGGTTTGATAGCCCAACCCCCTTCTATGTCCGAAATGTGAACCTTCACATAGACCTTCGAATGCCCACCATCCAGCAGTTAATGAAACGCCTTTCAAATCGTTTCTTCGACTGTGTCATAAAACACCCCAATCCCCCGATTAAAGCAGCCACGTGTTACACTCCCTCCCGCATAAGTAGGATTCGCCTCCCGATGCCAGTACCCTCCACCAGGAAAGTAGTAAGGCCACCAGTACCATAAAGAAATTCAAAAACAGACCGTCATCGTTCCGTCCTGGCCGCCCAGGCCCGCTGCGACGCTCCAATCCACATCCGCTCCAAGCCTTGCTCAAGCCAGCCCGCCCCGCTGAGCCGGTAGCTTTAAATTCGTCCCTTAATAATAATTCCAGCCTGTCCCTTGTTGTCCTCCGCCAGCGACACCCTAAACCGAGGTCCGTAACCCACAGGGGGTGCCCTTAGCGTGTAGTAGTTTGTAAGTTTTTCAAGCCCTGGTTGAGGGCCTTAATTTATTAAGGCTGCCACAGGCATCTCCGGTTAAACAGCCGACAATCTCATAGGTTGACCTGCGAGAAGCCATTCCCAAAAACAAAAAAAAGTAGTCCCAAGTGCGCCAGACGTAGACCAGGTACCTACTCGTAGCTAATATAATTCGTCATTCGTTTCTTTTAATTCTGTTTCATAATGTTGTTCTGTAGTATCCAATATTTCATCTGCTCCTGTATCTCATGTACTTACTGGTCTTCATCATTAAGGATTGTAACGCCATATCTAGTAAGACTGAGGCCGAGATCTATAAACGTTACTTAGCATATACTTTGGCTAAATGTTATTCCTATCACTGTCGCAAAATGATCCCACTACAACTGCAAAATAAAGACGGAAACATGTCGCCCAAAGCTCGAGGTTATTAATGTTTATAGATCTTGGGCTGAGAGTAGACCTGAACGTAGTTGCCACGATCTAGCACAGTGTGGATCTCAGCAATAACCTAAAAAGATGCTCATAATAAAAAACTCACCCAGCTCATCAACCATTTTACAATGTTTGTAAATATATTGTAAACACCTTATATGTACATGGTAGATAATACCACCCACACGCACCCACCACCACATAATGACCACAGCTATCCCCATAACCTATCGCATAGTTGATTTATCAATCATTGCTTTATTTTCAATTCTTTTTACCTATTGTGGTACAGTAATTTTATTCTAAGTGCATCGCCTTCACATACGAGTATACCTAATTATATAGTTAATGTATACAAATTATTGTTAAACTTTTGAAAAGAGTAACGGTGTAGTTTCTTGCCAATTCTTTTCCATACGAAACTAAATTTTGAAAGGGACAACTAGAATCAATTCTATTTTATTGTATTTTTGACGTTCAAAAGTGCCTTTTATGTGCTTATTTGAAACAAATGATTTGACTTTGACTTTCAAACTAAGAATAATAACATTATTCTTAACCTTCATAAACCCTTACTCAAGTTCTAACGATAACTCCTTCACTTATAGCTAAACAAAACGTAAACTGAAAAGGTCGTAAAACGTTAAAGTTTAAGGTTTAATCAGTTGTATGTCCCCTGTAACACGCCATTAAAGTTGCTCTATTTCCCATTGTGTGATAAGGGGTGGTTCCTGTGTGCACGACTTCAAACTGCGACTAACTGGTGAAAATGAAGGACAAGATTTTTGAAGTGAAACTTTTTAGGCGGCGTTTCGATAATTGGACGAGAACTTACAATGAAATTTCAAGGATGCGTCTGTTTAGGCACATTTCGTTACATGAGACAGTAGAATGATAAAACTCTCTCTATCTCTCAGACTAAATTTATTTTATTCTTTATTTTTTTAGAAGTTTCAATTCTATCACAAGTACGGTGCTGCACGCGCAATATTTTGACGTGATAACGTCTTATAAATAGATGAACGCCGGCTGCACGCACGAAAAAGCATGACTCATTGTTAGTTCCGCCTGAGCCGAGCGTGCAAGCGAGAACGTGGAACAAGCGATAGAGAGGCACGATCGGCCTAAGCGTTCGGCTTGTGACGCATCTATCTCTATTCCACTCCTTAGACGTTATCACGTAAAATTATCGTCCGTAAGCCGACGTAACCATTTTTTTTAGAGCGTAAAGGCATAGTGATTAACTTGAGTTTTTATTTTATATAAATGATTCTGTAAACATCAAGTCTTTACTATGCGTCAAATAGCACATTAAATATTCCATCTCGATTTACATAAAAATATCTTAGATTGTACAGATAGCCTCAATATCGAAATACTTTTGATGCTCTTTGAACTAGTAAAATCTCCACAGTGAGGCTGCAGAAAAAATAAGTAATCTTATCTCTCCACGCAAATTCCAATAAGGACCAAAAACCTCTAGTTTCGTACAGAAAGACCAACCCGTAACAAATTTAAAGCGCTCACAATTAGATAGCACCATCTATTACCAAGTTCCGACTATGTGTAACTAACTCAATTACTTACTGGTACAGAAATAGGCGCCATTTGACAATTTGGGAGCAACTTGTTCGGTTATCAAACTAAGGTGGGCCAGATGTTTCCACAAGTGTTTATGGCTTGGAGTATGAGCCAGGAATAGACTAGGTATATTTTTGTAGATCTTTGTCAACTTTTCGTTTCTTTTATCCATAAAAGCTGAATGTATTTGCCTTTAGGCATAGCATATTATTCTATAACCAAAACATACAATTAAAATAAACGTAGAAGATCAGTAGATCTATTTATTTCGAATTAAAAAATAACAACTTTCAGAGAGTAATGTCTGCCAATGCAGCAGTCAGTAACTTACTGATCCGCATGCCAAATGATGATGGCATTATAGAAAAGTAAAAACACAAGCACACGATAAAACTTCATTTTATACAGCTACCCACGGAACGATTCATCCCTAGGTTAAAATTAATAATATACCTAAAAGTTAGTCAAACACATTCTACATGAAAGTCTTTACCACATAACTCCATTGTCAATTAACTCCAATTACTGATAGGAGTCCGTAAGCTAATGAACATGTCCAAACTCGGGCGAGTTGAAAGGAGACCTGTTCACACTGTTCCAGTGCCAATTATGAACAAGTTGGCACATGTTTGAATCAAACATGATTTCTGCTATCGCTTAGTTGTTTCGGAGCTGTACGAAGTTTCGGGTAACTTGGTTAGTGAGAGAGCAATGGCGGTAATATTTTTTTCCGGGAATGGATCATTGTGTTAAAGAGGCCTGTCTAATGGAGTTCATTTTTGTTTCCTTAGGAATATTCATAGTTAATTATTTTTATTACATCTTACTTACAACTTTCAGGTTGGTTAAAGCTAAAATAATAAATTATTGTTAATCGTGTAGGTTAGCACAATACTTGGCTTTGAGAAGTCCTTATTCCATAGCTTCGATGCCATTTTCCTCTCCAATTATTTGATTAGACTTAATTTATTTATAAAATTTCAATTGTAAATTTTGATACACTTTAATCTCAATTCTGAAGGTACAATAACAATAAAATCAACTTTAGTAGGTACCCAATATAAATTAGAAGTTTCAAAAGGCTAAATTGGGTTAAATCAAGAGACAAGAATTGAGACAAACAGAAACTTTCCGAGTTATATCTTATGGGAACAATAACAAAGTATTATATAGTTCCCACTTTCATTTACTTCTTGCTATAATATCAAAAAGCCGAATTGAGACCAATTTAGGTTTTGGTCCACTTCGTTGTTTTTGTTGTCTTTTTTAACTGTACCACAGCCTAGTAAGAACTAAGTTATAATAAACAAAGCTGCCAAATTTCGCTTGAAATTTCTTGCCATGACTAAAATAGGGCCTTGTATTATACAAGGAGTCATATAGAAAAGGATATTCAGTAAAATTCTCCCACTGTAACTTAACTTAGATATTGCTAGGGTCCGCGTGTAAAAAACTGGTCCTTCACTCATCGACAACCGTTAATAACATAATCTAGGTTTTCAGAAGCATTAAATAATATACGTCGGTGTAGAACGGGTAGCTCGACACAGACAGAAAGTTTCGCCACTAGATCTTATGAGTGCTATGACAAAGTGCTATATCGTTTACACGTTAAATTAGTGCTCGCTATAAAATCAAAAAGCCGCCGTTGGTGGCTGCATTTACACCGTAGTGTAACTTCGTAATAACTTTTTTTTTAAAGACATCGCGTATTTTTTTTTGCTTTATAGTGTGTGGGTCTAAATTTAGTCTGTTGTAAGCCATAGTTTTATATACAGTAGATTTAGGTTCAGGTTCTTTGTCGAATACGGGCCTCCCAATGTCAGCTAAAATTAAAAGTCAAACGGAAATTGCCAGTTAAATGAATTCGTTACCACAGTTTGTTAGTTTCAGTTGAGAGTTGAGACACCGCTGCTGCCCATCCTGGTGACGTTATCATCAAATCTAACACTGTTTCCTCAAACTGATGAGTTTATCGTATAGTGAAGTAGTACGTGAAGTATTATCAAATAAATTAGAAGCGTATGGAATACGAGGAAACGCGAGAGATCTCATTAAATTATATTTAAGTAAAAGAGAACGACATACCGAAATATACATATATACATACATATACACATATATACACATACACACACACACATACACACACATATACACATACATATATACATATATATATATTTTACATATCACAAAAGTCGAAAAGAAGCAATTGTAAACACCAATAAAAGTCTGCAAAGGTGTACCACAAGGGGGTATTTTAGGTCCTCTGCTCTTTATTATTTATATAAACGACCTCCCCAAATCCATCAAATCTTCCACGGTTCTGTATGCTGACGATAGTACTGCGATAGTTGTATCTGAAGACAGTGCGGCACATGAAAATGAAATGAAATATATGCTATCATCTATAGTTAACTATTTAAATGAACTTAAAATAAATATAACTAAAACATTTATAATGACTTTCAAAACTGAAAACTCTAAATAAGTACATTCAAAAGAACAATTAAACATAGAAAAAATAAACAGTACAAAATTACTTGCGACTACACATAGACTCAGAAATGACATGGAGGACATATATAACAAACACACACAAACAACAGACAAATATATAACATCATGTACGTAAGAAAAAAATTAAATCTTTTCAGTAAAAGAGGTGAAAGACATAACTATATGACTAGAAATAGGGACCAATTAGTTCAACCAGGTTTCAGACTGGCTAAAGTAGACTCATCCTTCATGGGGTACTGTTTAAAATGTTACAATAAAATACCTTCCCACATACTCCAACTGAATGAAACAAAATTTAAATCTTGTATAAAACGCACACTATGCGGCCAAGCATATTATAAGTTGGGGGATTACATCGCTGACAAAGATGCTTGGCTCAACGCTGGTCCTGCTCCACAGGGGCGCATAAATTAATTGATTAGCATTCGAAAATATTGTTGGAGCTGCTGAAGATTGTAAAAACAACAACATCTTTGCATTGTATAAATTCAATCTCTTAACAATGTATAATTGCATAGCACATGTGTGAGCACTATTTACCTACTATAAAGCCACCATTTACTAGGCTCGTCTTTCATTGACTTGAATGTGCCCTGGCGGCTGAGAGTATGTCATGCTCACTGAAATGTCTCGCTGGTGGTGGCGTGTGTGTTGGATCATTAAATTCCCTTCAAAATGGTTGAGCTGAATGGTGCTGATCCATGCGTCATGTTCGTGAACGGGCACAGTCAGTAGGGACTGGTCAACTCTGGGCTGCCGCGGCTTATTTTAATTAAAATTTTTGAATTGTTTTTTTATCTTTTTTGTTACGGATACTTTAAACGTGCACGTCTTTCTACATCGTTCTCACATTTTTAATTTGAACATGAATGATGTAAACAATTTGCATTTTGTAACTATATGTTGATTTAAAAGAGTGTCCATGGAGTTTCTTGCCCGTTCTTCTCCATAGGTACCTACTACGCTTTGAAATGGGCAACTAGCTTCACTTTTCTGACTGACTGACCCTTTGACAATTCAAAAGTGCCTGTAATTGGTTTATTTGAAATAAATGCTTTGAGTTGAGTTGAGTTATATTGCACAAGTATGTACGAAACTAAGTCAGTATTCGTATGCCATCTATATGCTTCGTAAAGTGGTAAATCAAAGTGCACTTCTATCTGCTTACCACGCTGACTTTGGTTCGACACTGAGATATGGTATAATGTTTTGGGGGAATGCCACTGAGAGAGAAACTGTCTTCAAAGCTCAAAAGAAGTGTATCCGGGCAATATGTGGACTTTTGTTGTAATTACGTAGCATCTCATACATGAGATACACCCAGGTACACCTGTAGCGGTATCAACATCGCCACATGCGAGCTACACGCCATACTGACGTCACGCAAATCCTGCATCGCGCAAGCAGAGTTTACCGCGCGACTAGCATATATACAACGTTCCGACATCAACCGTCGGGCAGTTGCCCACCAGACACAACACCTGTCTGGTCGGAGGATCCTCCCTTTTCTATAGAGTATGAATGAACTTTACACCCTGTTCCTCATACCTCTATATACCTACCCATATTCAAGCAAATCAATGATTTGATTTGGCTTGTTTGTATAAATCAACTACTATTATATTATATATTGGGGCAATTGTACCGACAGGGAAAGTATTTTTAAGGCCCAAAAACGCTGCCTACGAGCAATATTTGATTTAAAAATTACTGATAGCTTTTTTTTTTTTTTTTTTTGGGTGGGAAATCATCAAATGACCTCTCCCGCTCTGGGCGGAGCGGAAGGGCGTGTCAGACTCTTACTGACTAAAACCCACCCGTGTTCCTTCAGTTGCCTGTGCGCCAGGGCCACGGTAACTCTTTCGAACAATCCGCGACCCCGGCAGGCATCGGCCCTATTGGACCCCTTCAATGATGCTGACATCTCTTTGAGGCGCGCGTGGAACACGACGCGCCGTCGACCCGGGCCTGGTCCTTACCGGACGGCGAGCTGCCCAAATTACTGATAGCTGTGTTCCAATTTTTAAGAGTCAGAATTTATTGACATTTCCATGCCTTTACATTTTAGAAATTTCTCTTTTTGTTAAATTTAATCGACATCTATTTTTAACTTTATCGGAAAGCAGATACCGAGATGTAACTTTACGATCTCAATACCAAAACTTGTTACGCGCAGACTGCTTTGTTGAGGAAAAGTGTTTTTGGTATGGCACCGGCTATTTTTAACTACATTCCTAATTCCATAAAAGAGGAATCAGTAACAACTTTCAAAAAGAAACTAACTTTACTTCTATTGAATAAATGTTATTACTCTGTATCGGATTTTCTAGCTGATAAGTTTTAGTTGTGTATCAATGCTTGTATGTTTGATGATGAACTGCATCAATGTTTGCATGCCAAAATGGGAGAATGTACAAGGGTTCTTTAATATTATTATAAGCACCTTATTGTGAATACCTACATTCTGAGCAAATAAATATTCTATTCTATTCTATTCTACTTTCAGGACTGCTTAAAATTCTGCTTATCCGAGAAACCACGCCCGCGAGAGGCGATCAGCCAAAATACATAAAACTCAAATATTTAAACTTGCGAACCGAATTTGATTTCTATCGCTAACACTCCAATTTTATATCGTCGGCACACAATAAACTTTTATGTTTACCCATAACATTTGTATTTCGAGCTAATATAATTGAAATGGAGTTCCTATATTGTTTTAAACAAACGATGGTGAACAAACGATCTATCAATTCGCGAGTTGCTAAGCGAATAAGGCCGACTGAATGAAAAGCTTTTATTTACCTAGGTACTTTATTTTCAGATACACGTGGATTTTTATTGTTTTTTCTAATGCTACGTTTATGCAGTGTGACTGCAAGGACAATGAAAAAGGGTTTACGTAGGTAATATAATAGTATATATTATTGAAAATCATGTAGGTCTATTTAGTGGGTTTTTAATGTCCACTGGGGAAAAAATATGTAAATAGTAACATTATTTTACACTATTTACTTATTTGCGATCACCATGACAAATCGTATATTCCCAATAAAAATTCAAAAAATTCGCTACAAAAAAAAACCCTTTACGATTCTACAACCCATTTGAGTTCGTTTCGGTGTAAACACAGTCCGCCCCGACAGCCAGTAATTCTCGATCTCGGCCAACGAGGCAAGTTTAATGAAATTCTTGCTGCCCCTATCTCCGTACTATGCTTACACCGTGTTTTTAACTTCGCACTTTCCTACTGCTTGTTTTGCGGGTAGATATGAAAAAGTGTGGCGGAAAATACATGGAAGGCGATAGCGTTAAGAGGGATATTGTTTAAATATGAGTATGGTTTGAGATATTTTGATGCCAGAAGGAACATGTTGGTTGGTCCTTTGTTCCGGGTTTGACACGGCCTTTGTACGCTTTTGGTCGCAGGTCGCTGGTGTCACTCATGTCAGCAGTTTTTAATTCCTTTACTAACAAAGCAACTCATAGTCAATTAATTAGGTACATACGTAAACACACGCTTTCTTCCCGTGGGGGTAGGCAGAAACTACAGAACGCCACCTGCTTCGTAGCAGTAGCACAGGATGCAAAAGGAGTATGTAAGGATCGTTCCTTACATACTCCTTTTGCATCGTTTAAGTACACACACGGCGGTTGCGAGTACTACGCATCTGACCTTACTGAAGAACATCACCAATAAGGTCACTATATGCAAATATAATTAAAAAATAAATAATAACGTAAATAATATTATTATGAATAATAATCAACCAAAAAGAAAACCTTTAATTTCAAGTGTGAGCTACAGACTTCGTTGAAAAAAAAAATTAGGGATTGCGCGAATATTAAATTTTCATGAAATTATTTTTAAATTATGTTTTCATTAAAACTAAAAGAAAAGTAAATATGCGCCATTTTTCTATTGCACTTGAAGAATTCAAATTAAAACCAAACGTTAAGAAAATAACGCAATCCTTTCTTTGTATTTAATAAATTAGTTCTTAAACAACTTAATTAGGTATTTCAAAACTCAGAAATATTACGACGGAAAAGACTGAAAAGGCGACAAATTTGGATTCTTGGAACTTCACTTCCGTGTTTAAACTCTGTACAAATCGTACCTTTTCATGTACCATGTGGCACTAACTTCAGAAGTAGAATCTAGGAGTATAGTGCTTTGACATTCTGGCTACTCATCAGTGAGTGGTTTGAGTTTGTAGACATTCTGGCTACTCGTCAGTGGTTTGAGTTTGTAGATATTTTGGCAACTCATCAGTGATTTGACTTATGATTAGCGTCGTGGCGCTTTTGTTGCAACATATGAAAACAGAAGATTTAGAATCATTTACTATTTACAATACTTAAATACATACGTCTATAGCGGTATCAACATCGCTACATGCGTGCTACACGTCAAACTGACGTCACGCAAATCCTGCATCGCGCAAGCAGAGTTTATTACCGCGCGACTAGCATATATACAAATGTCCCGACATCAACCGTCGGGCAGTTGCCCACCAGACACAACACTCGTCTGGTCGGAGGATCCTCCCTTTTCCGAAGAGTATGAGTGAACTTTACACCCTGTTCCTCATACCTCTATACGTCAATCAAGGGTCTAGTGCTAATAGTAACTTATTCATGATCACGTTTCGAATCAACCTTAAGTCTAAACCTTTAATTCAGCCTTATTCTCATGAAAAATATATCAGTTTTTGTCTTTCAAAAATAATATTTGGTACATTTTCCGTGATGCGTGTCACGTCGATAGCTTGTCACGGTTACTAAAGGCGTGTTAACGGCCCATTCAAACACGCGCCGGTATCTTTTGCCTAGCGAGAATTTTGTTGGACCATTTTCATGTTTTAGTCTGTACAATATTTAGAGTTTTACATTGGGTTTTATGAGTAGTACTCGTATTTTTAGGATCTAAAAACATACACAACATAATATCACGCCAGTATTCTCGGAACAGGTATTGCATTTATGTTTCCATTCCATGTAATCCTATGTGAGCCTATCCAACCAACAATGTCATCCGCCCACCTCGCCGCCGGACGACCGACACCTCGACTAACAGTCCTTGGATGCCACTTGGTCTCAGCCTTACTCCACCTGTCATCACTACGCCTTGCCAGGTATCCTGCCCAACTCCATTTGAGTTCCATACGTTTACCGATTCGCACGTCTTCAGATCTCGATGTTTGGAATTCGGTCTATATATATTATGCCAAGAATGAATTTAAAAAGCTCTTGGATGATACTCCAACATTTACACCATGCATTGTCTTCATTATTATATTGCTATACTGCTCTTATTTGTTGTTGCTGTCTTTTTTTTAAATTTAATTAAAATAATATCAATGTGCTTGATAAAAATAAATATATACCAAGTAATGGTAGAATGTAAAGGGGTCATACATAATTTTAAGATCAGATATTGTAAACCTACATTCTGGCAAATAAATTAATTTGAATTTGAATTCCCACATTCATAACTACCCTTTTTCCAACCAACATTATCACACCAAATTGAATCGATGTGAAAGCAATGGCGTCCGCATATTAATTAGCCAGTTACACTATAATTAATGCGATTATCAATTGATTACAGATGTGGAGAACATTCAATTACTGGCGCGAGTTGGCTCGCTATGCAAATTGAATTAAATGTGATTGTTTGTTTGTTTGTATGACTGTTGCACGCCATGAAATAGTCATTATGTTAATAATTAAGTAGTTATGGGTGGCAATAGTATGGAAATATGATAGTTAGACGGTGTCATAGTATAAAAAATGTCATTGTATAAATAATATTGTAAAACATTTTTAAAAGAGTAACGGTGGAGTTTCTTGCTCATTCTTCTCCATACGAAACTACCTTTTGGAAGGGGCAACTAGAATCAATTCAATTGTTTTTTGGAAATTTTGACGTTCAATAGTGCCTTTTATGTGCCTATTTGAAATAAATGATTTGACTATGACTTTGACTTTGACTTTGACTTAAACCAGTCTGCAACTGTTGCACTGTTAGTAGAACAAAGTCCTTTTATTATTGAAAACTTCGATTAGATACCGTGTTCTTTTGATACCAGACCATCAAGATAAGAATTATGAGGATTATTTACGTAATTGACTGTTACTGGCGGCCTTTATATATTGTAATGTCAACAGTATACTTAAGGTAATAAATTGTGCACAAATAAATAAATAAATAAATTCAGTAGTATTTCAGATTCTCTGGGATGAAACAGTTACACTTAATCATAGTTTTCCGAGCGAAACTGGGGCGGGCTGATAGTTTTTTTATTCACAAATCAATTCAATATTATTAATATTACATGCAGAAAAAGTTAAATTAAATAAATAAAAATAAATAAAACTGGTCTGGACTGGACTGGACAAAATTTGTTTACGTGTGAAACGCAGACAAACTCTGTGTAACGTTATCAATTTATACACTCGAAAAACTCATTTCAAGCTCGTTTTTCTAAAACGTTTCTTGCTTGCAACACAACCTGATCGGTCATAAAGTTATGTATTACAATTCCCCAATATTATAGCAAGAATAATTATCTTATTTATAACTAGTTTCTCCCCACGACTTCGCCCGTGTTTAATTTTGTGTTCCCCCGTCCCACCGCGTCGCATTGCATCGCCCGCCCGCGCCATTCGTTTTCACTTAGCATTATGTTTGTTTGTTTTCTTTTTGCTCGGCTCCTGTAGCGTGATATTGAATAGCTTATAACCGTTCTTAAGTATTGGGCTATCAAATAATTTTTTTTTTTGAAATCTGTCTGGTAGTTCCAGAGACACGCGTTCAAACAAACAAAGAGAGAGAGAGAGAGAGACAGAGAGTTTGTTGTTTATATACATAAGTCTATGCTACACTCTACTATCAGAACATTCTCTTAATGGTTTGATATTAATTGACAGTTCGTGTGAGTAATGCATCTTAAATGTCGCTGTAACTCCCACGCGCATGGTTGAATAACGACTTAACTCGATAATCCTGCGCTGAACTTAGCTAAACTAAATTATACTACGAGTATTAGTACCAGCTTTGATAGTAAAGGATCTTGGTCTTTAGATGTTGTGTCCGTTAGGAGTCGTGACGCTTTTATCTGCAGTGATAATAATGCCATTTGCTTGTCTATTTGCATTATCTTAGCCAATTTTTACTTGGCTACGAAAAGGGTTGTATTTTTAGTTCTGGTTTTTGTGATACAATGTTTTTTTCATTAATACAGACACCAACTTATTTCTGAAATGTCATATTTTTACTTGGAAAATTGTTTTTGGGAACCGTAAATGTGTTTTTAAAGAAAATATAAATTATTATTATTATTATTATTTATTGTGTTAAAAGATACAACTGAATAACTGGGCAGCCTTGTTCTCACATTCGTCAATATTATACACTAATCTCCTATTAAGCGTGATGATCACGTGAATTTCTTCAAAATTTTATCTTTGGGACCACTCAATGTTCAGCAGTATGCTCATAATGCTTAATCATTGCGTCAAAAAGTATTGATAAAATCTCACTCTCATATCACTCGTCATTAATAAATCTATGTAATGCAAGATTATTTTAGGATGGACAAAAGGACCGCTGTGTATGGGTTATTTTTTAATTGGTTACCTAGTATAGTTACAAAAAAACGCGCAGTAGAGTAGTCCTATTGGTCAGGCCATAAACACTACAATACCCTAAATAAATCTTACAAGAATGTATTATTTGGATCCTACTGCAATAAAATTATTCAATCCGACTATTTCTCTGTTTACTCCGTGCAGAATATCCCAAGAAGACTAAGACCAACAGACATAAGTATAGAATCATTTTATTTTTATCATTTTATCATTTATCATTTATCTGCAGACTTTCTCAAGTCTGCAAATCAAATCGAAATATTTATTTCACATAAACCAACATGGGCACTTATGAAACTGAAGGTTGTTTCCTATGGAGAAGAGACGGAAAGAAACTCCACGGTTACTCTTTTAAAAATAAGGGGCTTTTATAATATTTCCAATTACAGTGATAATAGATATGGGAGGACAGTGTAGGCCTGTCAACAAGTAACAGGTACTCAACAAATTATAAAAAGGTCCACAAATCTACAGTCTACAAGTTAGGTCTACAAAGTCCTCACATCCACAAAATATAGAAGAATCTATATAAAAATAATAACCTATTTAAACCAAATGACATGATTGCCATTACTACTGTAACAAATCTGAATCAAAATCCTATTCACAAATCTATAACATATAACAGACATGTTGACTGTACTTGCTTAGTTCGCTCTATTTGGCCAGAATGTTTGTGTCGAGTCCCTGTAGTGTTACTATTCTTGGTTTACAACTTGTGAAAACGTTAGGATTAGGTACGCGTTGGCGTGTTGCGCCAATGTTGAGGAAAATATTTGTCGTCGGTTTTAAGATGTGAATTCTCATTCTTGTAGAGGGTTTTGAAAGTTGAAATGTGCAGCTGAAGAGAAGATCTCAACAAAGCTACAAATGTTTGGCTTAAAATGACTTCTTATGAATACTTATGATGTAAAACTCAAAGCTAGAGGAGTAGAACAACTTCCGTTTTTTTTCTCTAACGACTTATTTCAAAAGTCCTGACAAATACTTAGCTGGAAACGAATATTTCACCCTACACTTACTAATGCTAATTTCACCTTTCTTCGATATCCCTAAGAAATCCAAATAACCAGGGACCAATTAAATGTGATTGAGTTCTACGAGATGTACGACTAGCCTAATGTAACTAAAACCATTAAAATAGGACGTCTTCGATGGGCAGGACATGTCGCAAGAATGGACGAGATCAGAGCACCCAAACGTTTACTGGATGGCAGGAGAAGTCGACGGTTAGCTGAACTCAAATGTTAGATGGCGTAAACCAAGATTTAAGAGGCTTACAAGAGCTAAAGCGCGGTCACTGTCGGATTGCATAGAAAAGAAAGAGACGCGCGATGACACAACGCTGGTAATTTATTGCGAAATATGAAGCAATTATGGATTTACAAAAATTTATTAATTGGATTAAAAAATTAAAACACTTACGTTAGTATGTTATTTGTACAATAATCTGACAAAAAATCTGAATATTTGCATGTATATTAGTATGGTTTTTAATCGTTAAAATATCTTTTTAGAGGTATCTTCGTGTTTTTTTTCTATCATATCAAGTTAATTGTATTATGTTTTCAACACACTATCTAACATATATCCAGAAGAATATCATATATTTTTCTGATTTTGGTTACTGCAGTGGATCATATATTTTTAGGCATTATAAATTTGCATTTAGGTCATGTAGTCCCCTTAAGAATTATTGGAGTGAGAAATTGGAGAGAAAAAGCTGGAAATAGGTCTCGTTGGAGAAATACAGGGTATATAAGAAAGGTGTGTTCAAATTTAAGGGTGTTGTATAAACCATCAAACTGAACAACTTTCTTCGTGGGACCATCATCGTAATCGAGAAAAAACCTAGACCTAATCGTCCCAAATGCATGGGACAACTGAATATTTTTATATATTTGTCGGAAATACGTAAAATCAAACGTTTGACTTGACTAATCGGGACGTCGGTGCTACCAGGTGGCGCTGGTCAGAGTCTATAACGCTAACGCTTGACCAGAGTACAGCAGAGTTTGTTGTTGACGGTTAAGCAGTGAAGACGTTTAGAAACTGTCGCGCGTTCCGTATAGTTGTGTCGTGTACCTACAGTGTGATTAATTTATTCGTAAATTATAATTTGATTTGAACTGTAAACGGATTTTCTATTGCGCAATAACCAACATTACCCATAGTACGCCCACAGTAGTTAAAATATGGCTGATAATAACGGGAGAGATGTAACTTCTCCGTCATATTTATATTTACTTGACCAGGCTGAGCCCCACCCGCCGCTGTACAGGCTTAGATGATGATGAAATAAATGGGATAATATTCAACTGTTACCATGCCATGGTCTTGTTGACAATGCCTGAATCCTGAACGTAATACCAGTGACCTCCAAACATTTCATGAACTAATGATTAATGTATACAAAATATAATCAAGTAGTCGATTTGTTATGCCGCCCCCTAGGAACTGTATATTTACATAAATGTGCTTGAAACCAGACTCGATCGTAAAAGTTACCACTGTATACCTCGTGAATAATAAACGTGATTGTACATCTTATGACTTGTGGGAATATTGGAATGTATTCAGAAGCTTTTGAATTAGGGAATGGTAATAGCAATAGTCCGGAGAGGATCCTTGTTAGTAGAGTAAATAAAATTATAATTGTTTAACGACTAACGAGCAAGGAATTGAAAAGAAAAAATCGCCTTTCAGAAAAAATTGTCAAGATCTTCTTTTTATCTACTTATTATTGACCCGCCTCTGCTTCGCACGCTTTTTATGGCTTGGCAAAATTTCAACATTCAAAATCCGTTGCGGAGTTTAGAAGAACAAGCACCCAACAAGTGTAGATACAACAGTTTCTACCTAACTCTTCGGAGAAAACAGGCATGATGTTATATATGTTATGTAACTTACGAGGGTGAATCAAAAAGTTCTTAGAATTGCATATATCGTCGCCGTAGATCGAAAAGTCATTAATTCTAAAAATCGTGTTTTGAGATAATGAGAGTGAAACATTTTCTAAATAAAAATCGTTATAACTTTGGCTTGCTGTTACATATCTTTATTTTTTTAGCTTTAATTTGAAGGAAATAAAATAAAATTTATATTATAAGAGCTAAAACACGCGAAAAACCTCTAGTAATTGAGAAAAGTTAAAAAAATCAAATTAATTAATTGTTCTCTATATAATCTCTGACTTACTTCTGAATTAGTTAATTGTCGCACGTAGTTAGTGATTTTTCATAATTTCACGCAATTCACATAATACTTAAAATACTTTAATTATTATTCGCAATAGATCTTATGTTCCACTTTTAAAATAAAATAAAACATTATAATGGGTTGATTGATGAGTTTTCGTTTTTTTAGTATTGTACAAATCATTTAAAAATGAAGAGTGAAGTAGTCACTAAGTCGAGTTAGTTAATTTTTGCTTTTGTGGGTTTTTGCAAACTACTGACTTTAAAAACCCTATAATCATTTTAGTGATTTTTAGACTACCAAAAGGCGTATGTATGCATTGATAATTCAAGAGAAAAAGTAATTAATTCGTTTTAATTTCGAGTGATGTAACTTTTCGATAAATGTATAATAATTTACTAAATTAGTTATTTCTCCCATTATACTGTGGGGTCCAAGGGTAGACTTACTTACTTTTCATATTTCGTAAAACAAAAGCGGGGGCAGCTATAAAAATGTCGGTTAGACAGATATTTAAAGAAGAAAATGTTGATTTTAGTGACATTGATAACTAACTCATTTTGGCCATTTTTCGACTTAGTGACTTTTCGCTCTACGGGGACGATATATAAAACCTTTTTGGGAGAAGTTCGATATTCAAATTAAAGAATGTCAATCACACAATATTTATGCAAACTGTCACTTGTTTTTGTCTGTTCGTTCGCACATAATAAATTGTTTTGTGCAACGAGTTGCTAAAAACCAACATTATGGATAAAAGTGAGTTAAGTGCGGTGATAAAATATCTCAGTTTGAAAAAAAAAACTACGAAGGAATTTTTTTCGGACATTCAGCAGACATTAGGGGATGATGCTGTACCATATTCTATGGTTGCGTACTGGGTGGCTGAATTAAAAAGAGTTAGATCAAGCTGTAAAGATGACCAGCGTTCTGGGCGGCCTTCAACCTCCGTTACGAAAGAAAATGTCAAAAAGGTTGAGAATCTGGTTTTGGAAGACAGAAGAATAACTATAAAACATGTAGCTGAGATCCTAAAGATATGATTTGGTAGCATTCAATCCATTTTAATTGATTCACTGGGGTTCAAAAAAGTGTCGGCAAGATGGGTGCCACGAATGTTAACCGACGAAAACAAAAAGCGACGTTTGGAAATTTCTAAGCATAATCTCAAAATTTTCCAGCGTGATTCGGATAATTTTTGCCGTCGCTTTGTCACCATGGATAAAACGTGGGTCCACCATGTCGATCCTGAAACTAAAAGACAAAGCATGTCTTGGAAATGACCATCCTCTCCATCCATTAAGAAATTTCGAGTTGCTCTACCTACCGCTGGCAAAGTTATGGCCTCAGTGTTCTAGGATAGTGAAGGAATCCTTTTTATTGATTACATGCCAAAAGGCCAGACAATTACTGGACCCTATTATGCAAGATTAATCCCGAAAGTGCGTGAAGCGATTAAAGAAATACGTCGTCGAAAACTATCGTTGGGCGTGTTGTGTCTTCAAGATAACGCTCCTGGTAATCAATCGGAAGTTGCGCTCAACGCAATCCGCTGTGCTGGCGTCAATCTCCTTGACCACCCACCATATTCTCCGGACTTAGCCCCAAGTGATTTTCACTTATTTCCAAAATTAAAAGTGGACATTCGTGGAACAAAATTTTACGATAATGACGCGGTTATGGCTGCCGTAGAGGAGTTTTTCGAGAGTCAAGAAAATCATTTTTTTTCACAAGGAATAAGGAAGTTAGAAACGCGTTATTCTAAATGCATTGCATTGGAGGGAGATTATGTAGAAAAATAAAATATTTTTGTTTAAATCTTTGCATTTTTTAATATTGATTCCAAGAATTTTTTGATTCACCCTCGTATGTTATAAAGTGGAACGCAATTTATAAAAAAAATAAGTATAAAGTTTAACGTATAACGATGATGAAAAAGAGTTATCTCAGCCTGCCCACGCCATGTTCGTCTACACAAGAATCTACGCTGTAAATTTAATTTCATAACTTCTTGGAAACGGTCTAATTTGAATTCTTTTTACTCTAGAAAAATGTCCTGTATTCAACAGGCCAGAAACTTCATTAAAAAGCTAACCATTATATTATGCCAAAAACATGATCAAAAGAGTAGACTAAAAAAAAAAAGTTTTAAATATTCTAAATTCAAACGAAAACTAAAATGCTAACGCCACAATTTTAACCCGTGGATGCGACGAACTAAAATGTAAAGCCGGAGCCTATGGCAGTTATAGTTGCTGTCAATACAAACTGTATGTTGGACACCCCATTTTTAATTGGTTTCAGGCCATGCTCGGTAAAAAAACGTAGTGCTAACAACGTTTGCCAATCGTTCACCTTTGAAACTAGGCCTTTTATAGTCGGATGTGTGACGTCAATTTATGAAGTCACGAACTAATTTGAGAGAGAACTAATATTGCTTTAAGAAGTGTCACGCCTTTTAGCCTAGTCCATGAGTTGAGTGTTTCATTATCGGAAAAAAAATTGTGTGAATTGTTAAAAAAAAAACGAAAGTCGGGTAAAATGTTGAAATGGTAGGTATAAATAATTTGTGAATGCTGGAGAATTCGCGTCCGTCCAAACACCAACCGTTACGGTAAAAGAACTTAAAATAATTAGTTTAAATTTGAAAGAGTCTAATTCCTCAATCACGTCCACGTCCAAACGTAGCTCTCAAAGCTTAAGCACTAACAAATTTATCGACTACCCATAAATCAATCCAAAACGAACCAAAGTTGAGGATTAAAGACGTTGAGAGCCGTAACATTTGAGCTAGGGTCCAGTTTAATATAAGTTGTGTGACCTTGAGTGCAATGGCGCCGCCGTCTGCCGGTTACGACTGTACCCAGAAGTTAGGGGTGATAAATTACTTATAACAGAGGGTGGGGTACAATTTTTGGATTATAATGGGAAGCCGGTTGTGATGATAGTCGGTCTTTTGAGGTTTGAATTTTGGTTAGTGTAGGCTTTGGTTCTGGGAATTGATCAAGTTTAATTAAAGTTGAAGGATTACCTGTTATTACTGCAATAATTTGAGAGTGACGCCTTGCAACCGCCAAAGATGAAAAATCTGATTTGCCCGTAAATATCAGTCCTAAAATGTAGTTACTTTTCATAAAAGAATCTTAGAAAAGAAGTTCATTTCTACTAATCACATAAAATTGAAACTTCAAGTTTACTTAGACTTCGAGTGGTCAATTACGTCTTAGATTTTTATCAGTCACGAAAGACGGATTTAAGCACCGAAAACGTGATTTTTCTACAAATCTAAACGTAAAAGCAAGTCTGAACCTATAACATAAATAATGTCATCACAATGAAATATCCGAAAATAGCCAAACAAAAAACTCATAAACCTGAACATAACATTACCTTAATTTAATGTAGGACACAAATTAATGCGGGGTTGCCAACATTGAAATAAAACCCTTATTAAATTATACTGGAATTGTAAACAAGTCAACATGTGTAATTTATTTAACGTACAACTCATGATGACGGTCGGTAATGTGTGTTGAATTAGAAACTTGAATTATACTGAGTTTCACTCGAATCGTTTCGGCCATTTTGTGAGCAGTTTACAACTCATGTGGACGGTCGGTAATGTGTGCTGAATTAGAAACTTGAATTAAGTATACTGAGAGTTTTACTCGAATCATTTCGGCCATTTTGTGAGCAGTTTGGATATTAGGATTTACTGCCGTAGTATTAATACAATTACCTCGTTTGCGTTAGTAATTTGTGAATTCTGTTTTTGGTTTACTGAACTTTGGAGTGGCAGCTAAGGGGTTATTCAATTATTGAGTCGAGTCAAATGTTATCAGGTTCTTTCTATTGGCTTATTTTCAGCATAAAGCTTGGAGTTGACGACCAATACAATGACGAAAGTCTCTCTGCACTGCTACATGGAACTGAAATGCCATTCCTGATGGAGTATACCTACAACTAGTATTTCTGATGAATGATGAACACGTAGAGTATGTCAGTAGGCGCAGGAGCAGGTGGCGTTCTGTAGTTTCTGCCTAAACCCATGGGAAAAAGGCGTGATTTTATGTACAATAAAAGTTAACACAAGGTAGCTATCTTGAAAATTTTAGACAATTATAGCTTTCCACTTGTATATATAATTATTTAAAGGCAAAACAACAGCAACGTAATTGTAACTAAAGCTCAAACTTCACTTGAAATCACAAACACAACTTTACATAATCTAATTCCGCGTATTATTACAAATTCCTCGAGCCCTTTCAAAAACAAGAACCCTATTTCCTAGAATTTCATAATAAAGCTTATTTAGCGTCAATAGAACAGTCTCGAACAGTTAATTACTCGAAAGAAAGTTTTTTGGAAGAGTTTGAAGGGAATTCGTTTGTGAACTTGAGTCGTGGGATCGTGCGATTGTCGCCATTGTCGCGTCTATCGACTGTCACCAAATTAGGGGTCCTACGACTCCTCTAATTTGTAGTTCCTCTTGGGTCTAGTGTAGGGCTGGCAGAGGAACTAGTTTTGTGTAACTTTTTGAAAAACTAATTTATCATTGCACACATAACATAACATCACGCCTGTATTCCCCGAAGGGTTAGGCAGAGGGGGGGAGGGGTTATCATTGATATCATCATTTTACAGGTACAGGGTTTCAGGATTTTGTACTATAGGTACACCTCTGCCTAACCTTTCGGGGCATACAGGCGTGATGTTATGTTATGTTATCATCATTTTCTTTCCCTTATCCAATTTATTTGTAGTCAGTGCAATACGTCCTCTTTTTCCATACTTCTCTATTAGTCGGCATCTCTGTAGTCACCCCCTTTATAGCCACACTATATAGTCGATAAAAGGGATCCCTTCTTTTCGCTTTTTTTTTTTACTAATATGTTTTGGCATAACCGTTTTCGTATAACTTTTATTAACATAATGATACTGTGGCATAATAATTAATTTATGGAAATAAACATTATGGCAAAACATTTGTGCGTAATAATAATTATTATGCGTAATGATCAATAAGCTAAATTTCGTTATGCCAATGTTATATTATGTTTTAAAATTTTATGCAAATAGATAGGGCACCACGAAAAAAGGTGTAAAATTTTCTTGGGTTTGGTTTGAAAATTGGCAACAAATAAGCAAATACGTTGGCAAGGCTATTTAGGCTAGTTATTCCCACGTCATTTGAAAGCTTTGTATTTTTCCATTTAAAAATATTCTATTATGTAATCATTCGTTTTGGTTTTATTGAGAGACACTATACCCGCCTTCAATATTCATACGACCAATATTTGGAACTTTCAACAACAGTTTCGTCCAGATTTTTTCTGACAAAAGATTTTTTTATTCTCTTGTACATATTTTTCAAAAGGTTTTCCTGACCCAGTTTGCTTATTCTTTTTCTATTTACATTTACGGGATCTGGCAGCCCTATTGAAGTGTCCTTCCTGAAACAGTTAGCACTGGACCGGAATGTCATCGGACGAAAATACTCGTTTTTTGGATACGAATAAACGTTTGCTCCATTCACCGTAATCATGTTGGCTTGAGGAAAATTACGTGTGGGTTCGACTTTTATGAAGAAGGTTGAAGTCATGAGAAAAGATATGTGGATACCTAATGTTACAAAAATGTTAGTAAACTGAATTTACAATAGTAAAAATTATTCTATTGCATATTAATGAGCCGTCCTAATTTATGCAATGCAACTTGAAACGTAACATTTCAGATACCAATCTACATGGTCTTCACATGATCTGACCAAGATTATGTCTGGACTTTAAAAGAGACTGTGACCTCTGAGTTTGTTTCGGCCTTTCTTCTCAGAGTAGTCAGATAGGAAACGCCGACCTCATCTAGTTTAAAAAATATGACTGACGTGTAAAAGTGTTTGTACAAACCTACTAAAATAAAATTATTTATCATTTAACACAATAACTAGTCAAATTTGTTTCAACGTGTGTTACATTTGATTTGACATTTCTGTACTAGAAGGTAATTGGTAGCAATATAGACTTTAAGTTACGTTTGCAATAAAAATGTCTCCTCTGGTTGTTTTCTATAACTTACAAAATCATTAGAAACGGTATCGATACCTATTAGAAAACTACAACAAGAAAGATATAAAAAAATGTTTATAAACTAAGCTGATTCAGCATATTCTACAAAATATATCAATTATTGACAAAATAAATCCAGCTTCACCTCTAGCTTTGCGAAGTAATCCTCAATCACAATAAGCACTAGTTTATTTACTTAGTGACGTCGACCGTTGGGGTGAAAAGAGGAGCAGAGGGGACGATGTCAAAATAACAGGAAATAATAACGGAACGGACGTTTTTATTGCTTTTTTATTTCTCCCCCTGCGACCTCTTTACAGGACAATCGATGGAATGTCCCGCGGATGTCACAACACTAGCGGATTATGGGCGTCTCACTGCTCTAGCGTCAGTTTACGGGATGACATATTTTTCTCATTGGCCTATTAGATTGGACATAATGATCGAGAAATGTGTTTTCAAAATTAATGTCGACACCGATAGTAAAAGTCGTTCGTAATGTCAACGATTTTTGAGCGAATTTTTGTCATACCGGGTAAATTAGGTCGAGAATAAATTATTTCTCGCTATCCATGCATATGAAGTAAAACAGCAAAGACTTATTTATATTCATACAAAGCAACCAATCAAGCAATGATAACTTCTACAGTAAAACCGAAGATAACCTGTTAAATAAATTTGTAAAATAGTACAAAATATATAAGACCATAATTACTCCTTCCTGAATACACCATTTACCTCTTTAGAATCTACAATACACATGCATAACTATAGCTTCTTCAAGTAACCTTGGACTTACCAACACCTACAAACTGCTTGCTCCTAACTGACCACTGGCAGACTTAATCAACTGAGTCTGCGGTTATCCGACAATTTATAATTGACGCCGTTCAGAAACCGCACTGACAGTCGACTAAGCTTATTATCTTGATCATGCAACGGTTGTAGTTCGATGGCTGTATGGAAAACTTAGAAGTTTTATGAAAAATCATTAGTATATAATCGGGCTTTTTACTTTGTAATTTTTTTTTTGGTAAAGAATGGTACCAAATTATTACAATTTAAGAAGAAAAAACATTTTTTTTGTACGTCTGTTTAAATATTTACTTTTTTTTTTTTTGAGTATGCAACATCGTTACTTACTTCCATGTGTGCAATAAATGATTGCAAAACAAAAACTACAACACTGAAATACAAAGTCCTTTTTTTTGACACGATACAATTCAGTGACATTATACCAACGATTAAACAGTCCTTTCAACAACTCCTGACCTCCTGAACTTGGCAATCAAATGTCAAGCAGTTTGTCATTGATTAGGTGAGGGTGATTAATCAGCCATGTCTGCGATTTGTCGGTAATTACCACCAGACAATTAACTCTGATTCCGGATGATCTTGAGTTAACTTGTGGTACACTCCTGAACTATGATTGGTAATTTGGTAATATCTGGCAGTTGCAACCTGTCGCCAGTTTGTTAGTACCTACATTGGTATAATTAATGAATGAATGAATTAATGGTATTTCCTAAAAACGGAAAATACCAATATCAAGAATTTATATCTGGTGCCATAACATAATTATGTTTGATGTACCTACTACCCAATTAATCAACACTTTATTTTTTTTATATTCTCATGACTAGTACGGGAATAGAGACATCATTAACATATTATACTACTACAACTTCGGGCACTAAATCAGCTCGTAAACATTACAGTTTTATCTCCAGTAAATTCTTTGTGAGAAAAAATAAATTCACAGAGATGGCTCCGATATAGAACCCATTTAGACAGTAAACTGCTTTCCATTTAGTCGAAATAATAGCTTACAGCCTTCCGAGGCACCTTATTTCACTTATCGAGCAAACCGTGTACCTTAGCTTCGCTTTTTCCGCTCTTTTCAGCTCCTTTATCATGGTAAACACCTTTGTCTACACTCTATTAACTGACAAGTGTGTCTTGTCTGTTAAAAGGGTTCTCTCTCGATTTTTTTTGTGTTTCTTTGCCTCTTTGTTATGTTAAATTCGTCTCAAAAGTTTTCTTTATTCGCGCATCGGATGTCGAGTTTAAGGCGTTCGGCGATTGGTTTGGAATGGCGACATTGTGTTTGTTTGTGATCCTGATCTAGGTTGCGTTTACTTTCCTACATGCGTATACCTATGTTTGAGAATGTAATTTATGTATGTCAACAAAATAATTTTGTGAGATTATTTTTTTTTGTTGGTACCTACTAAATCTCTCTCAATGCTCTTAAGTTTGATTTTAAGATCCAAATTTTTTTGATATGAAAAAAATATTATCTAGTAACCGCACTGTCTACCATTACTGTTCATGAAACAAAATAAATAAATATTTATGAAAAAAACAATGGTTGAAACTTTCCAAAAACTTTTAAAGTTTTGAAGAAAGTTATTTCAGAATTGTATGATAAAAAATATTTCAAGTCTTAGGTTCGAATAAAATTTAAGTTGAAAAAATAGAAAAAGCAAAACTTTCACTAAACATTTTCTTTAAAAGATAATGCTTGGTTGGCTGCATAAAACAAATCTGACCTTAGCTGTTCAAAGCTAAAACTACATTAATAATTATGCAGAAACATTTTGACCTCCCTCAAGCAAAAGATAAAATAATACAGTTATTTTTATTTATATTAGTTTCCAAGTCCATTCTCAGTTTGTCCTCAATGTCTTAGTTTTTCTCCGTAGTCTGTAGTCTGCATTATTCATTCACTTTGGTACTAAACTGGGTTCCGCAGACTACTTGGCAGTTTCTCGTAAACGATGAAGAAAAACGCTGTCAACTTCAATAGTTTATAAGTCTTGGATCGTGAGAGGTCGGGGATAATCTGCTGTGTACTTGTTTTATTGAAAATCTTAGCAGTTTGGTTGGGGGTTTGCTTTGAAAGAAGTTTATAAAGAAATACGGTTCTTATATAGGTACATATTTTTATAATGTCTAAGCTAAGGTACTCATCCTGATCTTATAAAAGTGAATTGACTTATACGGTTCATTTCACTTATTTATTATTTGGTTCTTGGATCCGTTTGATATTTAATTCCTGGTCCTTACTTCTGAAGATGCCAAAAAAGAACCTATTTGTGCACTGCAGTCCAATATTAATCACTATAGCTACCATTCTTCTATAATTATAATGGCATTTTAATACGAGTCCCACCCTGTTGTGTAGAAAGAATTAAACTATACAGTTATCCGTTAAATTGTAACAATTTCCAGATTCTCTCCCTAGGTCCTTTTCAGACATTCAAGGGATAAAACTAAGTACAAATTTGAGTCCATATTTTAGCCTCGTATATTTATTCTGAACAATTCAATAAAGGCACATAATAGGCAATGTCAACAGAATGTTAAGATAGACATTTGAATGTTTGAAGGTGAAAGACTAAATACATATTATTATAAATTAAAGTCGCTTTTCGTGTCTGTACGTGTGACCGCGTTGTTCTTCTAAACTTTGCATCGAATTTTGATGTGGTTTTCACCAGTACTTAGAGAATTAATTTCGGAAGGTTTATCCGTATAAAACATTAATTATAATAAACTAAAATATTATTATAAAAACTGCGATGACAACAATGTGATGGAACTTGCCACTGGCGATGACAACAATGTGATGGAACCTGTCACTGGCGATGACAACAATGTGATGGAACCGGTTACTGGCGATGACAATAATGTGATGGAACCTGCCACTGGCGATGACAACATTGTGATGGAACCTGTCACTGGCGATGACAACAATGTGATCGAACCTGCCACTGGCGATGACAACAATGTGATGGAACCTGCCACTGGCGATGACAACAATGTGATGGAACCTGTCACTGGCGATGACAATAATGTGATGGAACCTGCCACTGGCGATGACAACAATGTGATGGAACCTGTCACTGGCGATGACAACAATGTGATGGAACCGGTTACTGGCGATGACAATAATGTGATGGAACCTGCCACTGGCGATGACAACATTGTGATGGTACCTGTCACTGGCGATGACAACAATGTGATGGAACCTGCCACTGGCGATGACAACAATGTGATGGAACCTGCCACTGGCGATGACAACAATGTGATGGAACCTGTCACTGGCGATGACAATAATGTGATGGAACCTGCCACTGGCGATGACAACAACGTGATGGAACCTGCCACTGGCGATGAAAATGTAGTAACTAGGTAAAGGTTAGGTTAGAAGGACGTATTATAGCATCCCATTGAATGCCAGTTAAAACTTTTTTTTTTAATAAAAATAACCACACGTTCTTGTACCGAGAATCAATTAAGGCAGTAATCCATCAAAACTGTCCGGTATTGGTTGTTTTAAAATTACAGGACTGAATATTCAAAAGGCTAACTGAACTTTCTGTACATGACTAACAGTTGAGAGTAGCCCTTTTGTATAATTTTTCATTAACTTACGGACCGGCTATCGTAATTAAATGTGCCATCGAAACAAATTCAACAATTCAATGTTGATCTTAAATTAAAACAGGAACTATTGTATATAGTTTCGGCATAATTTACGGGCTCTGTAGGGATCTAAATCATTTCTGTGACGCTGTAGAATTAATTATTCCACGCAGTCGTCCGGCGAGAAGGGTTAACAAGGATGGTTGTGTGGGCAAACCTGAGATATGAATGGCATTGAAGCTACAAATTTAAGATCCTTTGGACCTATATGTTGTGCAGATGTTTACGCCAAATGTTAGTCACAAAAATAAAAGAAAGAAAATACATTTATTTGCAGTAAACATGACGCAGAGAAAAACACAAAAAAAGAACAAGTTGGGGGAAAATATGCGTCATATTCACACAAAACGGCAATCGCTCAGCATAATGCTGCGACCCTATGCGAGACAGAGCCCCAGCACTGGTTTTAAGCGACAGCTGGCGTTGACGTCATGACGTCAACCAGTGCAGCATACGAAAATATAAAAATAAGAAATAAAATAAATACGCAATACCTAGTTCTAAATGTTCATATTTAAACATAATATTTATAAACTGGTAACGACTCATGCGTCGCCGCCGGCCTGATGTGTGATATGTAGTTTTAATTTGTTTTTGAGGATTGTTAGACTTATATGGTATGCTATAATTATTTCGTGGCATGATGCCTATCGTCCGCGACGCTACTCAAAAGTAATGTGTTACAAACTGAAATCACCAATGAGTAGCCAGATTGTCACAGCACTATAACAATGCACTATGCACTATGTCAATGGCAGTCACCACGCGACTCACTAACGCGTTATTAATTAGCTTGTAATTCTGGCTACTCATTGGTGATTTGAGTTTGTAACACGTTAAATTTGAGTAGCGTCAATGTGCCTTACACCCCGACCATAGACAATAGCCACACCAATAATTTACCAATGCATCTCTGCGTAAAAAAGTATTCGTCTTTTAGCCCATTTGAACTATGCCCTTTGATATGGCCACGATTAAAATATCAGTCGGGCAGGTTAAAAATGCTAAACAATAGGTTTCCTAGGAAAACCTTTTAAGGTAGGTGCACCTAAGAATTCTGCAAATGTCTTAAGAAACAACTACTTACCTACCGGTCTCGGAAGCCAAATATCTTCACTAATACTAACGACAGTAATAGTAACAAATTTAAGAGACATAAAAGCGATATAGAACGGAGTGAACCGTTGGCGTCGGCGGACCGGCTAACAAGGGCTAGCAGCGACTATGATAGCCACTTTCTAATAGCCAAAGTATCGCGTGTATCTGTCCTGGATTAAGGTAATACTGGAATGGAATGTGAATATAGTAGACATACAACTTGGAAATATTTTATTTTTGATAAACGTGTAATAATAATAATTCCTTTATTTCAGATAACAAAGATCCATTAGGTTAGTAACAATAGTCTTAACCTATGTTAGTACTTAACTAACAACACGGATAGAGTACAGGTGACAAGCGACCTTACCAACGGGCTGTCATGTCTCCCGGCTATAGTGCGCAGAATGCTGTTGGGGCTGCCACGGAATCTGTTTAGCAGCGAGGCCGCTCTCTAACGTAATAAGGTAACGACTGTCATAACTCCTAACATATTGTTTATTAACAGAGGTGACTAGTAAACAATTTCTGATCATGGGCTATCTAAAATTTGGTAGCCGAGAGTAATGGAAAGAATAAGGCTATGATTGAAGGGTTGCGTAATTATGAGCATAATTATTAATCATGACATTAATATTAATATCGTGTACCTGGTGAAATGCGGGTGTACTATAGGTATACCTATGCCTGTCCCTTCAGGAAAATAATGCGGGATGTCATGGTACGTCATTAATGTCATAAGACTACGATTTGAACGGACGCTGTCGGTTGAGACTGGTCATCTCTTAACTGCCACGGCTTATTTTTAATCTTATATTTTGAATTTTTTCTTCTTTTTTTTACATTGTTCTTACATAATAGAAGCATCAAGAATTTTACAATTATTAATTTTAATTTTTCATACCCAGGATTTTGTAATATATCTTGAGTTAAAAGAGTGTCCTTGGAGTTTCTTGCCCGTTCTTCTCCATAGGGATCTACGTTTTGGAACGAGCAATTAGTTTCAACTTTCTGACTCGGTCAATTGACCGACTCTTTGACGATTCAAAAGTGCCTGTAAATGGTTTAATTAAAATAAATTCTTTGAGTTTGAAAGTGTATTGATGAAGTAAATGTCCGATACCACAAACTGCGCCACGAACCTCTGCCAAACCTACCCCAAGCCTTGACCAACTGCCCATCCAGCACTAACTAATCTTGGACAATAATCGTAGAAGTTCAGAAACAAAACCAGTTTGGCGATACTCCAGTACAGAGCTGTAATGAGGGTTTTAAGTCTAATGAATGAAACTGAAGTTGAGCACTTACAGACATACTGGGGCTGCGCTCGCGTGATAACGACTTTCGTGATATTATGCTGATTGTAAGTGGCCTATTGTTTTAATTAGTTGGCTGTTTTGAAGATTTTTGGGGAAGGTTCTCTAAGAAGGAGGGATTTTAAGTTTATTGGTGAAGGGATTAATTTTGAATTGATTATTTTTGCTTGGTGTTATCTCCATCATTATTTTGTAAAAATTACACTGCTGAACAGTAATCGGTCAATGAGACTCAAATTATAACAGTTTGCTGATAGCTTCAAAAACTACTACTTACACATGTTTTTTAGGTAACGAATACCTCGAGTAGCGGATACAGGAGGTAGGGAAGAAAAAAGGAGGTATATAGCCAGCAGTGTGGCTGATTCCAGGCTGAATTGATGATGATACCTCGGATACTACACAAAAGCAGGCCTTACCTATAGGGCCCTCTCGCTGGAACCTCAAAGTATTTTTTCAGTTTTTTCGAATCCCGTCTCGTTGCAGAAATGTTGTTAATATTCTATGAGACTACAGGTAAAATATAACAAATAATTAGGTACTAAAAACTTTAAACTTATAGAATAAAATCAGAAAATAATATTAATTTACCATACAAATGTCTATCTCCTTAGCAATAAAATTTCACTTCACTGCATCGGACACCGCACCGAAAATAAACCTGCTGACAAGATCCCTTTCCCAACTCAGCATATAGAATTGGTATTATTTTCTACTTTCTATACGAGCGACCTTATCTGGGACTTCGCTAGGTATTTCCAAGCCAGTGCGCACCAAAGGGACAAAGGGTACAAAGCCCTTAAATGTTCTCTATAAATATATACGTAAGGACGGTGGAGACTGACGACAGAAGTGTCACTTGATATCTTTGGAAGAAGAACCCAATTTGATGCCTCTTTTTTAATAAATATCCCTCGAGTCACCTGACATTCATGACACTATTCCAAACACAAGAAGGAAAATACCTACAAAGTTGTCAGTAGTATCCTGACATCAGCGTCAAAGCTATGCATCAAAGTGAAAAGAGGAAGATTATAAGTATTTAAAATTATCCAATTCTGGTCATCCCTACATATTTATTTTTGCCAAAGCTCATTGCTGGCGCATTTATCAATTTTGAATATTTTGATGAATATATTATTATGCCATGATCTTTCTTGGTAATTTAAATCAGCTTGGTCTCTCATCATCTCTTTTCCATGCTGTTACAATTTCTTTTTGGATAACTTTAAAATCTTACAGTAGACTGTGATTCAATGCCACATTAAATCTACGACAGTGGTGCCGATTCTTTTGTACACCGAACTAAACTAACTAAACTATCACTAAAATTCCTTACTTTTGGCTATGAGAATCTTAAAGCTATTCTGCAAAAAAACTATAACTAAAATTTAATTTGACAATCGGGACTCCACGTGGTACTTGTTTACCCTACCCCGTGATTTTTTTAAGAGCTGGAGGCGCGCAGCATCGACGTTTTTTTCAAGGAATTTTTCACTTTTTATATGGAAAAATGAAAAATTAATACCTACATGTAGAGTTTTAGGGGTATCATAAAGGGGGTCGAAATTTTCATTATTTTTGCGGTAGGACACACCATTTTCGAGATATAAGCAAAGTAAAATTTAAAAAAGATAGAGTAATGTTTTTGCACTTGAAGTCGACGTGTTGTGGTGAATTTTAGTTCGTGACAACTAATTTTATTCCACACCTTTTTAATCGCGACTTAAAATAGCTTGATTTAGTTAGACAACCAAAATTTTTGGTGAAAAACGTAAAATCCAGAATAGCAAAATTGCCATTTTCACTAAACTAATAACTTAGTGCCATCTTAGTCCTGTCAGACTAAAATATAGTAAAATTGTGTCACTTTAGTCTATTTCAGAATGAGAAATCGTCGTTTGACAGGAATTAACTAAATTTTAGTGATTTTTAGTCTAGTTTAGAGAATTTTGTGACAAGAGAATCGGCACCAGTGCTTTTCGTTTAAAACTAATTAAGTAGGTATATACTTACAAATACTCGGTATCGAATTTTTGTAACTGAACCTACTGTTTTTTTCTATGCTATGTAACATTACACACGATATCATGTGCGACCGTCAACGAACGTGATTAACGTTCAGAAAAGATGGAAATTGGAACGATTAATATTAGTACGTCGCGTGGGTTGCGAATCATAAACGGCTGTTTAATTTTGTTTATAACAAATGTACGTGATACAAAGGAGATATTTATGGTAGTATGAATGTTCTAGTACGTTCTTCTAAGGCTCCTAGAATAACTTTAAAGAAAATTGGATTTCCATTGCAAGGGTTTGTGACAAACATTGAAATGCATGACTTATTTTATTACAAGACCTCTAGCCAGTAGATGCTTACAAAATAGGTAATAGAATCGTTTCTAAATTCAATTTATTTATTCAGTAACAATTCACATTGCGTTCAAATATAATCCAGCATGAAACGTATGTATTAGATGGACAATATCTACCCACCTACCAACCTTCAATTGCTGGGCCTATTCATGCGTTTTCTTTTAGTCAGTAACCTAAAATAAAAAAGGTAATTAAAAAGGTACGTAGATTTTGAACCCGAAACAAGTTTTTTCTGAAATGGTTCGTTAATGTGGCTAATTAACATTAACGGACTTTTCAGAACCTGTAAATCAAAAGCTTAAAAATATTTCAGGAGAATTATTAAAATTTCTGAATATTTTCCTCCGTTGCAGGGACGGACGGGTTAGCATCTATCATTATTTATGTACTATTACAATCTTGCGTTATAAATAATGTATACCAAGGCTTCAACCACTTGGGAGTTCCTTATGGTTTTAATACCTTCCCTTTTGCCTTTGAGATGAAAAACTGTGGAACATGGGCTGGGTTTGTATGTGTTATAAATATTTAAATTATGGCTATAATTATTTATGTTTTTTGACTAATTACAATTATTTCTATGAGCTTGTATAATCAAAAGTAGTTGTATTGACTTCCATGTGATTGGCCGAGACTTTGACAGTTCTCTTCTTCTTCTTCTTTAAGGTTATGGTTTCCGCACTTAGTCCTTCATGTGGACCATTGTGCGTGGGCCATGGCGGCCGTCGGTGGTTATTCCAACCAGCCCACCTCCCTCCAGAAGTAAATGATGTCTAATGGTCTGCTGAGAGCATCTGTGTAGGATCTGGGTGCCCCGAGCGTTTGTGACCTAATTTGGGTGACGCCTGTACATTCAAAGAGCACATGCGCAACGGTTTCCTCAGCCTCCATGCACGCCCTGCATAGAGGACTGTCCTTTATGCCTATAGTGTGGAAGTGTTTGTTTAGCGAGCAGTGACCCGTAATGGTCCCCGTCACCAGGCGCAAGCCGTTCCTGTCCAGACGTAATAAACGTTTGGGTAGCTTTCTATCTAAGGATGTCATGGCTTTCCTGGACTGCCTACAGCCTGGTGTCGAGGTCCACCAACTCTCCGCTTGTGTGTGGATGTACTCCTGTAACCATCTACGTACCTGGTTGAAGGGAATGGGCACGATGGGTTCGGGTCCGCAGACTGACGCGCTGGATGCTCTTCTTTCAGTCACAGTCCGACAACTTTTCATTTACCGCGCACTAATCCGCAAACACTCAAACTCACCATTAAACACAAGTAATGCCTCCACAGCTAGAAGAAGACCACTACCCCTGTGCCCTACAAAAAGCACGAACACGACTTTTGCTAAACGACACTACCCATTCCTAAGCACCCTCACTTATAATAAATTGAACCAGATCTTGAATATACATTCCCTTAACACATTTCATTGTAAATCCAAAATTAAAGAATATCTTTTAACTCTTGACTACAGTAAAACAGAAGAACTATTGAAATCGCAATATACATGACCAATAACTCTTTACACACACACAGGCTCTCATACTCACACACACACAAACTCACTCACTCATACCTACAAATACACACTCACACGCACTTTCCACATCTTTTACGCGCTAGAATAAAAAACATGATTGTATCCCTTAAAAATAAAATACTACTTCCTTACCTGTAATTTTGTATTATGGACGGATGGATGAACCCTGTAACACAGGTCTCACCTAGCACGGGGGTCATTGATCAAATGTATATGCATTGTAAGTCCTAAGCTGCAAATGCTGCGCATAAGTACTTTGTAATTTACTTTTGGAAATAAAAGATTTTTATTATTTTATTATTTATTCTAGCCAGTTCGTCAGCTGCATTGTTACCCAGTGATCCACTGTATCCTTTTATACTTTGTAGTGTCACTGTGTTGCGGTTAAATACCGCTACACGTTCTAGAGCATTGTGTCATTCTAGTGTTATACTCGAGGTAATATACTTCCTCCCCAAGGATTGAAGGACTGAGGCGCTGTCGGAGAGTATACGTATATGGGTGTCCGTAACTCTTCTGGCCTCTATGGCGTACACCGCTTGTATGATGCCCACACATTCCGCCTGGTAGACGGTATTGAACATTCCCAGTGGGCTGGATATATTTATGTTAAGGTCGCGCGAGAAAACTCCGACTCCGTTACCGGAGTCGGTCTTTGATCCGTCGGTATATACTCTCAACTCTTTCGGGCCTGAGTGGTCACACCGTTCTTCTGTAAGTATTATTTTATAATGCCTCTGAAAGTACTGCAGTTTCGGGGCTTTATCGCCAGGTGATGCCATCATTGGTTGTCGTTTGATCGCATCTTTCTTAATGCGTATGTGCTTGACTCTAGAGTCTTTGCTTACGGTCCCTGATATATGAAGCCTAAAGGCAGCTAGGGCGGCCTCCTCCCGCACCATGAGATATAGAGGTGGTAGTCCAAGCATCGCTTGTAGGGCAGCAGTGGGTGTGGTTGAACCATTGTATTTTTTCAAGGTCCCTCAGAGCTGTGCTCAGATCTATCCTGGGCCACCAGACTAGTGAGCCGTATGTGATAATAGGTCGGATGACTGTGATATATAGCCAGTAAATGATCTTGGGGTTAATCCCCCAATTCCTGCCAAGCATGCGCTTGCATTGCCACAGGGATATGCTGGCTTTTGTGGTGATGTAGTTAGCGTGTTTTGCCCAGTTCAGCTGTTTGTTTGGTTTCAGTTGAAAGCCTTAGGGTAGTTCCAAAGAAACGTGGTAGTTGGAGTGTCGTCAATTTCCTCTTTTTTGTAAAGAGAATTAGTTCAGTTTTCGTGGGGTTCACTGATAGCCGGTGTTTATTGCACCCGACCTCTACTATTTTCAAGGCTTGGCGCATGAGGTTGCATAATGGTGTTTTCGTGGGTACCATTTATTATTATAGTTATATCGTCGGCGTATCCTACTGTGAAGTAGCCTTTATCATTGAGTGCTTTGATGAGGCTGTCTACGACCAGGTTCCATAGAAGCGGCGAAAGGACTCCCCCTTGCGGGCAGCCCTTCGCCACAATGGCTCTTGTAGTGTCGATCACTGTGACTTGTACAGCTCTCAATTTGAGCATATTGGTGATCCATCCGCTTAGAGTCGAGTCTATGCTGTCGAGGGCCATGTTGATGCTATTAGACATGGTTTTCTCAAAGGCGCCCTCGATGTCAATGAAGGCGGCCAGTGCTGAGCATTTGTGGTCCACCGCGCATTCAATCTTGGATACCACGCTATGTAGCGCGGATTCCGTTGATCTGCCTGTGAAGTACGCATGCTGTTGTTTATGAAGTGGTTTTACCCGAAGAGGTCCGTCACGGATGTGTCTTTCACAGAGTCAAGTAAAATGGGGGGAATAAAAATAAAATAAAATAAATAGTCGGCGGGCATTTTAGTGATAATGCCAGCCAGGCCTGGCATTCGTTTTTTCTACATCGGTGCTAGTCACAGGCATTGTATCACTAAATCAAACTGTATTACTGTACTGTTGTAGCTATAGTAATAAAGCTGATCTTCAAAATGTATAAAGTGTTTTTATATCCAAAGTCCTCGCTTCTGAGTACCAGTACGGTTCACATATGCAAAAAATTTAGACCTATTTACGATCAAGAACTACACTACTAACTACTATTTACGCCTTCTCGTCTCGTGTCTCGTATCGTAATCTTTATCTCTCGTACCTCGTGCACCTGATCATCAGGAATTCAAACAATAGCGTGTAAGGTTACCTTAATGTGACCCTGTATATCAAGTTTACTTTTTCGTCACTCATAATTATCGTAAAGTTCTTATTTTGAAATGAAAAATACTATCACAATAACAGACTTTATCCACGTAAAATTAAAAGTTTTATTAAACTACAATTTCCCTAACAAAATCTGGCTTTATAGTAGTTTTCAATTATTTTAGTATTATGTATGATGAAGGCTGCTGTGGAGCGTACTTCCGAAGTGGAATGTTGAATTTGGGCGCCATATTTACGATATCGTCCCTTAGCTTACAACACCGCTCAACTCTAATATTGGCGGTTTTCACATTTTAATGCCTTTAAATGGAGCTGCCCATTGGTCACATGATATACGATTATGCTTATTATATGCTGCACGATTACTGACAAATGCGTGCACTGACTGGACGGGTCCTCTCAATCTATGTGGTTTTTCACAAGACCATTTCAGACACAAATATCACATGATCTCTCTCTCTTCACATGATCTGACCAAGATTATGTCTGGACTTTAAAAGAGACTGTGACCTCTGAGTTTGTTTCGGCCTTTCTTCTCAGAGTAGTCAGATAGGAAACGCCGACCTCATCTAGTTTTTAAAATATGATTGACGTGTAAAAGTGTTTGTACAAACCTATTTACAAAAATAAAATCATTTATCATTTATTTATAGAGTTCAGCCAATCAGAAGCCGTAATTTGATAAGTAGTGACAGTGCGCAAGTCGGTTGGCCTTGTTTAAAATAGACAGTTTTTTCGTCTCCTATTCAGTTGGTAAAAATAACTTATGTGGTATTGTTAGCTAAGGGACGATATTTAGTAAGATGAAGTAGCGTATGAAATTGCCCATAACTAGGTATTACTAGAGCTAATTATCTTTTTTGTATGCACGTGTTTCTGTGACAGATAACCTTATTTTTATTCTATCTTTATTTTCTTTCTTTCGTATGATACTATTATAAACCGTGTTTTAATAACCTCTGTTTTAAAACAGTTTCATAAATGACTGTTATGATGATAAGGTCTCTGACTCATACAATATGAGTCATTAAAAGGTCTATTACTAGTTTAAAAAAATCGGATTGTTAATTCTTATACCTATCTGTTTATTACAGCCTCGGCCTACTACATAATTTACACTCACTCACGCACTTTACACTTGTCCACAAATCTTTCGCGTAATTTTCTCGTCTGCTCGACGTCCGTTTGTCAGGAATCCAGCAGAATATCAGCTTCAAGAATATTTGCCTGACACATGCTGAGCTGGACTCTCATTTGGTGCAACCTTGAGACACAAACCGCATTTTGTTTTTTGTTCTTTATTTGAATTTTCTTTACAGAGTAAGTATGTCATAGTGCCACCTTTCACTCCATACGTTATTTGTTCTTTATTTGAATTTATTTATATTAGGTCTTTACCTATGAAATTGCCGTTCTGCAGTACTGGCCATTTCAAATCAAAATAATTTTTGTTTGGCTAAGAATTCTAATTTCAAATTAATTTTATTTAAAAAACATGTTTTTTTTTTTTCTAAAAGTAGTAATTTCTTTATTGATTAGTGTTACATTTTCATCGCATTTCAATCTTTTTCGTCATCATGGATACGTTAAAAATTCGAGTAATTATGGAATATGAGTACCGTCGTGGCAGCAACGCGGCACAAGCGGCACGCAACATCAACGACGTTTACGGAGCTAACACTACAAACCAACGCACCACCTGTTATTGGTTTGCTCGCTTCCGTTCTGGAAATTTCGACCTGAAAAATGAACCTCGCGGTCGTCCGAAGACTTTGGTCGACAATGACGAATTAAAGGCGATTGTGGAAGCTGATGATACACAATCTACGGCTGAATTAGCAGCAGCTTTCGACGTTAGCGTCAAAACAATATTGGTCCATTTGCGTCAAATTGGCAAGGTAAAAAAGCTTGACAAATGGGTGCCCCACGAACTCAATGATCGCCAGCGCGAAGTACGCGTCGAGACGTGCCTTGCACTGCTCAACAGACACACAAATGAAGGAATTTTGAACCGCATTGTTACCTGCGATGAAAAATGGATTCTGTTTGATAACCGTAAGCGCTCAGCAAGTTGGTTGGATCCTGGTTCAGCACCTAAACAATGCCCTAAACGAAAACTTACCCCTAGAAAAGTGATGGTCACTGTTTGGTGGTCTAGCGCCGGTGTGATTCATCACAGCTTCTTACCAAACGGGGTGAGCATTACTGCAGATGTGTACTGTGAAGAACTGAACACAATAATGGAGAAGCTGGCGCATCTCCAACCAGCATTGGTCAATCGCTCGTCTCCGCTGCTCCTGCACGACAACGGGCGACCTCATACTGCACAGCAGACGGTCTCCAAGTTGCAAGAACTGGGGTTGGAAGCTCTCCGTCATCCGCCCTACTCACCAGACCTTGCGCCTACAGACTACTACTTTTTCCAGAATTTGGATAACTTCTTGGCGGGAAAAAAAATTAATACCCGAGAGGCAGTACAAAATGCCTTTGAAGAATTTGTTGCCTCCCGTCCAGCTGATTTCTTTAAGAAGGGCATCAATAAACTGCCACTGCGATGGCAAAGATGCATTGATTGCATGGGTGATTACTTCGATTAATACAAATAAAAAATTCATGAAAAATATTCGTTTAAATTTTTTCATACAAAACGGCAATTTTATAGGTAAAGACCTATTATTATGTGATAGTCAAGAAATTAGTGTGTACTATTTATGTTCATAGTACATACTAATTCCATTATTATGTCATAGTGTTACTTCTCTTTTATTGTATTTTTTTATTCTGTTTTTGCATCACCTCGGCAAGTCGTACCTGTATTTTGATAAGTTTATCATCTAAAGCGCTACAAGGCTACTATTATATTTGCGCGTGGCCAAAATCTAAACTCACGTCAACGCCACCTTTTTTTTAATACATTTCAAATGACATATCACAAAATAATTACACATTTATGTTTAAAATACTGTGCTTTGGTGGGATTTGTTTTTTTTTGTGTTGCAATAAATAAATGCTTTATCTATCTACCAATTATCCTTACCATTATCTCAAATTATTCGCCATGATAGCTAGACTTGCTCGAATTAACTTAATTATTGCGCTAGATAACATTGCAGCAACATCAATGTAATGCCAATTTTCTGCTTTACTTAAATACGTGTGTATGCTAATAAGTATCTACATTACAAAGATCTTGTTTGCGATCTCAATATAGAACATTATCTATCCATTAATCTTTTGACTAAGTGCTCTCAATACTTGTACATAATATGTTGATGTAGGTATGTTTTTTATTAGTCCGTTCTACTTTCAGGTCTTTGGATTAAATTAGAATTAATGTGTAAGTTATATCTGTATAAAAATAAAATTGCGATGATTCTCTTAAGTGAACTCACTTAACTACGTAAGTAGGTTTTCAGAGTGACCTTAAAACCTTTCATAGCAGACGAACGTCTTTGGTAAACGAGGACGAAGCAAAACAAGTATCTATGGAAAAAGGAAGAAAGTAATAAGTTTATTCGCGCTATTTGACGCATCAAAGTAAAATAAAATAAACCTGGGGGTAATATACGTCACATCTGCAAAAACTGAAAGAACAATAAATAACATAATTATACAAAATATGCTTATAATATTTATCCTGCCTCATTGGTCTAGTGGTCGTAAGCGCTACTGCTGAGCATGAGGTTTCGGATTCGATTCCCGGGTCGGGCAAAGTGTTATTGGGTTTTCCATCTGGAATTTCTCAGTAGCAGGCCGGAGTCTGGATTTGTGCCCGGTTGATGGCAATAAGCTCGCCCCCTATTATATGGGACTTAAACATAACTGGCGAAATGTGGCTGTGCTATAGAAAGAAAGAAAGAAAAATAGGTTTATTTGTCACAGAAACACGTGCATACAAAAAAGATAATTAGCTCTGGTAACAATGTAAATAAAAGAAACAGACAAAATAGATCTATAATCACGAGCACAAAACAGAAATAGTCGACAGCTGCACGTCATGACTGTGACAAGAAGGCTTCCACTCAGCATGATGCTGTGCTATGGGGGACCCAACAGTACAGCGCTGATTTGCAGTGGTTACCCAAAAAGGACTTACGGAAACCAAGTCAGGTGTAATGATTGGTACTACATCTACGTAACAAAATAAAATAAAACAAACAGTAAATATTATTAAATAACATAAATATGTCGGCGCATCCGCTACTCAGTATATCTGATAACATTTTATAATATGCTAAAGGTCACTGTCAGATGTCACATGTCACATGTCAAAGCCCATAGCGAACACCGAGCACTGGCGAGGCGGCCATATTGTAAAAAGTGTCACTTAGTGTTGTACCGTCGAGGAGCGCGCACGCAACCACGTGCTCGGTGGACGTTAAAGTTCTAATCTATCCTAATCTTAACAATCCATAATTAAATTGTGAAAATAGTTATTGTAATATCAAGAATTATAAGTGAAGTGATTATAGCAACAGTTATTTTATTGAAATATTGTCTTCCTACCCGATAACCCACGCCTACCTGAACATGTCTCATAATTCTGATAACGGTCGAAAGACTTTATCAGAAGTGGGATACGAAGGGTCAAACGAACAGGAGACAGCATCACATCAAGGAAATAAAGATCGTAGTGCAAGTACCCACGATTTACTCTCCGGTATGGAATCGATTTTAACGAGGTTACTGGCTGCAACTACCCACAATACTCAGCCATCGACGCAACAACAAAATTCGACCCTGCTGGTGAAATTCGATCCGGACGATGCAGAGGCTGATATCGAAGGTTGGTGTAGAATCACGGACATCATAGTTTCTAGCCGAAATCTCACTGGAACCGAGTTGTTACTTGCCTTAGTCAGTGCATTGAAAAGACGCGCCGCATCCTGTCTAACCAAATTAAAAAGTTCAGAGATAGAATGGCCTCGTATTAAAGAACTGCTACTGGCACGCTTTGGAAAACCCATGCTCATGCAAGACTATTTCGACAGTGTAATGAGATTCGAAATTACACAGCAAGAGACGGCTTCGGAAGCAGCTATGCGTTTGTGGAGTCTCATTGAGCGCATACCAAAAGTGGAGATGAACGAAGAGGTTATCACTGGCTTCGTCATATCAGTCCTCAGCCAAAGGAACTCACTGATACGCAGAGAACTAAATTCATATACCATCACAACAAGGGCTCAATTGTACCGCGCCCTTGGTGGAATATCGCTGAAGAGACGTCATGATGAAAATGAAGAGCAGCCTTCCAATTCTAAGAAACCACGTGTGACTGCTGATTCGAAATTTGGAGGATCCTGTCACTACTGCGGCCATCGTGGACACAAGATTGAAGAGTGCCGTAAACGTCGAGATGGGATCGCTGTCACAAAAGTTCCAGAACGAGAGAAGACAGTCACATGCTTCACCTGCCAAAAACCGGGACATGTCAGTACGGCTTGCCCAAACAACAAAGCAGATTCAGCTAAGAAGAATGTGAACATCTGCGATCGGAATCTCGTGAAAGGTACTTTGTCGACGTCGACTGGTAAGCCAATTCCATTTCTATTCGACAGTGGTTCAGCATGTTCATTGATCAAGAATAGCGTAGCGGCCCTGCTTCTAGGCCCCATACACAAAGATACAGTTTACTTGACAGGCATAGGAGGTCAGGATGTAAAATGCATGACCCAAATTTCCAGTCTCGTCCGTATTCAGGGCATTCCAGTTAGTATATTATTTCATGTGGTCCCTGACAATACCTTGGTTGAATCTGTCATTATAGGCAGAGACATTTTAAACCAAGGGTTTCATGTTGAAATCAATAGTGATTCGATTCAATTTTCATCGCGCAAATCCATCAACACCTGCCAAACTTCTAGTCGGTTAGATTTTAGCTCGATTGACACAGATTTTGTAGGCGAAAAAAAGGAGCAACTATTTATGATTCTAAGCAAATATAGTGAATATTTTATAGAAGGCATGCCTATTCGTAGAGTTACCACTGGTGAACTGAGAATCGACCTTATTGACCCGCACAAAACGGTGCAAAGGCGTCCTCATCAGATGTCACCATCGGAGAAAGTGATTGTAAGAGAAAAGATACAATCACTTTTAGATGCAGATATCATCCGAGAGAGTTCTTCGCCTTTTGCTAGCCCTATCGTGTTGGTTAAGAAAAAAGACGGTACGGACCGGTTATGCGTCGATTATAGAGAGCTAAACGCCAACACCTGACCAGAACATTACCCACTCCCTAGGATAGAAGAGCAGGTAGACCGCTTAAACGGAGCGCATTTCTTCAGCTCTTTGGACATGGCGGCAGGCTACCATCAGGTCAGGGTTAGTCCTGAGTCCATAGAGCGTACAGCTTTCGTAACTCCTGATGGGCAATTCGAATATCTCGCCATGCCCTTCGGTTTGCGAAACGCTGCGTCCACATACCAGAGATGCATCAATAAAGCCCTTAAATCCCTGAAAGATACAGTAGCATTAGCGTACATGGATGATGTCCTCTCATATTCAGCCAGTGTTGATGAGGGATTACATCGCCTGGACACCGTACTCCAAGCTCTGACGGAGGCGGGGTTCTCTTTGAAAATGGCCAAATGTAAATTCATGAAAACTGAAATTAATTACTTAGGATATGTCATACGAGCGGGAGAAGTAAGACCCAATCCTGGAAAGATCAGAGCCCTCCTAGAAGTCCCATTTCCTAAGACAGCGCGGCAAGTAAGACAATTCTTAGGGTTGGCATCTTACTTCCGACGTTTCATACCCAATTTCGCCAACATAGCAAGTCCCTTATACCCCTTGACCAAACTCAAAGGTCGTATAACTTGGACGCAGGAACATTCGGAAGCACATAGGCAAATCGTTAAGATTCTGTCATCCGAACCCGTATTAACGATCTTTGATCCTGATAAACCGGTAGAACTCCATACTGATGCGAGTTCCGATGGCTATGGTGCCGTGTTAATTCAGAGAGAACAAAATATACCACACGTTGTAGCCTATTTCAGCCGCCGTACAACAGAGGTAGAATCCAGGTACCACTCGTACGAATTAGAAACCCTAGCGGTGGTACGAGCAGTCGAAAGTTTCCGCCATTATCTTTACGGCCAACACTTCACAGTCTACACCGACTGTAACTCCTTGAAGGCCTCTAAAGCCAAGATCGACTTGTCGCCTCGTGTTCACAGATGGTGGGCGTTCCTTCAAGCATATGACTTCGATATCATATACAAAGAAGGACGTCATATGGCGCATGCTGACTTTCTTTCTAGAAACCCATTACCCTCCCCGTCAAGTTCGGGAGAATCTAGTATCGCTTCTTTAGATTCGAACACCACAGACTTTCGCAAATCTGTGAATTTCGTGGAATTACACAATAGTTGGATCCAGGTAGAGCAAAAACGTGATCAAGAAATCCAGAACCTTATAAGTCAGCATGAGAAAGGCGAGCTACCAGGAGCTATCGCTCACACCTACGATGTGCGGGATGGCATCCTTTACCGAAAAGTAGAAAGGGCTAAGATAAGCACCTGGCTTCCCATAGTTCCACGTTCCTTGATATGGACGCTAATAAATCATGTACATACCGAAATCAAACATCTAGGCCATGACAAAACTCTCAACAAACTATATGAACAGTACTGGTTCCCCCAAATGTCTAAGAATGTGCAGAGGTTTATTGACTCGTGCATAGTGTGCAAGGCATCTAAAGGAATCTCGGGGGCACAACAGGTAAGGTTGCATCCCATCCCCAAAGTCTCAGTACCATGGCACACCGTGCACATCGACATGACAGGCAAACTCAGCGGTAAGAGCGATAGAAAGGAATATGCTTGTGTCATCATAGATGCATTTACAAAATACGTCCTCCTAGAATATACCCAGTCACTAGATTCAGCTTGTGCCGTTAAAGCCTTAAAAAAAGCCGTGTGTCTTTTCGGTTCTCCCAAGAAAATAATAGCAGATCAGGGCAGATGTTTTATTAGCACAGAATTCAAAGAATTCTGCACCGGTCACAACATAGAGCTACACCTCATAGCAACCGGCTCTGCCAGGGCGAACGGTCAGGTAGAGAGGGTAATGCGCACATTGAAAAACCTTCTAACTATCGTTGAAAATGACACCAATAAAGTTTGGAGAGACGAGCTAGATGAGGTACAACTAGCACTTAATAGTACTAGATCTAGGGTCACCGGTTTCACACCAACAGAACTCATGTTTGGCATACGCGCCCAATCCCTTGGAATGTCCCAAATAGCTGCCAATGTCAGCACCCCCTCTCGAGCTGATTTAGAATCCGTAAGAAATCAAGCTTCTGCAAATATCCTCAAGGCAGCTAGCTCTCAAGTAAAACTTTTTAATAGGGGCAAGGCTAGGATAAAACCGTTTAAACTAGGTGATTATGTTTTCATCAAGTGTAGCGAGCGTAATCAGACTAAGTTATCTAGAAAGTTTAAGGGACCATTCGTTATAACTAAGATCTTAGACAACGATCGCTACGAATTAAAGAGTGCTAATAGATCTAGCAGAGTCTATAAGTACTCTCATGAAAACTTGCGTGAGGTACCTAGGGGTTTCGAGGGCTTGTTAGAGATATCAACAACATTGATTAATGAGGAGGATGACGTGTCGGCGATCGATGAAAATAGCACTGACTTAATAGAGTCCTCGGACACCGAAACCGAAACAGCGTCCAGTGCCAGTGAAAATACTCTCACTGCCGGTTCTGGTACGCTCTCGGCTTCGGAAGAAGATTTTCACATAGTCGTGGGAGAAGCTCAAGTGCACCGAAGTGAATGATTTTGATTTGTACGAAAAGGCATGTCTATTTTAAAATTGTAGAGTAAAAGCTGGTTGAAAGGGCCTTGAACGCCCGGGCCACGCTTTGACAGTTAGTAATGTAAAGCTGGTTGAAGGGGCCCTCGTACGCCCGGGCCTAGCTTTGGCACTTAGTAAAGCTGGTTGAAGGGGCCTCGTACGCCCGGGCCACGCTTTGGTAGTTGGTTGAAGGGGCCTCGTACGCCCGGGCCATACTTTGGCGGTTGGTTGAAAGGGCCTCGAACGCCCGGACCACACTAAGAGTAAGGGTCAAAGAGGCCTAGCACACCTGGACCACAGTCGAATACCCGGATGCAAGGGCCCAGCACGCCCGATCCAAATTACCTGGCAATGACACTAAATCTTAGTCTGGTCAGGAATAGTCGAGCGTATGTTAATGTGTATATCCACTTTTCTGTTGGAACAGGTAGACGTCCTAGCATGTAGATGCACGACACAGCACGCACGAGGTCGTGCGACTGTCAGGATTGGCCGTGTCGGCGCATCCGCTACTCAGTATATCTGATAACATTTTATAATATGCTAAACGTCACTGTCAGATGTCACATGTCACATGTCAAAGCCCATAGCGAACACCGAGCACTGGCGAGGCGGCCATATTGTAAAAAGTGTCACTTAGTGTTGTACCGTCGAGGAGCGCGCACGCAACCACGTGCTCGGTGGACGTTAAAGTTCTAATCTATCCTAATCTTAACAATCCATAATTAAATTGTGAAAATAGTTATTGTAATATCAAGAATTATAAGTGAAGTGATTATAGCAACAGTTATTTTATTGAAATATTGTCTTCCTACCCGATAACCCACGCCTACCTGAACATGTCTCATAATTCTGATAACGGTCGAAAGACTTTAAATACTTATTAATATATAGGCACTACCGTGCGATTTTAAGAAAAATACCTACCCGTATTAATTGTATTATATAAGAATATCCAGTATTGCGTTACAGGTACACCTCTCCATAGGTACACCTCTGCCTAACCCTTCGGGTAATACAGGCGTGATGTTATCTTATGTTATGTATGTTATAATATTTATAAAAAGGCTACATTTCGTTGAACCGCCACGCGCCATCGCATCGGCGCCTACGCAGAGGCACAATTTGTAGAAAAAAGTATAACTAGAAATACTTAATGTTGATACCATCCTACGTAAATGTCTATTTATTGATGGTAAACAAAGGTAGGTAAAATTTCATTATTTCCATTTGCATAGGTAGAATATATTGTGACGAGGAAAACCAATTTTCCGGCAAAATCCTTTATTTTCTACGTCGATTTCAATCCTTTGATCTTTGAAGAATTTTGGGATGAAAAATGTCAAATTCGCTCGAAAAGTGTATCTTCTTCTTAGCGTGTCGTTGGCAATCTATATTGAATTGGCGCAAAACGTAGCTATGAGTTTGGCGCCATCAGTAGCGCCCATCGATTCCCATAGTGTTCAGACATCAGGTTTCCCTTTGTTTGTAGAACAGCACCGTATTTCCACTTACACTCCAGGCTGGCTTCCATATTTCCATACTAATATTATAAATTCGAAAGTAACTCTGTCTGTCTGTTACCTTTTTATGCCTTAACACGGCTGATTAGATTTCGAAGCAGTTTAGTGCAAGGGTAGATCGTGACCTGGGCCCTGACCCCGGTAATAGATCGTGACCTGGGCCCTGACCCCGGTAATAGATCGTGACCTGGGCCCTGACCCCGGTAATAGGGATTAAAAATATTATATTTCCTAACACAGCATACTTTTTATAATTTCCGACCTCCACTCAAGCCGATGAAGCTGCGGACAAAAGCTGGTCGTCTATAAATCTCCACCTGAGCAGGTCTTACTTCGACCAACCTGTGTTCAGAGTCTATTTAAAGACTGGCAGGTTAGCCAAGGCAACTCATGTCCAGGTGATTTTCAGCAGGTGGAATGAATGTAATGAATAGGGAAGCACTACCTCGCCACAACTATAGTCGTTCCTGAGACCGTTCGCCATTAATCCTTATATTGGTGTTGGATTAGCTTCCCAATTACATACTTGACAAGTTTTCCACAAATCAGGGGCTAATGGCTTTCTAACGCTCAGTTAACTGCCCCGTTCGTCTCGTTTCTCGGTTGCAAGTGCAACTGCTGAGCAAGGGGTTCTGGATTCGATTCCCAGGTCGGGCAAAAGTGTTATTGGGTTTTTCCAATAGGAATTTGGAAGTTGGTGGTGTGATACCCCGTGCCTCGGGAAGCACGAGGCGCCGTTGGTCCTGCGCCTGATCCCTCCCCGATTGTGTCAGATTGTCGTCACATCAGACTTTAAGAGGAAAGGAACAGAGAGTGCACCTGTGTGTACACATACAATTGTACTTAATAATATCTCCTACGTACCTGGCTAACCTCCGTTGAGATTGGCCACCGTGACCGAAATCAGTCGGGAGGGTATATTAATGCTCGGTGCAATAAGTTTAAATTAGATATTGTCAAAATCACTTGATAGATTGACGATCTCATTAGTGGGAACGAGTAAATGTTCGTATACCTAAATGCGAACATAAACATCCCGAGCGCTATATTTAGTTTCAAAACCAGTTCATCCCGAGTTTGCGTTACTAGATTAAATCCATTAGATTTACTTTACTTTTTAAATGAATTTCGAGGCAACTGCAGAACTTCATAATATTTTCAGAATATCAGGCTGCAAAAGTTAAAAAGTTCCGCCTTCGTTTACGCTTTTAAAACTAGACGTTTTACGAAACAGGATGAAACAGCTGTGGCGTGATTTACATATAGATTATGAATATATTCTTAACATGTCTGAATGGGTTTCATTGTCGGAACGGGTTTCATGTTGAACTACGGCGTTGGTTTACTAATTAAAATCATCCACTTTGTAGAGTAGTTTAGATCATTAGAATCGTAACAATAAGGACATAGAATTCGGATTTACTTGCAATAAGATTCCTAAGTTTCAGAGGGTTTGTAACAGTATGGGAATTTATAATGGTGAAATTATATGTAGTAAAACAACGTCTATCATCTGCGCATACCTCTGTGACTGCACGCAGTGCTTTTCCTTAAGTAATTAGGCACTTAGACTTAAGGGGAAAGTGCCAGGTTACCCGCGAAATTCAAATTGTCTTACGTTTTTTCCAATTTGCAGGTCAGTGTCAGGTTGTAGGTATGTTGAACAAGATATGATTCGCGACCATAACAAGTATATAGTTACAGAATTATAATCATTGAAATTATCAATACAACCCTCTAAGTTCATATATCGTATTGATTGATATAGTCATTCAATAGGATTAATTTGATATAATAGGCGAAGCATATTTTGTTCGACATACAACCTGACACTGACCTGCAAATTGCAAAAAAAGTAAGAAAATTTGAATTTGGCGGGCAACCTGGTACAAATTGCAAAGTTTTGTGTACAAATTGTAAAATAACAGTGTACTCATTGTTGAAGACCCTAATAATAAATAAATAAACATCAAATCCACTACAAAGGAATGACTAATACTTTAATTATTTATTGTGAATGTGAGGACTATGTGGGTATTTTTTTTTCTTTTCATCATCATCCGAAAGGCGTCCACTACTGGACATAGGCCTCCTCCAAGCACCGCCACTTCGATCTTCTTCTGTGCTTCTCGCACTCAGTGGATTCCTGCGGCCTTCACCAGGTCATCGTTTTCTTTCTCAGTTAGTTTTAATGATGGTCTGGTCAATGTCAAAATGTCCTTTCTTTGGTATCGTTTGTCGAGTCGTTGAGCTCCTTAAGATTTGAGTTGAGCGACACGATTATTGACAAATGCTTGCACTGACTGGACTAGTCAACTCAAACCTGTGTGGTTCTTTCCTCAAAAGATCATTTCAGACACTAATCTGCATGTTCCTCACATGATCTGACCAAGATTATGTCGGGACTTTAAAAAAGAGACTTTGAGCCCTGAGTTTGCTTCGCCATTTTATCTCAGCGGTAGTCAGATAGGACACGTGAACTCCATCTAGCTATTTTTTTAATATTTCGTGTATTAGTGATCCCGATATCCTATTTCCAGAATAAACAATTTCATTTCATTGCACTAATCTTCCCTTTTTTTTTCTTATGTATGTACTTGTACTATAATATAAATATTATAGAGTTAAATTTGATATTATAAATATTTATAACAAAAGAATGAATAAATAAATGTTCACTAATTTATGTGAATTAAGGTTAGGTTTAGATACTTTATTCTCAAAAATGCAAAAACAGCTACTTACATGAGAATATAACGGTAACAGTCACCGATAAATACGATAGGCTTACAATTATTTTGTTTTTAAATTGATGTGTTTTTTTACGTTTAACGGGTTTATTATCAACTAGTAGGCTAGTAACATTGTTAGTGAGTGTTTTTTTTTACAATTATGTAATTTTATAGTTTTGATTTAAAAGCGCTGAAAGCGCTTATATCTTTTATACAGAGTGGTGATTAGGTTATCACATTAAATTATACCACGTACAGTATACAAAGGCGAACGGCAGGCTTGTATGGGAATTTGGTACAGCTAATAAAATTTCGTGTTTTGGAATATTTTTTGTTGTTTGTTATTTGTTTTGTTATTATATTAACGTTATTTCTATTTCTAAATAATTAATTATCATTTCGATATTTGTGTTATTTTAACTTCTAAAAACACAACTGCGTTTAGCTTACGATATTTTTACGTTTATTTATTTAAAAAAAATTGGAAAATCCAAAAGTGCACGACTCATAATGCTCATTTAATTATGAAATATTAAAAAAAAAAAACTTAAGTCGTTCAAAATTAATTGCCGAAAAAACAGCTGTAGTAGGAAGAAGGTACTGCACAAGCGCCCCTGGTGGAATAAATGTACATAATATCTATAGATATATCACCATCCATATGTTAATTTTCTATGGATATAAATAGATGTACAGTCTTGTAGTTTTCGTTTTTTATTAATTGTAATTAAACTACACTGAATTAATTAGCCATTTGCATTCAGTGACCTACAATTGTCGATTAGAATTTAAAAAAAAAAAAACTCAAATAATGGTTTTTTTCACAAGTTACAGTGTTTCCGGGTTTCACACATGACGGACAGGATTTTTTTTTGACCTATTTTGGTGTTTTTTCCAATTCTATTGCAGTAAATTAATTTTTTTAAAGTATGAAATTAATCTCCATTCAATTATCTCGACAATAGTATGCAAAATATCTTGATTCCGTGAACTAACAAGGCTATAATAATAAAAATAGCCGCCAAAATGAGGCGAAAAAAATCTTTCGATCGTAAAGCACTCTCTGATGCTTCGCATCATGAGTCGTGCAATATTTTTACTGATATTATTAATTAATCCGAAGTTCTAAAAATAGTATTCTTACATGAATATAAATGGCTTAGTTGCCTTAATAAGTGGTACAAATTCTATAACAAAACAACAAAAAAAGTATGCTGTACTAAATCTGCCGTTCACCTTTGAATGAAATTCATTAAAAAAAAAGCAACTGTTCTCTACGTTTTTTTTACACGTACCTCGACAAAATGTGTGGAACGGCAATTATTTTTTTTGAAATGTATTTCTTATCAAATTTTGTATAAATCGTCTAAGTATACCATGTATTTATTATACGTGGTATAATTTAATGTAATAAATTAATCGCCACTCTGTATAGGATGGTAAATTATTATAAAATTGTGCTCCTTCATAGGTGATATTCTTTTTAGCATAATTTGTACTTGTATTTGGCAGGACAAGTAAGTTGGGTCGACGATGACTGCGTTTACATATTTCAGTTTTTTTTGTAAATGCTACGTTTGTGTGAATGGTTCCATCCATTATTTTTCTAATCAAAATACAAGTGTTATACATATTAAAGTTGTTTCATATTCATCAGATTTGTCATAAAAAAAAAATGGTGTCTAGTAGGTGGATAGCGAAACAGTGTCTATATGATCCTGTTCTGCATTCTTTGCAGTTTTTGTTGCTTTTTTCAATTATCCTTTCTTATTTTCAATTTTGAATATACCTTAACACCAAACAAGCCAGCCCTATCAATACTTTGCAAGACTGGACCTGTACGGCAGCTTATTCTGCTTCCCTACGATACATAGAGGGTTAAGACCTAATCTTGGATTAATCCCTTCTCACTTCTGCAACTGAAGTGTGAAATGGATGTTCGTCCCCATTTTATTATCCGTTAAAGGAATTTCACTGATGGACAAATACCCATCATTTCCATATTTATGGCAATGAAAATGTGGTAAATAACCAGAAATGTTCCTATATCATGAGAGCGTTTACAACAGGCATAAATGCAACAAAAAAACGCTCGGAACCACAGTTGTAGGTCATAATAAAAATATTTTTTTCGATCGGGAACTAAACCCGTGACCCGTACCTAACACAGAAGCCAATAAATCGACTGTAAATGTAATGTAATGTAATAAAATGTAATGTAACTTTTTGAAGTAACATAAAATAAAAAACTTTTTGAGGCTGTTACAAGAAAGAATCAGGTTATTCTTATCTATCAAAAAGATAGAAATCCATTTTCTTTCAAAGAAAATAATAAATGAAGATGTTTTGCCCGTTTCCAAGGTCACTTACTATTTCCATTCTATATTCTATACAAAACCGGTTCCACGTTTAAAAGAGTAACAACGACGGTAGCCACAGCACAGCTCTATAGTTAATACACTTACGCAGCTTAAGGTTGAACTAGTCGCAGCTTCGAGTTCAAAAAGCACGTTGGGAGTGGCCAAAAAGCACGTTGTCTCACCTGTCATCATGTCCCACACAGATAGTATCAGTGATGAGCAGTTAGACGCTAATCTACATGCACAACGTCTAGTTCGCACTCACACAAACACTGTTATCTTAATTCATAGTAAAATAAGCGCGTAGAAAATTACGAAAAGTCAAAAAATCCAGTTTTTTTAAAGAAAACCTGCATAAATCAATTACAAATAAAGTTTATTGAACTCTTCGATAATTGAGCTTTGTCAGTGCCGACTTTGTTTTGGAGATTTTATACTTCTTTTATTACTTATTTACGTTCAAATTTGCGTTAAAATTAGCAAGAAAAACGAGTCTTTGTTCGCTCATAACTTTTTAATGGCTTTATATTTTACTGTTCTGTTTTCGCACAGACTTAATTAATAATGAGATAAAACGGTATCATTTTTAACTTTGGATGTATAATATAAAAACAGTGGACTAATACCCTCCCGAAAGTTGTATGAAACAAAAATCGACTAGTGCAACCTTAAGCCTTATTACTATCTACCAGCGTCGCGGACTGTTCGAAAGAGTTACCGTGGCCCTGGCACACAGGCAACTGAAGGAACACGGAAGTGTTATAGTCAGTAAAAGTCTGACACGCCCTCCCGCTCAGCCCAGAGCGGGAGAAATTATTTGATGATATGCCACCCAAAAAAAAAACCTTATTTACTGCGAGGTGAACCTATGGATAATAACTAAGCATAAATCCAGAGTGAAACAACTAACGAATTAAACATAATTCTACCTAAAAGTAGTAAAAGATTCCCAAAACCAACATAATCAAGAGCCCAGGAGTAGGAAAAGTTAACACAACTCCAATCGAGTTGCCTTTACTGTCGACGCCATATTACCTGGTGTAATATCCCTGGGGACAGCCTGGAACCATCCTTATTTTTATCCGCCTACACACAACTTTCAACCTTGAAGCCAGCATTGTAAGGTTCAGATTAGTTATTTGCGTAAAAGAATTCAGGATTGTGATTTTTGCAGATAATCTTTATGTTAAAATCTGTAGTATATGCAATAAGGCTGTGTATGGCTATGTAAAAACGTTTTTTTTAACGTAAAATTGTTGTTGTACAATATTTTTCTGTGCCGTTTACCTGTTTTGGAAAATGAATGTTCACGTAACGGAAATGATTGGCATAACATTCAGTTCTGTTATCGTGTTGACATTGACAAATTGTTTGTTTTATAGCGATTGTAATAGCGTCATGTGAGTGTAAAAGGAACTGAAAAAATATTTACATCGAAGCTAAGTTTATTTGAAAAATATAATTTAATATTTAGCATGAAACTTTTACGAAAACTAATTACTATAAAACATTATAATATTAAGAGTTACCTACATATATTAATTTCTTTTAACTACAGGTGCAGTCAGTAAAATCCTACCTAGTTTCGGTTCCAAATGCAGTGGCACCCAGGTGTGATTGACGTCGCAGGAGCTGATGTAGTGACGTTGTGCACTCCCGCTTACACCCCATATACTTTAAAGCGTGTGTTTGTGCACCCCAACATAAAGCTCAGCGCACACTACACTACAATTTAGCGCGACTCGCACCCGCACACGGCTAATCCCTGCCGCGGCCGAGTAGGGAGACTAAGTTCTCGGCAACTTATTGAGGATGATTTATTATTTATGATATTTATTTATGGATGATGTCTTGGTCTCTTCAACAAGTGGAGCTTATACATTGTACCATGCAGAATCTACCTTTAAAGTACCTATACTAATGTCACTAAAATTGAGAGTAAAATTTATTTGTTTATTATTAACAATGAATCACAGATTTTCCCAATGAAATGCGCAAGCACAGTTTTCATTATAAAACCACGCAAAGTTCATAATGTACAGTAACCTTGAAGGGAAAGAAATCACATAACAAGATTTCACATGAAACCAAATAGTCCTAAGCAAGTCCAAAAGCAAGGCCACAACACTGCAGTAGGGGAGCAAATCCGTGCAACGCGTGTATGTTCACGACGTAATCTGATGGGGCCAACAGAGGAACTACGCGATTACATCAAATTGAAACTAAGTGAAAGAAAGACAGAGTTACGTGGCGCGGTAAACTTCACAGAATGTTTTTTATTGAGTAAATGAAGTTATGAACTTTGCCAGAATGGAAAAAGATATTTACGTGGTGCGGGATAAACAAGGGTTACTTTTGGTAGGAAAATGGAAAGAGACCTTATCTGATGAATAATGAATAGTGATGGGGAAAACAGATATATCTTTAATTAAGAATGATGTTTCTTAAGTTTAAGTTCCCTTTATTAGAAAAGGAACGACTCTTTACAATTTTAAACAATGAATTTAGGAATGAGATGACAATAACACGATATGCACTGCAATCAATTTCGTATTTTATCTTGCGATTATTTTAATTAATTATTATCCTATTTTAGAATATAAGTATTAGCAAAGCATCAAACAGTAAAACTATTTATTGACATAAGTACTGATACTTACCCATTAAAAATACACGCAAACCTAATTTGTTACACCGGAACACTCAAATAATTCACAATCAATGTGCATACGAGTACAATAACTCTCTAACGATACCAGCAATTTTTAAATAAAATATAGGTACTGTAAAATCAAATGATGGCGTTGTAAATGTTCAAATAATACAATATTTATTTACAAAATTGAATATTAAAATGCGCTCGTACAAATCTCTGGGGCGATACGTTCAATTTATTCATATAAATTTATGAGCCAATGAATTTAAAATTTGACGAGCTGAGTGACGCTACGCGGCACGTTTTATGCGTTTTTGAATGTTTTAGTTTCGATCCTATATATGGAACGTACTTGGAGATTTGTTGGGGCAAGGCTGGCGTTACGTATATAAGATTTTTACGCTTCCGATAGGTATTGGTTCCTTTAATACCTATAAACTTGGTTATAACCTTGATTAATCGTTGCGAATGATTTTCAATCGAGTTCATTCTATAGAGTGTAAAAAAAAAACTTCGATGCATTTTTTTAAGTTGCTTGTTTTCACTTAGTTTTCCCCTTTCGGCATTTCTGTTTTATTACATCTACTAATTTCTGCCCACGATTTGTCCGAAACTTCTTGTTCCCCCGAATCCGAGAAATTTCTTGTTCCCCCGACCCACCGTGTCGCATCGCATCGCCCGCCCGCGCTATTGCTTCGTTTTCGCTTAGCATTCTTTCTGACTTTTTTCTTTATGCTCGGTTCCTAAGGGTCGTAGCGTGATGTTACATAACCTATAAACCTTGCTCAAGAATTGGGCTATCAAATGCAAGAATAATTTTTCAAATCCAACTGGTACTTCCACAGATTAGCCCGTTTAAACAAAAACAAAAAACACACAAATTCTTCAGCTTTATTATTACACATATATTATAAATGTCAATGTCTAATTTCAGCTCCTTGCAACGTGCATCAATTAACAGCTTTACCCAATTTATTTTATTTTATTTTACAGTTTTAGGAAAACTTACAGCTAAACAATTTCACACGATTAAGAGTAACAAAAATAAGGCCAATTAAAAGTTTTCACAGATAGAAGAAAGCATATAAACAAAAACAAAAATATTTGAGAAGGTAGTCAAGTTTTTGGGAGCGTTATGTTAAATAAAAGAGTCGAAATACGTGTAAGCAGAAGCGGATGCTCTCATGTAATGTCTCAAAACTAATCCTATCGGTTACATGGTTGGACTTACTGCTACTTAGAATGCTAAGTTAACAAAATGCATGGAACCGTCTGGAAATGCCACCCTGAACTGCAATCATGCTTTTTATGCTCTCACGGTGATTACTCGCTGCGGTTCAGGTTGCATAACTCCTCCCTCCTCAAGAACGAAATTATCAGAATTGTTAGGATTCTGATCATTTCGTCGACAGTTTAACAATTTGATTTTATATCTAAAACAAGAAAGCTTATGAATCCTAAAGGTAAAATTACATATAGAATTACCGTACCTAAACTAATGTTTTTCGTGTTAACCGCACTATCATTTTCACCGTATTTCACTTTGCTCATTTTCACCACTTGAGCTAATTCTTTAAGCTCATCTAAATTTATACCTTTCATATTCACTACACTGACACTGTTAGTACGTTTTTCAGGCTTCAACTCTGGTAGGGTAATTATTGGAGTTATTGGATAATTCAGACGTGTAAGAGAAAATTGATAATTTTGTAGATGTATCTGCCCGACGTTAACCTTACAAGCATCGTCCAGGGTAACTATGTATGTTCCTTGTAGAGACTCGTGGCTCATGACATCATCATAGCATTTTCTACTTGCTATAATGTTATTCTTTGTATATAGAATCCAACTTCCGCGGTCAATTCGTTGAACTTTCAAATCTTCAATGTCAACTGTATGTTGCTCGCATGCACTAGCATTCGAATAGAACTTCATCAACTGTTCTTCACATAATGGCTCTAGATGGGGTAACACATCATCATCGGTACATAGGAATTTGTCATCTATGGCAATCTGTACACAGGCTCTCACAACTGGTAAGTAATCTGAGTCTTTCACCAAAAGGTAGGGATATTTAGGGACTAATATTACAGTTTCGTTTAAATATGTGTTAAAAACAGGTAAAGAGTAAAGTTTAAAATAACTATAAGTCCTGTTTTCAATTAATGGAATCTCTAATATGAACGTAATCTGGTTTTGTTTAATAAAAGCTTTAACAGTAATACAATCTTCAAATTTAACTAAATTATTTTCATTTACAGCATATAACAGATTTTCTGTCTTGGCTATAGATTGTAATATGTGCAATAATTCAGTGGAATTAACAATCGCTCGATGCAGTACAGACACCTTACTAAAGGCTAAGGCCGTTTCAATCTCACTTAAAATTATATCAATTGTTCTGAAGTTTGTTAAAAACATATTAAACATGCCTAACACGTAAGTAGAGTAAATAGAATTTTCTTCTTTGGTAATTATATTTTTAACTAATCGCTCAATCCTTTTTAAACGTTTATCTAAAATTAATGTATTATTATGTAAGATTTCTGTACTGTTAACAAAACCATTTAACAACTTGGAGACCAAAGTTATTTTCCTATCTATTATTAATTGATTGCTTTTTAACTGAGAAATAAGGGAATCATATCGGATTGCGTCACTATGATCTAAATTACCTGTAACAATTTTAATCATAGAACCAAGTGGATCAATTAGTCCTCGCTTAAGTCTTTTGGTTGGTACAAGTTGCTGAAATTTTTTGATAGTTCTATCCTTTAGATAATCCGTTGGAGTACGAATGCCGAGAAACTCATGAATGTAAGGTTTGTTAACATCTATTAATTCACTGAATTCATTATATTTAATTAAACTTAATTCTAGATCATTACCTAAACTATCTAAATTTCAAAGTTTTATAATTAACCACTTATCTACTTGTTTAAACGCCTGTCCTTGTTTCACAGGAAAGATACCAGGGTTATTTTCAACCTTTTGAAGTTGAAGGGCCCCTGTTATTTGCGCTACTGCCAATAGCGTGAGGCACCACCTGCGGAGGACGTTTAATATTTTTAATTGGGACTTTCGTGTTTCTAGTTCCAATTTTTATAGGAATTACATTATGTTCTACATCACCGCTGACAGTTGCCTTCCTATAACGTGGCTTGTCTTTACTTAATCTGGTGTTAACCTCTTTTGCATAAATTACGTCGCCTATTTCAAACTTACGACTTATCTCACCACCCTTGCTATTTCTAATTCTTTCCTTTGTTTCTATCATCTGATCTGATATGTAACTATAGAGATGTTTAGTACGCTTCGCATGATCATTTAATCATTTTTGTGTATAGTTTTTCTCGAAATTTGCACTTAATATAGAATTTGAATCAGTATGACCGAAAACAACTTCAAACGGTGTCAAACCTGTCGTTGTATGTATGGTATGTCATAACGGAGGCTGCATCGGTGCATTTTCGATCGTATTTAGCTAGTCGGTATATTTCTATGATAGTCGAATGGAAACGCTCTACTATGCCTGTTGAATTTGGGTTATTAGGTGTACTGATATGTAGTTGTATGTTGTACATTATCATTAATTCCTTCAGTAATTCGTTATTAAATTCACTGCCCGGATCGCAACTGATTTTTCTGGGGGTACCGTAAATGGAAAAATATTTAATAAGCGCACGTATTACTTCGGGTGTAGATCTATTCGACATTTCAATTGCTTGTCCTAATTTACTGAACGCGTCGACTAACGTAACATAGTATACAGATTCTATAGCAAAAATGTCTATGAAAATTTCCTGAAATGGTGCATTTTGTGTTTGAGTTAGCTGTAGAAAAGGCTTTATGGGTTTTCTGTCATACTTGGTTTTACGGCATGCTTCACAATTATTTATAACAGCTGAAATTATCTCTTGCATGTTATTCCAAAAATAATTTCTTCTTATCCTAGACATAGTCTCTTTTATACCTCTATGACACGTTTTTCCTTCATGATGTTGTAAGATGATTTCTTTTTGTTCGTTTTCATCTTCAACAAAAACTACACGCTCTGTACATTCCACGAATTCTACCATTCCCTTTTTAAATAACTGTATAATAAGTTTGCTAAATTGTTTCCTATGCTCTTTGCTTTCAAAATATATAAAGTACTTAATTTTATATTTAATATATTCTTTTAAAAACTGTTTAATCAATTCATCATTATTTATTGGTAAAAATACTTCAAGAATTTTTTGTTTTTCGCGGGAAAGATCTCTAACTTGGACATCGTTTTTATGCCATGTGAATACTAATATCTGATTGGGTTTTGTGTCTATTGCTTCTTGTAATATTGGAATACCAATTGATTCCATATCTTCAGCTGAATGTACTGTGAATGTTTCATCTTTCGCAGGAATAAGTGGAATGGGTTCATTTGTATCATATTTAGAACTGGCTGATACAGTAGCAGACAAATCCGAGATAGAAATTGTTCTGGAGTCATCACTATCGTTTTCAGTTAAATTTTCCATTTCGTGAGTAGTTTGTAATTTTTTTGGTCTTTGTTCTTTCTCATCTACATTAACTTCCATAGATAATCCATCCTCATCTGTACCTAATGCATTTAATTTCACACGAGACAGGGCATCAGCGTTTGTATTCTGTTTACCATTTTTATATTTAATTTCAAAATCGTATTCTTGAAGACGAAGTCGCCAACGGGTAAGTTTACTTTTCGGCTCTTTAAGGGAGTAGAGCCAGGCTAGGGGTCTATGGTCAGTATAAATAATGAATTTATTACCATAAAGGTATGGCCGAAAATGTTTTACCGCCCAAATGATCGCTAAAAGTTCACGTTCTATAGTACTGTATCTGGTCTCTGTATCACTTAAGGTTCTACTGGCGTAAGCTACTGGTTTATCAGACCCTACGGCACCTTGCGATAGTACTGCGCCTAAGGCATTTGACGAAGCGTCTGTAGTTAAGATGTAAGGCTTATCTGGATCGGGATATTGGAGTAAAGGAGCATTCGTAAGAAGCTCTTTACATTTTTGGAAAGCATCTATGTACGTTTGATTTATAATAATTTTGTTCCTTTTCTTTAAGCAATTACTTAGTGGTTGTGTTACCTTTGCGAAATCTCTAATAAATCGCCTGTAATAACCTATCAAGCCCAAAAAGCTTTTAATTTCTGTCGTGGTTTTTGGCAGTGGGTAGTTTAGCACTGCTTTAATTTTATCATCATTAGGTTTAAGGCCATCCTTTGTTATAACATGACCTAAGTATAGGACTTCTTTCCGAAGAAACTCGGATTTATCAAGTTGAATTTTAAGATTATTTAACTTCAAACGATCAAAAACTGCTCTTAACTTCTGGATATGTTCTGCAAGCGAGTTTGAGAAGATTATAATGTCATCCAAATAAACCAAGCAGTGGATTCCATGTAACCCTCTTAGAACATTGTCCATTGCTCGCTGGAAGGTCACTGGAGCGGTTTTAAGACCAAACGGCATTCTTAAAAATTCAAAGTGTTCGTTTTCAGTGCTGAATCCTGTTTTCTCTCTGTCATTTTCGTTAATTTCAATCTGATGGTAACCGCTTGCCAAATCTAATGTCGTAAAGTATGTACTTTTACCTAATTTATCGAACAGATCAGTGATATTGGGAAGTGGGTATCTATCGTCAACTGTTATTTCGTTTAGCCGTCTGTAGTCAATTACCATTCTATATTTTATTTCTCCTGATGAATCTCTCTTTTTTGGGACTAAATGAACTGGGGCTGACCAAGGTGAATGAGATTCCTGAATTACATTTTCTTTAAGCAGCTTCTCGATTTGATTTTTTATTTCTTGAGACTGACTAGGGGGTTGTCTGTATGGTTTGACGTAAATAAGATCTTCGTTTTTCGTCCTAATACAATGTTTGACTTGGTTCGTGAAACTTAATGGAATGCCATCGCAATAGAATATATCTTTATAGTCTAAACATAATGTACTAATGGCTTTACTTTCTTCAAATGACATGTGATTCAGACGAAGCTTTTGTAAGTTATCTGTCAATAATTTTTCCATTTCAATATTTTCAATTTCATTTAAATTATTAACATCACAATCATTTATGTGATTTTCATACGGTTCTACTTCAAGTGGTTTAATAATTGCTAATTTAATTGGTTTGTCAAGGGTATTTTGAATGATGGTAGTAAAGTAACCGTCTTTGCATTTAACTAAAGCGGGGGGGGGGGGGGGGGGGGCATACGCACGCCTTCTGTAAATTCTCTAAAATCCACTAAAGCATTACCAGAATGATAATTTGCAGGAATTTTAACTCTTTGTTCTGATCGAGGTGCTAACTCTAATATATGTTTATTCTTATCGCGCATAATCGGTATCACCGTAGTTTTAGTATTCAGGACCTCATTTTGCAGATCTATTATTGCCCCTACACTATGTGAAATATCATTACCTAGTAAACCATCGAAGGTAGGGTCGACTTCATAAATATGAAATTTGTGAGTTTCATTAACATTAAAAATCGGAAATGCTGGAATCGAAAGAACTCGTTCATGTTGGCTTGTACCATGAGTACTCTTAACCTCAAATGGGTCGTGATAAATATAATCGTAGAAGTAGTAATAGGCCTTTTCCGGGTTTATAAATGATTTAATACTTCCCATATATATCATAAATTTGGCATCTATTTCTGGTATGTAAATGTATGGCAATTTTAGACATGTATCACAATTTCAATTTATTATTTCACTTTGTTTTCTGAGGCCAATAATTGAAAACCCTCATTATTTTCCGATGAAACTTCTTTGTTAATTTCTTCCGAACAATTCTCGTCCTGATTTTCCGTAAGAGGATAATAATCGTGATAATATTCATCGTTATACTCGTAATGGTAGTCGCTGGGAAACTGACTATCATTGTAATGGTCAAGGTCAAGCTCATTTAATTTAAATCCTTTTATATGGACTTTGGCCGGAGGTGCCGTACGCATTGTCACGTCGCTAGATTGAATTTTTGGTTGTTGAATACCGTACGGCTGTAAAGGTCTATTGAACGATTGGTTCTGGTTGCCAGATGGCTGTAAGGGTCTATTAGATAATTGTTGTTGATTTCCAAATTGTTGAGGGCGCATCCCAAATTGTTGCGGGCGATAACCAAGGTTGGCCTTGAAATCCAAATTGTGAAGGACGCATCCCAAATTGTTGCGGGCGATGACCAAATGGTTGGCCTTGAAATCCAAATTGTGAAGGACGCATCCCAAATTGTTGACCTTGAGAGTTACCAAAATAAAATTTGGGTTGTGTATTTGGTTGCGTAAAATTAGGTTTGTAAATTAATAGGCGTATTAAAATTATTTTTTCCGAATTTAAACGTTTGAGTATTATTTGGTATATCATGTTTACTAGAGGACGTCGGCAGTATTTTATTTCAGGCATTATATTGGTCATGGAAATTGACTTCTTCTAATACGAAAGCTAAAGCCTGCTCCAAAGTAGACGGCGCTTTTAATCTCACAATACGCACCATATTTTCCGGTAGATTATAAAGGAACACGTTTAAAGACGTATTATTATAAATAGTTATTTTACTTTCACGCATACTACTCGATAATCTATTAACTTTTGATATTAAAATACTACGCACTGATTGAATACGATTGCAAAAATCCAAAAATGATTCACCATTTCTTATACCTAAAGTTTCCAATTCAATTGCTAAACATTCTTCACTTCTGGGGTCTCCAAAATGTTGTATTAATAACACCTTGAACTCTTCCCATGTAACAATATCCTCGCGCTCACTGATAAGCGCGGCTGCATTCCCCGCTAATCTACTCGTTATAGCATGCATTACATACAAGTTTTGCTCGTCGCTTCCCCTGTATTTATTTATAATATATTCATTCTTACGTATAAAAAGATTTAAATGGCGCTTATCGCCGTCAAAAAGCGCAATAATTTTAATCATTTCATTTGGAATCATGACAATTTTTACGTGATCTTCCATTTTTAACACTATCAATTAGTTTAAAACACACAAAAATAATATAAAGTACAAAAACAAAAAGTATAAAGTTCTTTTAAACACTTTTTAACATAAAATAATGTATATGGATCTAATAGTAAACATTAATCATTTATAACTTTAAACAATTTATCTGAATAAAATATCTTTGTAAATCTTTAACACTATTCAAATTAATATATTGTTTTAATACTTTCATTAACTTTTTCTATTACTAAACTAGCCTTATAGATTTTATGCAAAACCAGATAACGAGACTTCTAATCGCAAAATAACAAACAAGGGAAATAGGAAAGGATGGTGAAAATTTGGACTCACCAGCTCGCCTTTCTCATCTTCAGCTCCACCATGACAAATTTGTTTGGTTCGTAGAATCACCACAGCTGCCTTCAAGGCCACCCGAAAACAACATGAAAATGTTTTATTCCGGAAAAACGCGAAGGACAGCGCAACTCTATTCGGCGATCCTACCGGCTGCGCCAGTCAAGTTTTTGGGAGCGTTATGTTAAATAAAAGAGTCGAAATACGTGTAAGCAGAAGCGGATGCTCTCATGTAATGTCTCAAAACTAATCCTATCGGTTACATGGTTGGACTTACTGCTACTTAGAATGCTAAGTTAACAAAATGCATGGAACCGTCTGGAAATGCCACCCTGAACTGCAATCATGCTTTTTATGCTCTCACGGTGATTACTCGCTGCGGTTCAGGTTGCATAACTAGGTAGACAGTGTTTTAAGTAAAAACAGTAGGTATGTGTATAACTAAATGTGTTTCAAACAGCGTAAATTGTAATATCAATATTAGTTTACGTTATCAAAGAAGAAAGTCGACCTCGACTCGAGTCCTTTTTAATTTCGGTAATGAAAAGAGTCCTTTTTAATGCTAGTATTGAAAACATCGATGGCGACGTCCCAGCAGACTGTTTTATACGTTTGGCTCGCTCTTATTAAGTATGAATCTCATATATAAAATGACACCAGTAACAACTTTTGTCTGACGTGATGTAATTTGCTGACTGATGAAACTCTGAACTATCCAGCAGATTGCGTTGCGCTCATTCTGCAGCGGATTCTAGTCCCACAGGACACTATGTGCAGATTGTTCACATTCACAATTACGCGTTCCTCACACCAGTACGAAGGTAACTAGATTAACAAAACTAGTCATTCAGGAATTTAATTCTCTTTGGAAGGTCCTTTGTTTCGTAGTGAACATTATTAAGGTCCATTTCAACAAGCGCACTAGCTAACCTATTTACAGCACTCTAGGTACTTTATATTTGATGCATAAATAATACGATACCCTTTACGTAACACACTCAGAATCCCTTTGATGTTTACCATTCAACTATATTGATTCCGTTATGTAGATATATTTTCTTATAAATAAAATATCAAGCAATGTGTAATAGATCTTTCTTTCAGATCAAAAGGGGCGAGGTATGCTGGTTGGAATAACCACCGTCGGCGCCATGGCCCACGCACAATGGTCCACTTGAAGGACTAAGTGCGGAAACCAAGACCCCTAATGAAGAAGAAGATTGTCCAGCATCAACATTCTCTTCGTTTTATTGAGGAACAAGCTCCAGTGTCTGAACAGTAGACATCATTGGCCATGACAAGATAGAAATCAGAAGAAGAACTTCGAGGTACCAAGGTCATTGCTGAAGTTGGTCAGTACAACCCCGCAGCCATCACTCGGTCAGCACCGTACCATATCCAGCCGTTGGGAAACGTTAGATCGAAAAAATACTAGCAGTAATTAGTATTGAAATTAAATTAAATGTTTATTTCTGTAAGTAGATCTATTAAGACACTTTTACATGTTAATTTTTGGACAATATTTTACGTTGAATGTTGATGCCACAAGTGCTTTTGCAATGTACATAAAAGTTGACATAAGCTCTTCTGGGCAGTCAAACACATCAAAACCACCACAAACCACGCAGCTTGATTCAGTTCACCACAGGACACCGCTTGCCTCGTACCAACATGTGGTAGCTGCCCGCTAGCACCATGTCGATACGAGGTATGCGGTGTCCAAACCTAAAAATTATAATTATGTCCTATCTAATTTATGTCCCAAAAGAGAAATGCTACACTACTTTTCGCCCCGAGATCAGTCCAGTTCAGAAATTCCGAAACACCAACAATTCTATTCCAAGTGTAAGCCAACATTTTCCCGGGCAACTTGTTCTGAGCGAGTGCAAAATGCAATATTGTAAGTTGTTATGATTCGTCCAGGGAACAGTTCCGTGCATGCTCTGTTGCCGAAAATGTCAACGTATTCAACGTATACTTAACTTTATCGTTTCAAGTTTACGTTTATTATCATGGTGTGTTAGTGGAATGGTTAGTAGCGGCTTTGTGGAGTTAAGTTCGAAGGAAACGTTTAGATTTTTATTTCAGCGTTTTGTCGTAACGCGGTACTTATTTTCCTTGGAGGATAATGCGGTAATATTGCTTGACTGTTATGAATTCAATCAGCTTTAGGAAAACGTGCAGCCACTCCATGTAACTTCCGATTTGGTACAATTTTGGAGTTGGGTTTAGAAACGTGCCGCCTCGCTAGAAGGAATGTGGGACTATTTGGGGGTTCCAGAACCCAGTGGAACCTCTAAATAGTCTCACTTTCTTTCTAAAGTTTAACCCAATTCTATATCAAATCACTTTTCCCGTTCAGTAACGAAAGATCATTGAAACTCAAATAATTGAATCATGATATGAAACAATTGACGGTTTACTGGAAATAGACTTTTGAATGACAAAATAACAATACTAGATATGCATCATCTAAAAGTTTTTCCGATATTAATTAGGCAAATAGTATGCGACAGAATTACTGGATCACAATAATTCGTTTTCAGCAGAAACACACATTAAATCATTGACTAATCTAAATCTGCCCTATAATTCAAACAAGCAACACACATACATTATCATCAAAACTTCTAAACTAAAACCTAAGTATTTTAAGAGCATCGCTTTAATCGAGAAATCGTGTCCGTACTTCATTATTTAAGGGTGTGTACAGACAATTAATCAATTCCTACGTAGCACTATTTGTCTTGGTAAGGAATCTCGCTGCAGTTTTTATTCTAAAGTTACACATAGTTGTGTTGGCAGCTTTATTTAAAACTTGTAGAAAGCTGGGATTAAGTCGGTCGTTGACTTTATTTAGTAATGGGTTTCATTATTCATTAAATTCAGACATAGGTAGGTAAATCCCTGATTTATATTGGCTACTAGTCTTCTTCAGGCTTGTGACATAGGATAGTTCTATTCAACGTTCTCCGAAAACTATTAAAAAAAAAAACAGTTCTGTGTTTTTCTCAAGGTTTAGTCCAACCCAAAAAATTCACCCTATGTATGTACTGTTTAGGTCACATCTCTATTAATCCCGATAACATCTAAATTCTTTATCCCGCCCAATCAAGAAGGGTTTCCAGAACGGTCTCCAAACGACTTCCCTTTTCTTTTTTGACCACTATTTTTACAAACCATAGACCGCCATTGATAGATCATTAAGCAAATGATTCCCGTGGGTAAGCAGTGATCGGAATCTTTATGTACCTAATGGTCTGCTAATAACGCTGAGATTACCACGAAAGTTTCCTTATAGCAACCCCGCAGGTGATTCTAGCCTAATGGGATCCCAACATTATATTGCATTATTTGATGGTTGCCAAATTAAGAGGAATGGTAGTTACTTTTTTTCCGGGAGCTTTTTCTTATGGAAAGTTGTTTATGTTTAGATATTTATTTCGAGATGAAAACAAAATAACTGCAGATTTGGAATTCACGTATCTACTTCCCATAATATAAACGACACAGTCCAAATCCTGGACAGTTACTTACATTTTTTTTATAGAAAACCAAACAAACTTGATCGACTTAGAAAGCGACCTCTTTTATCAGACTTTAAAAAGGTTAGTCATGTATATTTTGAGTCTGATTAATGAACTACTGTACAACAAGTATTTAGGCACCATGTAGGTCTAACAATGCTGACCTATCAAACAATTTGAAGGCACATCAAACTAAGTACCTACCATATAGTACGTACACCCATTAGTGGCATATCTTCGGTACCCTCCTACCTCCTACGCAGCTCATCCTCTTACGTGTTCATCCCTACGAGTGGGTGAACTAATAAAGGGTTAGGCCTCGTAAATTCTTTCATTTCCGACCCAATGTTGGTTAAAAATAAACTTTACGATGTAAGGGCTAAACTTCGTTAAAGAATTCAAGTCAAAAGTAGGTATTACAACAAAATACAATTTATTAAACAAGATATTTCTTAACGATTTTGGAAGACATTGGATATTACGTGATGATCAAAATCTCCACGTAATATTTCTAGCTTCGTTCATCAATTTACTATTGACTGCTCTTTGTACTTCCTCAAATAAAAACGTCAGCCCAAAAAAGCCAAAACTAAGCACCAAACTAAAGCGTGTTACCAAAAAAAGATAATACAAATAATAGGGTGTTGTAACAAGAATTCGTTCCACGTAGCGCTTAGTAAACTCTCCTTCGTCACTTGCCGTACCTTCGTCATTGTATTGTAATTTTAAATAAAACAACGTGCTAGCTTTCGTAACGAATAGAATGAGAAGATTTTATTGCATAGAGAACGGAACAGAATACTGAACTAGTGATCATAAACATTATTTTCAAAGGAATGTTATTAATTTAATACACAAACAGATAGTAAGTAGGTGGCAGCACTTGTTATATTTTAATAAAATAATTAAGAAGTCGGTTAATAACACATTGGACAAAAACGTTAGCACTTTACAGTTTCTTTCACCCTGCGACGCCGACGCTGCGTAAATTCAGTGTTAGGTGTTAGATAGTAGGGAATCAGCTGCTGACGTTAAAAAAATTGGTGGGAATAATTTTGGCGCGAGGTTGTTAGGTAATCTGCGATCCTAGTAAGAATATTTGTAAGGTTTAGGTAGAATATGGGGAAAATTACACATTTGTGCTGAGGTTTTGCTAACTTAATGTTATGAGCGCCAAAATCAGGAACAGTAAAAGCTTTTGTACCATCTCCCCACCTAGATAAAGGCAGAATACTCGCAAAATGCAAGGACAGAGTCGACCAATAATACCTTTCCATAACGATTTTAGGTACATAATCTGGAAACGTAATACCATTATGAAAGGCAAGGCCTTTCATGACACTGCGAAAAGACGTCTATTTTTATACTTAGCAAAACATTGAGGAGACCTAATTAAATTGCCGTCTGCGTCAGCCTGACCGTAAAGGGTAGGTCACCTTATTTGCTAGTGGGACCTTACAAATGCGACTGAGGAATTAATGTCAAGAGGAAGAATAGTGTTTATGAAATACACTCGAGAGCAATGAATCCGGGTCACTTAAAGAATGTTAAAAATCTCGGAAACTAAAAATGATAGGTTAATGCAATAAATTGTATTTAATAGACAATGTAATACTCCTTAAATGAAAGTAAAAAAAATATGAGTCACCATACATTTTATTAACACAAAATTACATAAAGAAAAAAACTGCTGATCTCTCCTTAAAACAAAAATAGGAAACATGAAATTTTTGAACTTTATTACGATTTTCTTGAATTTTAATACTTCGTATTGCCTCCTCGTGCTTCCATTACTGCGTTTACGCGGTTTGGCATGCTGTACACCAAGTTCCTTATACGATTTTGGGGAATATTCTCCCATTCCTCTGTGAGAGCAATTTTGAGCTCACGAAGCGTGATTGGGGGAGGGTTTCGTTGTTTTACGCATCTGCCTAGCTCGTCCCAAGCATGCTCGATCGGGTTGATATCCGGGCTGCGCGCTGGCCACTCCATACGAGTAATGTTCATCTCTTGAAGGTAGTCATTCACAATCCTACCTGTATGAGGTCGGGCATTGTCATGCATAAATATAGCATCCTCACCTAAATTGACCATAAATGGACCAACGTGATCATTGAGGATTTCTTCCACATATCTTACGCTAGTTAAAGAGCCGTTTTCTATGATCACCAGCTCTGTGCGACTTTCAGAAGAAATTCCGGCCCACACAAGTACAGACCCACCACCGTAGGCTACTTTTTCTTCGATGCATGCTTGCTTGAATCTTTCCCCTGGTCTTCGATACACTCTGTGTCTTCCATCGTGCTTGTAGAGCATAAATTTTGATTCGTCGGAGAACATAACTTTTGACCAATCTTCAATACTCCAATTTACGTGGCTCTGGGCATATCTTAGTCTTGAAATACGATGCCCACGCTCCAGTTTAGGGCCGTTTGCAGGTCTAAGGGGTTTTAAGTTAGATTCAGCAAGCCGACGTCTTACTGTCCATGCACTTGGGTTACTTCCTCCGAGGCGTCGAAACTGATTTGTGAGTTCAGTTCCTGTGAGAAAGCGATTTCGAAGCATGGTGTTCACCAAGTATCGGTCTTCTCGTGCTGTGGTACACCTGGTTCTGCCCGTTCCTGGTCTGCGTAGGTTAGAACCAGTTTCTTCGTAACGTCGGAGAACTCTTTGTACTGTTGACAGCGACACACCGACAGTCCTGGCTGTATCGCGCTGACTCCGGCCGGTTTCCAGCATTGTAAGTATTCTGGTGCATTCTTCAGGCGTAAGCGACATAATTTCAGCTTGAATAATGAATATAGAGCACTATCAACATGGTTTATGTACCCACATAAATGACAGATTACAAACAAAAGCAAAACCAAATGCTGTAATTTCGTAGTTCCATCTTCGAAAGTGGCCCTTTATCAAATTTGATTTTTTTATGATATAACTTTACAATAACTAAGAAGTTTTAATACCTTCATTTAAGGAGTATTACATTGTCTATTAAATACAATTTATTGCATTAACCTAGCATTTTTAGTTTCCGAGATTTTTAGGATTCTTTAAGTGACCCGGATTCATTGCTCTCGAGTGTAAATAAAAACTGTGAACACTAATCCGCTATTAAAATTTGGATTATGACATAATCCTGCGCCCCACACACTTTCAGTCACAATTTGAAGGACTTTGAACGAAATTGCTAACCCATTGCTTCATATGTTTCAAAAATTCGTCTGGTCAACGACGTAAATAATGTAATTAATGTTGTTGAACTGTCATCATGAAAGGCATTGCCATTGTAAATGTGTTAGTCAATTACACCGCTGATCTCCTCTCTCCATTCAGTATATATAGCGGGTCTCAAATTGCATATATTCGACTGTTTAAATCATTTACAGCCTGTCATAATAATGACTATCGTTTAGTATATTGACGTCACGGCCCAACACCATCTATAAGTCAAATTGCCATTTTAACCTTTTAATTTATACAATTGAAACCTAAACAGATCAGATACTATGGAAAGCAGTGCGTAGATAATATTTGTCTGGAGAAAAAATAATACAGACATAGGTTTCTTTTAATAAAACATCAATTTACTATTTCGAAAGTGTATTCAGGAAATCCTTTGATTTCCTCCAAATTAGACTAAAACTTGGTCAAAATAATACAACAATTTGGATATATACAAATATTTGAGTTACTCGCGAAACATTAGCTTGATTAAAGGCCCGTTAATTAAATACCTACTATGTTTATATACTAATTAATGTGGATTAATTAGAACGGAAGAGCAAACTTGCTTCCTATAATGTTTTTTTGGCTAAATCCATACTATGTTATTAATTACAATTATAAATTCAAAAGTAACTCTGTTTGTCTGTCCTTAAATGAGATAAATTTTAAATGAGATAAATTCCTTAAATGAGATAAATTTTATTTCTGTAAGTAGGTTTGTGCAAACACCTATAAAGGTCAATCATATTTTTTAAACTACTTGAGGTTGGCGTTTCCTATCTGACTCACAGTCTCTTTTAAAGTCCAGACATAATCTTGATCAGATCATGTGAAAACTATGTAGATTGGTATCTGAAATGGTCTTTTAAGGAAAGAACCACACAGATTGAGTGGACCTGTCCAGTCAGCTCAACTCAGGAAGTCAGGAATTAAGGAGCTCAACGATTCGACGAACAATACCAATGAAAAGACATTTGGGTAAGCCACATAATATATTACTCAAACTGCCAGATCATGATTAAAATTAACTGAGAAGAAAAAAACAATGACCCACGTAGTCCTCACATTCACAATAATTAAAATAACATAATACTTTACACGTAAATACTCATGTCATTGTATACATAAAATTCATCAATGTCAATGTGTATACGTACAAAAAAATCTGACATAATGTTTGAGGACCATATAGATTGGTGTCTGAAATGGTCTTTTGAGGAAAGAACCACACAGATTGAGTGGACCTGTCCAGTCAGTGCATGCATTTGTCAGTAACCGTGCAGCTCAACTCAGAACTTAAGGAACTTGTTGTACAAACCTACTTACAGAAAGAAATAAAATCATTTATCTCATTTAGATACCTACTTAGGCGTAGGTACTTCTTTCAATTGAGCTGATTTTTTATATATGTGTGTAGGTAGTTCTACTATAATATTCAGATACGTACTAAAGTAAAGCGATTTGATGATGAAGTTTGGAGCTGTTTTAAGGAAATATATAACGCATAGCTCGTAGGTAAATTACCTACACGCTTTTTGGACAGTTTGTGTTTAAAATATAAAGCAATTTAAATTTAAATGTGTGCCTAAAATATTTTCGAAAGGTTTGATCTCTCTAGTTACTAAGTAAATTAGTATCATGTGATAGAAGAGACTGAATAATTTACCTAATAAGTGCTCTAACGGCTGCAGTTACCTCTGCCGTTAGCAACGTATCGCTCGCGTATATAAGCACTAAGAGTATACAGGAATTAAAATGCTGTGATTTAAATTTAAATGTATGCCTAAATTATTGTTGTAAGGACTATTTTGTTAAATTGTTGCATGATGTTGTTGTGTGTTGTTGACAACCCGTTGATTACAAGTTGCCTGATAAAAACAATTTTCCTTTATTTTTTCTTTTATTATTAATTAATTAGCCTTCCCTCTAATATTCAGGACCAATAGTAGTACAGATTAAGAGTACAGATTGATGCTAACGCCTCATAAACTAAATAATTTATTGACAAAAACTGTACGGTAGCCATAATGAATATTTTAAATGTACACGTTTTAGAAGTTATGCCTCATTCCCGTGATACATCTATGAATTTATTCGCTCTTCAACCAGTTTTAAGTCCGCTTTATTTCAAATGAACAGCTCGTTAGATTTTATTTTTAACTCTATGATTAAGATTAGGAGCGCTTACACGGGTCCACTAGCACCACTCCTTTAAACAAATATTATCTCGTGACTGAGAAGGAAGTTTGGAAAACGGCTCAATAAGCGACCTCGGTAAGGGTATCTAGAATTTTCTAATACCTTTTATAAACTTTCATATTGAGACACGAAGCAACAAAATTCGATCTAAACAAAAGCGGCACATTCATTTCGATCGTATTTTGTTAAAAAACGATATTAAAAAGTTACAGCAAGCAAAAATTGCTTGTGTCCAGAAGAGACAAGCAATTTTTGCTTGCTGTAACTTTTTAATATAGTTTTTTTTTTGAAAAACCACATTTTTTTGATTACATAGGTATTATACAATTAAACTAAATATTAATAGTATGTACATCTAAATACAAATAAATAAAATAAAAAAAGAAAGAGAATCATAGGGCATCAAAAAATTCGTCCGCATCGCTGTCGACAGGAAAAGTGCCCAAAAGGCTGGCAGCATTGCCACGTTGTATGGCGATGCTAATTCTTTGGCCAAAAAATAGGCCAGCCCTCTGGTCACGTGAAGAGTCGACCAATCGCTTGGCGATGTCTCCAAAAACCAAGTGGGCACTCGGACCCCAGGGCCCTAGTGTTTCAACCCCAAACGGCTCGAACATATAACTCCCAATAAGATTCGAATATTTTCGCCGTTTGAGGTTTTCTGCACCTGCAGCAGCCGCCCCAGCACAGCCCGCCGTGCTAGGAAGATGGGATGGCGCAAGGGTGTCGACACACGTTGCATCCCACACCAAAGGCCTGCCTAACTTCCAGGGAATTATGGTCATTCCATCTGGTCTCTTCCCATCGTCACGCGCCAAACCGTTGGGTTCTAAAACAGCTGGCACCCCGGCGGTGGCAAGAGCACGACGGATTATGTCATTAATGCAGGCGTGCCGTGCTATCCGGCCTGCGCTCTTACTGCAAGATAGGCCATGGTGTCCGAGGCAGTCGACAGCTTCACCGCACTGGCAGCGATGCGGAGCCCCGCAAGGAGCGCCCAGACGCAGACAAGTAGCGAGCCGGAAAGTAGTGTCACCCAACATAGTACCTATGTTGGGCGACGGTAGCGCCTGAAGCCAGAGACCCGACTCCCATTCTCCCACAGCCAGCAGGCGGGCACGCTCAGCAGTATTGGAGGACGTGTTGATAAGTTTATACCGTACCAACCTGCAGAGCGGCTCATCTCATTGTCTCTGGGAAGATGGGTTCACGGGCCGATCTGTATCTGGGCAAACCGCTGTCCAGGCGTTCACCGCATCAGTCAAGCACGGTACTTAGAGTCAACCAGGGAGGGGGCTAAATTTTTCCTGGTTAATTTTTCAGTGCTGTGAACAGAGGACAGGAACGCCGGTAAGCTAATACTGGTAATTTTGCGGACGCCGAGGCCACCAAAACGGATGGGTAGTGTGGCTTGAAGCCACGCTCGGTCGTCCAAGGCCACGTTTAAAATGGATGTTACTGTGCTGCGAATAATTTGGTCAATTTTGTCCAACAGATGTGGCTGCTTCCATAAAGGGGAGGAACGTAGAAAATATATAAAATTTGGACCAAAACAACAGTATCTAATCAGGGTGAATGCCGAAAGTAAATTAATTTTGGAAAGTCTGTCCGAAATTTCGTTGAAGTTTTTGATTTTTTCGTCGATGAAAGAATAAAAGCTGTCTTCTAAAATTGGGGACCCTAGGAGGTGCAGTGAACTTTTTTCTAGAATTTTGATTTGTGGGGCTATTGCATTAAATTTCTCTATGGTCAATTCTCTGTCGGTAATGTCAGAAAGGTAAATTTCACATTTTGAGGGGTTAAGGTCCAAGCCAATAGATTTAAATTGCTGTTTGAGCAGTTGTAGGTCTTTCCAAACGGTGTCTACATCACCTCCTAGCGTTCCATCATCTAAATACCACACGTTAAATTTTGAATTTAGTTTTTGGATAATTGGGTGAATAGCCAAGCTGAAAATGACTGGCCCGAGAGGGTCACCTTGTTGGCATCCTACTGCAGATTCCAAAACATTGTCCTTGTATAATAATTTGAAGGGTACCTGTAACATTGCCACAAAAAACCATAAATTTCGGGTAGTTCCTTTTTGACTTCAGCCAACAAAGTGTCCCTGTTTACAGAGTTAAAGGCATTCTTCACGTCAACCTTGAGGATGACCTCACCTTTGTTGGAGTTTAAAAAGGTGGAAAGGGCATGTACGGCACCCGGCGCCTGAACTCAGTAGATCTTTTAAATGTTGTGGAGTCAGGCCGTCGAGGCCGCCGGCGGAACCACTTCGAAAAGAGCTCACGGCTGCAATCAACTGGGGGGCCGAAACGTTTAGGAAGGTTGAATTAACATTGGGAGGGTCGGGCGGGTCGGGAAAGGTGAGACCATCCGCAGGCGCTGGGTGTTTACTCTCTAGAGCTGTTAGCGTTTCTGGAGAGTAAGGCGCCACCACATCGCTGCTGAACAGTATCCTGGCCGCGCCCTTGATGTCACCTTCACTTAATTTGGATTCCACATGTGAACATAAGCCTTTTTGTGATTGGTTGTAAAATTTAGGTAATTTTGGATCTAAAATTAGGGTCGAATTGTTACAATTGTCTTTAATTTGGTTAGTTAGTGTTTTTTTAGGTGTCAATTTTTTTTGCACATGTAGAATCCTATAAGGGAAGGTAAGTAATTGCTCCCAGGCACTTTGTGAGTTCTCCTGGGTCACAAGACGGAGACATCGCGCCAAATTTAACGCAACCAACCGTCTCGCGCCCCGGGGAACTCTCTTTAAAACCGGGGTTGAATTTTTTAATTTTGTTAGTGTTTGCCACAAGGTTTGGTCTGGAGGTGTTGATGTTGGGAATGCAGCTGGGGGGCACAATGGTACACTATGTGATCTATGGATCTTTCCATAGTGTATCTTCAGCCTCCGTTTGCCTTTAAAAAAGCGTGCCTGTGAGCAATACGGGCATCTCACCAGCTGGACATCGAGCGATGTGACTGGTTGACTGGCACTGTTTCCGGCGTCGCAACTGCCGTCATTGATCATATATCAAACTTACCTATCAAAATTAATATAAACTAACTATAACACATGCACTAAAAACAAACACAAAAAAATAAACGACACAACCAATTTTTCACTATTTACACATGATTTACACTTTATAAAATGTCACTGAAGAATGTCACAGATTGACGAGTGCGGCGCAGTCGCGTATGGAACCTGAGACGCCGCGCATGTAGGGCCACATGCAGGGCGCAGCCCTTGCAACCGCTGCCCTGGTTGCAGGCGTCGTCAGGCAGATAATAAAAGTGACAACAACGAACAAAACGCGTAACAATCAATCTGCTGCCCTTTCCCAACTATTTTGTGTTCGGCTTCCAGTCTAACCGAATGCAGCTGAATCCCAGTATTTTACATGGAGCCTTTCTGACCTCCACAACCCAGTTATTGGGTAACACGATTTCCCTTGGTTAGACTGGTTGTCAGACTTTTGAGCTTTTGAGCTTTTTCTATATTTCGCGACTTTTTACATTTTGTTATACTATTATATTATGATAGTTTGTAAAACGTATACAAAAAAAAACGACTTTTTTTGTATTAAATGATGATAAATGATTTTATATCTGTAAATAGTATTTTACAAACACTTTTACACGTCAATCTCCTAATGTCAATGTTAATACATTTTTTTTGGAAAATAAAGGTTATAGAAATCGTTTACAATGCATATCATAGGAAAAAAAATACGATTTATGAGAGTAGTAATTACACAGAAAAAAATCCATTAGAAAAATGTGTATGATTTTTTATCGTAAAAAAGAAAACTTTATTATTCATTCCTGAGATTTCAGGTTTTGGCGCTTTAGCCATTTTACCTTTCCACTGTCTATATGTTTCCATTGATTTATATTAAAAATGCGATTCGTTACATACTACAAAACATACATAGCTTAGTGGTACTACCTCTGACTTTACAATATTAAATGGGCCAATCACAGCGCAGCAGTAAAACGATCGCACCTGGCATTCATCGTGTGGGGCGCGATATAATGGTAAGTTTGCCGGTCTCAGCAAGCGTCCACAAACGTCAAGGCAATACAAACGCTAGGCTCGCATTTGGGAATCATTTACAAGCTTGTGAATGCGTCAGTGTGCTCCAAATAGGCAAGCATTGCGGACACCGAACTTGTTTCGGCTATTGCGTTTGGTTTATCATACTTCTGCTTTAAATACTGAAGATAGGTAGATATTCAGTATTTAAAGCACTTTCTCTCTAGGTTTTGATTTTTAATACTGGTTAATGTGTGAAAGTTGGCAGTAATATTAATATTATATTCGTATTCATTTATTCATCTTAATGCATATACATTTTTAAATAATTTTACAAAAAACATATAAAAACATTTAAAAATATAAAAATATAGTGGCCCATTGGCATCAGAAACAGAGTCCAAGCTGCCGGTGGTCAGGGCTCTAGAGAGAGGAACCTCCTCACTATGCGTGCCGTATCTAGAAGTACTGCTCTTTGAATCAAGCCCTGGACCCAGCTGCGCAATGAGAGCCTCCTGAGGTGTTGGTCGAGGCTCTCCGCTATTAGGCCATTTACTGAAACGATTATTGGTACAATGATTGCAGAGTCGCCACGCCCCACATGTCGACAACCTCGTGTGCTAAGTCAAGATAATTGTTTTTTTTTTATCTTTCTCAGCTTTCACGAGATTCTCGTCATGAGGGACAGCGATATCAACAATCATTGCACGGCGCTACCGTCGATCTATCACCACAATATCAATTGGCTACAATAGTCCTGTCAGTGATGATATATCGATCCCAGTACAATGTGGTATGACCATTTTCGAAAACTGGGTCGGGCACATCTTCGGACTCCACAAGGTTGTACTGCGAGGCAAGTTGCTAGTGGATAATCCCAGCCACTAGATTATGTCTGTGCAAGTTCTCACCGTTAGCAAGACGAGAACAACCGGAAACTAAATGTCGAATTGATTCGCCGGGACGGTGGCATGCCCGACAGGATGTCAACCGTGCCGTCCTTGACAATGTATTTCCGATAATTATTCGTCATGATAACTTCATCCATAATCGCATAGACGGAACCTTCGGTTTCCCCGAAGACGTCCGCGAAATGCAGCCAGGATACAGATGCCAAAAAGTTTACATCAGGTCCATGGAGGGCCCGGAAAAAGCGTCCGTGAACCTCCTAGCCTTGCCATACTTCCTCACGATCGTTAGTATTTAGTAGGTACTGCAGGTTTGCGCCAGTTCTCTTTTGCCAAGGAGAGCGGGGTGAGGCCCTTGTCCACTGCGACCACATCTCGGTGCATCCCCACGTCAGTTTGAAGGAAATATTCCCTGAGACTGCAAACCTCGCGATTGTGGAGGATTTTAGCATTTAAGAAACCTCGACCCCCACACTTCCGAGGGATGTACAGTCTCATCGCTGATGACTGTGGGTCATGCATCCGATATGCCGTCAGCAATGTACGGACCTTCCTATCCAGAGCACCAAGTTCCGTCTGAGTCTATTTGAGTATGCCGAAAGTATACATCAAAACCGGCATGACCCAACCGTTAAAGGCACGCACCTTGTTTCCGCCTGATAAAAGACTATTTAACACTTTATTCAGGCGGCCAAAGAAGCGTTCCCTCAACGATTGTTTCATGTCAGCAGCATTGATGCCTAATGCTTCCGGCATATCCAAATACTTGTAGGTTTCGTTTGAGGAGAGGGATCTAAAACCCTCTCCTCAAACGAAACCTACAAGTATTTGGTGCATAGAATCCGAAATTTGGGTTCCCACGGATTTCATAATCCCTCTTCGCTTTACATGCATGACTGCACATTTGTCCACACCAAATTCCATCCTGATGGCACTACTGAACGTTTCCGTTACCTTCAGTAGCTCCATCAGTCGCAAATTGTTGGGGGCAAAGAGTTTCAAATCATCCATGTAGAGGAGGTGTGATATCACCTAACCACTTCTTCGTAACCAAATCTAGACCTAGGCCTAGACCTGAATCCTCCAGCAGTGTGCTTAGAGGATTCAAGGCTAAGCAAAACCATAGTGGACTCAAACTATCACCCTGGAATATTCCTCGCTCAATCCTGATCGGTTCATCGGTCCTCCGGATCTGTCGACATCCTGGATAGAGAAGGATCGTCCTCCACTGCCCCATACACGACATCAAGAAAGTGCATAGAGTTGCGTCCATTTTGTACAACTCCAGCACCCTACTGAGCCACGTATGTGGCACCGAGTCATAGGCCTTCTTATAATCTATCCAACATGTCGACAAATCCTTCCTGGTTCTATGAACCTGTTGGCTTATGGCCATGTATATAAGGAGCAGCTCCTTAGTACTGCGAGACCCATTGCTACATCTATCCTGAGACCCAGACATAATTGAGTTACTTTCAATATGTTGCGCAATTTTTACTGTAAGAATGGATGTAAGAACTTTATAGACCGCCGGTAAACATGTAATTGGTCTATAGTTTTTAGGTTCCGCAGTACTACCTGATTTATGGAGCAGGTGGGTAACTCCTGTCGTAACAGAACAGTGGTAACGACCCAGTCTCTAAAATGACTGAAATTGCTAGGCTAAGCAGGCGTGTGGCCTTTATAGCCATTTAATCCCAAAATTGTGCAGTCCGTCCGGTCCTGGAGATTTCCATTTACATTTCATTTATTATTAAGATTAGTTTTAGTCCTACGATATAGTTACAGTATGATGTTGTTTTGTTACTTAATAAATAAATTGTCATATGTATGGAAAATTAATTTAATGAACTGTTATATTAAACCATCTGGAGAGTTCAATAACTTCTGCCGTATAAGCAACGTTGATTTCGAGTTTTTGCTGAACAAAATATCACTCATGATTTCCAAGGAAGATACAGACTTCAGAGAAGCTATACCGTCTCAATATCGTATTGCCATAACACTACGATTTTTAGCATCCGGTGATTCTTTCCGAAGCCTTCACTACTTGTTTAATGTATCCGTTCCGATCGTATCAAACCATCCGTCCGCGTTTGTCGATCGCGAGCCCACAAGCGATACTAAACGCGCACAAACGTGTGAATACCTATATCGCAGGCGCTTGTCACAGTTAACATTTCATTGTTTTTGTATACAATAAACGAAATTGAAAATAGCCTATTTCCTTCTCCATGTTACCTACCTGTGAATCAGTTTAGTGGATAAGGTAACAGACAGAGTTACTTTCGCGTTTATAATGTTATAAAGAATCTATGGATTTGTAGATGTCAGATGTGTGTGTTTCACAGTAATGAGTAGAGCTCTTTGCGCAGGAGCTTGTCCAGGGAAGTACTACTGCCACAAATATCAAGAAACGTTGCTGTAATCTGATTTGAAGGGTTTGAGTGCCTGGTGCACAGGTATTCCATGACCTGAGTTAGGACATAGGATAGTCACTTCCCGTTAGATAATTTTGCGACCTTCATGCAGGCGAAGCCGCGGGAAAAGAGAAATATAATTTTCATTACTATTTGGTAATTGAAAGTCTGAATCATATCCTAGGTACTATTGAAACCAGGACATGTCATTATTTCAAGGTTTAGGAATTATTACACCAAGAGGAAACAAGGATTTAAAAATGGTTTGAAATCACCGACATGCAGCGACTTAGCGTCGAGAACCATCTTATTCCACCTCTAAAATATGAGAAATGTTTTCTTTGTGTTTTCTTTCAATTATAGAGTTTTATTAAAAGGAGTATATAAGGATCTTAACAGTTGGCGTTATGTAGTTTCTGCTTATCTCCGAAGGGAAAAAAGCATGACTTTATGTATGTATGTATGTAAGTGTATCAAATCACAAAATTAACTAAAAAATAAACAATCATTTTCAAAACAACTGCTCTTAAATCTCACATACAATCAATACTAACTGTCGAGGAATCAAACAAAGAATGTCGTAGAGCTGCCAGCACTAAGTCATCTATCATCGTCAGTACTGGGTGTGTTTGCAAAGGCCAGCGTTTTAAACCGACCGACCCATTCGTGACACGCTCTGGATCACCGATTCGATGTGACTTTTTAACCCTTTTTTGAAACGATTTATCTTCCGTAGATGCTGAGGGTATCGTGGTATTTCTATTTGCTTTCTTTAGAGGGACTTTTGGAGTTTAGATATCTCTCCCTCTAGTCTTAATTTACACCTTATTGATATATTTACAGTTTTGGCATCATGAGTTGTGAATATACCCTGCCCTTATTGGTGATGTTCTTCAGACACGTCAGGTACATAGTACTCACAACTGGCGCGGCGTGCGATTATGACCAGGTATGTATATGAACGTAATTGACGCAAAAGGACCACCTATGTAAGGATCGTAGCAGGTGACGTTCTGTAGTTTCTGCCTACCCACACGGGACAAGAGCGTGTCCTTATGAGTTGTGATTTCATACAGAGCTTCACTTATTTCTAATTGTTTGGTGAAAACTTCGTATCTTTGCTATCGATAATAATTAATAATTATAATTATTTTTTTCAGGCAGGAATTCGGTGAATAACCATGCAGCATTGTGGAGCTTCGTTCCAATATCAAGCTAAGAAAATAATTTTGAAGAGTCACTTATAGTTATTCTTGTTTCCGATTGATCTTATTCTAAATCATACGTACCTACAAACATACCTATATATATAACAACAGAACTAGTATCTGCACCCGTTTATCTCCCAAACTGCTGGCAGACAATTTATTAGCCGAGATAACTCATAAATAATAGAGTGCCTAACTTAATATTGTATTAACATTCAACATCTATTAATATTCGTGGATTATGGCGAATTATATCTAGCTTTAACTAGGTTTCGGTTTAGGCTAGATATGTCTATTCTCTGAATCCAATATTATATTATTATTAATACGTAAATGACAAACGATTTCATAGATTGCTATGTTGGTCGCATCATTTCAATAAAATGATGCTCTGAATAAATTAAGTCATCAACCAACAGTCAATATACATAGTTAAAGTAAAATAAAAGTTCATTCGCTAAATGTTCAATTAATTGCTCTTTCATTAATTTGAGGGAAACATAAATGTCAAAATGCACAACATCAACGTTTCAAAACATTTAAACTGTTCATTTTCCGGAACTCCATTTAAATATTGAAACTTTCTCAAATAAAACAAATGATACTGCTATAAAATTGACTTCAGGCTCTCGGACCGCACCAGACGTCACTTGTCATAATTATTGTGACATTCAAAAGAAAACGCAGCGAATTCCTCTACAAACGTAAAATCTTACACCCACCCAAAGAAATTCTAACCTTTCCTTCATCCACATAAGGTTCTGTAGGACTGCATTTGATAACTTAGCAAACAATCTTTCAGAAACCACTCAAACAAGGGAAATTACACTTTATTTCGTCAGTAGAAAGTTGTAAGCTCAAGTTCACGAAAGCGCCTTTACTTTTAAGTACGGTCGCTTTTAATTTGTCATATAAAGCGTGATTTATATTTTAAAAGTTGAACGGCTACCGCGAATGTGTGATTCATATAATTTACAAGGGACATGTTTTAAATAATTTAAAGTTTATTACGACCGTTTCTGTAAGAGTATTTATTTTAAAAGAATTGCGTGAAGTGAGTTAATGTGTTTATAATATGGCCGTAGTTAACTTATTTACATGTGCACTTGTGAGTTTAAAATTATGCGTCTTCTGTGTATAGGTGAAGTAATTGTCATTTTAATGGTCGTCTGTACTCTGTAGCGTGGTCTTCTTGTACAAGTAGTTCGGGTTTAAAATAACACTGAATATGGATCACAATCATTATCAATGTCTGCTTATCATTACGAACTCCTATTCTTCGACGCTTCAAAGAACAGCATCAGTTAGAAACATAATCAGAAATATCGCGGAATGAACCAAACAATATTTAAAAAAAAATCAGTTTATTGCATTTTCACGCACAATGTTCACAGAAAGCCGATATAAAATACTTTAAAACAAATATTTTTAACGAAATATATATTTTCTGTTTTAAGAGCTGACTTTAAGTAAATATCGGAAGCAATTTTAGAGGCAAATAGCGTCCGTTGCAGGATTGCATTAGCAACTGCAAATATAAACGGCGTAGATACTACACCCTGTATAGTGCAGATGGAACAGCCTGTATAGTGTAGATAGGGCATGCTGTATAATGTTGGGGTAAAAAGCGAACATTAAATTTATACGGACGAGGTTAGGGACTTAGGGTGGGGATACAGTGATGAATTATGTTCTTATAGCTTTTGTTAGTGACAAAAGTGTTTTTTTGTGAGTGTTTATTTTGGCCATGAAATGGCCAAAATCAAAAGTAACGCCACCATGTGGTTTTTTTAATACATTTCAAGTGACATTTCTCAATACAATTGCACAATTAATGTTTACCAACATTGCTCCTTGTTATCGTCATTCCAGCGCCAAAAAAAACATATAGCAGTGTATATGTCGCAGACAGATTGCAAAATTCTACATTACATATACGGCGCCTTCTGTTTGCATACTGTCGGCTTTATGTGAAATGCCTAAAGCAAAATCTAAAACGCCTCGAAAGTCCTTAAAACCCAATTGATGATTCGAACGCCGTATACCTACATAATGGCTTGGCAAATTGATACAACTAGTTCTATTTTCTACCACCTGTGGCGCTGCTAAGCAAAATAACAAAAATGGCGTCGACTAGTGCAAGCAGTTCTGAAAATAAAGATTAAAACAAGCGCGTGCCGCAAGAAACAAGTGATTTTAAAGACGTTTACTATAAATAATATTGAACAATTATGAATGTCAAACGGGATCATTAAAAAAGCCGTGGGACTAGAGCAAAAGTTTTTCAGATCCAAAAAACCGCTCGAAAAACACACTCAAGTGTCCATACAAACTGGCGTTTGGCGGACTCCTGCTAATAATTAAAGGAAAATCGTTTTTACAAGTTTACTGTAATTTAAACATTAGGGAGGTTAATAAGATCAGTTGAAAAAATAACCAGCAGTCATTCATTCGGCGGTTGGTAAATTACTGTGGCAGTAAAAAATTATCAGTAATATAAATAAAATTGATTGGTTATTTCATCCTACAATATCAGCCTATAAAACTATTTACAAAAAAAAAACAACCGACTTCCACAACAAAAACTAAAAAGTTAAAAATAACTTTAATTTCGGAAGTCTGTGTTTGGTTTGCTATTTTCGTTTTTTGCCACCGTCATCTGAAATTAAAGTTATTTTTCACTTTAGGTAGGTATAGTTTTTTTTTTTGTAAAAACTTTTATTTTTCACTTTTTTGTTATGATACTGTAATGATGATTCGGACGAAGCAGTAGGAAACCACGTTATAAATTTAATTATTACGTTTATTCTAAGCGTACATGTTAACATCCACGCGCCTATCTTTGCACTCGTTCTTCCAAACAATTACCTAATTCAAATAATTTGAAAGCTCATTCCAAACTTGCTTGACTGTTGGAATATAACTAGAGTTATAATACTACCAGCTTGCAAAACATGAGGTCGACTTTTACAGACTACCTTTACCGTACCTATCCCACACCAATTCCTACACCACTAGTTTCTATGTAAACAACAGTGATAGGAAGTATTATAACATCATCAAGATGCACTATGTGGATTATATACGTGTTATCGAAGCCAACTCAAAAACTACCCAAGCAAAGTTAATTAAATGTATATGACGGATGTTCGAGCGGCTGAGACACCATGTGTCGCTGCTGATCTGTCATCTGTTGGTCCTTCATCATGGGCGTGTACGTGCAGGTGTTTGGAAAATAATACTCGCAAAACAACGCACTTAATTTACTTTCAAATATCGCAACGACTCTTAGATATAAACTTTAATGATTACAATGATTATCACTGATTAAGTATAATCACAATAATTCTTAACCTTGCATTTAGAGCTAATGGATTAGTGCGTGTGCACTGCGTGACGATCGCAACACAATGTGCTTGCCACCGCCGCCATGACACTCACGACCCCATTCGGTGTTACCCGCTCTAAGTTAAAAATACCACTAAAGAAATAAATTCTAAACCACAGAGTAAAAATAATCGATTACAACTTTTAAAAAGTGTTACAATAAATCGACTAAATAATCGCGCGCCATCATATATAAAACCACCGCGCAAGCTGCCTCTACCAAATGCAAAAAGAATTCTCAAAATCGGTTGACAATTGACGGACATATCAAAAAACACAGAAAAAGAATAACAATCCTCACGAACATATATATGTATTATTTATATTATTATTTTTTACCTCCTCCTTTTTTGGAGTTGGTAAAAAAATATTCAAGTAGTGTAATAAAGTAATGCATAATAAACATTTTGGAATGAGAAATTAGGTAAATAGTTCGACAGTTCATAGCTTCGGTTGGAACTGTGACAAACCACGCGCGAGACGAATTGGTCGCAGTAACTAAGCCGGGGCAGCACGACCAAATGGGTTAAGTTGTGACCATCCGCGCGCGAGCCGAGCGAGCAAAGCGAGCTGTGCCGCGGAAACAGCCGGCGAGTGCTACTTCAAATTTCTTAGCAACTAAATTCCGATTTGATACTGCCCATTAAGCCATTTTACTGATTAATATTTATTTAATTACCCATTTAAATATTTTTTATGAGTCATTTTTATTTAGTTTACTCAGTTTACTCAGTTTTGACTGTCGAACTTATTAAAAATCATGGTTATCCCGAACATAACATGACTCCTGATGAAATGGATATGATCAGAAGCGTCATCAATTTGCCTTAGGCATTGTACATAACAGCTCGCCGTCCGGTAACGATCAGGCCCGGGTCGACGGCGCGTTGTGTTCCACGCGCGCCTCAAAGAGTTGTCAGCTTAATTGACGGGGTCCGATAGGGCCGATGCCTGCCGGGGTCGCGGATTGTTCGAAAGAGTTACCGTGGCCCTGGCGCACAGGCAACTGAAGGAACACGGGTGGGTTTTAGTCAGTAAGAGTCTGACACGCCCTTCCGCTCCGCCCAGAGCGGGAGAGGTCATTTGATGATTTCCCACCCAAAAAAAAAAAAAAGGCATTGTACATAACGACGACAGTATTCAAACTTGTGGCGCCATATGTATAGTAACGAATCATACAATCTGCCTGCGCCATATAGATATTTGTATATCATCGTGAGTTTACAAAATATTTATATTATTATGTTTCAGGTACATACCACCGAGTTGCTCGGGACTTATCCAAGGTTCTTGCGATAACATGAGACGATAAAGACTTCGATAGTAAGTGCCACATTTTAGGGCTCTTTCTTACTTCTCAAGCCTAAGAAAATTAATGCAGCTGTAAAAATTCGAAAGTTTAATAACAACATCTGCAAAAGTCGAGGTTTTTGCAGATGTTGGTATTAAACTAACAAGGTATGCCTAACAAATAAAAAAGACGTGTGGCACTCGGGGACTGCCGCGGTAAAGCTATTGCATAGCTATTTGTATAAGAATAAGAAATAAGAATTTAAAAATTTTAAATTTTAAATAAATTTAAAATGGGGCGCTTTACCCTAACCTTATCGGGGCCAAAAGATAGGCCCTTTACTACCGATTCCAAAGACCCCAAACTCGATACCTCTACGACCTCCGCTTCAAAAGTTAAGACCCGGGGGGGTGAAGTAGCCCTGGACGGGTGGAGGGGTTGGTCAAAAGGGGTGACGCGGGGGGGTCCCGGGATCATATATAAGTGGGATTGATTTAAATATAAATAAATATAATACAACTTAATATTGGGGTCGAAAAAGAGGGGGTCAAAAAAGGGGGGTCAAAGGGGCTTGTCTGTATGTATGTACTATTTGAGAGAAGGTTTATAGGGGGGGGGGGGGGGAAATTTGGTCAGAATTTTGATATTCCCAGCCGTTTCCGAGATATTGGGATATTGAGTTTTAAGATAGTGGTGATTATAATAAATGTATGGTGTCCGACTGGTAAATGATAAATGGTACGAAAGTAAATGGAAATAAATATTAATTCAAGTTACACTTTTTGATAAATACCTATACACCTATATACTTTCTCATAAACAGCTGCTTATGTATTCGTCCGATTTCGGAGCAGCTCGTCTCGATTCGTGCGAGCTTCGTAGAGTCGTACAATACGTCTAGTTGCACGCACACAAACACCGTGTCGAAGACTGCCGAAAAGAAACGACGTTAGACAATGCACGGCCTTCAAGCCACACCTTCGTCCCCGTCGGAGTGGGGAGCGTGATGTTTTTTTTCGTTACGGAATTTTTGGATTCGGTCCCCGCGCTCAAGGCCCGCGATAGAAGCTATGCAATAGCTTAAAAAATCAAAACTGCTTCACACCACTCACCGCTATCGCTAACGCTTTCGCTCCGTTCATCACCCACCTCCCTAACCAAAAGCAGCGGCGTTCTCATAAGAAACGCAAGAACTAACGTTCAACTTAATGTTTGCGTTCAATTCGACGGTTGTACCGACTACAGAGCGTGGAGCATTTCTTTACATGCCTTCCCTGACTTTTTGTAGCGAGTATGTAATGTACTTACTTCCTTTGTAAGGCTAAATGAGATACAAGCTTGTATTTTGAATTGGTTTTAGTTGTTTGGCATGTTTCGTCGTCTTGTTCAGTTTAAAACTCTGTTGTCGCTAAAATGCCATCCAGCAATATTTTTCTCTTCGGGAGTCACACAAATAAATACACATTAAATATTGAGGTGTATACTTGTACCAGAAAACAACGAAAGTTGGTTAAAGTTTCAGTTTATTGAGGTTTTTATTTCTCGAACAAAAATCTTAAATGTTGAAAAGCAGATTATGATTGAATCATTTTGTGTCAATTTAGTTGTCATGCTCACTTACATGTCTCACTGTTGGTGGCGCGTGTGTTGGATCATTCGGTTCCCTACAAAATGGTTGAGCTGGATGGTGCTGATCCACGCGTCATGTTCGTGAACGGGCGCCGTCAGTTGAGACTGGTCATCTCTTAACTGCCACGGCTTATTTTTGTTAATAATCTTATATTTTCATATATATTTTAAGTTGTTCTCACATATAGAAGCAAGAATAATAATGTACCCAGGATTTTGTAATATCTTGATTTAAAAAGAGTGTCCTTGGATTTTCTTGCCCGTTCTTCTCCATAGAGTTCTACGTTTTGGAATGGGCAACTAGCTTCAACTTTCTGACTATCTGACCGACTCTCAGACAATTCGTTTCTTCTTTATTTTTTTGTGTTAATTGGCGAAATGTGGGTGTACTATAGGTACATATATCTCTGCCTAACCCTTCGGGGAATACAGGCGTGATGTTATGTTTATGTGTTATGTTATGTGTTATTTGACAATTCATAAGTGCCTGCAAATGGTTTAATTGAAATAAATGCTTTGAGTTTGAGTTATCTAAATGTGATGTCAAATGTCTTTGCTGACCGTACCTATAACTGCAGCAAAAAACTAAATTTTAGAGCTCTCTCTCGAGTGCCGTTTTATTTAAACCTAAGATGCTACACTATTTAAAAAAGCATAGGGTTTGTGGCTCCTTAGTGGTTAAATCAAGTCAAATACTGTAAGATATTCAGATGTGACATTTTATAAGATTCTGTGACTACGGCTCGCTGTATGAAAGCCACTTTGTTAATATTGCTTCTGCGGTCAATGTTTACTAAGTCTCAATTCTGGGAAAATACAGACTTAATATTTTTTCAACATGTATAAAATAAATTAGTATCGCCCTTTGTGGTTGCCTTAAACCTCAAAGGCTTGAAAAGAGAAAAAAAAGAACTTTAATTACTTTTCATGAACGCGATTAGAATAAAAATTACACTATCAAAGGACTACAAAATTGAAGCAAAGTTAAAATTCTCAAGAATCGATCTATTATAAAATAGTTCAAAGAAATTAAGAGAATTATGAATGTGAACGAAACTAGAGCATTTTTATTTATTATGTACTTTCAATAGACATTCCATTCAAAGTTTTTTTATATGCATCCTGAATGAGTGACTGTAACCTCAGTCCGATCCAGCCGGTCCCTTGCTGCCCTCCCCCAGCGACGTGCTAAGCCAGGGCCCCATAGGGGGTGCCCTTAGCGTGTAGGTGCCTAGTTTTTTATGTTTTTTAAGCCCTGGTTGGAGGCCTTAATTTATTGTGGCACCCACAGGCAAGCCCGGTTAAGCAGCCGATAACCTCCTAGGTTGACCTGCGAGATCCCATAATATAAAAAAATATAAAATAAAATGAATGAAATCTTAGGAACTTAGTGAGATTCCTTGCAAAATAATATTCTGGTTACAGTTGTAGTAAAGTTGAATAAAAAATCCAGAAACTTTTGTGTGTGGAAGTAAACGATATACACTGAGGAAAAATCGTTGTGATTTTTTTAAACTTAAAATATTACTCTGATTTAGCGATTTTGTAGAACAATGCCAAAAATATAGGCATGCTCACCTCAACTAAAAAATGAGCAGGTTTTCTAAGTTTGATGAAAGACCAAACTTTTTGTCTACCAATGGTAAACTAAAATCTAATAAATTGATTAGTTACAAATCAAACCAATGAAGCGAAATTGCCCATTGTGTTACATAATGCTTGCATTATGAATCCAACAATGTTGTCACATTCCCAATAGACAATGGAAGTCTTGTAGTCGGAAACCTTTGTAGATTGTATTAGGTACTTTTAGACTTCAAACTTAATTATAATCTCCTGTAGATAGTAGTTTCACCACGTGCGTTCTCCTAATTACTGCACGTGTCTATGTAACTGAACTCTACACGCGTCCATTCAATTTGTTTTCTGCTGGGAATCTCAAAAGTAGGTATAGGATGTGTTTTTTCAATAAATGCGAACGGGATTGAATTTATTCGTCATTTTATTTTATTTTAAAGAAGAGACTTGTACAATTTTATTTGAACAGAATATGTACCAAATGACTGCCACAGGCATTTTTGTAAATGCCGATTCTTTTGCCGAAGTTTGTCATTATATTTTCACACATTTCGCGGCTTTCACCAATAACTAGGCGAATATTGTTTCAAGTTGTCAATGTTTTGTGGATCGTTGGCGTAGACCTTATCTTTGATGTAGCCCAAAGAAAGAAATCCAGTGGCATCAGATCGCAAGATCTCGATGGCCAATTGACATCACCTCTTCAAATCCTCTACGTACTTTTGAGACACTAATTATTTGCAACACCGACATGCCCCAGATCCAGAGACTGATTTTATTTGTCGTGAACTTTGGCTTCTTTCAGTAAGATGTATGATGTGAACGGTAGAATTTCTCGGGAAATTATAACATGATCAAACTATACACAACAATAAAATAAACCCGTATCCTAGTTTCCAGAAACATGAATAACAGCATAGAGCAGCATCAATAGTGGCATAGATTTACGACATCAACCCTGCATGCTAGCGCGGGTACATTTTTATCCGCAGAACATTTTGACGCGAAAGCATTCGTCAGCGATGGATGACACAAATGTGCGACGCGACGGTACTAAAGTACCGCGGGATACGAGAGGGTTAGACGCTTTGCGGTATAGTGTTGCCAGATTCTAGAATAACAAAAAACTGTACGATTTGAGTCGGTAGAAATGAGGTCTGGTCCCGTGGGATTGCACAATCACTGCAATTATTCAAGGTTCTGAGCAGTCAGCATATTATGTTTATATACATTTGGAACTAAGTATAGTGTATTTATTTTATTCCTTATTTTTCATTTTATTTTTAGTTTTCGTATACTGCACTGGTTTGGACGTCATGACGTCAACGCCAGCTATCGCTGAAAACCAGCACTGGGGCTCTGTCTCGTATAGGGTCGTAGCATAATGCTGAGCGATTGCCGTTTTGCGTGGATGTGACGTATATTTTCCCCCAACTCGTTCTTTTTTGTATTTGAGTTTTTTCTTTTCATCATGTTTAGCCCAAAAAAAAGTATTTTCTTTCTTTCTTTCTTTCAGTCAGTCCTGCTTCCACCACACTGATTGACTAATTTATTTAAATACTGTATCAAGCTATTAAAGAGGGCTATGTCAATAATATCTTAATCGTACAACTCCACCTACTCAGGAGTATCAGATTGTACTATTTTTCAATTTTTTATCCCAAAAGTTATTCTAGTTTATCTGGCAACACATAGTCCTGACTCAGCATAAGCTATGACTGAGTGTATCTTATTGATTCGAGATGAGATTCCGATACAGCCACGCGATATCTTATGTAAGCTATAATATGTATAGCTATCTCTATTCTTACATACTAGTTCATGTTCTTATTCTTAAGAATTGTTTACGATTTGCTAACAGAATGGTGCATGCGGTATGCTGATGTAAAGTACATAAGTAAGACACTGCTTAGCCACCTAACATTAAATTTCCGTCATATTTTTTTTACAAAACCTTATAGAGGGGCAACGTGTTTTTATGGTGTCTAGGACGAATAACGTCCCACTTCACAGCTGCCTACGGCAAAATACTAGAGTTGTGAAGATACGTGGAACTATGAACATAATACCGTCGTTTTTAGCAAAACACAACAATATAAAACAATGGTTCCCTAAAAATTGCGAAGAAACCAGTACAACAACCAAGAAACAGGTTAAAAAGGCGTAAAGAAAAACGACACAAAAATATTTCAACAAGCGCAAATTTCCACGCCGCTCTTCAAGAAAATCTTATGAATTCGACGTAATAAAGATGCAAATGTGTACATTTTTTTACTCGCCAGTGTACTGTCGCCGGTTCACTCGGAAGGAAACTTCATAAATGGCGTACACTGCGACTCTGTTTACACTATCTGTCAAAATAATTGTGCACGCTCTCGCGTGGTTGTGACGGAGACGTGTTTGTGTACCATATTGGAGCGTTTTTTTTTTATGTACTAAAAATATTGCAATTTTCCAACAGCGTAGCCCGAAGTTATTCTTATCGAATGTTGGCGTTGGACGGGTGATATACCTACGTTATCTTCAGAAACAGCGATAAATGTTTCTACGATGAAGATTTATGTTTTTGAAGTAGACTTATGGGGTTAAAGTTGGGCTGTTAATAGATTGTGATTTTACTCATCAAAGAAGATTATTCGATCTTTGTATTAGTTTCTTTGGTGAAGTTTCTGACCTAGATTGCCTTTGATCAAATCCATCAGCACCAAACCATTTAAATGGTAGACATTTACAGACTAATTTACATTAGGATTCCTTTGTCCAGGGGGAAATCCAGCAGTTTACATCAAACAGTCAAAGAGATAAACGGAATAATATCCAAAATCCATTTGGAATTTGTCACTAATATAACTTTTAATGGAGAGTTCGTTGTACCCTCGTCAGGGCGGGTAGCTCTGTTGCTATTGTTTTAGCCAAATGTCAATATCTAAGATAATCTTCAGTTAGGTTTAAAGTCTGCTTGCCAACCGTCACGGTGACAGATATTATTAATTTTGTGCTCTATTAAATAGTATTTGTTCCACATTGCGTTTTAGTAGTTTTATTAGTTCAGGGTTTTTGTTAGAAGTGAGATTGTTAAATAATGTTGTCACTTCGTCAGGGATATTTTTAATCAAGTTAGGGACAATAAAGCGAGGTTTTTTTATTTGTAACGCTGAAATAATATAGACCGGTACGCATGGAATGAATTTAGTAAAATGTAAACATTGGAATTTCTGTATGTCTGTTTGCCAGTAAATTTACACATTATTTTTCAATTTTAAACTAATATGATTTAAAATGTAAGTAAGTACCTATATGAAACATCCATAAACTTGCCACAGTCAACCACGGAAATATCACGCTTATGAGCCAGAGACAACCACTTCCAAAATGTTAGTTCATTAATCTCCCCACTACCCATCAACCTTACAATGTCTTCGGTCCATAAACAGACGCTGTCCCTCTCTCTCTACTTTGTATAATCCTTTTATCCTTTCTAATGACGTCTAAAGCAAGTGATAGGCTAGCCATGCCGTCCTCTCAACATAGTGTGCCGTAATGTCCTGGCGACAGCAAAGCGCTTAAAGCGGCATTTAGCACAGATTGCGCTGAGCTATGTACTCTGTCTAAGGTACGGCGCACGTATGCGACGGTAACTGGTTTGGTAGTCCTTTAGATTATGTTTAGATAGGGAGGTGTTGTTTGGATGTCGCCTTTAGAAAAAAAATAAAGAAATGGTTCATTAACTCATAAATTCTAAAGTTGGGATAGTTTACACATAACTTTTCTTATTTTAAGTTCAACCAGAGGGCTAGCCTATTTTTTGACCAAAGAATCAGCATTGCTATACGACGTGGCAACGCTGCCGCCCTTTTGCGCACTTTTCCTGTTGACAACGATGCGGACGAATTTTTGATGCTCAATGATCATTTCCCGTCCCCTTTTTATATACTTGTACATATTTTTTTTTCAAGACTGTTAGCTTTTAAGCTAAATCACAATTTGAAAATTACTGTCAACCACGCTTCTATGGTGTAACACTTTGACCTTAAGCTGGCCTAGCGAAGTACGGAGTGTTAATAGAAGACGAGATTAGCTTAATGCTTATACTCGTTTTTTTACCACTGCTGAGCGACCTACTGTACTATGGATATAATTTAATTAAGCGAATGGTAAAATAACTATGTTTGGGAAGTGGGTTAAAAATAACTGAATTTTAAAATGTTATTAATTTACCTAGGTACACAAGTTCTCCTAAAACAAAGTTTTTTTGAATGGAAAGATTAAACAACAAAGCGGCACCGCGGTCAAAGAATAGTATTCTGACATAATTGATTGACGGTTCGAGCTGGAATAATTTAATGAATAAAATATACTGGAGCGACTGACCGGCCGACGCTCAGAGCATTTATTCAGGCATGAATATGTATATCCAGACTTTATACGAATTACAAACTTGCTAACATACTCTTTGTCTGTAAATTTTTGGTGCCAGACAGCTGGCGTAAGGGTTTTCAAAGGTTATTTACTCGTAATTTTGTTTGCATACTAGTAACCTGTATAGTAATACTAGTAGGCAACAAACTATCTCGATTCTGTATTCAAAGCAAATTAAATTATGACGCGTATTCGTTCGAAATTCGAAGTTTATTATTTTTTTGTTTATTTTAGGCCAGTCTTCATCGTAGCGGTTAGCCTATCCTATCCATAATAAAAAATTAGTTGTAGTCTCGGGGAAAGTTTTTTGCGATTTCTGACTTTTCTAGTACTCAAACCTCAGTTGGTCTAATAGAGTTTTTTGATCATTATATGAACCTATGATAATTGCCAATTTTCCTGCTGACAATACATTATTTTTTTAAATTGTGAAAGCAAATCAAAATTTCTCAAAAAGTTAAAAAACGTCTCCTAATTTCATTTTCCTGTAGCTACAACGGTTAAGGTAGCTGCCCTTGCTGCCCCATTCCAAAAAATCCACCTGTATATGTACATGGTGGCAGGACATCGACGTGCAACCTTTTACCATGGATTCAGTACATGATTCAGAACCATGTGCGTAGCAATTCTTAGTCGGTTTAAAAAAAAAATGCTGTTCCGTCCATGTTCACCGCGTTTTCTGCGCTAAAATCATGTGAGAATTCATGGTTACATTTTGCGCGTCCAGTTCGCTGCCAGCCTGTACAGTGCATCATGAAGCAAAACATTAACGCACTGGTATATAGGATACATGAAAAGGTGTCCAGGTAGACCTTTCCGAAGATGGGTAGAAGAAAGCAGAGCTACAGTTGGTGGTACATGGATAAGAACAGCTTGTGAGAAAAATCTATGGAGGCAGTTGGAGAAGGCCTTTGCTATTAATGCAAACAAAAAAAGGTTGTTGAGGCAGACAAATAAATATATATCAAAATTAACTAAACTAGAGACTAAATTATACCAAAGCTAGTAAAAAAAATAAAAATTTGTGTAACCTGTATTTGTAGCCATGTCTAAATAAAGGCTTATTATAATTACTAGCTTCTGAAATTTCGGCCCCCGACCCACCGCGTCACATCCCGCGCCGCGTCGCTCACGTTATTACTTCGTTTTCGCTTAGCGTTCTTTCTGACTTTTTTTTATTTTTGCTCGTCTCCTAACGGTCGTAGCGTGATGTTACATAGGCTACATTTTTTACACCAATACAAAGTAGAGATTTCAAAGAACAAAAATCCTCCTGACTTTTTTTAAAAGGCAGATTTTTTGACGTGAGAATTTTCGATTGAAAATTAGGATGCTTTTTCGCTATTAAGTCAAAATAAGGTGATAAAATAAATATTTTAGATAAAAAAAATACAGTGTGTTCCGGATATAAAAAGATAAGTTTTCACCAAATTTCGTGAAAAAGAATATTTCTTTGTAAAAGATAAAAATCAAAAACCAAAAACTTGGTTATTTGAATTTCTCACATATATTTTGAGGTTACGTGAAAAAGTGTAAATATAAAAGTTGTAGATCTTTTTATTACCTACAACTTTGCCATTTAACTTTTTTCCATAGGACTTGTAGTTTTGCCAGAAATCGAGATAAACCGTTTTTTACGCTTAAACCCCCCTCACTCTCAGAGAAGAACTTCCCGACCTCAGATCGCCCGTAAATTATTTTTTCTTTCATTTTTGTTATATTCTCTTCTTTTTCCAATGGGTTTCATCCTACTATTATTTCTTTTTGTTTCAAAAATTATCGACTCTGGTCTATAAGGAAATCACCTTAAGTAATGCTAAAGTTTGGTAGATATTAACCAGTTCTCAACATCGAAGTCTCAATTCAGAATCCGGGTGTAAGTTGTAAGATAGGAGCAAATTCAAAATCCAACCGCAATGTATTCGTAAATGTGCGCCACACCTTACGTACACAGTGTATTAAAATAATATCAGCGTTATATTGCGGCGCTGCAGTTCGGCCATATTGAAACATATAATCTGTTTTTGATTGGCTTTCTGACCGTTACACGTTCACCAATACACTTTGTTATATCAGAGGCAATAAGGAAATACTAACATTACATCTATAGTTATTTAAAATTATAGTATATTTTACACCGTCAGTAATTTTAGCTTGCTTTAGACTAAAGTACGTAAGCCTGAACAACACCCACAGGTACACTTTACTGATTTCATCAACGTAAAATAATTGAATTGTAACTTTTTTCATTAGGTAATGTGTTAGAAGGAAAGATCACAAAAATATTTCAATGGTTGCGGATTTTATTAGCTAAAGATACAAAAATCCCCCTTCCCCCATTTTCAAATAGTAGCTTTATAACTACAGTTGCGAAGACACGTTCTTATGAAAAGACGTTTTTATAAAACAATAATCATCTCATTGAGAACGTAATCATTAAAAAATACCATTACAACAATGACCACCGACAACACAAACATAGAAATTCTTATCAAAACATCCAATATTAAACAATAATCTAAATCTATATTTTAATACGAAATAAAAAAAAATAATAATAAAGCGAAGTGTCGAAGCGATAGAGACCAAAGGCTCTAGAGACTTTAATTAATAATTGAAAGGTGAAAAATGTGAAATATCTGCGGCCCCGATAGAAATAAAATTGTAGAGAGGACTTTACACTTACAATGTAAGTTTATATTTATTTTATGGTTTTACAGTTGAATTTTATTGTGAAGGTGCTGTAAACGTAAATTTTATGTGTGTATGTCTAGGCTTTGAGCAACTAGATTGTTTGTAATATTTTTCATGTCCGAAAACTTACAGCTACACTGCCACTGAAAAATAATTAAAAAATATCAAATTGAAGTTCTACCTTATGTAAAACTATCATTGACAAATTAATATTTTCATTTACATAATCTCTCTTTACACCTATTTTTTGTAGTGCTGTGTGTTTCTAAAATCGAAAATCTAACACTTGTTTTCCGTTGATGTTTCGTATAGGCGATAACCGATATTATAAAGGTCTTCATTGACCAATTGATACGATGAAATTGATTCAATACGAGTATGTGACATTATTACAAAGTAAGCAGTTCTTTTATTTCAAGTCACAAACATCACGACAGCCATTTTTCACAGCTTAAACCCACTTGAAACTTGCGGTAAGTTTTAAGTGGGTTTAGGCCCTCAAACAGAACCACTCTAGGCAAAGTTGTACATGTAACGATGTATGTGAGCTCTCCCTTACACAAGCTAATTTCAAATAGTCACGTCTTTCTCTTGGCGCAGGTGCGGCGCGGGGATCGAATCCGCGACTATGGATAGAACGGCTGTCAACCGCGGGTGTTATGCCTCGTTGTATGTTATGGTTTATAGTACGATTTATTTGTGTTACATTGATTTAATGATGAGAATGAGGATGTGGTGTGTTTTTAGAATCAATGTGTTACAGAAAACAAAACATATTTTACCTCCTTACTGATAAACGTATTATGAGGGCCCTTCCCGGTCCGTCTATCATTAGCGCGAGCATGATTGAAAAATTTGTTGTTTCATCCAACGCAATGTTTGAAAAAGAAGCAAGAGTGAGAACGCGATAACATCGATCGAAAATTGGCGCACGGAGTTTTCACAAAACTTGTTCCAGGAAATACGTGTTTTTGAAAAAGTCTACCAAGTTTTTGGAAAAAATGTTTTTGTTTCTTTACTTTTCAATATTAGAGTACATTATAAACGGCCAAAGTTCAGATAATATTAGGTCTTTACCTATGAAATTGCCGTTCTGCAGTACTGGCCATTTCAAATCAAAATAATTTTTGTTTGGCTAAGAATTCTAATTTCAAATTAATTTTATTTTAAAAACATGGATTTTTTTTTCTAAAAGTAGTCATTTCTTTATTGATTAGTGTTACATTTTCATCGCATTTCAATCTTTTTCGTCATCATGGATACGTTAAAAATTCGAGTAATTATGGAATATGAGTACCGTCGTGGCAGCAACGCGGCACAAGCGGCACGCAACATCAACGACGTTTACGGAGCTAACACTACAAACCAACGCACCACCTGTTATTGGTTTGCTCGCTTCCGTTCTGGAAATTTCGACCTGAAAAATGAACCTCGCGGTCGTCCGAAGACTTTGGTCGACAATGACGAATTAAAGGCGATTGTGGAAGCTGATGATACACAATCTACGGCTGAATTAGCAGCAGCTTTCGACGTTAGCGTCAAAACAATATTGGTCCATTTGCGTCAAATTGGCAAGGTAAAAAAGCTTGACAAATGGGTGCCCCACGAACTCAATGATCGCCAGCGCGAAGTACGCGTCGAGACGTGCCTTGCACTGCTCAACAGACACACAAATGAAGGAATTTTGAACCGCATTGTTACCTGCGATGAAAAATGGATTCTGTTTGATAACCGTAAGCGCTCAGCAAGTTGGTTGGATCCTGGTTCAGCACCTAAACAATGCCCTAAACGAAAACTTACCCCTAGAAAAGTGATGGTCACTGTTTGGTGGTCTAGCGCCGGTGTGATTCATCACAGCTTCTTACCAAACGGGGTGAGCATTACTGCAGATGTGTACTGTGAAGAACTGAACACAATGATGGAGAAGCTGGCGCATCTCCAACCAGCATTGGTCAATCGCTCGTCTCCGCTGCTCCTGCACGACAACGCGCGACCTCATACTGCACAGCAGACGGTCTCCAAGTTGCAAGAACTGGGGTTGGAAGCTCTCCGTCATCCGCCCTACTCACCAGACCTTGCGCCTACAGACTACTACTTTTTCCAGAATTTGGATAACTTCTTGGCGGGAAAAAAATTTAATACCCGAGAGGCAGTACAAAATGCCTTTGAAGAATTTGTTGCCTCCCGTCCAGCTGATTTCTTTAAGAAGGGCATCAATAAACTGCCACTGCGATGGCAAAGATGCATTGATTGTATGGGTGATTACTTCGATTAATACAAATAAAAAATTCATAAAAAAAATTCGTTTAAATTTTTTCATACAAAACGGCAATTTCATAGGTAAAGACCTATTATTTGTGCAAAACAGCTGATTTTCAGACGTCATTACTGAATTTGCTTCATGAAAATGTTTTTTTTTTTAAATAGAAACTTGGATATAAATCACAAGATATCTGTGTGTCCAAAATATCTGGAGGATTTTTTTTATATCACCATAATCACGTACGAGCGTTTGTATGGGAATTATAAGGGGTTGGCCGATCTTAAATTAGGTGAATAGTTACACACCGATTTGTCTCTTTCAGTCGTCAGTACTATGACTTTCGAAAGAAGAAGACAAAGCGTTGTATAACTATACAGACGCTATACAACGTTTATTAGCAAAGAGGTTAGGGTGTATTTCACCAATGAAACTGAACACGGAAACTGTGTTCACGAGCTGTCAGTGTCATCAATGTCGTGGAATATTGACACTGACAGCTTCTGAACGCAGTTTCATTAGTGAAATTCGCAATGTCCAGATAGACAATATGTGTTTAGGCAGAAACGTTTAAAAAACTGAATCATTTTTTTTTTATGGGAAATAGGGGAAATGTAAACAAAGGAGAATTGCTCCAATATCATAGAACATTGTGCAACCTTAATTTAAGAAAAATTGTGTTGTTTACGTTTCCATATAGTAAAAGTTTGCCACAGGAAGAAAATAATTTAAGATTTGACATTAACATGACATTGCACAATTTGACATGTAATGATAATCTGTTCCATTTAATTGATACTAACAATTATGTTGGTAATAATTTTTATTTGACGAAAGATAGGTATAATATTGTTAAGTACTATCTCTCTAACTAAAAAATATCTGTGTCGTTATCATATATTTTTTTCTTTATCAGCCAAAAACTTGGCTAAACAAATTGCTTCTTTTGAGCAATGCAATGACTTTTCAATCAATTCTGCCAATAATTTGGTCAAAATTAATGACATTGATCATCATTTACATTAGAAATTAGGACAATAGAGTCAACCTCTTGCAAAAATGTAACAAAGGCAAATAAAACATCAAATGGAAGCGTAAAAAAAAAAAATAGTATCAACCTGGTGCATCAAAATATTCAAGGGTTTTTGAAGAAAGATTTAGAAGTAGAATTATTCTTGAATTATAGCAATATAGATATTCTTTGTATGACAGAACATTGGCTTAAAAACCACCAGTTCATGTTCAATTTTAGTAATCACCAGGTTGGTAGTTCGTTCAGCAGAGTAAATGCTATACATGGTCGCTCATTAATTATAGTAAATAACCAGCTTAAATTTAAAGACCGCAAGGATATTGTGAGCCTCTCTGTTGAGCGGACAATTGAAATAGCCTGTATTGAATTGGAGCAGTTCATTATATTAAGTGTATACAGACCACCTTCAGGATTGTATGATTGTTTTGAAAAGGTTATGGATGAATTGTTGCACAAAATTTGTAATTCAAACAAGTCTATCATAACTTGTGGTGATTTTAATGTTAATTTGTTAGACAATTCTGGGTTAAGTACTAAAATTATAAGTTTGTTTCAGTCATACAATCTTGCTAACCAATTTTTGGAGCCCACTAGAATAACGCCCACTAGTGCCACATGCCTAGATAACATTTACACAGATGTGTCACCAACCCATAAAGAAATTATTAATTTAATAGACTCTGATCATTGCGGACAATTGATCATTATTCCTAATATAAACAAAAAAGTTATTAAAAAAGATATCACTGTTAACCCAAAAACTAGTTATCGCTTGGAAACATTTAAAACTAAACTTTTAAGTAAATTACCATTTTTGTCGACTAATGATGACCCTAATGAACAATAAAATGTTTTTTTTTATATGTATTGCTCACAATTTGAGAAAACATTAATTCCAAAGACTTTCTCGGTGAATAGTAACGCTTCCTTCAGTGACTGGGCCACCATTGGTATACATAAAAGTAGAAAACGACTTTATGAATTATATGATGAACAGACTTGTATAAACACTGCTGAATTTAATTTATATGTTAAAAAATATTCTAAATTATTTAAAAAAGTGTGTAGTATGGCCAAGTCACGTTATTTGAGTTCAAAAATCAAAAATAGTAGTAATGTAATTAAAATGACATGGAGTATCATTAACAGCGAAACGGGAAGGTCTTGCAACCGATGTAGTAACTACAGCCTTAATATTAATAACAATATAATTAAATCAGATTCACAAGTCGCCGCGGCCTTTGAAAATTTCTTTGCAGATGTTCCCGTATCCACTACTAAATCTCTAAACTCATCACCCACTGCTTCAGAGTCTTTACATAGGGAAATCGTTCCTGTTTGTGATTCTGAATTTCATTTCCCATATGTCACCTGTAAAGATATAATTAAAACCTTTCACATATTAAATGTTAAAAAGACCGCAGATCTATGAGGTAATTCTGTGGATGTTGCTAAGTCGATAATAAACATTGTAGCACCTACTTTAGCTATTATTTTTAATAATTGTATTGATCGTGGTGAGTTTCCTGATCTTATAAAAACAGTAAAATAATACCATTATTTAAATCGGGTAGTACATCAGACCCTACTAATTATAGACCTATTTTGGTACTACCTACCTTTAGTAAAATTTTCGGAAATCTTATTTTGAATCAAATGCAAAGATTTTTTACTAAACATAAATTACTGCATAACAAACAGTTTGGTTTTACAAGGGATCGATCGACTACTGATTGAGTTGAACTTTAAGGACATGTTTATAATGCATGGGAGGACAAGTGCGATGCTTTGGGAATCTTTTGCGATTTGTCCAAGGCATTCGAATGTGTTCTTCATGAAACATTAATCAGAAAACTACACCACTACGGAATCCGAAACGCCTCTCTGGATCTTCTTACTTCTTACTTAAGTGATAGGATTCAGAGAGTTGATGGTAATGGAAAAAAATCACCAAGATCTGTAGTAAGAATGGGGGTCCCCCAGGGCTCAATTCTTGGGCCATTTTAATTTCTTATTTATATAAATGACTTGCCTTACCTCATAAAGGATAAACATGATATAATGTTGTTTGCAGACGACAATTCACTTTTATTTAAAGTCAAACGTCAGCAGCTGGTTACTGACAATAGCGCCCTCGCAGTAGTAGTTAACTGGTTTAATTTTAATAACCTACTTCTTAACGAGAAAAATACTAAATGTATTAAGTTTACGATACCTCATGTTAGATAAGTAGAAACTAGTGTTGTCATAAAGGGTGAAGTACTGAAAACCGAAAATACCACAATATTCTTAGGCATAACTTTGGATACCAAGCTTCAATGGGACCCCCACATAGATAAATTGTCAAAAAAGCTTAGTTCTGCAGCATACGCCGTTAGAAAAATTCGTGGTTTAACTGATTTAGAGACAGCCCGTTTAGTATACTTTAGTTATTTTCATAGTGTGATGTCGTACGGTATTCTGTTGTGGGGAAATGCCGCCAATATCCGGACAATTTTTGTTTTAAAAAAAAGCGCAGTACGTTCAATTTATAAATTAAGTCCCAGACACTCCCTCAGAGATAAATTTAAAGAGATTAATATAATTACCGTGCCTTCTCAGTATATTTATGTTTTTTTTTTGTATGCACATAAAAATATTAATCTGTTTAAAAAATACAGTGATATCCACAATATAAATACTAGAAACAAACACCAATTTATTGTTCCTACAACCAGGCTCAAGAAAATAGGTAGATCGTTTAGATGCCAATGTAAACGTTTTTATAATAAACTTCCTAGCCATATTCAAGATCTAAGCTTTACTAGATTCAAATCTTTTATAAAACGAAAACTATGCCAGAAAGCCTTTTATACTGTGAAAGACTATGAAAAGGCTTGGGATTGAGCTGCTCCAACAAATTTACACGGTGAATGTTGATTTTAATTTGCTAACTATTTTAGACATGAATATTTACTGTAAAAAGTATTATATAATTTTCATTATTGTGAATATGAGGACTATATGGGTCATTGTTTCAGTTTTATTCTTGATCTGGCAGTTTAATTAGTTCATGCGACCTACTCAATTGTCCTTTCTTTGGTATTGTTCGTCGAATCGTTGAGCTCCTTAAGTCCTGACTTCCTGAGGTGAGCTGCACGATTACTGACAAATGCGTGCACTGACTGGACAGGTCCACTCAATCTGTGTGGTTCTTTCCTCAAAAGACCATTTCAGATACCAATCTATATGGTCTTCACATGATCTGACCAAGATCTGGACTTTAAAAGAGAATGTGACCGCTGAGTTTGTTTCGGCCTTTCTTCTCAGAGTAGTCAGATAGGAAACGCCAACCTCATCTAGTTTAAAAAATATGATTGACGTGTAAAAGTATTTGTACAAACCTACTTACAGAAATAAAATCATTTATCATTTATCAAATCAAATCAAAATATTTTATTTGATATAAACCAACATGGGCACTTATGAAACGTCAGAAGCTAGGTGCACGGTTCCAATTGGTTGTTTCCTATGGAGAAGAGACGGAAAAAAACTCAACGGTTACTCTTTTAAAAATAAGGGGCTTTTACAATTATTTATTTGAACCAAATGACATGATTGCCATTACAACTGTTACAAATCTGAATTAAAATCCTGTCTACAAAAGCCATAAGTTAAGAGTTGAAATAAGAATTGGAGGTATATAATGTCAAATAATGAGAAGATCATGTCAAAGAAGATAGTAAAAAACATTATTTTTTTTTAAAATAAGCTTCGTAATTTGGGAGCAGTTAATAGACATTTACATAGTGATGCCGTTAATGAGGTACTATGAAAGCCACATGTGCAGAAGGAATTATAGCCAAACTTCCGTGTCTTCAACGTAGTCTTTAATGTTATAATATGTATTTTTGGTAAGGATACGTTTGATATGGGTTTTGAACTTTCCATCGCTAAGTTCTGTAACTGACTTTGGCAACTTGATCTAAATTTGGATATAACAATTTCATTTTTGCTACGTGTATTTATATTATGAAAATCGCTCCTTATTTTGAATATTACTAAGTTTTTGCGAACATAGGAAATACTTGAATTGAATAATAACGTTGGCTTTTTATCTTACTTTCAGGAGGTGCCTTTACAAGACGGGTGTCCAATGTCCATAGACGCATGGCTACCTATTCCTGCCAGCGAGCAGCGTTGCTGTGTTCCGAGTTGATGAAGCTAAGTGCTGATGAAATGACCTATAATTACTCTATAGGACTTCAATATGACGTACGACGGAAATATCTATTTCAATAGGCAGAGGAGATTAATAAAACAAAGAGAATTTTTGTAATCGGTATAGTACTTCCAGAGATGACGTCTCACAAACAAACAAACAATTTTAACTGTTTATAATATTAGTTTCGATGATCCTATCCACCACTACCATTACTCAATTATGTAACATGTTTTAATAATCTTACATATTTTATCAGAAGGCAAGTAGTATCAGATCTCACCAACACTGATATTTACGAGTTAATTCAAGGATTTGCTTGGCAACTTTAGTTCTGCTTACATATTAATGTGGAGCACAAATTAATAATTTATAACTTTGTTACGTATCGTGTATCAGACAGTAATTGCATTACTTTGAACACGCGTATCGTCTTATAATTCCTGTCTTTAATTATTCAGGGAATATTATATTGTTAGTTTCTATGTACAGCAAGGGATATTGACGTTCTACGTCAACCTGCCCTGTCACAGCCATTTCATAGAATTGTCAAAGAATGACAGTTATGATTAGAGTGTACGGACAATTTAAGTTTGTAGTCGATTTGCTTAACAATTAATTTCCCTGACTTCACTTAAAAGCCCGAATTATGGTTATCCGAGGAATCGAAAAAAGATATACCTACCTAGTAAAGGTGACTGAAAACACAATGTCTTAGGATATTATCAGACAAATCAACGCTTCAATAGAGTCCTCCTCAGTCATGATGCGTTCAGTGGCGCACTTGATGTATACCTAGCTTAATTTTCCGTTTAATTTTTAACTTTTGTATTTTACGTGGAATAATAATAATTTGTAAAAATAATTGTACATTTATTTTTTATGTTACTTTTGTATGCCCTAAGGGCGTGACGTAGCTGATCACAATTTAACAATTTAAGACCTGTGTTATGTACCTACCTAAGATCTACAATAAAGATATTGAATTGAAGTGAATTGTTCACTTACATTCCGGCCGTCCGCGTCGAGAGAATGCGTTCCTGACATCTGTCAGTGCAACAATTCTAGTAATTAATAAAGATAAAATTTGCAATACACGTATTCGTTGTATGAAACTGACGGGTGTCAGGAACGCATACGCTCCAAGGCCGGACTGTAGCCTTAGAACATGTCCAGACATCTTTTAAAAGCATACTTAGTGCACCTTTTATTTTCTTGACAGCCTTTTAGCAGGCAGCATTATATAGTCAAATGAATTAGCAGAGGTTCTCAGTGGCATCGACATGTATGCCTATTTGTGGTTATATACAGGTGGCAGGGACGTCAACCTGCAAACTGTTACCATGGATTCAGTACATGATTCTGAAACGTTGAAATTTCATGTCAATTATTAAAAAAAAAAACTGTTCCATACATTTTGACCGCGTACGTATTGCACTTTTCTATGAAACAACTGATTTTGTTTGAATAACCTTTGAACAATTTTTACGCTATGGGGTCTAGAATTCATGGTTACAGTTGGCGCGGCGATGGCCCTCTGCCCCCCAGTATAATAGAGTAGCGACCCACTCCTGCTCCGCTCGGGTGCGATCGACTGAGGAGCAATTCCTGTATTTTAAGGACGTTTGCATTCTAATCTCAGTCTCAGTATGTCGGAAGCCGTCACCTCCTTCTGCGAAGCAGTAATGCTCGCGAAGGAGGAGGCGGAGTGCGTTAAGGTGAGGCAATCGTTGCGCCCTCACGCCCGTAGTCATTGCAGCAGGAGACACCCTAGACGTCGGGAGTCGATAGCCGATTCCTGACCACCGTAGGCGCGGGCTTGCGGATGACGAGCAATGGGTAGGTCACCGTCCGGCAAGCACCAGGCCCGGGTCGACGGCGCGTTGTGTACCACGCGCGCCTCAAAGAGATGTCAGCACTAAATGATGGGGTCTGATAGGGCCGATGCCTGCCGGGGTCGCCGATTGATCGAAACAGTTACCGTGGTCCTGGCGCACAGGCAACTGAAGGAAAAAAAAAGGATGGGTTTAAGTCAGTAAAAGTTCAGGCCCTCCCGCTCCGTCCAGAGCGGGAGAAGTTATTTCATGACATCCCAACCAAACATAAAAAAGTCTCAGTATGTCAAAAATACCTCTAATTTATCAACAATTTGTCTAGTATTTGACTTTGATAGACGCTGAGAAGCAATCGCGAGTAGATTTTAAACGTTTTTAATTACGGGAATTGGTGTGGTGACACGTTGAAACATCAAGAGTTCTGTGCTATATTTAAGTTAAATATTAAAGTATTTATACAGTGTGGTGATTAGGTTATCACAGTAATTGAAACCACGTATTCTACATTACGTATTATAAACATACAAAATTAAAATAATTGATAACAATTAACATTCCAGCCAGACTTTCTTTTTTCGTTTTGGTATTTAACAACATCAAACTTCATTTGTAACTATTTGGTAACAATACCATAAAGTTTGTGTTGAATTGTTTATACCATCGCCCCGCGTGTCTATACTTGACAAAAAAATTATAAATAAGTGGCATTCTTGACAGACTTTTCTTTTTTTTCAAGGGTGGTTTATTTCGTGCCAATTTTTACGCTAAAATATTTGTTCGAAAAATTCAGTTTTCTATTTTTAGTAAAATTGATTATTTTATAATTTTAACAGTCTGATAACAACTTATACCGCTGTACTTTTTAAAGTGATAACCTAATCACCACTCGCACACACAACGGTGGAGTTTCTTGCCCATTCTTCTCCATACGAAACTACTTTTTGGGAGGGGAAACTAGAATCAATTCTATTTTTTTGTAAATTTTGACGTTCAAAAGTGCCTTTTATGTGGCTATTTGAAATAAACGATTTGACTTTGACACTCTGTATACGTAAACATTCCGGAAAAAAATCTCTAAACCTTGCTGAAAACCGCTTCAGAATCCAAATCCGTACTCTCTATACTAATGATAGCGTTTCAGGGCTCATAAGAAATATAAGATGACTATCTACTAGTTACAAGGAAATATACTGAAAATGTATTATTTCTCTAAACTTGCGCATGTTCTAGCTCGCTATATCTCTTGCGTCACGACGGGCAAATCTGTGGGATAACTTGGATATTCAGCTGTTCAGACTACAGGGAAGAACATTCATTTAATGGAATTTAGAGGAAGTTAGGTTTATAAACATTATAGAATGTAACAGAGCTTCTTTTTGTGATTATGGTTTGAAAAGTGCGCTTCGCAAAGTAGCTTTCATCATAGATTAGGCACAGATCCAATATTTTTTTGATGAAATTATCTCTGTTTTAGCAAGAACAGTAATCTCATTCCGTGTTATAAGAACCATACCTTCAGCGATAATAATCAATATAATTGTTCTAGATTTTGAGATAGCATTTGATCGGATAGGACAAAACAGTTCTTTTTTTATTTATAAAAAATCCATGATTTATGTAGGTATAGTACTTTCTTCAAGCTGGCATAAAAAAAACATTAACAATGCATTGTTTATCATCCAATAATAACCCAGACCCACATTTACATCCAATCCAATAACGCCGCCCTCTCCCCCAGGCACCCCGGACTACAGTAAGTCCACAAAATTATTTGCGCTCTAAAGCGGTATATGAATTTATAAGCGACGCCCGGAATCCTAAAATTCAACTAAACCGGGAAACTTTCGTCCCTCCTGACCTTTAAGAAACTTTCCTTGTGATGTACCTACCTACATACCAACTCCGAATTTACAACCCTCCTCTTGCTACGCTTGTTAATTTTCTTAAACTATTGTGCCTATATTTTCGGGAATTTTAAAGTTATTTGTTTGTGACTGTTAAAAATGACCAATAGTCGATTTAACAATTAGTCACTTGACAATAGTTAAAGTTTAATTACTCTGTCTACGGATGGTAAACTTTCATAGCAAATTGTAATTTTTTTAACACTATAGTTAGCTTAACCATTTGCCAAACAACATACATAAGTAGTTTTTAACAAATTGTTAGTTTAACTAACGCATTTTAACTATTAGTGTGTTTGACTACTGATCAAACAACGGGCCCTTAGTGTTTTAATTTGTTTGTTAATGGATAGAGTTTCTTATATGAAAATATTATTAAAGTATAGACTAGACTATGAGCAAATTTTAGAGAAAATATCAATAAATTAATTGGAACCTCATCAGCAGACTTTTCTCAACTATGTCGGGGTCGGCTTCCAGTCTGACTGGATGCAGCTGGATACCAGTATTTTACATGGAGCGACTGCCTATCTGACCTCTACAACCCAGTTATTGGGTAATACGATACCCCTTGGTAAGACTGGTTGACAGACTTGGAATTCTGACGACCCGTAACGACTGTCCAAGATCCAGATTTGACAGCCGGGATCAACGGATTAAAACGTGCTTTCCGAGGCACTCGGAGGTCTCGGTATGTAAAGGTGGTCACCCATCCACGGACCAACCACGGCAAGTGTAGCTTAACCTGATCGATCGACCCGTGCGGTTATTATTACTTAACCACAAACTCCTCAAATTAGAGTAGATACCTATCAATGTAAATTTTAAAAGCCAAGTTTAGCAGGTTTTAATGTGATAATTAATGTTTTGTTATACCAGGCTTATGATGACTTCAAGATCTATCATTATATAAATATGGTTGTTTCACATTATATTAAGAGTGCTGGAACCTATCTGTATTGAGGCGTTGTAAGTCTAGAAAAAGGTGAAAGGAAGGTCGATTTCGGAGCTCTCTTTCGTGACTTTTAGCGTTCAATAAGTGCTGATTCTGAGCCCTTTTTATTTTGATTTTGAATCCTCTGTGGAAAAGAGTTTTCTTTGAAACAAATTTCAAGAAAGAGTTTTGGGGTCTTTAATCGCATTCATATTATTATAACAGCACCATTAAACATTTTGATCTAAAGCCTTTCTCCTCAAACTGAAGTATAATATCCATGACTAGCAGTCGCTGTTCGTGCGCCGTTTGACAAAAGACTCAATTTCAATTTCGATTATTATCTCCATGCTGTTTCTGACAGCCAATCAAATCGTACTACGGCAAAGATGTATCCTAAGTTGGTATTGTACGTGTAGGTAGCGTCTATCAGGTTAAAGTACCAGGGAGTATCGGTAAAGCCAGAAAAAAACAAGTTCCATGAGAGCTGATACAAAAGTAACAAGAAACAAGAACGATTGCACCTTTGATAAGGACTGAATAATCTTTTTGTCACAGCATGAGCTCATGTTATAGCCCCATTTGGGGCATTCGGGGCATGCACAAGCTATTCAGCTTGTACATGGTAGACAAATAATATTGCTGTTTTTCTTTGGCGTTTATAATCTATATGAGTGTGTAAGTCAAAACTCATATTTTTCTCAAAATGGATGGACCTATCTTTTTTAAAAAGGTACTCGGATTATTCATCAACGTTAGTATTTTTAATAAACTCGCAAGCCGTCCATAATTTTATACTTTGGACAGTATCTGATTATAATTTTCGAATAGAAAACAAAATTAAATTAATCAAACTAATTGATTTACTTTTGAGAAATCTAATTTACTATCCGAAACAAGTACCAAACTTGAGCGCGACTACTTCCACTAAGTCAATCACAACTTAATCCGAAACAAGAACACCAATTTTCCGAATATTTTAGTTACATAGCGACCTCATTCCTACCCGAAAAAACCCTAAGCGCTTCGATTTCATTATGCAGACCCCAGGCAATTGTCCAAGTTCGATAATAAAAAAGAGAATAGTGACCCGTGAACGGAATATTATCATGTTATTGTAAACAAAACCACGGGTTCCCTTTCTGTCATTACAAGTTGAATAACGGGGCAAGTTTTATTAAAAAATCCTCGTGTTATCCCGGCGGGGCTAAAAGTTAGGATACAGCGTCTATACGCACCACCTGACCGCAATTGGGTTAAGGTGAGGTTATAATTAATGCAAGCTGTAATTAGAACATTAATTTCAGACAAGGAGATGAAATTGCTAATCTGCATTAGGTACCTGCAGTCATGATTGCGTAAGAGTTTGATAGAAATATAATTACAACTTTATAATTTAGTATTGATGAACCGCCTTGAACACGCAGTCGTATGTATTGCTAATATACTGTATTTATGCATAGCCCAGGCAGTAAATAAAAGTTTTATGCCCAAAAACTGCTTACAAAACTGAGAGAACGAAAAAATACGGTATCCGAATCCAATTAAAAAAAATCAAACAACTAACGAATCTGGAATACTCGACATTCCAAATAAAGCAAGTAAAACACCATAATGAGGGGATAGGGCACATGGATCCCCCGTATCTTGCACAAGCTTACGCAAGACAGGTACGGCATCAAAGGATGGGGGCAGTCTTTGACTTGACAAAGACATAATTACTTTGTGAAGAATAGTCTCGGCACGCCTTCAAATGACAGAATTGCTGCGATAATTCTTGAAATTCCCGGGAAATTCGGCGAGTTTAAGGTTCCGATTTTTGAGTCGATTTTTAAATGTTGCGAGCTTGCTTTTTAAGAGTTTTGTGATTTATGTTTTAGGGTCGGCTCGTATTGTAGCTGACTTAAGTATTTTTTTTTTAAACTTCTTTTGGCTTTAGAGCAGTTAAGAATTATGCCGATAAAAAAAGAAGTTACACAGTAAAATAACAAAATTACTTTCATACGCTGGTGTGCATCTTTGCAAATTAATGTAAAATGTAGGTTTTTGTATGTATAATATGTTAATTGGCTAATCAGAGAATTTTAATAAACACATTTTGTTATAAAATATTTATAGATAACGATAAAGAAAGTAAACTAATATTTCAATTGAAATAGAATTCCTGGTAGTTTTGTTACCCGGACTCCTCGAAAACGAATAAAATTATCTTTGTATACATTTACATTTATATATTTACCGTGACCACCGGTAGTCGACATACATGTCTTACACACTTGGTAGATTGAAGTTACATTTCGATCGTAATATCAATAATCACCAACACACGCAGAACAACTTATAGGCAAGTAGAAACACAGTAGATGATGAATCGCCATACAAAATAAATAACCCCAATCATTAATTATAAATTTTCTCAAATTAATAACCTCCCGTTTCAGGTGGTGACGTCATAATGACTTCATTTATTGCCCGGGCCAGCACCTGCCAGTATTTATGGAGTATCTCGTGGTGATCGGACTGATGGCCTGTGAACATCATTATATTTTGAAGACTAATTGATCGCTGTGTGAACAAAAAGATGGAAAGATACTTTGTAGGTGCCCATTGCACCTACAAAGTATCTTTCCATCTTTTTTGTTCCATGCTGATGTACCGTTTTATTGCAAAAAGTTGCCCGACATTTTCTAAGGCCCCTGAAATGTTCCTTAGCACGTGCTTCCGATGAGCATTCTGTCGCACAACTGTCAAATTACAATTGCAAGATCGTGACGGGAACATGTCTTATATCACAAACATAACATCACGCCTGTAATCCTCGAAGGATTAAGCAGAGATGTATTTATAGTACACCCACATTTCGCCAGTTATGTTAAAGTCCCATATAATAGGGGCGAGCCTATTGCCACCAACCGACTACAAATCCGAACTCCGGGTTGCTACTGAGAAATTCATGACGGAAAAACCCAATAACGCTTTGCCCGACCTGGAAATCGAACCAACGACGATCTTATATTATTAATTTCGGAAAAAAGTCATTAATAGAAGATTCATATTCAAAAATCTTGGCGAACCAGATACAATATTAAAAACTGAAACCTAAATCTAAAAAAAATACAATTGATCAACCAGTTGGATATAAAAACCTTCGTCAAATCGCCACCCCCTGAGAAATAAAAGCATCCAGCATTAATTCAACTTATAATGGATACAGCGCCATTCGCCATTCCCTCCGTGGGGACAACCTTTGTCAACGGGATCGATGTGGGTTATTATTTGAATTCTATAATACCAGTATGTATGGAATACTCTTTATTTGTTTGTGTGATTTCATGAGATTGGATTTGCTTAGTTTTCATATTCATGTGGGACGGAGATGTTTTATTTGACATACTTTTTATTGTGTGTTTTGTAGATAAGTTACGAGTTTTGTGAATACTACTCTGCGAAGCTTGAGTTATAGTTGCAATCGAGGCCGCAGAAATAGAGAGGGTTACTATTGTGTGTTACGATTACGTAAAGTGTACAGTCAACCGCGTAATATCATCACCCTAATTTCGTAACACACGATCAATCACAATCAGAATTATTTTGAAGGATATTGCTAATCCATTGCTTCATAAGTTCTAAAAATTCGTCTGCTCAACAGCGTAAATAACGCAATGAATGTTGTTGAACTTGAACTGTCAAAATGAAAGCCATTCCTACTGTTAGTGTGTAAAGCAATTACCCCACAAGCTGGCCTACTCCATCCAACGATAGACGAGCTGAAATTAAAAGTGTTAGCACTGAAGTGCGGTTGACTGTAAGATAAGCTAAAAACTAAGAATTTCTTCCATATCGGAAAGATTCTGAATTTTTGAACCGGAATATTATAATGATCAGCAAAAAAACAGGTGAAGTTCTTGTTTTGTTTTTTTGTAGATATCTTCAATTCATGTACCTATTTTCAGACTTTGAGATAAACCAAAAATAAGATTTATGAGCTGTCTACGCCAGTCCAGATTTAACACAGTAAAACAAGAGTGATGGATTTGCGATAAAATAGCAACAAATCCAGGCTCGTTTCGAGACAAACAAAATAGCATAATTATTTACAAGTCTTCACCTTGCCACCCGCCTGCTACGGGACACTTTCCGTTTTTGTTACATTTTTACGACTTACCAAACAGAAAAACTTATCAAATTGATTATCTTGCCTGCATTCACAGATTACCTCAGGAAAAATGTACCTACTATTGGACAGGATTTTCGTTTTATTGGCTGTAAATTGTAGGTTTTCGATTGTTGATTTACTACCATCAATCACTTATAACATAGCAAAGGGCTGGGCAGTGATGAATATAACCAACGATAAAAAACTAAGCCTAAATGCGAGCTTATACAAAGATCTATTTCTATATTTACTAGAACCACCTAATCATTTTATTCCTCCGATGCCACAGATCTGGTCCCCATCGCACACTAAAACAAACAAGAGCAACACAACACAATCAGTGAACATTTTTAAAAGCCAGTCCACAACAGCCAATCGAACACTTCCTAAATCGCAAACGTGCGCGTCTGTTTATTTGTCTGGTCCAAATCGCTGATGAGCGAAACGGGGGAGATTCCAATGAGGGAAGTAATTGAAGTTTCAGAGTGATTAAGTAACTTCTTTAAGTTTTAAGTATACTATAACACTAGATCTTTATGTCTGAAAAGGGTAGGTATTGTACAGTTATTGCATTCCAAGGCTATTGCCATCAATTTAGCACAAATCAGATTTCAAGCTGCTACTGAGAAATTGTTAAGGAATAATCGTCATAATCAAAAACATCTGTTTTAATATTATTACCTTTGAAGGCTCTATGGGTGTAAAAACACCCAGGTCTATTTGGTTTCCAGCCGCTACACTCTTGAGTTTTTGTCACAGCGCGCAGCGCTTTCGTGTACATACCCCTACCTAAGCCTTCAGTAGCCCTCAAATGCGCAATCTTTGCCAACCGCTTGCCTCTCGGGTGTATCGACACCCATAGGTAATAGCCATATGGAGTGCGCTACCGATTTACAACGTAAGTGTTTACCTTGATATGTTTTGCCATTTTATTTTTAGATCATGTGTCGCCTGCGGGAATGCGAAATTGAAGCTGTAATAGCACCTGACGACCAAATATATATGCAGGGAACTTCACAAGATTATAAGTGATAATTTGTACCTAAGGATCTCTTAATAGGTATTTTTATATACCTAGTTATAAGTGCTGATTTTTAAATGTAAAGATTTAAAAAGTTATGTGAAAAGGACTGAGAAACCAAAGTTCCTAAAAATGTTAAGTATTTTTGTTTCACTTCTGGCGCAAAATTTCTATATATTTTTTAAAGATATATTTTATTTAAGAAAGCCAGATTAAAGGCTACATAGTGTACTAATAAGAAATAAAAACATTTGATTTGTATTTGGATTTAATGTTTATATAATGATTATTTTTTTGGATTCTATCTCATATGGTGAGCCGTTTAAGTAATATTTTCAAAATTAAATATTTTTAGGATTTGCAAAGGTCCAAATTAACTGCTAAAAGTAAGTTGTTCACATTTTTTTTTTTACGTCCGTTATTGTTATAAAAACTTTAAGGGTTAATTATCTTTACGTACAAAATATTAAATATTGAAATAATATTAAAACAGAACTTTTTCTTCAGGTCGATGGTTTAACCAATTACCTACCTACTATGCACAGTGCGTTTAGCAGAAGATTCAACGTCAAGACTGCGAAGTCTCTCTCCAATCTATAATTTTGATAACAATTAACATAACTCCGACAAAGAACCGCCTCAATATTTTGTCGCATGACTTTAACATATCCCTCACTTCTACGATCATTGGCCCGAATCAATGGTGTTATGTCAGCCGGCATTGATTAAATTGAACCGTTACCTACACAATGATATGGACCTGCATGGACCCTACATATTTACTTTGAACAAAATTGGCATGTTTGTTAATGGTATTTTATTTAGTCTGTGTGTTTTAATCAAGCATGGAGCGTTTGTAAAGTGGATTATGTTTTGTAAATAAAACAACATAAAATGCTACATTGTTTGACGTAGACTTTATCATCGTGACGACTACTCTAGGTAACTTTGCAAGTAAATAGATAGATAGATCATTTATTTGTCCAAAACATAAGTATACACACACATGGCATGCAAGATGTTACAATCAAATTATAGCACGGTCATGTTTTGCCTTAACAGCGTACAAATATAAACATGTTGGTTATTTTTATTTTATTAAGTAGGATATAAACATCAGATTAAGTAGGTTATATATTTGTCCATTATTCAAAGAAAATTACCGTATCAAATTAAAACTTATTCATTTAAATTATAATAAATATATTACAGAATATTGTCATCAACTCGTCATAGAAATGTATAATAAAATAAGAAATTGCCAGTCAAAAGTCAAAGTAATTAGGAATAAACAAAAACTACATATTATTTCACACGAGTCAAATTAATTTACTAACACAAACAATGAACAAAATAATAATAATAATTAAATGTTAAAAAAATGTAAATAAAAAATAAAACTATATCAATACTTTGTCTGTTAAAAACTCGGAAATATTATAATAGGCTTTTTGAATTAGAAAATTCTTTAATTTTTTCTTAAAGTAAAGTAAACTTAAAGTAAAGTGATGATAATTTATTTTATGATAAGCAAAGAGATACCTACTAGCAAATTAATACGACTAACCTTATCTGCAGCGTAGTTTAGGCTAAATCAACTTAAAAATACAAAATGAAAACTACAAAAAAAAAAGTTGCCTTAGTTTGGCCGTGAAAATGAACCGAACGACCTACAGACATATGTACATATATGTGTCTAACTATGTCTTTAATTGTTGTAATTGGTTCTGAACCGTTTTTATAGTTAATAAATAAATATCATTCTAATCAAGGTGGAGTTCGTGAACTGTAGGATTAGTCACAAAAAATATGACCTAAGTTTTAAATATCGACAGATAGAAACTCCCAACCCTAAATAAAGCTGACCTTTTGACATCCGCAGATCAGGCTCCTTTAACTTGAAATTTCGTTCATATTGTAATGTCACCGCTTCCGGCTATCCGCGGGTTGACCGAGCCCGTCACATAAAGGAAAAGTCGTCCCAATCAATAACATTTTCTTTTGTGTTTCTCTCGTTGAACGATTACGTCTTTTATGGTTGGTTTGTTTATTTTACCAATCATTGTTGGCTAGAATGGGGATCATAATACTGTCTCTGAATAATCATTCCCTGGGCAGTCAGCCCTATCTTGCTAGCTGCCTATTTATTATTTCTACTACCGCTTCTATATGAGCTTAATTTGTGCCAATATAAAGGAGAAGAATAGTTATAAACAGAAAATCATTAACTTTTCAAAGACATTTTTATTAAATAGATAGGTTAATATTATCAATAGGTACAATACCCTTTTTTTTTGTTATTTTTTTGTTTTCGGGGGATCGGATCATTCATTTCATTCAAAAGGGGTCATTTTATTTGACAAAATGCTCTACATTTTGTCCAGATGATTGTTTTTCGCTGCTTTAGGGTTTTTTCTATGGTAAAACATAATTATGAGTACAATGACCCCTTTTCAGGTTTTCAGTTATATCAATTAGGGACAACTTTTGAAACTCCTGAAGGAGCTAAAATTGGAATCCAAAATCACAACATCTTCCTATAATAAGTCCCCAAAAGACAATCTAAATTGCTAAACCATATTTAGGTCAACACAATTTCTTAGCATAAACTTTATTGTTCTGCGAAACCTTCAATATCCTGAAGTGGTGCAATAAACTTGCTGTTACAATAAACCTGCTGTTACAATAAACCTGCTGTTACAGCACAAAACATTCCAATAACTCTACATGCATTATTCAAATATTTCAAGTGTTTGACGACGCATTACACGTTGTTTAGCATTTGAGAATAATTTCAGTTTCGTAAAATGGGGCACTTTAAAGGTAATAAAATTGAAGGAATGAAGGGAAACTGTAAAAATAGAGTTGGATTGGATGTTTGCATTAGGTATTTAGTAGGTTCTAACGTAAAAGCTCATACCACTTTAAAAATACTCTGATCATTTTCCCGAAAAAAGTCTGCAGTTCTCTATTTCAGGAAACAATAATAATATTTTTCAGTGTAGGTGCGTCTTTGTGTTCTTCCTAGAGATACTGCATACCTCTTCAACTAGTTAATACTTGCGTACTTAATAAAACTGGTCGTCAAATACATTTGATGATACATTGAATGGCTATTTACATGAAAAAAAAGGGTTCAAAACATACCTAACTGTACATATAGGTAGCTAAAGTGGAAAGCTACCTTACGAGTACATCAATACCCGTCTGAACCCTTCGTCAACAATCTACGCCTTATCTCTACATTCTTTTGTTTAGATTATCGGAAAAATGAATAAACTACCCGCCTCCATGGATAAGTTTTTCCCCTGTCACGTATACAGGTCTTGATTACCCACATCCACATATTGTTCTGTGCCGATCTAATTAGCTCCCGGTACGATTGTTTGCAGTTTAAAAAAAAAACATTCGATTTCTAAAGGCTTTCTCAGCGCTTTGTTTTCAGGGCGGATTTGTGGGAACGTTGAATAAAAGATTGGTGATGGATTTGGTAAACCAACTGATTATTCTCTTTCAGGAAAATCAATAATTAATTTGAATCATTATTTATATTGTGGCATTAGCATAATGTGGAAGGAAATGTAAAAATAAGGATGATGAAGATGTTTGCATTAAGTTTATTTTTTAAATGTTTTTATAGTCGTTATTAACATGTTTGTTACATATTATTATTATGTTAAAATTTTTGAAAATACTTTTCGTATTTAAGCCCGAATCATTAGAAAAGTTACAAAAAATCTCATTTAAATAATCTTTTTACAGCAATATAAAAGAAAGAAAAAGCAAACACAGTCAAAAGCCTCCAACAATCTCTTCAGTTCCGACGGAACGTGTAAAAAGAACAAGAGATTTTTATCGCCACAGCAATAATCCGTAATAATTGATTACTTTGTCGTCATAACAAGGAATTAATACAAAAAGCAACCGGCTTTAAACTTCTAAATTGTAATTACAATTTTATTTTCGTGCTTGTAAAGCACTTAATTTGGTTTTAATCGTTTTCATTGGACCTTTGGTTGACGTAATGAGATTTTCGTGGTGCTGTTTGGGCATTCGTAAACCTGGTAACTGGCAGCTCTGATGAAAATATGGGCGAACCCGTGAAAGTATTTCGTACTCAGTTAAACATAATGACATAATATAAGCATATTATGACTACGAGTACTAGTGACCCGCCCTTGTTTCGTACGGGTGCAATGGCGTCATGTCAAAACATCGAGCTTTTTGTGCGATATCTAAGTTATATTTTATTCACATAATCCTTTCGGAGTAAATGTTTTAAATTATGGTGACTTGTCCGCATCAAAATCCGTTGTACCTGTTCAGAGATTCACATGTTTGGTTCATCTAACAAGTAGAATCAGATAACTTGTTTTTCTATTTTTTTTCTGTTATGGACTTTAAACATCAAACATACATATACATACACCTCCTACTAGCGTCGCAAATACATTGGAACAAGCACAAGTCCACCATCACCCTCATTTCTGCTTACCTATTTCCTTAATGACAGAATTATCGAGTGATGAGTGAAAAGCCTTCAAGCTCATCGAAGTAAAAATATTTCGTAGATTCCTCTGGAAAGAGGAAATAATTTATAAAATGAGGCACTCTCTAAGATTGGTCGGTACGTTCAATGTTGGAAGGTCAAAAGTGATCGACGTGATCTTTGGAGAGGACAATTTCGAAGTTAAATGTTGAATTTTGTTTATATTTATAGAATTTAAGAATTACGGATTTTTGTTGATACAAGGTATCGGGTTTGGCGTATCTTAGTCACAACAAAAACACAAATGAATAACTTTGTCAATCTTAAGTTATTTAAGTTTTGTGAATCCGATTACAGACTATACCATCAAATATTATGTTCTTGCTCTACAACAACATCTACGTACATTATTAAGGGCGACTGGGGAATTATGATTAGAGAACGTCGTTCTGTCTTGTAATAACCTGTGGGGTAATTGCGTAACACACATAAAATGACAATTGATCGCAATTCCTTATATTTTGACAGTTCAGCCACGTTCATTGCGTTACTTATGTTGTTGTGCTGACGATTTTTTCAAACATATGACGCAATGGATTATATCGTGATCAAAAGTGTTTTACGGAATTAGGGCGCTGTTCCGATCGATGTTTAATTAACTTTAATATTCCCTGCACATTAGACAGAGGACAATATATTGGGAAAGGATGGTCAATTATTTGGGTCCTTTTTTTTTTTTTTTTAACTACAAGTGTGTCATAAGTTATTGACCTTTTAAACTTCCCTTTGACCAAACCTAGCCGTTGACCTCATAATTTAAAACTGATTATGATAACAATTACTTACTACCAACAATAAAAGTTGAACCACTAACAAAATAACTACAGAAGGGGCACTTTAAACAGTGCAAATGTTAACCTAAGCTGTTAAAAAACAAAGCATTGTAAAGTAATAGCAATGTAGAACAAATTTAATTTATATTATATCTGTAATTTTTATGGTGTACATAATAAAGAGTATTCTATTCTATTCTATTCTATACTAGCCGTAAACTTTATAGCGCTTTCAAAATCTTAATTATTTATGTGCGTGTATTGACAAAGAAAATCAGAGGAAGGTAATTGAAACAGTTAAATGATCTTGTCTACTAACGTAAAATAAAGCTAGTAGAATAGAATACTCTTTACTATGTACACCATAAAAATTAAAGATATTAATATAAAAAAATTACATAGGGTGACACAATGGGCGGTCTTATCGCTAAAAGCGATCTTTTACAGACAACCTTTGGATGGATTCAAGCTAATCTTTCGTGTCAAAATATTTCAATAAACCAACAATTAGTTAAGGTTTTATGTATTGTATAACTGCAAGGTTTCAGTAACAAAAGCAACCTTTTACCAGTAACAGAATGGTACTTCTGTCTTTCCCCTGTGTTGACGTAGAGCGGTAACTAGATTAATGGAACCAGTCACGTATGAACCCCGGAACCGGAAACGGTGACGTGACGTCACTCGTTATTATGACTGAACACGGAAGTGAAACTGAAAGTTTACTGTGAGCGGCCATTTGTCTTACAGTTACTAGCTTATAATTGGTTAGTTTTTCAGTCAAGTTTACAGTGCTGTATTGAACTAATTTTGTTTGATAGAGAGAGTTGTATTTATGGGTCCAATGGAAATAATTTAAGAAAGGTTTTGAGGCGCATTGATTTTTTTGATTTTATTAGCTTAATCTTATATCCCACTGCTAGGCAAAGGTCTCCTCTTTTTCCTTCCAAACCTCCCTGTCTTGTGCGATCTCTGGTCATGTTGGCCCTGCAAACATTATCAGATCGTCACACCACCTTGGTCGTGGTCTACCTCGACGGCGATGTCCTCCCTCAGGCGTCCAGTGAGTGACGATCTTTACCCATCTCTCTGGGTGCATTCGTGAGACGTGTCCAGCCCACTCGCATTTCAGCATTGAAAAATTGAATATTCTGAAATATTGTCACGACACATTATTTAACATTGTTTTGGCATAAACAAAGTTCTGAAAATCAAATAAAAAAATAACAGACGAACCAGGCATTGGTATTGGCATTGTACACCATATATTGTGGTAGAATGCATAGAAATTTAAAAAAAAATAACACCATAATATGTAAAACTACATTCTTACAAATAATTAAATTCAAATTCTAATTGGGTATAATTTAAACCCAACGATTATTATAATACTGTAGTTTATCCAAAGCCTATTAAAACATCATCCACCCTTGAAACCCCACTGACATCCATGAAAACCTATCTCCCCACCACACTACTTCCAGGATTACCGCCATTTACCAACAAATCAGAACCATTCCATTAAAGTAGAATCCGGTATGTAATCAAAAACAAAAGCGGCTTAGCCGAGGCGAGGCGTTTAAAAATCGATGGTTCTCGAGGCAGCCAGGCACAGCCGTGGCGCAAGATTATTGTTTGAAGCACGGATGCACGTATGGACCGTAGTCTGTTGTGAGTTAGAGACGTGTATGTGACTCGTGAGGCAATGAAGTTCTAGTGGTGGAGAAACTAAACTGGTCTTGTCGACTGTTTGTTTGTTAAATTAAACAAATGATAGAACAACTAAAGCAATCTATGAAGTTGTACCGAAGTTAAGAACACAATACGAGTATTTGAAATGTATTTTGCATATTGAATGACTCTAAAATTTTAGACAATTTTTCTTTTTGGGTGGGATATCATCAAATGGCCTCTCTCGCTCTGGGCGGAGCGGAAGGGCGTGTCAGACTCTTACTGACTGAAACCCACCCCTGTTCTTTCAGTTGCCTGTGCGCCAGGGCCACGGTAATTCTTTCGAACAACCCGCGACTCTGGCAGGCATCAGCCTTATCGGACCCCATCAATTATGCTGACATCTCTTTGAGGCGCGCGTGGAATACAACGCGCCGTCGAATCGGGCGTGGTCCTTACCGGACGGCAAGCTGCCCATTGCTCGCCGTCCGTAAGCCCGCGTACGGTGGCCGAGAGTCGGCTATCGACTCCCGACGCCCAGGGTGTCTTCTCCTGCGGTGACTAGGGGCATGAGGGCGCAAAGACTGCCTCTCCCTCACGCACTCCGCCTCCTCCTTCGCCAGCATTACTGCTTCGCAGAAGGAGGTGACTGCGACCCATTCCCTCTCGCTCCGTACCATGGCCTGAACCAGGGCAGGACGCGAGAGATCGCCGCCGCCGATCGCCGCCACGAGGACACGGCGGTGCTCCGCCCAAGCGGGGCAAACCTCCACCGTATGCTCCACTATGTCCTCAGGTCGGTCCACACAATGATAACACCCGCGCGTTTCCTCCTGCTTTATCCGAAACAGGAACCTCCCGAAAAAGCCATGTCCGGAGAGGACCTTCGTCAGGCGGAAGGTGAGGACGCCGTGGCGCCTCTCAAGCTACTCCTCAAAGTGGGGACTTACCGCCGCAATTATGGCGCGCCCAGTACTGAGTTGCGACAGTCGCACTCTCCTTGCCGCCATGAGATCCCGCCGGAGCTCTGTCCGCTGTGCCGCGATTTCTCGCGGCAGCGGAGTTACGCCCCAGCGTTTCGCCTCGCGGGCTGAATAACCGTCTAGAAAAATGATAGCATTAGGCAATTAAACTTACTATAATTACAATATCTATCATCCTTTCCAACTTTCCATACGAACATCCTATAAAATGTTACATTTACTTACCTAGTTGTACCACACAGTAGCATCCATTCGTGCCCTTTGCTTTGTTTTGCTTGGCCAGCTAATAACTACGAGAGGTTTGTATAGCGACATGTAGAGCGGACTATGCTCTTCTGTAGTTATTAGACATGGATATATTATATATACAATATTGGATGTATTATTATAACAACCTCGTAGTTAGATAAATAGGTTAAACTAAAGATCTTAGGTCAGACTGTGGATGCCGCGGTTAGTACGTTGAATACGATTACCATTACATTTATGAGACTATGTTTATTCAGAAGGTTTGACAGCTGGTCTAACAGACTTCCAAAATATATTAGAAATCGTAATTATGTTTGTAAAAAAGAATATATTTTGACAGCTGCCTGCCATCTCGCGAAGTAGGCGTTTAAGGAAAACGGACCAATATTGAGAGACCAATTAAAGACACAAGTTGACGACATCAAAGAGTCATTTGGAAAAGAAACGCAGAGAATATGTCGCCCAAAATATAAACATAAGATTTCCTCTTGATCATCCGTTTACTGAGAATAATACCAATAAGGCCAGATGCGGTGAAATATCACTATTTTACACGAGGCGCCGTCAGACCCGAGACCGCAACCCAATTAGTGGTTAGCAAAGGTTCAACTTGACGAGACTACGGTCAAAATCAAAAGCTGGGTTCAGTCAGCCTTCAATAACATTTGAATACATGTATACTTGAAGACAAATAAACCAGTTACTGGTAGATATACAATTGATTTCATTACGGTAAAAGAATACAGCTTTCGTTGAACAGATAAAGTAATTCAGCTATCATTTTCCGCTGCATAAGGCAGACTTTTTAAACTTATAGAAAATTTTCATCCCAACGAATTTCAAGCCAGCCGACACAACTTTTATGAAGGAAACAAAAAAATTACGAATAAACTGTAGTTATAACTGAATTCAAATGTAATTTCCATCTGTCCGACTCAGAGCATAATATGAATACTTTTTCATTTCAAGTTTTAACGTTTCCACGTTTTCGGTAATTACAATTCTGTCTTCTTTCGCGTCGGAGATGTTTATTTTTTTGTGTAGTTACCTTTTTAATTGAATTTGTAACTTTGAACAAAAATGATCGAAAATCATCATTTTCTAAGTTAAACGTGTTTGAATAGTTTTATTCACGTTTCTATATTATCGTAGAGTTAACCCTGCAAGCTTTTAGGTGTTCTTTAAGCGGCTCGTGGCCTTGCGTGGCATTGGTTAATTCTTACAGAGTGAATTTTTGCGGTGTACTATGTAGCCACTTTTTGCTCGCACAAAAAGAGCAGGCGGCATTTTGTGCTTCCCCGTGGCGCTTTGTGCAGTTTGCAGCACAGTTCATTTTTAGGTTTGGACAATTACGTAGGTCTGTTGGCCAGACATGAAAGAGAAAACCCATTGGACATGCAAATAGACTAAATTCCGGCTCGGTTTACGCTCTTTTGTTTTTGAATACGCGATTTCAACTTTCACGGGTAACTGCGGATAAAGGAAACGAACGAGTGAATATTATGTAATTTAAGATAAGATAAGATATGATATAATTTATTTTTCAGTACATGGTACATTATGATCTTAATATTAATAAAAAGTTTCACATATACTACCGTTGCCGGTGTAGAAATATTAAAATTAAAATTATAGTCCAGTTAATATCCCCATTAATAATTATAAATTAGTTTGAAATGATAGGTAATTTTTAATACAATGTCAACTTACATTTTTTTCTTAATATTATTTATGAATTAAATGTCAAAAATATACCAATTATATAATGCCAAAGGTTAACAAAAATAATAATATTAATAATAATACAAAATAATAAAACAAAAGTCAATAAACACACAAAATATTCATAAAAAGTAGTCAAAATTTATAATTAAAAAATTCGTTATCTGAATAGAAACAGTTGTCTAAAAGCCAAGCAAATATTGTTTTTCTAAATTTATTAGTTGGCAACACTCTGATGTCTGGGGGTAAATTGTTGAAGATTTTAATGGCCATGCAATTGCAATTCCTGCTATACAAATGTAGTCTCTGGCTAGGTGCAAGTAATTTATTTGGGCTTCTTTTATTTACTCTTTTAGAAATGTGTTCATGCAATGGGAACATGTGCGGATACTTTTTTATAAAAACACAAATTTCAAAAATGTAAAGGCAAGGAAGTGGAAGAATTCTTAGTGATTTAAATAATGGCTTACAATGCTCTAAATATTCTGCCCCATACACAGCTCTGACACATTTTTTTTGAGCAACTAATGCTCTGTTCACGTCAACTGAATTACCCCATATAACAAGGCCGTAACGTAGCACTGACGAAACATAGCCATGATATGCATTAAGGGCTGTTTCTTTACTGGCTACTCCTCTCAGTTTTCGAAGAGCATACACAAATTTGTCGAGTCGAGTGCAGACTTTTTTTACATGTTCTTTCCAATTCAATTTTTCGTCAATAAGTATTCCCAAGAATAAGGCTGATGGTACTGGTTCCAAAATTGAGTGATTGTATTGTATTTGAGGTGATTTTATTAAAGAATTGTATGTTTGGAATAGTACTAATTTTGTTTTTCCAATGTTTACACGTAAATTATTAGATTCCAACCATGTCATTGCTTTTAATATTTCATTGTTAGTGTCAGTTTCCAGCGCTTTCCTATTTGAAGTTTTTATTATCAAAGTAGTGGCATCAGCAAATAGCGTACAATTGTGTTTTAGACTCTTGCAAAGGTCATTTATATGTATTATAAATAATGGAGGGCCTAATACGCTTCCCTGAGGAACACCACAACTATTTATTTTTAGCTCTGAACTATATGTTTTTTTTGTGTTATTGACAATGTTTGATACCACTGTCCATTGCTGGCGACTCGATAAATAACTTTTAAGCCGGTCATGCGCCAAGCCTCTTATGCCGTATTTCTCCATTTTGCAAAGTAAGCGAGTATGTGGTACAAAATCAAATGCTTTGCTCATATCTAAAAATACTGATAATACAGACATTTTGTTAATGAGGGCTTCAAATATCAGTTTGATCAAAGTGAAACAAGCAAGTGAAGTCGAACTATTCTTCCTAAAACCAAATTGGTGCTCAGTAAGTATGTTGTTTTTATCTAAAAAGTTGATTATTTTTCCGTACATTGCCTTTTCAAAAATCTTGGCTATGATAGGTATCAATGTAATGGGTCTATAATTTGACATATCCGTGCGGTCACCTTTTTTGTATAGCGGTTTAACTATAGATTGTTTTAATCTAGTAGGAAATGTTCCTGTCTCAAATGACAGATTAATTATATAACTTAGCGGTGATGCTATGCTTTTACTGCTTAATTTTATTATTTTTACGGGAATTTCATCGTACCCAGTAGCGTTACTATCATTTAAAGAGTTGATAATTTTTATAATGTCTTGTTCATTTACCGGAGTCAAAAAGATACTGTCAGTGTTAGTGGTAATGTCAATGTTACTGACGTTATTATTATTGCTAAGGTTAAACTTATGGGTCATTTCTATAAAATAGTTATTAAATTGATTACCTACGTCATTAGGGTCATTAATTATCTTATCATTTATTATTAACTCTTTGATGTCATTTTTATAATTATCGTCGTTATTTATATATTTTTTTATTATAGACCATGTCGCTTTGTATTTATTTTTAGAATTATATATGTGTTTTTTGTTATTTATTAATTGTGAATTTGATATATATCTTTTTAAAATTCTAAAATAGGTCATTATCTTTTTTCATAATATTTTTTACTTACGGCAACGTGTTGGTAATTATAATACAAAGTTCTCTTTTTTATGCATGATATTTTTATGCCTTTACTAATCCATTTATTTTTAATTGGTTTATTATATTTTTTAATTGTTATTTCGGGGAAACATAGTTTGTGAAACAAAATGTATTGGTCATGAAATATGTTAAATGCTTTGTTGCAATCTGTTTCTTCATAAACTCACATTTTAATAAACTACAAGCATGTTAACTAAAAATACACTCGAGAGCAATGAATCCGGGTCACTTAAAGAATCCTAAAAATCTCGGAAACTAAAAATGCTAGGTTAATGCAATAAATTGTATTTAATAGACAATGTAATACTCCTTAAATGAAGGTATTAAAACTTCTTAGTTATTGTAAAGTTATATCATAAAAAAATCAAATTTGAAAAAGGGCCACTTTCGAAGATGGAACTACGAAATTACAGCATTTGGTTTTGCTTTTGTTTGTAATCTGTCATTTATGTGGGTACATAAACCATGTTGATAGTGCTCTATATTCATTATTCAAGCTGAAATTATGTCGCTTACGCCTGAAGAATGCACCAGAATACTTACAATGCTGGAAACCGGCCGGAGTCAGCGCGATACAGCCAGGACTGTCGGTGTGTCGCTGTCAACAGTACAAAGAGTTCTCCGACGTTACGAAGAAACTGGTTCTAGCCTACGCAGACCAGGAACGGGCAGAACCAGGTGTACCACAGCACGAGAAGACCGATACTTGGTGAACACCATGCTTCGAAATCGCTTTCTCACAGGAACTGAACTCACAAATCAGTTTCGACGCCTCGGAGGAAGTAACCCAAGTGCATGGACAGTAAGACGTCGGCTTGCTGAATCTAACTTAAAACCCCTTAGACCTGCAAACGGCCCTAAAATGGAGCGTGGGCATCGTATTTCAAGACTAAGATATGCCCAGAGCCACGTAAATTGGAGTATTGAAGATTGGTCAAAAGTTATGTTCTCCGACGAATCAAAATTTATGCTCTACAAGCACGATGGAAGACACAGAGTGTATCGAAGACCAGGGGAAAGATTCAAGCAAGCATGCATCGAAGAAAAAGTAGCCTACGGTGGTGGGTCTGTACTTGTGTGGGCCGGAATTTCTTCTGAAAGTCGCACAGAGCTGGTGATCATAGAAAACGGCTCTTTAACTAGCGTAAGATATGTGGAAGAAATCCTCAATGATCACGTTGGTCCATTTATGGTCAATTTAGGTGAGGATGCTATATTTATGCATGACAATGCCCGACCTCATACAGGTAGGATTGTGAATGACTACCTTCAAGAGATGAACATTACTCGTATGGAGTGGCCAGCGCGCAGCCCGGATATCGACCCGATCGAGCATGCTTGGGACGAGCTAGGCAGATGCGTAAAACAACGAAACCCTCCCCCAATCACGCTTCGTGAGCTCAAAATTGCTCTCACAGAGGAATGGGAGAATATTCCCCAAAATCGTATAAGGAACTTGGTGTACAGCATGCCAAACCGCGTAAACGCAGTAATGGAAGCACGAGGAGGCAATACGAAGTATTAAAATTCAAGAAAATCGTAATAAAGTTCAAAAATTTCATGTTTCCTATTTTTGTTTTAAGGAGAGATCAGCAGTTTTTTTCTTTATGTAATTTTGTGTTAATAAAATGTATGGTGACTCATATTTTTTTTACTTTCATTTAAGGAGTATTACATTGTCTATTAAATACAATTTATTGCATTAACCTATCATTTTTAGTTTCCGAGATTTTTAACATTCTTTAAGTGACCCGGATTCATTGCTCTCGAGTGTATTTAAACCGAATACCTATGATATTGAATTGCCAAAATGTATTTCGTAAAAAGCACAACCTTTAAAAAAGAAAAACAGGAAATGTAAACAAAAATCCGAAGTTTTAAAGCAGTCCATAATTAAAAACACTAGCTTAGCACCAACATTCGCAGTCATTTTTGAATGAAAAATTCATTCATTCCTTCATACAGCTCCTTTCATTCAGCGTTTGAATGACGTAACGTTTCGTGCTATGTGAAAATTCTACCTAATTTTGGAAATGCGCCTCTCTATTTATGCATGGGCTCTGAACTGAGGTAGGTCAGCAGGGTAGGGATGTACTTTTTTTAGATTTAGGGCCAAAAATACATTTTTGTTTTGTGTATCGTTCTTATAGAATGTTCGTAATCATAGGTAATGTTCGAGAGTGTAGTTAATAGTGATGTAGCTATAAATGCTATCATGTCAGGTAAAATAGCAGCTGTATTATTTTGAATTTGCAGGCACAGCATTGTGAATAATGGCGCGTTTAGTAAGTCATGAAATAATAATAAAAAGTGTAGTCCTGCAATAAAAATCCATTTTTAGAAATCCTCTTACGCATGAGCTTATTACTAAGAGCACCTTCACACAAGAGTTTGTCCAGCGTAAACGTTCGATGAACGTAACGCTGTGCTAGCGCGGCGCAGGCGTCTTACATTTTCGTTGTTGTTTCGGTATTATCATTAACAAAATGGATTCTAACGAGGAAACTATTGTCGGCTTTCTTTTTAAAAAGAAAATTAGTGCGAAAACGAGAAAATAAAAGAACATGGGATAATACAATAGGAGTGTGTGGTCAAGTAAAAGTGATTATTTTGTGCTTTATGGTAAACACTTAAAAAAAAATATTCAAAACATTTTTATTCTTACTTTCGAATGGCAAAACCTATATTTGATGAGTTGTTGCAAAAAATACAAAGTGTACAATATCAGGATATACATTTGAGGACTTGTTATTACTTTAAGGTGAGTAGGTATATTTAATTTAAAAAAATAAAAAAGTTTAATATTAATAGGGGATACATCTTAATTAGAATGGAATTCATAATATCGCATTCATTAATTCCTCATTCCATTTCATCACATTCCTTCTATTCTATTGAACAGGATTGTACATGACACCGCAGTAACGCGGGGCATGCGTCGCGCACCCGCCACTCTAGCGCAGTGTACTCATGTGCCCCAGCAGAGACGCCGCGAAAAAGCGAGGCACGCGTCGCGTTGTCTCCGCGTCTGCGCTGCGCATACGTTCATCGAACGCCTACGCTGGACAAACGCTAGTATGAGGGGGTTCTAACAGATATCAATACGCTTGACAGACGTATTGTGATGTCACTATGTAGGTACAGTACGAAGACTCTGAATTTTAAGATAAATATCTCTCAGGTTGATTTATGTATCCAGAACAAGGAAACAATAAAAAAATTAACAGAACATTCTCCTCCAAATGAAGTTTATTAAGTCAGGCGATCGTAATTCCGGAATTAATAAGTTCGTGACTATAGCTGTTAATAAAAACATGGAAGAGGCGCGTTTGGACGACGATATTAATAAACGTTGCTCTTTTAACAAAATATATTAAGTAGATTGTTGTTAATATTCTATTATGGGTAAAAATAATGGAAGTTTTTTCAAAGAATCATTTTGTTCATAATATTTTATTGTTGAGACCTATTATTTTGGCATTTTTTTTCCTTTTGTAGTATTTTTATTAAAGCTACTACTGTCAGTGAATATATTAGGTCATACACCATACCGCAAAATTTTTCTAAAGATCTTTAAGTAAAATTGTCAGCGCAAGCAAAAAATATATAAACCACACATCAAAAACTGCTTCGCAATTCAGATTCCTTTCAATCAGAACATACATCTACTCATAAATTCAAAATTGCTAAAATAATGTATTGAAAAAACCGTCATTTTGCCGGTTTGCCGGCCGTCCAGTACGAGACGGTTCCTTTTGATCAACGAACCGGAAATGAATAAACAAACTTCTTTCGGAGTTTCCGTTTCATTATTCATACGTGTTTGAGACTCCTTTGATATAGTTGTGCCAGAGTCGAACCGCAGGTTGAGTTTTGACTAGCTTGTGTTGAACATTGATTGTTTTAAGTTATTTGTGGGTTGACAGAAACATAATTGTGTGGTTTACATAAAAAAAGACAGTGTGTGCTTATGCCACACGATAGAGGTGAGAATTTACGACTGGAGCCGAGTATACGCGATTCAGCGTCACCGACCCGAGCGTGGCGGTTCAGTTTCGTTCAATGTGCAGAAAGAGCGCAAAGAAGTTTTCACTTCAAAAATAAGACCGTTTTTAAAACAAAACACTTAAATGAACACTAAAATTAAACTATTCTTGACTTAAAAAAGTCGAGAGGGGTCGCGGGCACCCGGTTGGAACGAAGTTCCTTTCGCTATATATTGTGTATTAAATAACAGGCACAATGAAATAAATCAACAATGATAGAGAGTATCTAAAGAAAGAAAAAAGGAGTTGTAATAAAATGTTAACCAATTAATTACTCTCGCACTTCTATACTATTACTACACCCTGTCCACTAGGTTAACCGTTATTGGACAGATGGAACTAGTGATTGCATCAACGTAAAATTTAGATTGTTATCGTTTCGATTATTGACACTTTAACTTGTATGTAGAACCGATTATCGATTTGTTGCCGCCGAATTAAAAAAAAAAAGCGGTTTCTATGCCAGTGTTTATTAATAGCATAATCAGCTTATAATGTTCCCACTGCTGGGACACAGGCCTCCTCTCTTTGAGAGTGAATTGGCTGTAATCTACCGCGCGGGCCCAGTGCGGGTTGGTAGATGTCACCGTGTCTTCGAATTTTTGGTTCTAGGACATGCCGGTTTCCTCACGATGTTTTCCTTCACCGTTTTGAGAGCAGTGGTGATGAAATTATTTACAAAGTAAAGCGCCTGCCTGGGTTCAAACCCACGACCTACAACTCGCAAGTCGGGACCGATACCACTGGGCTACCACTGCTCACTACTGTTTATTATTATTTAATACCAAACCATATAAATAAGCCGCTTTGTGTTTTGATAGCAAAAATTAGCGTAAAAATTAAGTATACACTTGTTTGTCGTACCAATTGTCTTGCAGTATATATACATAAATATGGGGTTTACCACATATTAAAACACACCGTTTTTTATGCATAACATTTTTTTAAAGTTTTAAAATCGAAATAAAACATTAACATCGTGTTCATAGCGGCAAATCCATGTCCTGGCAACACTGACACGAAGCCACCGCCGCCATTTTGTTCACATTTATCACTCGCAAGGAGAGGTCTGTGCTAGATACATCTTTTCTGTATGCTGAGTGTTTTCCCCATTTTAAATACGTTCGTGTTTACATAAGTTCGCAGAATTACGGACATTCTAAAATGCCGAAGAGAAATGTATAATACAGGATGTTTGGGAGATGGGTGCAAAGCCTGAAGGGAATGATACCTTGGAGCATTTAGAACATACGAGTATTTAGCTAAACTTGTCTTTAATGAAGTCTTTTTTTTTAAACTAAGTTTTTTAACAATTAACCCCATTTTTTTCAATTAATTGCTAATAATTGCAACGAGTAAAAGTTGTTATGCTATTATTATTTTTTATTTATGGTATGTGTGATTACTCAAACAAAATAATTGGAAATTATTTTGTCATAGTCAAGTCATAAATAAGTTAAATTAATAAGATATGACAGTTTACATATTTATTTAATTAAGCGTTTTAAAGTTATCTTTTACGCGTTTTTTCGCGCTTTTTTTTTTTTTTTACCATTTGTGCACAGGTGGTCATAAAACAGCCTTATTAAAAATTAGCATCCTTTCCATGGGACCGCTTATATATAATAAATTACCTGATAATTTAAAAGACCTACCCATAAAAATGTTTAAAAAACAATTAACAAAACTATTGCTGGAGAAACGTTATTACCCAATTAAAGACTTTTTAAATGACAAAACTATAGGAAAATGTTAGTGATAAATGTACGTTGTCTTTGAAATTTAGAATGTTTTAGAAGATTAATGACATTGTTATCTATTTATTAGGGATTTTATGAATGTTGTTATATTTTAATTTGACATACTTAACAGATTTTAACATTACCAGATTATCTAAATTCTATTTTCTAATATTAATTGTGATTGTTGTTAATGTTTTGAAATATTTTGACATTACGCATTACGACATATATTCCTCTTTGTATGGTTTGCGAGAGATTTATATTTAATTCTTTAATTATTTTGATTTTTTATTCTGAGCTGTGACTACTTACTAAATTCGACTATGGCTAATAATAATTTGTAATAGCTGTACCTATCTATATATATTACTAAATAAATTCAATCCTAATATTTTGCATGCCGTAAGGTAAAATGTATCGGGACACTTAATAATTATTCCAACTTATATGTATACCTACATTATCAGCAAATAAATGATTTCTTTCTTTCTTTCTTTCTTACGTAGTCTGGAACAGTTACGTTCTAAGGCAACTTTCAAAAAACCGTTAACCTAATGGACATCATATATAGTAATTTACCTATTCTTAGAAATAAGCTTTTAAATGCGCAAACACATTCTATTGCAAAAGTATAGTGGCAATGAAAATGGTTCACTTTTTTCTGTCTAGCTCTCAAAATTGTAAAAATAACTCACTTATCCATAGGCAGTCTCAAATATGAATGCTATATTAACCATTAATCCCTTGATAATATCATACAAAACCAACGTCCCTTTCACTCAATATTTTTCCAATTTCAATCCAAATTCAACTGTATAATTGACCCATAAAACCGAAATAATAAAAGAAAACAGTCGTACAGTCGTTCAATTCATTCGTTCGTGAATGATAATCGTCAATTGAACACGTCTCGTTCACGTCGACGTTGACACGGCATGATTTAAAATCGTGACGTGTGGCGTCAGTCTATTGCTGTGTCAATTAATTTTAGTAAGTGTTTTATTATTGCCTGGTTTGTTGTTGTGAATTTATTATTAAAAAATGTAATTTTATTTGTAACATAGTTTGGTTTTATCTGGAATGTTCATGAACAGCTGAATACAAACCGGTGCTATGCCGATGCTACGTGATACTACGCCCGTGCTACGCGTTGCTTTGCGGTGCTACGCAATACTACGCTGGTACTACGCCAGTGCTACGCTGGTGCTACGTCACTGCTACGCAATGCTACGTCGGTGCTAAATTCCTGTGTACGGACGCAGGAAATGTAATTATTTGTTTTTCTCAACACACTAGAGGTGCACAATAGCACAGAACTGCTCCGTTTACTTAAATTATGACCATCCAGCATAGCTTAGAGCCAGTTTAGGACAAAAACAAACGCAACGACACACAAGTCAAAAGAACGGTTTTCACTGTAACTTATTAATTTCTATAAATCTATGTTGCAGCATTTTTTAAACAGCGTTATTGTGAGTATCTCACAAAAGTGGATTACAGAGCAGCAGAGAAAACACAAAAACTGTAGAATACAACATTTAATTTAAACGCCAGCGGTAAAGTACATATTTTTAAACATGCGCACGGCATACGGAGCGGTCTAATAAAATTAAGTGGTTTTTTTTTTTATTCTAATGTTTAGCGCCCATCCTGTGAAGTGCTGCAAATCTAGGATAATTACTGCGAGAGAATTTTAATAAATGTGATGTTTTTATGGAGTTATTTTTAGGTAATATGGCAATGTTTAGTACATTAGAGATAGAATCGTTTTATTTTTGTTTTTGTAAAAGAACTTAAAGCGTATAATAATGAAACAAGTTATTTTAAAACCAGCTTACTGTTCGTTTACGTTTTTGTTACAAACATGTTACATATTTTTTATTACAAACACAAAGGGTACCTTTTCCAAGAATAGTTTCAATTTCAAAGTAAAAATAATTTTATACATAAACCGGCCAAGAGCGAGTCGGACTCCCACACGAAGGGTTCCATACCACCGCACAATATTTAACACTACCATTAGGATACACGCCATGACATATAGCATTTTGTGTCGTCATCTGACAGCCACACTATAAAAGGACAGTTTTGCGAGTTACATCGGTCCCACTCCCTATTGAATGCACGCAGCAAATTGTCACTCAAGTGCAAATTGCGCATTTACACAGCGTGCATTCGGCCAATCATGACCTACGCGAGCGTGGTTTTCGCACACTCGAAACCCCACCACATCTATAGGATGCAGACCCTCCAAAACCGGTTCATCCGTAGGGCAACCGGCTCCCCTTGGTTCGTTCGGAACGAGATCCTCCATCTCGACCTTAAAATCCCCACTATCCGTCAGTTCATGAAGCGCATTTCCAAGCGCTTCTTTGACTCCGCGGCCTCACATCGCAACCCTCTGGTTGTCGAGGCTGCCAGATATACCCCCTCCCGCATTAGTCGTACCCGCCGTCCAAGGCATGCCCTGTCCGACCCCGATGACCCCATAACCCTCCTACAGGAGAGCAGTAGGGCCACCAGTACAGTACACAAGAACAGACCGCCATCGTTCCGACCTCGCCGCCGAGGTCCTACGCGACGCCCCCGACGTAATTGTCCCCCCCTCCCCGACCCTTGCTCGACGACGCGCCAGCCCGCGCCGTTGCTGAGCCTGTAGTTTTAAATTCCCCTGTTAATAATAATATTATCTCGATCCAGCCTGTCCCAACTTGCTGCCCTCCCCTCAGTGACGCCCTAAGCCGAGGTTCATACCCCACAGGGGGTGCCCTTAGCGTGCGGTCACCTAATTTTTAAGTATTTTTCGCCCCTGGCTGGAGGCTTTAAGTTAGTAGCTTAAGGCACCCACAGGCTTGCCTGGTTAAGTAGCCAGGACCTTAGTGGTCATAACTACGAGCTGCCCAATAGGAAAAAAAAAAAAAAAAAAGTTACATCGGTCATTTGTCGGTCGGCTCTCGAACGGAAAGGTTGTCTGGTGGTCGTCGTTATTTGTTATTTGTCGTTATTTTGAATTTGTAGATGAATATTAAAATTAATGGATGTTTACTAATGTGATTTTGTTGTGTCTGTTTCAAGTTAATTAATGTTTAGAAATTTTGTAAAATCTACGTGAATATTGTTTTATATTTATTTATCTCTACTTCTGGTTCCTAAAACTACATATTTTTTCCAAATACGTTTCTTGTATGGGGACCCCCTTTAATTTTTAACTTTATTTTATTTGATGTTATAACGGCAATAGAAAAACCCACTCTGTGAAAATTTCATCTGTCTACCTAGTACGGTTCGTGAGATACAGCCCGCTGACAGACAGACGGATCGATGGACGGACGTATAGATAGATAGTGGAGGTTTAGTAATAGGATTCCGTTGGCAGCCTTTGGGTACGGAATCCTATAAACAAAAAGCTTTACAATATGTTGCCATATCCCAAACAAAATAATCTTTATCGCCACACACAAATCCGATTTTTATTATAACACCAGCTTAAAATTTCAAACGATCTGCAACAAAGCGTCATAAAGTACGGATTTATTTCAAACATTTTTTTTGTAACGAAATATATTTTTTACTGAACATTCGTATAAAGGATGACATTTCACCGATGTATGTACGAAATGAAAATGAAATTTTAAATATTTTATTTGGGATATGTTTAATTGAGTCCGATGTAGGTGATGCCAATTTTTATAATTGCCGGTGAAAACTACGGGGCATGCAATCTGTAGGGAAATAAATAAATATACACAGGATCGGACGTTCGATTACTGTTTACGCTTACTCTGAAAGGATAGTGAACGTAGAAATGTTATACACGATTTTTTGGTTGTTGTGATTTTAAGGTATTTTACAGTGAAATCCGCTTTGTGCAAACATTCATCGTTGGTGCATGAGTGAAAAAGTTTTCATTTCACGAATATATTTACAGTATCTGATACCTAATCCAGTTTTCATCACACTGTTTTAAAGTTTCAAAAATATTATTTAAAACTGTCGCTGAGAGACTGTATCTCCGTTCCGCGTATAAAGTTTTTAATTTTCCGGAATGGATAGTGCAGTATGTCATGCTCTAGATATCAGGCACCTTTCTATCAAAAATGAATCAAATCTATCAACAGTGAAAGTGTATATAGCTGTCACGTATTAGCATGGCAGTAACGGTCATTGACCCACATACATTTTCTAGCATTTTTTATTTCAAACACTGAAATAAAATCCATTAACGTCCTGAATCAATAGCTATCGTGATCTTCATCATGTTCCAATAACGAAACACTATAGATATTTTATTTTTTGGGTTTCTACGGAGAGGTAACAAAGCAAAGGGCAATGACCACTATTGACATGCTAACACGCGACAACTATAGCAAATAGACAAACCTTCTTCCATAGCTGAGTACCATGGATACGTTTACTATGTTATTATGATGTATGTTGCCTAGAAAGAGCGTGGCAGTTGAGAGTATGTCATGCTCATTTAAATGTCTCATTAATGGTGGCGCGTGTGTTAGATCATTCGGTGCCCTACAAAATGGTTGAGCTGGATGGTGCTGATCCACGCGTCATGTTCGTGAACGAGTGCCATCGGTTAAGACTGGCCATGCTTGTTTTAAATCTTATATTTTGAATTGTTTCTTCATTTATTTTTTACATTGTACACAAAGAGTATCCTTGGAGTTTCTTGCCCGTTCTTCTACATAGTGATCTACGTTTTAGAATGGGCAACTAGCTTAACTTTCGACTAACTGACCGACTCTTAAACAATGCAAAAGTGCCTGTAAATGGTTTAATAGAAATAAATGCTTTGAGTTTGAGTTCGCTGTTATAATATACCAACTAGTTCCGCAACAAACCTTGCTGACTGCGTAATCTTATTGCTGCGGCATGAGCTTACTTTTACAATTTGTGCTGACATGAGAAAATACGCTGAAAAATAAATACTGGCAACGTTGCGAGTATGGTTTGTTTTAAAAAATGGTCTTAATGCATGGTAAAAATCTCTACCATGCATGCAATATTTTGGTGTATTTGTATGGCAATATTTGTCTGTTTGGATGGCAAGACAGACACAAGCGTGATCCTATAAGGGCTCCGTTTTTTCATTCGGACGTACGGAACCCGGAATACGGAATTCGGAATCTGTGATATGCTTAGGCAAACCGTGCCACTGAAATTTAAACTCCTAGTCGTTGCATAAAAATCTCTTGTCGTGCCGTGCCGCCAGTGGGCGCAGGCCCTTAGTGTGGCTAATAGTATTAGTCGAAATAGCAGTTAAAAATTTTCATTCACTACACGATGTGTTTTCATGGATTCCATAGCTTCCCATCACTTAATATTACCTTATATAACACTACCAGGAAAATATAACCCATCATCATCATCATCAGCCTACAGCAGTCCACTGCTGGACATAGGCCTCTCCGATTGCACGCCACTTAGCTCGATCCTCGGCAACTCCCATCCAACTGCTACCAGCCACCCTGCTAAGATCGTCGCTCCACCTAGCCTGAGGGCGTCCTACCTTACGTTTGCCGATTCGTGGTCTCCACTCAAGAATACGTCATACAACCCATGAATTGCTTTATTTCTAGCCTCATAATAAAACTATGATAGTTAAAATATTCACACTAATAAAATCCACACACGAGAATATGAATAAACATGTTCACAAATGGACATATCTAGTCGAGAATATTTTCAAATGCATTTTGTTAGAAAAGAGAAATATATTCGTACATTTCAGAAGTACTTATGTAAATAATTGCTACACTGCTGCACTACTTATAAATCTTGTAGATGATATTATATCATAGTTTCAATAGGATTTACTACTTTACCAGATAGTTTGGTGATTTTTTGGTATCAATTTTCACTATGAAGACTACTGCCCATTTTATTGACATAATGCTCAACAGTTGGGATTACCAAAAACTACACAGTATCATGAAGGATTATTGAATTAAAAATACAGCAAAATTGGACCAAGAAGAAATAAAAACTATCAGGTAAGTATGTTACATTCAAGAGCTATTTAATACTTCAGTTATATACGAGTACTTAACTTTTAGCTATCTTCGTAGTGTACACTTGTAGCTATCTTCATAGTGTACACTTTCAAGAAACAGTTGACAAGACACAGAAACCTATTTGAAGAAGAGACTTGCTCTTGTTAATTTTCATAGGATAACTCCATCGAGCCGGAGAACAAACTTGTGCTAAGTTAGCGTAGCTTAGCTGTGACGTCAGAGCTTGTGCTTATTAGATAGTGGGTAAGCCCCTCTATTTAACTGTCTTGTTTCTACTTACTTATTTGCTTAAAGATAGCTGTTTGTATTGGGATTATAACTATGGGACTTGGATTTGTTAATCTAAACCCCAAGTCATAACACCCTTAGTGTAATGATTTAGGATTTAGCTTAATTGTAATTGCAGTATTTAAGTTTTTGTAGGAAAGCAGTGGTGGCCCATTGGTAACGGCCGTGAATTACAAGTTATAGGTCGTAGGTTCGAACCCAGACAAGCGCTTTACTTTATGTTAATTATTTCATCACTGCTGCTCTCAAGACGGTAATGGAAAACATCGTGAAGAAACCGGGCATATCCTAGAACCAAAAATTCGAAAACATGTGATATTTAACAACCAGCACTGAGCCCCCGTGGTGGAACACGGCCCACTCCCTCTCACAGAGAGGAGGCCGAGTCCCAGCAGCGGGAACATTATAGGCTGATTATAGGAAATCCACAATATTAATATTTTTCCACTTAGTCTAAAATGTCAGCATTGAATGAAAAAAAAGCAATTGTTTTTTAAACCGAGCGTTACATAAACCACGATTGAAGCTTGATAATTCTTTTCCCTTGTATAAAATTTTGTGTACAATACATAATGTATAAGTGGTTTACTAGTGTGTTCTGAGACAATAAACACAAGTAAGTGACGCATAAATCTATCTTTTACTCCTTTATGCGTGGGAACCGTGCACAGTTTGGGTTCCGTAAAGCGAGGGTAAGTACCTGTACCCTTCTCTTAATGTAGTGTGGAGTGATATACGGATGTTACCTACTTGGGACAAAATACGTAGATCTTTGAGCCAGTAACAAACTTTTCATGGACTTAATTGTGTCTTTCTAACTTACCTTAGATAGATCTAACTTACCTTTGATTTAATTATGTATGTTGTATTATTATGCCCTAGACAGGTACTGTGGAAAATCAAAGACCATTTTCCGGTAAAAGTGACGTTCTTCTCTAACATTGTGATATTCATATCCTACTTTCTTTTTCTTTCAGCTCTCAATTCATGCACCGAAAACTGTATTAACATACACAAAAATCCTGCACGCCGCACTCTAAAACACACAAAATGTACGGAACCTCGGGCACACACTCAAAATTCGCGCGGCCATTTCTTTTTTGTTGCTCTGAATATTTCAGAGCCTCGCATGAATCCTTTGCAAGTGTAGTGTTACTGTTCTTCTGTATGCCCGTTTATACTTTATTTATCCATAAGGGGATTGCTACGTAGATTACTTAGCGTGCTTATTTGCTTTCGTGCTTTCTTTGCTTGACAATCGTGGGTTCTGATGTATGGTAAGCTCAGAGGTAAATGTGGTGAATTTGGGGAGTGGTTGTAAATGCAGTGTTTTTTTTTTGGGGGGTTTTTGCTTGCGATTTTGAAACAGTATATGACTGTGAAAAGTACTGATTGTTTGACAGAAAAGTATTTGTGAATGGTTTTACAAATAAATTCCTCCAGCGTGCTCTAATTGCCTTATCAGAAAGGAGATGAACCAGATTCAATTTACCTAATATTCCTAGAAAAGTTACAGTAACTGGTAGTCTTGGAATTTTCTGGAATTCATTGCAGTCAGTACGACTCATTTTAAATTACTTTTCTCCAATTAATCCAAGCAAAAAAAAATGTCAAAGTAACTGAAATCTGCAATTCTGGTCCCAAGAGCGAAAAATTTTTCATTTTGTTTAATTCGTAATGTTTTGATTATAATTTTCACATAACGTGAATGGTAGTCAGTGCAACAAGTAGGTAAGTAGTTGTGAGACGTAATCCTGCTCAGTAGGAAGGTACCTTCTGAATACCGGACATTCTCGCTTTGTACCTTCACATACTTGCAATTACTAGTTTGAGTTGTGGGAGAGACGTGCTTCTAAAACTATTTGTATGAGTATTTTCAGGTTATTCAGTACTCAAGTAGTACCTACCTACTTTACGGTATATATGCTGATAGCATTCTTTTTTGCCTAAATACTGCCAGGGCAATCATTTTTTTATCAAACACACTTCGTCAATTTGCCGTGTTATATCCATTTCATACAGCTGTCAAGGAATGAAAGTTGTGGTTTGAATATACGGACAATTTAAGTTGGCAGTCAATTTGCTAAACTATTTATTTCCTTGACTTTAAATTATTTAAATTTTCTTTCATTCTTACAGTAGGTATACTCATGAGTATTATTAAAGATCTGTAATCTATTGGGGAATTAAAGCTATTAGATACCACAAAAGAAATGCTTTGCAGATGGAACGGCATAACTACAGGGTGTGAACTAAAAGGAGTTACAATAGGCAAAGTACAAGGGGCGATATTTTTCCTTTAACAAACTTATACGTTCAATAAAGAACACTATCCCAACTCAAGAACTCTCAAGGAGTTCAACACAGACAATGGACATGCAGCACGTGTTCCCATATCCCATAAAACTTGTGCCGACGATAAGGAAATTCATCTCCGCTGTGCCAAAGTTACCTCACATACATCCCGCGAGGTTATCTGTAGTGACTCTAGAACATTCTGTCATAGGTCACGAGTTCATATACCTAGCGAATAACTTGCAGATACTTTTAATTACAGCTCCCAAATAGTTCGATTAAGTTTAGCGTTTTCGGAGACTTGAAACAGATGTTTACAGAAGTAATACATGATGATGTGTAACTTTAAGCTCTGCTTACAGAGATGAAGATGCCTAATACGAATCAGCTTTTAGTGAACTAAGGTTTCTTCGTCTGCTCTTTTATTAATTAAAGTACGTTAGCAATCATTTCAGACAACCTTAACTGGTTATCGCCATTAGATACCTACAATTTCATGAAGAAAAGTTGTGGTGATTATCCACAGGATAGAAGATCCTTCTGGTAAATGCTTCTCCTACTACAGAAGTCAATGCGTACCACGACAGAACCGTAGTATTAGTGACCGTTCCCTGTACACATATACAGTGTTAGGTTTAACAAACTGTATAACAGTTTGTCCGATGTGGACCTTCTGAAAACAACACTGTAACATACCACGTTTACGTTAATGCAGATCAAAAGTTTCCGCGCTAATGGGTTCGTGGTACTGCGTCTACCAGGTTAATAAATAAGTTAAGGTATTGTCGCGACGCCTTTTTGTTCACTAGGCTTTCTCGAAAGCCTGTTTTAGTTTGAAAAGTAATTAACACGTTCGCTGACTGTGAGCACTTACCCTGACACCACATTACGGCACTAGAATTTTCCATATTAATTGACAAACGTTTCACGACGTAGTGTCATGTTGGCCATATTATGTATGCCTGCCAAAATTCGACACTATGTCGACAGGCTTTCAATGAATACACGTTATTCTCTAAACAGACATAGCTTAGTAAATGTGAACATTCCAAAATTGTGCAAATGCACCATAATTACGGTATTTTCAAACAAATAAACGCACAATCTGTATTACAAAATTTAGGCACCGGCCACTCTGATTGTTCGAGAAACAAGACGCGTGCTCACGCCGGTCGACGTAGTACTCGTGGTCGAATGGTTTATGTGTGTGTGTGAGCGACTGAGATAGCAATCTGAAACTACCAATAAATTACTTGTATTACTACGAAGAGAAATATGAGATTGCTCTCAATATGGCAGTGGATACTGCTCTTCAAATAATTCTTTGAAAAATTTTCGTCGTCGACGAACTGCCAATAAAACTAAAACTAAGCGGCCTGTCCTCCGACGTACTGTCATCACGCACTATTTTAATTTCCCGCCTAAAGACGTACTCTCAGCGAACATGTTAACCTGCTTGTTTTTCAATAATCGTTGCTGAAATTCAATAATTTCGCTGTGGTTGTTGTTTACAGTTCAGTGGTTTTGTCAGGAGACATCATAATAATATTTTGACAAGATTACATTTGACTGTCGCCATGATGCATAAAATTAAAAACTGTGGCAAAGATACAAAATCTAAGCTCGAAGCGATTCTGGTCACAAATATGTTGGCGTTTCATTCACACGTCTATTTTTCAGTAGAGAGATGTAGTTTTGAAAACCAGCGTACAATCATTACAAACATTGCATTGGTGAGAATACCTTCCTCATTTTGGTACAGATGTAAGTAATCACGGGACGCGTAAACATTACCTAAACAAAAGCTGCAATAATATTATCCCTTACAACAATCATGGACCTATGAGAGCCACCCTAATGCTAATTTGTAAATAAATAGCCGCTGACAATGTCGCGCGCGACAAATTTGTTGCTTGTTCACAACACAGATTGTTTGGATGTCCCATTTTTGTTTAATTTATGGCAGCACCCCGGAAGGGGAAGTTTTTGGACACTAATTACCCGAAACATTAAAAGTACCTGAGATCAGATATAAGTTCGGGCCCGAAAGAACTCGCCTTTGGTCTCGCGTAGAAGGAACTTCGTAGTTTCGAGGTCGTTATCTCCGAGATGATCGATGTTGGTCTGTTAAGGTTTAAAGTTTATGTTTTCCGCGTCGGTCGGGTATTGAAGAAAACTCCAGTAACTGATTATCTTAGTTGGGAAATCTTTAAAGGATACTTCCGTGTTTTAAGTTTTGCAGGGTTTTTGGTTACGTGACCTTGAAGTAAGTATTTTCAGTAAAATTCTCATTAGTTCGAATAAAGATTGTTGCAGATACCCTTTCCTATGGAGAAAATAGAAACTCGATGCCTTGGATATTGTGGGTTAATACGAGTAAACCACACAGTTTTACTTTAGTCGAACAGCTGTATCATGACTCAAAGAAGGTCACAAAACTCTAATGCAATAAGCTATCATTAGCCTCAGGTACCATTAGCCTCAGGTACTCATCATCCTGACATATTCAAGACAGCAGACCTCTTCGTTGCCAAGAGACATCGTATTTCAACAAACAGACTACTTGAGTACGTCCCAGATCGATTACTTGAAAACTATTACAAGTCGCTAAGTCTACGAGGATGCCCTACATTGGGTAGCAATGGAATCTGGCACTAGCCCAGAATCTCCTAAGTACCTACGTTAGTACTTTTCACCGTTATTATTTTGTTTCGTCTGTAGGATACAGGCAAATACTTTTAATGTAGACTTTTTCTTATGTCTCGCTTCTTATTTTCCCTAGTCTTGTTTTGCCCACGTATGTAAGAACATGTTATTATATAAATATTAGAGAGCATTAGTTCTGAGAGAAATTACAAAGCTTAGCCTGTTACTACACGTACCTACACGTGTAAACATTAATTGTAGTCGGAGGAGGTGCGTTGTCTATTTACTTATAACTTTATGTTATTCTTCTTCTCTTATTATTATTTAACAAAATATTTGCTTTCAAAATGCTAGCGGAGCTGATTGCCGAAGGTGCTTACTTAATTTAAGTGTATTTGCTCATGGAAGTTATTCTATTATCAGAACTATTATATTCCAGTACCCTTAGGAAATAAAATCCTCTCAGTTGGCGAAAACAGAAATAGGACCATTAATACATCTCTCGCTACGTCAACGTCTCCAAACTAAAAAGTACGAAAACAGAGCTATTAACTTAAAACTTGTTCCGAAAGCTCTCTCCATAGTCTTGGCATTCTCTACAATACTAACAATAAAAATGCACAACGACTCTCCTTCATAGAGACGTTACGCTTTGTTCTGTGCTCTCAACCAGAAACCAGTATCTGGCAATCAGAGCGAGAGAATGTTTGCGTAGCATTTAGGTTATGTATGATGTAATATTTTGGGGAATTATATCGATTGATGTTATCGGGTTGCCTGATCTATTTTGTTTTATTCGGTTGTCGTAATTTGATTTTAAAATCGGGTGTTAAATGAGATACTATTTAACATAGTGTCAATTTGATGACTGATATTCATTCAATTTGATGTCATGATTTTGACACGTTATAATGTGATCGTCGTAATTTACATTCTGAAAACATTTAAGTATTATTATTTTGAACCAATAACATAAGTATTTAAGCATGACGAGTGCCCATTGTGCCGAATTACACTGCATATTTATAGATGTTAATATATATGTTGATACGTTACTATGATTAAATAACAATATTCTGTTACATTCATAACATATAACAAAAAATATCTACCAAAAATAATCAAACTCCCTCCAGCTACCAAGTTATCCTCTTCAGTACTACTCGACAAGTGTTTTACAGCTGTCCGAGCGTCTCCTTTAATTAAACTTGCCGGCTGGTAATTAAACGCTTATATTTTAAACAATATTAAAGGTTTACATTTCAAACAATATGAATCCTGGGCCTTGCACCCTTAAACTGACGCTGAAATACGTTAATTGAGAAAGTACCCCAAATATCTGCTGTAATCGGAGGGGCTGACGGGATATTGGGATATTGTAGAAATATCTGGAGATTTGTAGGAAATAATTAGGTGTGTCTATGAATTCTGGGTTTCATTTGAAAGAGTCGTGAGAAAAGTTTTGAGTATGACTGTGGATGGCTATAAGAGTAGGGGAAGACCGAAGAAATGCTGTATGGACTGTGTGGGAGATGATAAATGGCTAGAAAGGGGGCGACTACCGAGATGTCGACTAATAGAGAGGCGTGAAAGAAGAAGAAATTCTGCGCCGACCGAAAGTAAATTGGGTTAAGTGCAAGAGAATGATTACTTCAAAGACTGGGTCAATTTAACAGTAAACTGGATCAAACATACTTTAAGAGGGCGCACAGAGAACCACCAGCCACATCGCACACACAGCACACAGCGGCGGCGGCGGTATTTGCCGCCGGCCGCTTTTCTTTAGATCGTATTTTGTTGCTTCGTGTCTGAATATGAAACTTTATAAAAGGTATTAGAAAATTCTAGACACACTTACCGAGGGTACTTACAAACCGTTATTCATAATTCCTTCGCAGTCACGAGATAATACCTTTTTATAGGAGTGACGTTACTGGACCGTTGTGCGACCTCTTAATAAAAAGTAGAACGACAAAAAACGAAAGGCCTTAGATTTAATTTCAACTTTGAAACAAGTTAAGGTGACAAAATTAGACTATGCCACTTAAAGAATGCGAAAACTCTTTCGCTTGTTTTACTCACTTATTATTGTAAATGTGAATGATTTTCTCCATAGTCTGTGCCAATTATAAGTTCCAGTAGATAAACTAATATGTTTAAATATAATGCAACCATATCACGTTATGCTTTGCGTGTTGATGGGAAACAACATTATGTAATGTGAAGACTTGATTTCCCCAGGGAATGGGATAGCTCTATGTTAGATAAGATATTTAGCTACCTTAGTATACCTATACATATATGCCTTAGTAGTTATTATTCGTATTATGATAAAAAATTCACCGTTACCCACGAAAATAGCGCTGACCATTTTTAAGAGAAAAAATCTTTATTTTTATGCGTTTATTTCATATTATGCTTCTGGGAAAAAGCCCCCTTCCCAATTTAGACCATGTATACCACGAGCTAGTTATTTTCAAAAGAAAGCAGACTGAAAATATAAATTTTAACTTCAACAAAAAGTGTCGGAGCACTACAGTCTCGTGACGAACAATATGAACGTAGTATTTTCAAATTTTCCGCGCCGCTGCGCTGCTGAAGTAATTTCTTTAAAAAGATTTTAGAAGAATTTTGACAAAAGAATGCACTTAAACCTGCGGATCGTTTGGCTATAGTGACTCTTTAAAAGGCATCTACTGAGATATCGACGCTTCAATTTAGTGGTTCAATTCGTATGCGAAGTTGTTCGGAAATGCCATAGCTTAGTATTAAAAATATTATCTAGGTACTAACGACCAGCAATCGGACCCTGCTGCGCACGGTTTTTACGACTTGACAAAACATCGTGGTTTCTAGAACGAAGTTCTGTAACGTGGCTTGCGGTAGGAGTAAACTAGTAGAAATCGTCACGTAACGAAAAATCATGCACCCCAACATGCGACCCTCTGTCTCTTGAGAGAGAGAAGATTTTCAAATTTTTCATCATGTTTTTCGTTTTCATGGTTTTCGCGGGTGTAGCCGTAAGACTGGTTGTAAGACTTTCGGGCTTCTGACGAGCCGTAACTACTGTCAAAGATCTACGAATGACTGCCGGGATTGGTTCCGACAGTCGTTAAGCAAGCCGTGGGCGGCTTAACGTGCTTTCATAGACACGGAGAGGTCTCGGTATGTAAAGATGGTCACCCATCCACGGACTACCCGCGGCAAGTGTAGCTTAACCTGATCGATCGACCCGTGCGGCTGTTATAACTTAGTTTAATATTAATGTATTATACAAATAAACCTACCGGCATTATTCTTGTATATTATGCTGAAAATCGCATCAAAATCCGTTGCGCAGTTTAGAAGAACGCCGCAGTCACACAACCAGATACGAAAAGCGACTTTAATTTATAATATGTATACCATTGTTCTGATAAAATCAGTAGGTTAGACCAATGTTTAAGGCCCGTATTAATAAACGTTCCTCAGCCCAAGAGGTCGCACTTGATGATAACCTTGAGATCATGACCGTATTAATAAACATAATAATTTGTGTACTTAAGTTACGGCTTGGGTTTACGTTATCAGCCGAGTGATGGACTGATTAATAAACGGAACTCCACACTTAAGTATACAATAGATGTGTGTACTCGAGATGCGTAAACCTGAGTGTAGGCAGTCCGTGACTTAAGGTCGTGATTAGTAGCGCGAAACATGGAGTTTAAAAATATTTTGGGTGAAATTAATTATTATGATGAAATAGAATACCTACTATGACGATATTTTATGACCGGTTTTATGCTACAGCATCAATTCAGGTAGGTACCTATGTAAATATTTTAAATACATTTATTATTAATATAATTAATTAATTTTTAAATTTTTATTATTTTTATTTTTTATTTTCATTTGACATTGAGTTGCTTATGTTTATTTGACATTGTATTTATGATTTGATGACATTGTATTTATTTTAATTTTTATATTGTGATTTGTATTTATCTCGTGTTTTGTAACTTGTGATTGTAATATGGGAGAACCTGAAATAAATGTATTTTTTTATAATAAAATTTATTTAATTACTATTTATAGGTATAACACAAAGCCATTAAGTCCACAAATGTACTTCTTTAGTAGTATAAAGATTAATAAATAAATAATCTTAACTACTAAAAAAAAAGTAGTAGGTACCATATAAATCCAATTAATCTAATTTTAAAACCCAATATATTTATGTGAATATGTAATCTAATAAATTTATATTTCAGCTTGTTTATGGTGTCCTAATACATTTATCACAACCTGCAGCACCAAATATAAAATTTATCACAACCTGCAGCACCAAATTAAAAAAATAAAATAAAAAAGAACAAAAAAAAACTTTTTTAAATTATTTTTTATTTTATTTATTGGGAAATAAAAACACATTTTTTTTAAGAATTTATGGCTTTCTTGGGTAGAAAACAACTTTATAATTATTAGTTTTAACAAAATACAAGTATTTCAATAAATCTTACCACATAAAATAATGAAATGTGATGCATGTCATTCTAAACTTCGGTCAATGTGACGTAATCGTTCACGAAATCAAGCCATCAAGTACAGCGCATTGAGGAGCTGATCTTGGTAACTGAGATACTGTATTCATGCCTAAGAAAAGGTCGACCACTCTCTTTTCAGTAGTCAAGGACTACACACTGTGTCCATTTTCCACATTTCAGTCATGTAATTCCAAGAACAAAGCTAGTCTCTTATTATAATTTTTTATCTTTACGTATCTCGGGAAAATGGAGTCCCGGGCCTTTGGAAGGCGTTCGAGGGGCTGAAGCCAACTCGCAGAGACCCCTTCGACAATTTTAAATGGTATGAGGCACCAACCGACGATTATCTCTGCAAGCTCTATGAAGTGCATCCAAGGACAGCCCCCGGTTGGTGCAGGACTATTGCAAAACATGATGGAATTCAATGATAGGCCCCCGGAAACTGTCGCTAGCACATAGTGACGAAGCAAAAAGGGGGCAACATGTCCTGAGGTGCTTGAGGAGTGGAAAGGTATTCCACGGCTATCAGAACAATCCCAAAGCCCGGAAAATGTTCCAGATCTCTACCAGCCCTTACTGGAATACTTCCTTCCTCCGAACACGTTTGCTCTTGCGGATGTCCACCCAAGCCCGCCAAAAGGCAAAAAAGAGGTAAGAGCTCTGTTCCTCTTCAGTGTTCACTCCAGCCGGTCAATAATGGCAAGCTAGAGGTATGGAAAAAGACTACTCCCAGGAGATAGGGTCCGTGGGGTCGCAAGTCACTACAGCCGGGCAACAGCTTGCCACATGCTGCCCTGCGGGTTCAGTATCTCTCTTGGTCTGGCTCTTCGCCCTAGACCCGTTTCTACAAAGTAAACTCTACCACAGACCTAGAGTTTGGACCAAGCAATCCCCAATAGAACGTCAACGTCAAAGATACGCCACGCGGCGGTGCGGTATAGTCTCTTAATATTATTATTAATAGCAATAGTCGAAGCATTCACACTACAAGTACTAAAAGTTCAGCTAGAGCAATTCTGATAAAAAATAGCCACTTTTATTCCCGTTTGTTTGAAAGCTAAAATATTTTCTTTTCTTTTTCGTGTGAAGTGTGGGTTTTAGAGAATTTTCTACGTTTATTTTACGTGTATTGGCAATCTGTACCAGCTTTTCAAGAGAATATTTCAAAAATAGTGGAAACGATATCTGACGTCAAAGCTACGAGAAATAGCTATATCCAAAACGGAATGATTCTGGACTTTTATTTGAAAATTTTACTATATGAAACACCTGCCCTGCTGGAATGAAATATGGAGTCGATGTATCTACGTGTATTTTTCAGTTCTTAACTCCATAATATAGGTGACATTCTTCACTAAGATTTAAGATTTAAACCACTAACAAGCTATTTATTCAGACCATGATAGTACATTTCCGAAGAAAATCGTTTCGTACCAGACATTGAAGACCCATATCTTACAATGAGTCCTACGAAACGATTTTTGCACAATCTTTACGGTTGGACAACTGATCAGTAATGTTTGCTGGGTATTATACTGTTCAGGAAAGAAAGTATTACTGCTACCACCAGTCTTTTAAAATCAAGATCTATAGCCGAGATCTATAAATGATACTTAGTTCTTGCTATGACTTGGACTGGTTCCTGTCTTTGGCCGTGCCTAATTTAAAAACGATCGTCGTGCGAATACGTGATCGTCACGTTTATATGTCACTTTTTGTTCGGTGAACCTGAACCTGTGGTCACGCCGACAGAGGGCGCTTTCTGGTTTTCCGAACAAAGAGTGACATAATATGAACGCGAACGATCGCGTATTTGCGCGACGACCGCTTTTAAATATAACGTGGGGTTAATCTTGGACTTGTAGTTTGACAGTAATTGTGCAACAGTGACAGCAATACCGCTTAACCTATGTACGTGTTAAGCAACGTTTATAGATTTCAGCCTGTTTCCATTTCAGAGTTTAAATATACTCTAAAGTCCAAAAATCTCAAACACTCATCTGACATCTCCTAAAATACTAATTAAAATCCAGCTTATTTCGCCCCAAACTGCTCACCGTTATTATGAAACAAGGAAACTTACTCAAGCGAGGCGCTGTCGAAGCTTCAGAGGCTAATTTTTACACAATTACTACCAAGTTGGGGCAAACAATGTCACTGTTGCCGAAACACAGATTAACAGAGTTTATGTTTTAATATTCGTTAAATAAGATCGTGATTTTTGAATTTTGGTTGTTGGTTCTTTTATGAAGCCTTATTTTGATAAGTTATCTATTTAGCTAATGCAAGGAAAAGAGGTAATTTTTTGTGTAATATTTCAATATAAATACCACAATGCTTTTTGTTTTTCTCATAGGTGGGAATTCTTAACGTTTAATGAAAGTGTTTCTTTGTTTCTAAAATATTCCTTCAAAGCCAGTCATCGTTTCCGCTCCCAGCCCAATCTATTGAATATAAAACACTATAAATAAACCCTCACCCACACTGTAAATGCTAATATACTTCGAACATAAGCCGCAGATAATAATTTGACGATATTTTATTCTGCGTATCGTCAAAGTCCAAGGCCCAAATCGTGGTTTTCTGTATTTCAGCCCAATATATTTGAGACCTTTTAGTGTAATTCCTAGAAAATAACACACAAAAATATTATAATGCCTGTTATCCCCAAAGGGTTGAGTTCCTAGAACGTGGTTATATCAATCTATTTGAATGACTATTCCTGATAAATTTTACACAAGGCTGTGCTTTTATTGAAATCTGTCCCTTTACCCAAATTCGAGGAATAGTCTGTCAATGACCGTACTCCCAAAACTTGAACGTTCTTACGTTCAGAGGAATAAAATTGACACACTACGCCAACTTGCCGTGTTATAGACATTTCACACAACTGTCAAAGAATGACAGTTGTGATTTGAAAATACGGACTTTTAATTTGGTTGTCAATTTAATAAATAATTAATTTCCCTGACTTTACAATGTGTGTTGTTAGTGATATTGAATTAGATCTTTTAGCAGCTTGGCCTATACAGCTGCCAAACAATAATGTAGAAGAGACGAGGAGACTATTTGACTTTAACGAGCTGAAGAATTTTATAAAATAAAAGCTATGCTCGCAAACAAAACCAATAATAGGTGCAGTTAATACGAATTATTTATTTCATTTAAAGTAATGGGATCCTATAGGGAATTCCAAACAATTCCTAACCAGATCAATAACATCCCAAAAGTCTGGGCTATCGGTTGGCTATATTTCGGCTATAATCCGTAAATAATTTGACACTGGCGGTCGATAGCCGGCATTAGCCATATCGATGCAAATCGTCCTGTGTCGTAAATATTTTCCTTCTACCCTCGTTTGGTTTATAAATCTGGTTTAGCTGTTATATTGGCTGCATTGGATCTAAATGGATTTTGTTTGTGTGCAGAATAGAGATAGTTCTGGTGTGTTGGCATTATTGATTTCGGCATGTATTGTGTGTTGAGAGAATGAAACTATATTATTACCGATGAGATATTTTTCTTTATTGTTAACTTTCTTACATTCACCTTAAACAAGTGTGTTAAATTTTGAACTTTGGCAATTTAAGCATATTCGTGATGTCGTATTCAGATCCAATAATTCTATCAGTATTCTCAGAGCATCGTGTATTAGAGCTTTAATGGAATCCTTATTAAGTAAGATTTATTTTCAGAACGAACAGTAGAGCATGGCAATACATTGTTTATGCTACAAGAATAAGACGCTCAAATACCCTTACCACAAAGTTATTGGAAATCAATACTCCCACATGCTAAATCTAAAAGTCTAAGCACAAACCCAGACCAGACCAGACCCAAACGAACCGATACAAATACAATCTACGAATAAAATCCGAAGACAGTCTAAACAACAAGCATTAAGCTGTAACAAACGATCCTTGTAAACACTACCGTTTCTGCATAAGTTTGGATTTGCAAACAATGTCGGATAAACTTACCAAGTTTTTCATGCATTCGTCAACACCTTAGCTCCTAACAATAAGGTCCAATATCTCCCAATTCGCTGGTAAGTGTTAAGTTAGTTGTACAACTCGCTGCATTTACGAAGCTAGCTGCTGGCACTCGCTTACACTATTTGCATTGTTAATAGAGTCAACTGATTCAATATTATCGATGTGCCGGACCGTGAAACGTTCACTCGTGGTGTTTTATAATGTTTGCTGGACTTGGGACGTTCCCTCGGATTTATTGGGATATTTATCCGCTAGATCTGGTTAGGGAGCACAATAAAATTTCTGGATGCTTATGCGGTGAATAAGGATGAACACAGTGTATGGAACACATATTTCTGTTGGACCATACATAATCTAATGGGTGATAACTGATAAGTTAGGTTTCTACATTAGGTTTTATAGGTAAGAACTCCTGGGATCATGTATTATTATAGTTTGCTGATACTTACTTATTTGCTGTAGGTATAGTTTATGACCAAATACTTGGGTCTCCCCGTGTTTCAAATAGCTTCGAAGAAATAGTCTTCTCGTGCTCTACTGGCAACAATATTGTTAAATCACTACGCCGTGTAAAGACTTTGTAAATATTCCGCGAAAAAGATGCTGACATACCTATTTATGTAAAACATTTATTTTTGTGTAAATAACCCATTAATCAAATTGGTGATTCTAACTGCAACAGTCCTGCACCAACCGGGGGTGGTCCTTGGGTGCAATTGCATAGTGCATACCGGGATAATCGTGAGTTGGAGCCTCCTCGTCATTGAGTACTGTCAAAGGCCCTCTGCAAGTTGGCTTCGGTCCCTCGTACGCCTTGCAAAGGTCCAGTCCGGTCCGGGCCCAGGGTACATGAATAAAAAACCGAGCAGGAGGAAAGCTTCATACTAACGCCGTGCGCGGGTACACTACTACACGCACAGATATGTGTGCGTGACCTGTAACTGACAAGGCGCGCGGGGCGTGCACCGGCGCCCGCGCGGATATAAACTGGTTTGAGCCAGCTCAGCAAGCGGAGAAAATTAAGGGGTGCCACCGGCAGCAATACGACGCGGACGTTATTTTTTAATAATTTTAAATTGTTTTTAAAGATGCCAGACTGTGTAGCACTGTGTGTACAAATAACGATAGGAAAACCAAAGAGATTTATTTTTTTGTATATCCAAGGGATCTTGTCAGGTAATGATCTATCTGTATCTACCTATACCTACACATTTTCAATGCTTATTACAGAAGTATTTAGTTGCGAGGTAGGTAATATAACTAAGATGGCGATAGGTAAGGTTTTCCCAAAAGTTTAAGTTTTTATTATTTTATCTTAATTAATATTTATTATTCTTATGGTTTACCTACCGCCTGTATTACTCGTCTCCCTTATTTGTTGCGTACTTTTGCTTTAGTAGGTTGGTAGGTACCAAAGTGTGTTTGTAAAATTATTTGACATTATATACTACGGATTCTTATTTCAACTCCTTATTTATGGCTTTTGTGGATAGGATTTTGATTCCGATTTGTTATAGTAGTAATGGCAATCATGTCATTTAGTCTAAATAGGCTTTTATTTTTATACAGATTTTTTTATACTTTGTGTGAGAACGTTGTAGACCTAATTTGTAGACTAGATTTGTGGACCTTTTTATATTTACACTGCACACTACACTACACTGTCCTCCCATATCTATCAACACTGTAATTGGAAACATTGTAAAAGCCCCTTATTTTTAAAAGAGTAACCGTGGAGTTTCTTGCCGGCTCTTCTCCATAGGAATCAACCAATTGGAACCGTGCACCTAGCTTCTGACGTTTCATAAGTGCCCATGTTGGTTTATGTGAAATAAAATATTTTGATTTGATTTGATTTGTAATCCGTCTTAGCAAGATTGCATTTGACCTTTTCTATTAGATACTTAACTTACGTTCGTCAAATAGTAAAACAAGGAAGGAAACATTATAGTTTCGCCATGTCTGTCCATCCATCCGTGCTCATTGCCGAATCCCGACTCACACTTCCCGGTTTTTTTTTATTTTCAATAACCGAGTGACAGCCCTATGAAAGTAGATAAGGATTTTGAGGTCTGTTAAGAAGCTTTCCTTCTGCTCGATTTTTTATTCATGTGTTCAGGCTCCCGAGATATGTCAAAAAAAAACCATTCATCAAGCTTGGTGATTCTAATATTTTTACTATTCAGCAGATTTTCATTGAATGCTCAAATATATACTTTAATGATTATCAATTTTAAGCCTGCAAGATGAATATTCCTATAAACAGCCCGTATTATATTCTTTACTTTAAAGCACTTCAGCTTTGCTTTTATTTGGCTAAACTCGTCTGCGCTCATTAGTAGCCATTAACGGTTGGTCTACTATTTTCCTTTGTTCTCGATCTAAAGGTATGAGGAGCCAAAACGAGCTGTATTATGATTCTAACCAAACTGGTTGGAACATGTCGCTGGTGTTAGAGGTTTCAAGTAGTTTTGTTTTGTAATAAAGACAGGTGACATCAATTGTTCAGCAGATTGAAACACTTTTGAAATATACAGGGTAATAGCCATTTCATACGACTGATAAAGAATGACGGTTGTGAATTGAATAAACGTACAATTTAAGTTGATAGTCAATTTGCTAAACAATCCATTTAACTGACTGTACTTACTATGCCTACAGTAGATGTCAAAAGAATTGCATGTACGAATGACATATTTTTACGCCTTGTATATTAAGAAGGGCTTTCAATCCTGAACAATCTGAGCGAACATCAAACAATCCCCCTAAAGACACGACAGTAATTTAATTCTCAGCCGAATGAGAGCGCAAAAAAACAAGGCGACCATTTTTCTCACCTAAAAATCAAATAGGGGAAGTCGTAAAAATTGAAATGTTTGCTCCTTACCTCTTGGAGCTATGCTCACTCCTTAAAGAGGAACGTAAACAAAAGAAGGGGAGGCTGAGGCACGATTAAATTCTGTTTGAATCCGTATTAAACATACATAGTCCATACGTTTCGCCATGACATCCCCCTGCATAGAAAATGTCGGGTTTTCTTTTGAAATAAACGTGTCTTGTTCTCTAAACGGTAGCAAGTATGTTTGTAAACCTCCTTAATTTAGAGAGGACTGTGAAAATAAGGGTATTTGTTTTTTTTGCACATTTCTAGTAGATAGTACCTATTACAAATGTGAAAACATGACTGAAACTAACATTTTTAAATTGCATTTGCATTCCTAAAACTTAAGCTTGTATAAAGAGCGCGAGGTAATCATTTGAAGTGGGATAAAAGGGAACATCATCCCAGAACACTAAATAGTTTACACACGGGAAAACCCACTTCCTAGCACTTCCTAGCCGTGTATTTTGTAGCATATTTCAGACGATTTTCTGCGTACTATTGATGATGACTACGTTTTAATCATATAGTAACTGATTTGGAAACTGTACATCATAATTATGGACACATAAATATTTTATTTTACTGAACAAAATTGTTAAGTTCATTTAACATCAGTTGGTGCAATTTACCTTGACATTCGAACCAACATTCACACACCGTAATTTCAGCAAAAAAAAAAAATTAACATTTGTACAAATAAGTAATGACCGATAATAAATTATAACGAGCGATTAATAACGTTATAACGAGTTTTATTTACGGAAAGAAAATAAAATAACAGAGAATGATAATGAACAGGAGTTTTTGGACCATTTACTTATTTATGTGGGAATGTATAATGCGTATTTCGCGCCAAGATTCGCGGGTTCCGCTTTTTGTTCACGTTTTGTTTGGGAATGACTTATTATGTTTCTTGTTGCGTACATTTAGTATGTGAAGGAAAATGATAAAGGAAAACAACAGTAATATTCTATCCCTGTGAACTTCACCAAATTACCTTATATATGTCCATCGTGTAGGGTAAACTCAATGCCACTCATTCACTAATCCACCATCTTACCCACTGGACTAACCCCATTTTTATTTATATGTATATAATTTTTGCTGTAGTCTATTTCATGGCATCTGCTGCCTTGGGTTATTTTAAATTAACTAAAATTGGTTACGGCAAACACTGAAGCAAGTTTATAGGAGGAAAGTCGTCTGTAACAGCTGAGAATTAATATGGTTAGGCGGAAGGAAAATACTCCAACTCAATTACGCATACTTAATTTGCTTGCTTTTCATCTTAAAAGTCTTCATAAATCTTTATTACATTATATGAGCCTTTATAAATCACTGCAATAGAGCCAGGATTTACAAAATTAGTGAAAACGGCTGTAAGCACTGAAGTATGCCCTTAGACACTACTGGGCCCCAGCCCATAATATACAGAAGTAAAGTATATACAGCACATCATTTGTATCATATTTATAGACATTGACAACGCTTTTATGTCGTAACAGTAAGGGCTGTTTTCGTAGTCCAAGTATTACCACTGATGTGCAGTTGACAGTACAGTCGACACGAAAAAAAAAGAAGATCGCAGCATTTTGTTTTAATAGAAAACGTCATAAAAATCATTCAACTATCCTCAAACACGACACATAAAACCTTCAATTCGCTAACCGATCCCAAAATTGGTTTACGACGCAAAAAACCATTTGATACAACCAACCTTTCCCGCAAAACATATTGTACATAAACTAGGTATACAATATATTTGCATCGAAAGGCATTACGAGCTTCAAGGCAGGGTTATTTCACGGCTCATAAAAATTTGATTTTGAAACCGAGCAGAGCGGGGTCTGACACATTGTATGTGTAATATTGTGAGACGTGCACATTGATATTTATGCCGGATACGACCTGAAATGTAATACTTTTTAAAATATTTTTGCTGGAGAAAGATGGCAGTTGGGTTGGTCTTGTTGATTTTGTAGGAGATTTAGATAATGTTTATAAGATATTGGGCCAATATGTGTATACTAGCTGATTTACTAAAGGTATAAAAAGTAGAGATCTTATTAATGAAGTTGAACGTAAACGAAGTAAAATGAGTGTGTAAGGATCATAGCACGTGGCGTCCTGTAGTTTTTGCCTACCCTCATGGGAAGTTTATTTATGTATGTATAACGGAGTCAATTGTTCACGTTTGGTTTTAAGACATTCCTTTCTGTATGCTAAGCCTGACTGTGATGTGTTCGCGGACGAATGGAAGAAGAGCTTCTCAGTAAGTCTGGAGTATTGTGAGATGAGCGTATGACTGTCGAGTAGTTGTAACTATGCATAATCAGCCTATAACGTTCCCACTGCTGGGACTCAGGCCTCCTCTCTTTGAGAGGGAATGGTCTGTAATCCACCACGCTCGCCCAGTGCGGGTTGGTAGATGTCACATGTCTTCGAATTTTTGTTTCTAGGACATGCCGGTTTCCTCACGATGTTTTCCTTCACCGTTTTTGAGAGCAGTGGTGATGAAATTATTTACACAAAGTAAAGCGCCTGCCTGAGTTCGAACCCACGACCTACAACTCGTAAGTCGCGGCCGATACCACTGGGCCACCACTGCTCTTAAAAACAGACAGTTGTAACTATACTTTATGTTATTGTATTTGACTTTTTCGAATGTAATTGCCTAATTGGCCTTGGCCGTTTTATGTTAAATAAATGAATAAATGGTAATTTGTTGGTAGTTTAACGTACCAAATACCTATAGGTCTTTACTATGGCACTTTGTTTTATTTGACCAGGAAGCAGTACATGGACAGAAATAAAACATGACCGTGTTTCGTATCACCTCGCAGTCATCATAAACATTTAATGACGACTGCTCTCAAACGGTCCACAATTCTATTAATAGGAGCGATGCAGGCTACATGGGGACAAAAGAACAAATAACAAAGTTTAATTTACGAAACACAACGGTTGGAGCTGTCAATATGTAAATATGGACGGCTCACAAAAAACTGCTGGAATAATTCCGGGATATAAAACATTTCACTTCCATTTAGATCGGATAGGATATAAAGGATTTCTATCATCATAGCAGCTTATTCGCCTTGTTCAGTAATTAATTAATTGTGATATGACAAAGCTTTGTTATAACTATGACGGCTCAATAGGTGGAAATGTGTTACAACATAAAAATGCGTTTCAGATTTAAGATTTTTGTCTGTAAGCACATATTTTACGATACTGGGTAAGTCCTAATATGAGGAAAAACTATTTCTTTAAAATAAATTCCAAAGATTTTTTTTACATTGACAAAAAAAGTTTTCATACACTGAGATTTTACGGAATAACTTTTTTCTTATTGTGGCTACGTTCATCGCGGCGTCAGTGGCGTTTTTAAGGTCCTTAAAAGTGCAGGTGTATGGACACTTTGACACCTAGTTTGGTCCAGAGCACCGCACTCGTACGGGTGTCAGAAGGATCTAGAAACTCTTCAGTAAAAGAGAGGATTATTGGCATGATCAGCAAACCCAAGAGACATTACTATCAAATCGATGCAACAAAATACAATGACTTGCTAAAAGTAACATAGATAAAGTAAGTGATTCCAGCGACCCTGGATGTGACCCAGAAACCTACTTCCTATTATCAGACGATGGATCATACGTTGTTGGCGATATTTCCCGTCATAAGAATGCTGAACTTTGAACGGTATCTATAGCAGGCGTATACGGATTTGTTCATAACCTTGGCGGGAAAACACAAAATAGGAAATAACTTCACGCGCTCATATACTCGGATAGAAAGGAAATAAGCAAAGTTAATGTTTTTTAGCAAGTTAAAAACGTGTGGTCCTATTATATAACAAGGTTTTTTTATAACTTCAAGTTAGTCAGAACAAAGTTTGAACTCGTACCTACAAAAACTGGCTTGGACTAAAATTAGAACTCATTTAAGACTTCAATGTCCGTTTTTAAACGAGCTTCGCTCTTTTAATTTACTTATAATGTTGATAAAGCAAACTTAGTAGCTAATAAAATGACTCAGTTGATTATTTCTCAAAAAATATTCTGTTACCGAAACGGTTCTTTCGGAAACTAAAGTACCTACTAAACCAACCTAATTCCCAGTACTTACACAGCATCAAGTCAACTGGCTTACCTTATCTCTGGACCCTACATCCATTACCAACTACACTAAAGACGATGCTCCACAACAAGAGGCTACATTCAGCTTACTCCACTAACTCATCTGGACACATCCTAATCTCGTTGACAAATGAACTGGACCAACGGAACAGCATTATCTTAGTACTGGAAGAAACGACACCTTAGCAACACTACACCAAGCAAAATCAACTTTGGCTTTCAGAGAAGAGGGTTGTATTTTGAACGGAGAAGTTCACTAGCCAAAATCTGCCATTATGTCGTATGAGCATAGGGGGCGTTTAAGCGAGTCTCGAGGGGGTTAATCAACTGTTTACAGTACAAGATAACAGGCGAGTAGACTGCTCATAAAAACCCTTCCGTAGCTCTGATGTATGGCAGGCGAGGGGTCCATTCTTGAAGATTTAAATTGGTTTCTAAATTAATGTGTTGGTCAAGCTATTATCCTTTGTTTTGTAAGTGCTACAGAATGTGCGTAAAAAATAGCAATAAATATTGTTAACTTTCAAATTGAACGAAAAAATATTTTTAAGAATGAATTTCAAGTGTGTTGCAGCGTTTCTTGATATTGCAATAAATTCAAGATGAATAAAAATAAGAGACTTCAATGCCTCGGCCGGAGTGGACTTTTAATTAATTTTATTACATTTTCATCGTTCGTTCAGAGAACAATAATTTGATTTATATAGTTAACCACTGCAGTAGTTACCTTGTCATTGCCCTCCACCCTTCTTTCCCACTAACTATAATTCAATTAAGTACCTAATTCTCCTTACAATTCAAATAAACCAACCATAATCACTGTACTGTCTCTAAACTAGTTCAAACCGGGAGAAAACGGTTCAAAATTACAATAGCGAACTTTAAAATAAACTTGGCTTGCCCAGGAGTCATGTTAAACGTCCCCGGCAGTCGGCCTGGGCTTGAAATATCACTCAACTTACCAACTAGCCAAGCCCGACTTTTTTCTCGGCTTTTTATAACTGTCATAGTTCGAGGACTGACTTTGATCTTTGTATGGAGTGTTTTTGTTCGACACGAGGCGAGGGAGCGATTTTATGAAGATTCCAAGAGTTTTTAAGGGTGTTGTGCAGACTCGAGTTTCTTTAATAAATGGGAGTTGAACGGTGAATGGAAGTTATCCCTTTTTTCTTCGTTTGGAAAAGTGAGTAAACTATGCGTTCCAATAAGTTACCATCCGTTTCGTAGCTACATTTATGTTACGAGCCATTTAGCGGTTTCTTCATCCAAAATTGGCTTATTGGCTTATTCGTAGAATTTAAACAGTTTGGCATGACGTTTGCGATGCCATCGCGTTCTTTGCAGAAACGTAATAAATTTGTATTTATTGCCATTCTATAGAATAGTATCGTAAGTCTTGATTATTTATTGGATTCGTCGATTCAACATTTAGATAATTCTATCTAAAGTTATAATTCCAAAAATACCGAATTATTCACCCACAAAACATACACAATAATTCACCCATAAAACATACACAATTATTCACCCATAAAACATACGCAGGTAATCTATGCTTCCAAGGGGTCCGCCAAGGTCGGGTTCACAAACTAATTATTATCAATCCGGTTGCCGGCAAGATAACTCCTGCTAATTAATTTATAGCTATTAACAAATACGGGACCCGATAAATCCTTACAATTTGCAACATTTATTATTCCACATCCTGCTAGGGAAAACTAATTTATTGTGAATCTGGTTATGCGGCCTTTTCCTATTGCTGTTAAGTTTAATTAAAAAAGGGCTGTGTTATAGAGATTTATTATTTTCTCGTGCAGGATAACATTGAAAGCTAGAAGTTAAAGAGGAACTTATTTTTATATTATTTGAAAGCGTTTGTACAAACCTACTTACAGCAATAAAATATTTTTTATGTATACTGTACCTTAAAAAAGAACATGTTTTTTTCACCTTAATCTAGTTACTAGAAATAAATCACATTCTTAATTTTTTGATGATAAATGGTGTAAACCAAAAAGTTAATTTATTTATTATCGCTTAAAAATTTGAAGAGGTGGGGGAGGGATTTTTACTCAATAAATATTTAGCCAGAACCTATCTTAAATAAGGATCTTTTTAAACAAAGGCCAAATAATGGCAGTCTTGCAAGTAGAGCCGAAAAGTCTTTAATATTTTACACAGAACAGATGACCAATAAATTTGTTTGTTATAACGAGTTTCGATACGCTCGTAAATTTTAAACCACAGCTAAGTAACCAAATTTAATAATATAACATGTATATCTTATGCGGAGCGGCATCTCGCTAGGGTTAGTACAGCGAAATTTATTTTGTTGAACACAATTTGTGAAGGAGTTAACATTTTTCTTTCCTCATTGTGGCCTTGGAGTTGAGTGTGTTCATTAGTAATAACATAAACCTCTTTGAATAACATAGTTTTTAAGTTCTTTGTACCTAACTAACTAACAATATGGATCATTGGTGTATAAGCAAATAAATAAATAAATTTAATTTAATTTGCTAAAATAAAATGTTTAATATCTTCTCATCCTTATTTTACCCTTTTCACAATTCTAAAATCTTGTATCATCAATAAATCTTTATTAAAAAATTCGTTGATTTATTATTTAATAATTGTCTCACATTACTGAAATCTTTATAGAAATCGATAACGTAAGTATGGCGTGAAGTAAACTATACATTACAGTGTAATAAAAAAACTCTAGAAAGCTGGACAAAGTCTAATAAAATAAAGTCATTAGTTACGCTTTGTTGCTTCATCTTCCCTGTATAGAGATGTTTTGAACAATAATGAGAGCAGTTTAGAATTCCAGCCATGGATTATGATTGTCTAAGACTTGTGAACCCTACGTGACGTGCAATTATGCATTGCAGACATAATTTAATGTTAGCGTTACATTGTTCATGCACAGTTGCTTCATTTTGCTAAGCCCACGAATACACATAAACATAATAACGTAATGTATACATATATTATATTTTTTAAAGTAATACAAGACGTCTTGACTGATCTAAACCAAATAGAAACAGTTTGGTTGCTTTTTTATGTTAAAAAAAAGAAGAGGTTCACGTATTGGTTAGTTAATTAAATTCTTAAGATTAGGTACGTACAGGTATTTCAGTTTTTTTTTTTAACATTGTGGTGCTTATATTTCATTAAAGATTTAAGTAGAATTTAATTCTTAAATTCCGAAATGAATTAAGATTTTTTTTACACGTTTTTTATTCCTTCACACAATAATACCAAAAATATAATTAGAGAAAGCTTATTGTGCTCTCACATCAATATCTTAGCTCTGCCAACCCTGGCAGACAGACGTCGTTAGGCACACCGGGCGCTACTAAATAAAGTCAGAAGATCGGCTACATTCTGTTGCTTCATATTGCTGCTAGCAACTTAACCTTTCCATCACATTCAACCACAATCTTATTTGTTTGAACCTTACAGTTTCCATCCTTCAAAGTATTGAGAAAAAGGTAATGATAGCCCGAAAGTTAAGGGATTCTCTTCTTGGGCACGAGATTACGACTTCGAACCTGCATAATTGAATAGTCAAACGAACTTACCTGTAAGTGAAGTTCGACGGTAATTATACGAAGTTATTGCCTCGTCCAAAGATGATGAGTCCCGTCCGACCCAAACATTCCATGCTATATAGCTATATGAACTTAATGAAGATTGTTACAGATGGCAGCACACACTCGCATAGGAATGAGTTTCTACCTTGTTTAATTCTTCTAAATTATGTGACGCCACAGACTATAAAGTCAAGACTACACTTGTTTTCTATCACCCCGTCCGATCACCATGTTCGGCAAGCCTATCCCTTGGGAGAAGCGAGCCAAATACCTGGGTGTCACTCTGGACCATAGACTCTCTTTCGGCGAGCACATAAAGCAGGCGCGTTCGCGCGCCGCTTTCGCTCTCGGTAGACTCCACTCCCTATTGAATGCACGCAGCAAATTGTCACTCAAGTGCAAATTGCGCATTTACACAGCGTGCATTCGTCCCATCATGACCTACGCGAGTGTGGTTTTCGCACATTCGAAACCCCACCACATCCATAGGATGCAGACCCTCCAAAACCGGTTCCTCCGTAGGGCAACCGGCTCCCCTTGGTTCGTTCGGAACGAGATCCTCCATCTCGACCTTAAAATCCCCACTATCCGTCAGTTCATGAAGCGCATTTCCAAGCGCTTCTTCGACTCCGCGGCCTCACATCGCAACCCTCTGGTTGTCGAGGCTGCCAGATATGCCCCCTCCCGCATTAGTCGTACCCGCCGTCCAAGGCATGCCCTGACCGACCCCGATGACCCCATAACCCTCCTCCAGGAGAGCAGTAGGGCCACCAGTACAGTGCACAAACACAGACCGCCATCGTTCCGACCTCGCCGCCGAGGTCCTACGCGACGCCCCCGACGTAATTGTCCCCCCCCCCGACCCTTGCTCGACGACGCGCCAGCCCGCGCCGTAGCTGAGCCTGTAGCTTTAAATTCCCCAGTATAATAATAATATAATTTAGATCCAGCCTGTCCCATCTTGCTGCCCTCCCCTCAGTGACGCCCTAAGCCGAGGTTCGTACCCCACAGGGGGTGCCCTTAGCGTGCGGTCACCTAAATTTTAAGTATTGTTCGCCCCTGGCTGGAGGCTTTAAGTTAGTAGCTTAAGGCACCCACAGGTTTGCCCGGTTAAGTAGCCAGGACCTTAGTGGTCACAACTACGAGCTGCCAATTAGGAAAAAAAAAAAAAAAAAAAAAAGTTTTCTATCATCATCTTCGGACGAGGCAATAACGAGTATGATACTAATTTGACCATCACAGTGTCATTAGTCGATTTATAAGTTACGCTTGGAAGCCGCTAACAGGTGATAAACAAAACCTGGATTTATGATGGTTTGATATTGCCAACACGCTGTGTGCATAAGTTACGTATTACTTTTACATATGAGATAATGTATGTGTGGGATAATTTTATGATAGGCTGCTCCAATGTCAATTATAAAAGTATATTTGGTAAGGTTTAATTTGAATAGTTTTGATTCCACCAGCCCTGTATCTCAGACATCGTTAGGTACACCGGCTGCTCTAAATAAAGTCAGCGGATTGCTCGGCTGCTGTAGCTCCATATTGCTGTGCCTCCGCCTGGGACTGACGCAGATAAGCGGTTTTTAGTCCGTTTCCACACCTGTTGATGATTATAATATGAAATCCTTTAATATTACCTAGGATTAGGCGTAGCCGTGTTTTGAAGAAGCTTTGGGAGATTAAGCAAAAATATTTATTGGTCAGTCGTAGATAAACATGGGTTAATAGTTTGAAGGATCTAATAATATATTTTGTGTGAGATAGTTGTTAACAGTGAAATATTAAAGGTGTTTTGTATCACAGCGAAAAATAATTCCCAGAAAAATACTTCTTTATTTATGGAAGCGTTCGAGAGCAAAGGGTACTAAAAATAAATAAGATTTTTACTTTCGTAATAGTCTTGCCTAAGTTTTAATCTGCCGCCCACAAATAAAAATTCCCACAAAATATACCTCCAGTAATAACTTTTCACTTCGCAAATAAATCGAAAGGCACTCCTCACAATCAACAACAAATGGTATATTTACAGATAGTGCATCGCATTCTTTAAATGGTTACGTAAGTGGCGTCATAGTGATCCAAAACTTTCAATCGCGCTTCTATCAATATTGTCTACAGCAGAACGCGAGCGAAATGAAAGAATCTGGTCTATTCACAAAAAAGGCCCCGGAATGGGAAAAGAAATTTCTCGAAAGCGACCTTTCTTAGATGTTTATCTGCGCTGCCTTTAAGGGCCCCGGCTTGTACTGGACCAGTTTGAATCTTACCGTGTACGACGACTTCGAATTCCTCCATTTCGATTGCGTGTTTTGTTTGAAGCATCGTTTCTCTTATTGGTACGTGATAAGCAATGGATTCAAAAGTATGTCGGATGAAACATTTTCTGTAGAGTTGACGGTAAAAGTCAAAGTATACAATTTAAAGATGAGCTCCTGAAACAAGATAAATCTATTGACGAAAATAGCTCTTAATTTTGAGATTACATAAAAAATAAATACATTTACATTTAATGTATACTGTATAGGCGAATGCTCTTAATGCCTCCTTTTAACGATGAGGTATTTTTGTTTTTGCGGTATTTAAGAGGTCTTTACTTAAAAAGAGAAGAGGCCGAAGACGACTCGGTAATTCTTTGAGTGGAGATATTAAAGAGCAAAGCTGCGATGATTTACAGATTCCGCGATAACTTCGTCCTGGACTTTTATTTTTATCTGCTTAGTCCTTTTTAGATACTTTTTTGCTGAAGTTGTTATCTGTTTTTTACGCCCTAGTTTTCATATTTAACCGATTAAGGGACCTTGAAATTAAGTTTCCTTGCTTTAAAAACAATATGCCATTGTCTCTTGTATAACATTATTTTGTTACTCATATAGTATTTAAAATACATACCTACATTATGAAAATTAAACGTTTTTATGTTACACGTCTACAGTATTCGACATACAAGACGTAACACTTCGACGAAAGTTTGTTAAATAACTCTCTACATGAAGACGCAAGCCAATTATTCAGCTCAGCGCCAGGGAAAGGGAAATAAGGGACGTCATATCATTTTCCCCGAGCCAAAGCTAGGATCCATTTAATCTAAATCATGACCCAAACATTCATCCCGAAACGCGCGATAAACTACATCTGCTTATCCAGAAAGGGGTTGAAACGAAATAGAATAATACTTGTTCCTATCCATCAGGTCGTTGACCAGTACCCGAGCTCTTCAACCCTATTGCCCTTCCGTATAATTACAAATTACTGCTTGTTACTTTCTTTAACAATGGGCTAAGCGAGCCCTTAATTATATAAAAATGTTTTCGCCACTCCCTTCTTTTACTAAAATGTGTACAGAACTTGTTACAGAATAACTGCGGTCAGAGATGCGAAAATGTCGACAAATTGAGTATCGATAAAATACGGGAGCGCGTATTGTTTCGCGTCTGTCGATGAAGTTTGGCAGTAGTTCATTAGCAGAGAAAATTTTGTGGATATTTTATACAATAGCGTTTACCGTGTTTAGAATGTTTGCGGCAGCTGTGAATTTTTTAATAATCCAGCGTTGAAGTTAATCGAATGTTATCAAAGCTTTTTATTTTCAAAATAAATCGGATTAACAGAATAAGTTGCAACTTTTCTGGGCGCTCCTTGCAGGACTCTACATTGCTGCCAGTGCGGTGAAACTGTCAGTAAAACTCAGTACGAGCGCAGGCCGGATGGCACGGCATGCCAGCATTAATGACATCATCCGCCATGCTCTTTTCACCGCCGGGGTGCCAGCTGTTTTAGAGCCCAATGGCTTGGCACGCGACGATGGGAAGAGACCAGACGGAATGACTATAATGCCTTGGAAGTTAGGTCGACGAGAAAGTCCTATTTTCATAAAACTTATTTGATCTGAGTTTGTCTGTTATTGATATTATTTTTAAATGACATAAAATATATTATGTACCTTCCTATTACAACTGAGCTTGAGACACAATGTCTAGACAAAAATAACGTACAAAACCCACGCATCACTACGAGCAGACTCCTCCAAAATACTTAACTACGGTTAGAATCTCCTGTATTTATTATAACTTGTCTGCTCAAGCCTCTTTTAAAAGTTCATCAAACCACCCCACCACCCACCACCACAACCATCACCACCACACCCACCACCCACCACCACCCACCACCACCACCGATCTAAAATAAAAATAAAAAAATCATTTCAGTAACAAAGTATTCATTTTAAAATTAAATTTTGTTTTTCTGCAAAAGTAACCGTTGAAAATGTTTGAAAGTCGAACCCGGAAATGTCAAGTTTTGATTGGATGTGAATAATTTTAGAATATCGACTTTTTCATTGGCTTACCAATAGCGGTTCCAAGAATGGCTGAAATATTTATCATCTAATTTATTTTTTAGGTCAGCTCCTATGAATAAGGGGAGAAGTTTTGTTGTTGCTTTCCACATACAACCTCAAATCTAAAGCCTTATTAGTATAATGCTGATAAGACAATTTTCTTTCTGAAATTAAATACTACTGAGCGAGTTTATAAACTTCCTGACTACTCACAACGTTGTTCGTTGCGGGTCGGCCAGACAATAGCCGTGATTGATGGTTATAATGGACAATGCATTATACATGTTTTTTATATTATTTTCCATAAGGTTTATTGTATGTTATAACAGCCTAAATTCATTAAACACGACTACTGATACTGATCACAACTACATTATGTGTAGTTATGTTATAACTACATTATTGTATAAGGAGCCTTCTTATTAAGTTGCTACAATCGATATTTATAGAAGAAATTGGCATCATCACAAAAATTTCAAAATCAAAATCAAAACATTTTATTTCACATAAACCAACGTGGGCACTTATGAAACGTCAGAAGCTAGGTGCACGGTTCCAATTGGTTGTTTCCTATGGAGAAGAGCGGGCAAGAAACTCCACTGTTACTCATTTAAAAATAAGGGGCTTTTACAATGTTCCAAATTACAGTGTTGATAGATATGGGAGGACAGTGCAGGCCTATCAATAAGTAACAGGTACTCAACAAAATATAAAAAGGCCCACAAATCTATAGTCTACAAGTTAGGCCTACAACGTTCTCACATTCACAAAATATAGAAGGAACAATGATTAGAAACAGTAATGACATCAGTTTTCTCTTAAAAAAAATTTTTAAGTAGAAAGTGCGAATAAAGACCAAAATCAGTGTCATAACTTATCAAAAATATTTTTACCATAGCTGGGTTAAAGGAAAGCTCATTCCATAATATTGAATAAGATGTTATGAAAAAATCTCATCTTCCACTTGCACTCTATAATAAACGACTTTGAATTTTACCCAATAACGGTTGGTAAAAGGAATCGTCCATTAAACTACGACCGTCCGTAGTTTGTACGCAAGCTGCTCGTCACAGATAGGCCAGACAGAGGTCGTCATTGATTGATGACTATAATGGACAATGCATTGTACTCACAGGCCTTTTCCTTTACATTATAAGCAAAAGTCGTATCTATAAAACATTATAGGTAGAATGTGGAAAGCAATGTGTCATGAGATTTATTTTTTACCGATAAATATTTTGATATTGAACGGTGCATAGCGATTGCTAAACACTGAAAATGTATTTGTACGCCGGGAACCACACAGTATTATGATTTTTTATAACTTTGTAATAACTCTGCAAATTTCATACAAATAAATGAATTAACATAATATTATCCTAGGAAATTTTGGCGTGATGGCCTAGATGCGATCACGGGAGATTGGTCGGAGAAGACAACACACATAGAACAATTGAAAGCTATTGGGGAGACCTTTTCCCAGCAGAGGTATACTTAATAAAGGTTGAAAAAAGACACACCATACCTCATCGCACAGGTTTTCTTAATCTTTAGAACATGCTGACTATTCTACGTATTATATTTTTCGAATCCTCTACATAAGATCGTCATCATAAATAATAGCATAAATTAATAATAATAAAAATACTTCTAAGAATTTCATAATAATTACCTACATTATTATTGTGCAGTAAATAAAATAAAAATAACGAATATACTATAGACAAACCTAATAATATATATATATATATACATACTGATACACCCAATTAAACTCATCTAATAATTTTTAATAATACTGAATTGCTTGAATTGCTGCTTAGTCCTCTTCCTCTCTCCTAATGTTGCTGTGCCCGACAGGGTCCATATTGATCTTTTACTTTGTTAGAACATCTATGTAATACATATGAACATACATAACACACACACATACATACACACGATGTACAGATGATGTAGGAATTGAGTATTGAGTGATTAGACATAATGTCAGATATACCTACCTACCTACTCCACAGTATCACGACACGTGTAAACTCTAGAGAAATAACTCCTTACTATAACGACCATACAGGTCATTGTCATAGGGTCAATTTACAGGGGCATAACTTAATAACACTACAGAACTAATACTCTAAACTTAAAATGGAAATACTGAGCAGTTCCTAGGCCAGTATGTGACGCGACCACGTCTCAACGATCACTGTTCCTCCATGGTCCATATCGACACCATACCCCCAAATTCCGCAAAACGCCAAACAAAGGCGTTTGTGTCTCGTTTTTAAGTGCATACTCATCGTAACAGATCCGACATATACCTAGGTGTCTAGGAAAAAACAATGCATTTAATCATTTCCGAGACCGACCAACAAACAGCTGAACATTTTTTCAAGGAGATCATTATAACCATCATAACAGGATCACGCTTCCGTGGTTGTTATATTAGCGAAGGAAAAGAAAACTTTGTAAACAAGAAAATTAAAAACTGGCTATCTACAATAGAAAAACTTTCACTTATCTGTAAAGACTCACCCCAAGCTGCCTATACTGCCTGCACTAAAGCAGCTGAATTCCAATGGCCATTCCAATTAAGTCTATGATAGCGAAACTAATTCTTCGAACCACTAACAAACACACCGCGTACCAATTTTTTACCCATTCTCCTAGGAGGCGATATCTCACCCTTGGAAGCTGACTTATTCTCTCTACCCGTTCAAAAAGGTCGTCTAGCAATCTCCGCTCTATCAAAACTGACTAATATAAACTATGTATATTTAAAAAAAGCTTGTGCAATGCTCTAAATGTTTTGATAGAAAATACACATACGGACCTCTCTCAACATCATAAATCCTCTAAAGATGCACAGAAAGAAAGCCGCAAAGAGAAAGCCACTCTCGATGACGAATTCTTGGATAACGTCTTGGTTAAACTCTCCCCTATCAAGAGAAGAACGATTGAACGATCAATTACGAAAAAAATAAAAACAAAATCCTCCAACGGTTTCTCTATCGTACCGACTAAGAAAGAACTTTTCGATCTATCCCCTTTAGAGTTCAGAGACGCACTTGCATTACGTTACCACAGATTACCGGTCTCTATGCCAAAATCATGTGATGGCTGTGGCTGCGATGAATTAAACGTTGGTCATGCTCTACGTTGTAAAAATGGTGGTCTTATAACACGTCGTCATACAAATGTCTACCTTCGTGAAACATCTTGGTGCTGCAATCGCTGACCGCTGGAATAGGTCCTTTAGCGAAGTGATGGATTGGCTAGGATCAAGAATCATCATCTCAATAATCCGTGCCACTAGCATGTGCATTCGCGGCACAAGGCATAAATTTAAACCAATAGCCAAGTTATTCGGCTTCGACGATAGAGCAGCCCTACCTAGACAAGACTGATGTGGTTGTGGCTGACGAACTGAGAAGACGTTGATTGCAAAAAATCGCTATGGATTAATGAGCCTGCTTTATTAGTTATTAAATCATGAGATTTACAATACTGTATATTTTTATGCGAAGTTTATATTATGTTTTATGTTCGAGATGAAATTATATGCTTAAAAGTCTACCGTCTATATAAATACTACTTTAAATTATCAGCGATCGATAGGAGCTCACAAACTTCAACCTTATTTTTACCTTCTCCAAATGCGGTGCAAATAGAACTAATATTCAGAAATCACAAATGAAATAACTGCAAGATTTGAAGACGTTATTCACCATGTTTTGCCCCCACACAACCTAAAGCCAGAGCCACACTGCTCGCCATAGATAGCAGACAGAGGTCACGATTGATAGCTGAAAGTGCCAATGATGCAGTGCGGGGCACGCGCGCATTATTGACACGAATGCCTCTTATTTGAATTAGACTTTCACTCAACAACTTCGATCATTACGTATTTCTCTGATATTCGAGGGATTACAATGCCGATTAGGACCCTTGATGCGCATTAATGGGTCTTAAAAGGCTTTTGAACGAAGCTTAGGTATTATAAACATTAAATTGTACTTTGATTGACATTCAAAACATCTCAGACAAAATTCATAGAAAACCTAATAATGTTAGAACTTTACTCAGGTAAGAGTACTATTTAGAATAACGAAGGATGAAGTCGATTGAAATTTTATACCTGGTGTAGATAATATAAGTCTTGTCCTGCGAATGTATTTTGAATTTTTGACAGTTTTACCATACAAAAGCTGTCAGACGTCAACTTTATTCCAAGAATAAAAGAAAAGATGACTTTGGTAAAATCATCTCTAAATCGGTAAATAATTTTAAATAGGTTAGTACATTGAAGTGTAGCGTCACTCGTCTCCCATACGTACCCACTTTAGAAGTTACGATAATGATCTGTCACTGGTACCTACGCATTTGTTAGATGACATTAATTAATTTTCTTACTACAATTTGAGCTCGGGAAATTCTATTTCAGTCCTTGTTAAAATGTGACAAAAAAGATTTGTGTAATAATGTTAATTATTTTATTCACTTTTAATAGCGTTTCGGATTTCAATCTTAAAACTATTGAAAGGGTGGAATTTGTTGCGTCTAAAACAGCCACGTCCAGTTAAATAGAAGCTAAGAGAATTAATAGATGAAACACAACCCTATTCCTGCCTCACCACTGTACGAACCGGACAATCCAAAACACCCAATGAATACACGTCTACACCATACTTGCGTATTCACCCCCATCCCATATCAAATCACTACACACCAAGCACTGGTCCTTTCATCCCAAATTCTACATTCAACATACATCCCAAGGCCCTCCCGACAATTAATCCGGTCCTTAACAAAAAACCGCTGCAGTACAATGGCGCTCTGTTCTCGGCTCACAAATGGGCAACAACCTCTTGCTATTATCCGCATAAATTGTTTGGGAATCATCTTTGTCCCAGTCCTTTGTTCGGCAGCTCTTCAGCAGGGCTGATCTTCATTAAGTTAATTATGTCCCGCCATTGTGTTGAGTGCGTATGACCTTCTGTGATAGGACGCTGTGTGTGGGCTTTTTTAGATAAACGGTCGAGGTAATGTTATTTTATGTTATAACGTTTTCAGCAGTATAAAAGTCTGGCGATGTGTCAGAAGTGATATTATAATAAAATCTCTTTTTGGATATCACAATCTCTCGCTTAAATGCGGAACTATGTTATAGTAAGCGGTTATTAAAAATCTTAAAGCACTGACAGTTTCATCAAAGTGAATGAAAAAAATAAGGACACTACAAAGCGGTACCAAGGAAGGATAATGTAGTTAGTTCAGCTATCTTTTTTATCATTTCACTCAGCGTTATACGAGTACACTGCAGCTGACATACAAATGATTAAATTTCATTTTCCTGGAGAAACGAACGCGAAGTTTATTATAAACTGACTTATTATTCTATTCACGTAATAAAATGTAGAATACAAAATAATGCGCTCATGTATCCAATACTTATAATCCAAAAACTTAATTTGAAACTGCACTGTGCTATATTATCTACCAAAAAAGCCAGAAAAAACCCCAATGTGCAAACACGGTGAAATTGCACTCCAAGAAATTCCCGCTTGAAGCTCAGTAGTTACTCGTGTTTGAGGAAAATTCTTGTTTCCGACGAAACTCAGCTTTTGGGGGAATATTTGTCAATAAATCATTTTTTTTGCGAATGTTACACGGAGTTCTTGTTTATTAAATTGGGACATTCACCTTTACATCGTTTACGTATCGAGGTCACGTATTTTCATGATACAGGTTGGGAATTAGTAAAAATATTCTGAAAAGAAGATAATTTTGTATGAAAAGTGGTTCACTCTTTCAATCAAATCGAAATGAGAAATAATGGGATGATTATCATGTGTGTTATTTATTTCTATGATATTGGTATATGGAATGGTAGTCCAACTGTGGCTAAATTGGGCCATTGCATTGTCAGTAACTGGTGTATGCGTGACGAATGCTCAGAACCCTGTCTTACTGTCTGTGACAGTGAGACCAGTAGTTGTTCGCCTTTCATTCCTCAATATTGGTCAAATATTTTCCAGGAAGTTCCCAACCAGCATAGCACACAACTTCATTGTCTAGAACTCAATCAAATTAATACGTCACAACTCCAATCCAAACTAATCAGAATATTAATGAGCAGTAGCGACGCCGCGTATTATGTCGACGCATGAATATGCATGCGTCACCATCGCGCGTCACCGTCGCGCGTCACGGTCCACGGTCGCGCGTCGCCGCGGCGACGTACGCGTATCATGCGTAATCTGCGTGTAAGTCGGAGAGTTTCGCCATTAGAGATAAATCTCTTTCTGAATATCATTCGCGGCATGTGTCGCTAATGAAATCATTCTGTCCTACACTTTAATATGGATCAAGTTTTGGGACAAAGATTAGCGAGTTGGGATTTTGGCAGACGTGACTTGTGGTGGTTTTTAGGGTTCATTACCCAAAGGGGAAAACAGGACCCTATTACTAAGACTCCGCTGTCCGCCCGTCCGTCTGTCTGTCAGTCTGTCAGCAGGCTGTATCTCATGAACCGTGATAGGTAGACAGTTGAAATTTTCACAGATGATGTATTTCTGTTTCCGCTATAACAACAAATACTAAAATACAGAATAAAATAAATATTTAAGGGGCTCCCATACAACAAACGTGATTTTTTTGGCGTTTTTATAGATAATGGTACGGAACCCTTCGTGCGCGAGTCTGACTCGCACTTGGCCGGTATTTTAATATAATTGGAACGAAATTCCGTATCGCATGTTTAAAGGAAATATCAAATCGGAAAGGAATCGTCACCGTATCAACTCGAGCCATTCAGTATTCTTTCTATGAAACTCCCTACTGCATCGCACTTTAATTGAAATTGTGCGGTGCGTGGTCAACTTGCAATTCCTGCACTTTCGGCTCGTCGTCCCCGCGCTTACGTCTTTTCCTCCACTCTTGCCCCTCTCACCCCTTCCGCGGGCTGCCTGCAGCACACTACTGTTGCCACACGTGCTATCATTTGGTCGACGAACCGTAAGCGTGGCGTCGTCTAGCCGTAGCCGAGGTGACGTATCAGGGCTGTGGATCCGCTTTGGTTATGTGCTTGCGTTAGGTTGACGCCTGTTTGACGGTAAGGCGAAAGGCGATACGGTGACGATCCCTTTTCGAGTTGATATGTGTGCTATAACCCTCTGCACACTTGGCGATGAGCAATACATCGAAAAAAATGTTTAACATTTTGGGAACCGTATCACTAATTCTCCCTATACCTATAACTTAAAAGTCGAGAGGTGTTGTGGGATACCCGGGAAAAAAGTGGGTACGTTACGTAAAGAAAGTGTCGTGACGGTCAACATGTCAATGTTACTCGTACACCTCTCATTCGCCAAGTATACACAATATAACGAGGAATTTTAAGGAACTTCATTCTGAAACTTAACAAAACAGCTTCTAATCTGTTGCTCAGGAATCGATCATAGTACTTTGTCAGCCGTCTGATACGAGTATCACTTCTTTACAAGAAAGCTGTAGTGAATCTATTTCTGAAAAAGCCAATACCAATTACGTTATTCATGAATAAACTCACATAATTTAATGACGTGAAAAAACTAGAATGAGAGAGTCTAGCTTTGCGATATTAAAATTATATCAATGATTTTACAATTAAAAATTAAAACTCGATGACTCAGACATGCCTGTATGCCCACTGATACAAAAAAGATTAAGCGTTTTCAAATAAACTTGATTGGAAATTCATTTTGTAAGCCAATAAAAACAAGTTATTAAAAACTTAAACACGAGCACGTTAAAGCTCTGTTCAATAAAAATACTCATAGTAAAGTTATTTTCTATATTAATGTTAGAGCGACTGAAGTTTCTACAGGCAATATTTCAAAAGAACAATATATGAATATTTTCCTGTTCGGACGATAAATATTGCTGGAGCACCCGAATATACGGCAGAATAATATTTTTTTTGCCTTGTGGTTTTTTATAGCGAAATTACTAACGTAGTGTTTTCCGTGTACAATATTTTAAGTATAGGAAAGATTATATAGTTTTTTTTTACCGTCTCTGTAATCTGTACAGTTATTTTGGATTTGTCAGTCATATAGATAGATGAAGTTAATACACAAAGAATACTTATAAATTGAACCCCTCCCCCAAACCCAAGCCCCCGTCTAAAACCTCTCCTCTCCCCTTTCTCTTCTCTTAAACTCACGCCTTTCCCATGCGGGTAGGCAGAAACTACAGAACGCCACCTGCTTCGATCCTTACGTACTTCTTTTACTTCGTATACGTTCATACATCGTTCGTGCATACGCGCACGCCCGCCAGTTGCAAATACTGCGTACCTGACCTTTCTGAAGAACATCACCAATAAGGTCATATACATATCTCTTTCTACGGCGTCTTCTCCCGACGTTTCTACTCACATCTGCTTGAAATACCTTTTGTTAGTCACCTTTACACAAATAATAACCATACATATGTACTTTTTCACCATCCAACCCAGCTTCAGATGCGTATTGTCACTTCTGCCCCCTACTCTATGCCCCAATGTCTTAGAGTAAGCCGCAAAGACTCGAGTCATACGTAGCCGACTGGCATTTAGTTCCGTCGTCTCAAGCAGCTCCAACTTATAGATGTGCCGGCTTTACGTCACTCTCACTCCTGAAACGTATTAGTTTTAAGGATTTTAGCACGGATTCTGAGTTATTCTTGAATATTCCAAGATCATTATTTTAAAAGGCACCGCAGACTTTACCTTTAAAATTATAGTGAGTAGGAATATATTTCACGAGTGACGGGCAGAGTTTTTTTTTTGGAATCTTGTTTTTCTAAGTAATGAAAATTTTGTTAGGCTTCTTATCATTTTGAAATGTTTTACTAACGAGGTACTATGTTGTTGGTGTTGATGATGTAATTTTATTTTCAAATATCGGAACGCGGACCCAAGCAATATAAAAGCTTAAGCTATGTTATCCAAGAAGAGCGGTGACCGCCACAAAGCGTCTGAAATTTATCGGCGAATGACGTCACTAAAGCGTTATTTGTTAAAGTAAGCTGGTGTGTTTTCCTAGAGAGTGTTTTTGACACCGTAATGTCAAACCCTGCTGCCATCATTGTCATTACAGCCATCTGCTGTCACTACGGGGGGTATGTGGCGGCCACTGCTCTCCTAGGAAACTGTAGCTTTATTCTAGATATATGTACACAGGCACTGGCCGATATATTCATGAGAAATAGAATAATATGATATTGTTATCCATCATACTGACGTCAGCTTAGAAAGACCAAAATTTTTCATGAGACGGAATCCTAATTGCCCTACAGAGTCTAGTGCCTACATCATGTAACCAGCACTAAGAAAATTAACTCGTGGAACCGGGCAAAAGTTTACGCTGCATTTTATTAAGTTCATCTGCATTAAAATTTATTCAGCACGGCAGGGGGCGCCACCGGCGGTCGCTAGTAATTGCTAATGTAACAGTGATTCTATTAAAGCCCTTATTGGACCGTTTTGCATTTTAAAGCTTTTCTTATTGATTTTGCTGAGAGGAATTTTACGGAGGTTATTTCATGGCATTTTAATGCGATTAAGTGTTGATGATGGAGTTACGACGAGGGAAATAATGAGATTAGCCACGATTTCGCTGTCGTGACTGATTACTTACTTATAACTGCGTGTGAATAGAAATAACTAAGAAGGACAGAAATAACTAACTAGGATAACTTAGAAATTCTTCGCTTGGATCACCAACCTAGAAAAAAAGCTGAAGTAAAGTTGCAACTGTCGCAAAAAATTACGGTAAGTATGATCATCATCATTATCAATCAAGTGTGATCATCATCATTATCAATCAAGTATGATCATCATCATTCTCCTGTCTTTATCCAAATTTATTCGAGGTCGGCGCAACATTGTCTTACTGCAAGTAAGATATTCCAAAAGTTGCAGTGATCATTACATTGTTCATTTCGTACATATTCAGCAGCAATCCTTAACAGTTTAAAAATCATAATAATTACGAGATAAATCCTGACCGTCAAGGATGTAATTGAATAACATCGCATAAGGTAGGTTTGAGTTTAATTACGACGTCGACTTAATAATTTAAATAAAGTACCTCTTCCTTTGAAAAGTAATGTACAAAAGTTTAAAAAAAATACTCAATTAAAAATTTCGCACCGAATAATCCATTTGTAATTAATAATAATAATAATAATAATAAATCCTTTATTTTCAGGCTACTTTGGCCCATAGATAAATACCTTACAGACTAACATATATATCATAATAGTACAAAGTGTGTTAGTATATAAACTTAAAACTAAGTTAGTAAAACACACTTCACTCGAGCACTGTCTTTGTGCGATCGTGTGGCACTTGTCCGCGGAAGCGACGGAACATTACACCTTGCGGCCAAAAGTCCTCTGCCATGACGAGGTGCAGGTAGCAAGTAGGTACTCGCACCACAAACGCCTTGAAGTTGACGTTGCGGCGCGATTCAAGCAACTGCACTCTCGGCCTGTACTTGGTCCTTTGGCATACGTACTCCACGATGTCCTCGGCCTTAGTGGTATAGTGTAGGCGGGAAATATACACATATATATATATATATTAAGATAGTCACTAGTATCTACAATTGACTGTTGCGTTGCTTTCGTGGTCGCAAACGCGACTGCTGATCGTGAGGTCCTGGGATCGATTCCCAGGTCTGGCAAAGAGTTATTGAGTATTTCCATTACGTTTTCAGTAGCAGCCCAGAGTTTGTAGGTTGGCGGTGTGATACCCACGTGTCTTGGAAAGAACGTTAAGTTGTTGGTCCTTCGCCTGATCCCTCTCTGGTCGTATTGGATTGCCGTTCCATCGGACTATGACAGTGAGGCAGCAGAGAGGGCACCTGTATTTGCGCACACACTTGGGCATTATAATATATCCTGCGGCGTTGGGTAGTCTTCGCTGAGATTGGCTCATGACCGAAAAACGATCAAGAGGACTATTATTACAATACAAACGAATTAATTTGTTACTTTACTTCAAAAAATGCTGTGGTTTCAAAGATTCTATTTTAATCTACAGGTTGAAAGAACGAAAGAAAGAAAGAAAAATATTTTATTTGGGAGACGCACAGGAAATACAAAGAGTAAAAAATAAAGAAATAGGAGAATGTAAAACTAACAAAATTAACAATAAAAAACAACAATAAAAAATTAAAAAACCTGCGCGAGGCCAAAAAGGCTCCTATGTCAGCATAATGCTGCGATATTTATGCTGAGTTAAGAGCCTTTTTGGAGGAGGTTGATCAACATTGTAACACCTAGGACTAGGTGCTCCATTTTATTTCGCAGCTCACTCAAGAATTAAGAAAGCTAAACGCTTGAACAGCACTGCAGTTAAGAGCTACGGTTCAAACTACACTTTAAGTTACAATTGAGGACATCTAAACTGGGCCATCTTTTGTCAACATTTTTAATTAATGGTAGGAAAATATAGTTAAGTAGATAAAGCCTACCTCGTTGGTCTAGTGATTGCAAGCGCTATTGCCGAGTATGAGATCCTAGGTTCGATTCCAGGTCGGTCGGAATGTTATTGGATTTTTCCACCAATAATTTTTTCAGTAGCAACCCGGAATCTGTATTAGTGTGGTAGTGCCCCGTTGATGGCGATAGGCTCTCCCCCTATTACATGGGACTTAAATAGTCCCATAACTGGTGAAATGAGGGTATAATACTGATTGAGAAACCAGAAGAATATGGAAAGGTATGTCTACTTATAGCCTGATAGACAGTCTAAAGCAAGTTTCAGACCGTAATTAACATTAAAATATAATAATAAACGCATCATAAATGATCATAAAAGTGCAACAACGTTCAATAGCTATTTGACTCATATGAATGCTTAATAATCCGTCAGGGAAATTAATTGTTAAGCAAATTGACACCCTACGTTAATTTGCAGTGCTATTAGCAATTTCATACAACTGTAAAAGAATGACAGTTGTTATTTAAAAATACGGACAATTTGAGTTGGTAGTATCTTGCTTAACGATTAAATTCCCAGACTTTAGGTACGCACATTAAATTTTAGATTGATGCAAACAACCTCGGTACTAAAAATAGATATTTTAATATCAAACTACAGTTTGGCATTACGATGTATCTATTTAGGTTATAGGTCAACCAATGCAATAAACACGAAATTATTTATTTCAAAATAAATTAGTCCGTTCACTAAATTCAGTTTTGATATAATTGGTTCGTAGTAATTACTTAATCATAGCTTATCGATGTTTCAATGCGATTAAAATTTAATCTTAAAATAAACTGAAGCAAAATGTGCATTGCATTATAACGTCACTGGGGGCCCCCCCTAAGCACGATGTCCGTAGATTTGGTTGAAGTTAGGGCGTTTCGTACCCTGTATCACTTACGGACATAATATAAGTCTGGAGCTCGAACTAAAGTTTAATGACAACAAGATTTGACAGTTGTCTTTACTTCCGATGAGTTTTTGCCCGTCTGAAAAAGTTAATTATTTGGGAGCAGGTTTCACTTTTTTTTTTTAACTGCATTCTTTCGGAGGTTCCCGTATCTTCGTTGACAGACTTATGTGTTACGAACAATACAGAAGGAAACATACAAAGGGCATGCATGTATGACCAGATGTATGAACGTAAATGAAGCAAAAGGAGTATGCAAGGATCGTAGCAGGTGGCGTTCTGTAGTTTCTGCCTTCCCCCATGGGAAAAAGGAGATGTAAGTATGAATGTATTACCAAAGCGTAATAATTTTTAATAGTAGACAAACAGATTTTGATAGATCCGAAAAAAAATGGAGCGAATAAAAAAATGCTACCATGAAATCTGTCCCGAAGTGTAGGATATCTTTACGCTGCGAAAGCGTCACTAGATGCTTCCTAATTGCATTTCGCCGACTACCCTCTTCCAGATTACTTCTGTTGCAATTTACACGAGTGTACCATCTCAACCTGACCCCGCTCACCCCGCCGGCCCTTCGTCGAACGGGTCTTGAAGAGTCTGCTTCATTTGTATGCTGGGCTCCAATTTAAGTGGACGTCCTCTTACAATCTTAACACGGTCCAATTTAAATTTTAAGGAATTGTTCCTTTCCACTTTTAGAAATAAGTTTTTAAGTGTCGCAACAATAATTGGATTGATTCTATTAAGCTTCCTAGTAGACTATTTTCAAAATCAAAATACTTGACTGTATTATTCTTATTTTCTTGCGACTCAACAAATCAAACAAACTAGTTTCTATCAAAAACCACTATGAAGTTCTGAAAACAAAATAAAATATTTTTTTTGCTTGTTTTGCTCCGGTTTTGGCGCCATTTGATAGACATTATTCAAAGTCAAAGTCAAATCATTTATTTCAAATTGGCACATAAAAGGCACTTTTGAAGGTCAAATTTTACAAAAAAGTTGAATTGATTCTAGTTGCCCGAAGGTAGTTTCGTATGGAGAAGAATGGGCAAGAAACTCCACCGTATTAAATACGTTACTTGACACCCTTATTTTAACAAATAAAGGCTATGAAGTTTAGAAAATGGAAACTGCTTTTTGATTATTTTGCTTTCTTATTGATTTCATTTGACAGCTTATAAGTTTATAACTTGTAACGTTACGAGTAGATGCCTTAAAATGAAATATTTATTACTACTACTCTAATGAAAAACTCATTGCTTATTTTACTCCATACTTTTTGACGCGATAGCGCGTACCTTAAAACTGCAAATATTGTGAATTAATGAAAATAATTGATAACAAGCCACTATTGACAAAATATAAAAAAAATGCTTATATTAGCCTGTTGCAGTTTCAAGCATATTGCGGCGTTTTAGCATATTATAAACCGGCCAAATGCCTGTCGAACCACACTGAATCTAAAAATGGTTTAGCCACACCCGCAATATTTTTGAACGACCTTTCCAAAGATACCCCACATCATGGGATAGACGAGAAAAAGGAAAACATCCCTTAGTAAGAGTCTCTGAGCTAAACCGCGGACAGACAGACAGACAGACGGACGGACATGGCGAAACTATAAGGATTCCTAGTTGTCTACGGAATCCTAAAACGTTGCAAAATTATAATATGTAGTTGTAGGTAAATAGGTATCCCTGAAAATTGAATCTTCATCTCAAAATCACATACACAATCGCTTCGTTCAAAGTGACTGGGGACCGAATACACCATGTATATGTAAATGAGCCTGCAAAGGATTTGATAGCGTTATTACCCTCCTCAACCCCAACTAAAAAGGTTTCAAGGCTGTGAACCTTCTTGGAGACCTCCTTTACCCAATTCGGATAATCAGCTGTTTATATTATGTAAAAATGTTTATTTGTAGGTAGATATTTATGCAATGGCAATAGGCTCGCCCCCTATAACAGGGGACTCAATCTTGACTGGCGAAATGTGGGTCTACGGTCAACAAATATGATAATTAACCAGGGTCGTCGGATATGGTTGAAGTTTATTAAGAAACCGATGGGTGTTTTCGAATGCAATTTAATTAGATTTACCTGTTTGTTTTCTATTAATTAAATTAAATTTTATTCTAAAACATTCATCGGTTTTTTACTAAACCTCTGCCCATCCCCTCGGGGAATACAGGACTGATGTTAGGTTACATTTTTTTACAACCATAATGTATTAAGTTCGCCAGTGGTAGTATTATGTTTGTTTTAATGTCCATAGACCAGAATCTTGATTTTTGTGTTTAATTTGAACTATAATAAATCGAATAGATACCTAATAACTCCTAAACTGCTCTACAGTACCTATAGAATTAAAGTAAGATTATATTATCTACACGAGCATTATTAATGACATAAGAAACGTTTTACTTAACGTGTGTGTGCGTGTGTGTATTTATAATTCATTAAAAGCAGAGCTGTCATGTTCAGCAAAGAAAAGTTAAGTTCATTAAATCATCCTGTTTGATGTAAAATTCATGTGAAATTACATATTTATCTTCACGATTAAACAGTTTGCCTTGAAAATGAATGTGAAAACTTGGGTATTAATCGAATGTCAAACACAACCCATTATACTTATCGTTCGCAGCATCTCGAACCCTATCCGATCTACTCAGATTATCTCTCGACCTTCCATTACTTTGACAGAAAATAAAACAAAGTTTAACATAGCTGTTATCGAAAAATATATTTTCAAATGACGAAGAAACTTTTTTCAGAAATCCGCTTTAATCTGATGTATGTGATATAAGTGGCATGTGGTTTTAAAATAAAAGTCTCCCGTCCAGCAAAATTATATTACTTGATACGTTGAAGTCCTCCCCAGGGTCACTTTTCGCTGGTCGAAACTGTAAAGACCCGATAGAAAATAACGTTAAAGGAAAAAAGAAAGAAAACTCTATACATTTGATTAAATTCCGAGCCAGAGTCGCCACAAAGAGATATTATAGAAAAAAAGAGTAATTTTATCTACCCGACCGCAAGTTGACGCGAGATAGACGTTACTTCAAAATTCGTTATGACGAATATTCTGGAATTTAATTAGAACTTACGACTAACAAGGTAAACGGAAGTAGGACATGGGGTCATAAATAAAGGATATTGTACATTTTTATACAAAAATAATAATGCCGGGAAAATACTTTGTTGCGGTTATGAGGTCGGGTACCTATTTATGTTTCTGTGTCCGTATTCTGTGAGTCCGTATTTCAGAACTCTAACGTCTAAATTTATTTAGCATGGAGTAATGAAATTATGATAATTCAATAGCCAAACATCTATGCTGGAGAAAATTATTAACAAAATGTGTATTTAATCAAAGTTCAGAAACAAAATAAGCGCCGCTTTGATTTATTCGCCAAGTTACAATTAAGTACATGAATACTTGATAACTTCGACATTGTTGCGAACTTGTGCGACAAAGAATTTTATTATAACATTATTGGAACAAATAATATGTAGAACAATGAAGATACTTAACTTTCACTTATTTTGGCTCGTGACAGATTGGTGAGCTAAGTGTTCGACCGTCTGACATCACACACATTACTTTGATGAAGAATAAAGCCATTACTTGTGACAGTATACTCTTGGACCAATAAAATCCCTTAATGTATGGAAATAAGTATCACATATCCCTTTTCTGGGTTATTTTGGTATCACCAGAATACTTTTTCCCTGCCATGGTGTCGTAAAAAACTACTAAATGGCTAGTTCAATTGGCTGCAGCATTATCTTATGCTACCACTAGACCTTTTGCTAAGCATTACCTTTTTAACGTACTGTCATTATTTTGGGCTAGAGATTTCAGTAATCTTGGTTTAAAAAAAACACGCGAAAGTTTTGAGTGTAACTGTGGACGGTTAAATGAATACGGGAAGACCAAAGAAAAGATATATGGACTGCGTGAAAGATGATATGGCTAGAAAGGGGGGGACTACCGAGATTACGAATAATATAGAAGTATGGAAGATAAAGACATATTGCGCCGGCGCCAGTTAAATTGGGAGAAGGTTAAGAGAACGATGATTAATAAACAAGAAGCAAGTAATCTCTACTAACAATAATATACCACTAAAATACACTGGATCGCCAAAATTCCGGGTCGATAATAAATGGCGTGATAGTTTCTTAAATACATAAGACTAAGAACAATGGGCAACTTTATATGGATCGTGGGCCCAGTGTTGTAGCACTTTTTTACTTACCTTAAAATGCAGATCCGAATAAGCTTAACATTTTATTATATGGCAGCATTACTCTAATGAATCAAATAAAAAAGTTACAGCGGTTCCAAAATTCCAATAACTACCGTTACAAATAAATGCTAATATTATGGTCTAGTGATGCATATAATTATGCATTCCGACTGGCAATATGTAGATATAGTTATTGTATCTACATGTTGCCAGTCCGAATGCATTTTTCTCTTTTATAATATATGTCACCATGGACTTGAAAAATTGAAATGAATTGAAAATGAATAAGTGGTGTAAAAAATATTCTTTATTTCAGTATTTGCATAGGTTTGTAATAAAAAAATACCTTTGATTATGAAAATGAAACATGATTATTTACTAAACTATAACATAACCATGCATAATCATGCAATTTTGTCCTACTGCTGGGTAGGGGCTCTACTCAAAATGAGGCGGTTTCTTTTTCCCTTTTCCTCGGCAGCAGCAATAGGATGGACCTTAATCTAATTACAATCTAGCCTTATAAATAGACTAATAGGTAATTTAATTATAACCTAAGCTATTAAATTGCCTTTACTAAGAATGTGTCCAATAGCACTTTTCCTATTACACGAAAGTTATAAGGCGAATACACTTCGTTCTTGTGTTTGTTTGGCACTTTTGTACTTTACACTATTCACTAACACTAAACACTAGCTCGAACGGTTTTGTTTTTTTTTGTCTTTCTTACTATGTTTGTGTGGTCGAGAAGCTGGATTTCCTCGACTCACATGCTGATGAAGTCTCGTTTCGTGAGCTTTTGCAAGTTTCCGGATCACTTTTTCGATGAACTCAACTTTTAGATCCCTCTGGATGAATTTAATGCTACAGGCTCAGCGGTGCGGGCTAGCTCAAGCAAGGGCCGCGGCGGACATAGATTAGGGTGTCGCGGTGGGCCTCAGTGGTGAGGACGGAAGGACGGCGGTCTGTTTTTGTATTTTCTAAGAATACTGGTGGCCTTATTACTCTCCTGGAGGAGGGTTGTGGCGTCGTCGTATGGGATAGTTAAGGTATGCCTCGGGCGGCGAATCCTACTTATACGAGAGGGAGTGTAGCGGGTGGCCAACGTAATCAGGGGATTGGGGTGCTTAAAAAAAAGAGTCAAAGAAACGCTTTGAAAGGCGTTTCATGAACTGTTGGACGGTGGGCATTCCGAGGTCTAAGTGAAGAGTCTCATTACGGCCATGAAAGTCCGTAACCTTTCTAAGAAAACGGTTCTGGAGGGACTATAGAGGTATGAGGAATAGGGTGTAAAGTTCACTCATACCTACATAGAAAAGGGAGGATCCTCCGATCAGATGGGTGTCGTGTCTGGTGAGCAACTGCCCAACGTTTCATGTCGGGATGTTGTATATATGCTAGTCAGTGTGACGCGTAGATTGCATGTGGCGAAATAGATACCGCTACTGGTCTGCATCCTATGGAGGTGATGTGGCTTAACGTGAGCGAAGACGACGCAAGCATAGGTCATGATGGGACGTATGACTTGAGTGACAATTTGCTGCAGGCGGTCAATTTAAGTAGAGCCTACCGAGAGCGAAAGAGGCACGTGAACAAGCCGTCTTTATGTGCTCACTGAAGTTAATATAGTGGTCAAGGATCACACCTAGGTATTTAGCTCGCTGTGCCTGAAGTGACTCAGGTAGAACTGAGAGCGGCAGTACAAAAGCTTCCGGCCAAAAACACTGCGCCAGGACCTGACGGCATTCCTGGGCGTGCATGGTTTCTGGCCATCAGGGCTCTCTGGCCCCGATTAGTGAGACTCTTGAGCGCATGTTTGGAGGGGGGCCAGTTTCCACGCCAGTGGAAGACTGGAAAGCTGGTACTGTTGAAAAAGGAAGGGCGTCCTGTGGACTCTCCATCCGCTTACCAGCCCATTGTATTGTTGGATGAGGTGGGCAAATTCTTTGAGAGAATTATTGCATACCGCCTTATCCAACACATGGCAAGAGAAGGGCCGGATCTGGCGGATAACCAATTTGGTTTCCATCAGGGGCGTTCAACAATTGACGCGATCATGCGCGTGAGGGTCCTGGCGGAGGAAGCAGTGGCCCAGGGTGAGGTCGTCTTGGCAGTGTCTTTGAAAATTGCTAATGCCTTCAACACCTTGCCCTGGAGTTGCATTAGGGAGGCACTTCGTTATCATAGGGTGCCAAACTACCTCCGCCGCACTATCGAGGGGCTTATCTGATGGATAGATCCGTCATTTACCCGGGTCAAGAAGCATGGGGTCAGCGAGAAATGTCATGCGGTGTTCCACAGGGTTCGGTTTTGGGGCCACTCCTGTGGAACATCGGATACGACTGGGTGCTGCGCGGTGCGCTCCTCCATGGTGTCAGCGTCATCTGCTACGCCCATGACATGCTCTTAATGGCACGCGGGAAGACGCTCCAGCAGGCGACTGACTTAGCGACAGCTGGGGTCGCTCAAGTCGTAGGCAGGATCCGGCGGTTGGGTCTCCAGGTGGCATTGCGTAAATCGGAAGACATTTGTTTCCATGGGCCCCGGAAAGCGCCACCTTCGGGATCCAACATCATGGTAGGAGGTGTTCACATCGGTATCGAGTCGACGATGAAATACCTAGGACTTGTCCTCGATAGCCGGTGGAACTTCAGGCCGCATTTTCAGCATTGGCTCCCCGATTGATGGGCACCGCGAATGCACACTCGCGTTTGCTGCCTAATCTGGGGGGGCCAAATACCTCCTGCCGCAGGCTCTATGTCGGGATCGTACGGTCCATGGCGCTCTATGAAGCGCCTGTATGGGCGGATAACCTGACGGCCTACTGAGAAGACCACAGAGAGCAATGGCCGTCAGGGTGATAAGGGGATACCGTACGGTCTCCTTCGAGGCGGCAAGCCACTTGGCCGGATCACCACCGTGGGATCTTGACGCCAAAATTCTAGCGTCACTATATCGGTAGCGCCGAGACGCGCCGGAGCGGGGCGAGCACCTGATGCCTCGTCACGTCGAGGTGTGCAGGGCTGAGCTCCACCAGACGCTAGTGGTGGAGTGGGAGCAGCAACTTGCGCAATCCAGCGCAGGGCACGCCACTATAGAGGCGGTAAGGCCTTTTATGAGAGAGTGGCTGGAGAGACGGCATGGCGCCCTTACTTTCCGGCTGACACAGGTATTGTCCGGACATGGGTGCTAAGGAAAGTACCTGTGCCGCATAGGCCGCGAACCGACACCCCGGTGCCACCATTGCGACTGTCTCAACGACACGATGCAGCACACCCTTGAGGAATGCCCTGCTTGGGCAGTGCAGCGCCGTGACCTCGTCGCGGCGGTTGGAGCCGCGGATACTCTCTCGCTTCCGGACATGGTCCAGTCCATGGTCGGAAGTGAGAGCGCGTGGGACGCCATCGCCTCCTTCTGTGAGGAAGTGATGGTCGCAAAGGAGGCGGTGAAAAGGGAGAGAGAGGATACAACCACCCTTCCAATCCGTAGCAGACGCACCGGGCGCCGGAGGACGCGTAACAATCTCCGGCCGCCGTAGGGTGAGGCCTGCAGGCAACAGACTTGGGGAGTTTGTTGCCTGAATAGTGAAAGGCCCGAGACGGCGGAGCGCCGTGTTCCGCGCGCGCCTCTCTCTAGAGGAATTGCAGCCGCATACGGCTGTTGAAAGTGACGGGGTCCGCATGAATTCATGCGGGCCAACACCTGGCCGGGGGAGCGTGATGAAATGCGCAAGCACTCCATAACCCGGCTAAAGGTAGCAGAAGAACACCGTGTGGTTTTAGTCAGTAAGAGTCTGACAGACCCCTCTACCTACCCCAGGGTGGAGGACATCCATGAGGATTTCAATACGATAAAAAAAGAGGTATTTAGGTTGCTTCTGCCAAGGGTCCACTTTCCATGCTTAGTAATCGGACTGGGGTAAGGACAACGACAAGAAGGCCGACTGGTAATGTACCTGTACTCCATTCGTCACTGAAGTTGTACACAAGTTGCAAAAACGGCGGAGCGCATGCGCGATCATGCGTGGATATGTCCCGCTAGCTCCTGTACTATCGATAAAGATCGCTACCAGCACTCGCGCTGACCGGTTTTCAACAATACGAGTGCGTGGTCTGTCCTGCTCAATCATGAGTAGTCCTTTTTGTCTTTTTCTAATAGTTCACTTATGCTATCAATAATTCATTAAAACAACGTAAATGGTGTAACGGCTAGGGCTTTGCAGGTAGACTGCGCAGGCCGTTAACTACAGGTAGTTAAGAGAAACTAGAGGAATGTTCATAACTTTATATTATAAAAGAAGGTCACAGGAAGGACACTGTTCAGCACTGAGCGCTATCACGTTATAGTTAGGAGAGGTACCGTCCTTGGTTTCTGGGCAGCCGGCAGGCCCGTCCGCACAGGCTCCGCAAGAGGCTGGTATGGCCTTCGAAGAGCCGCAGTTAGCGGCGTGGGTAGCAGGGCCTAGGACGCCGGTAGCATGCTACGGTACAGCGCGCAGGTTGATTAGCGGGCGTCAGTGACAGTCCGTAGGACGCCGGTAGCACACTACGCATCAGCGCGTAGGTTGGTTAGCGGGCGTCGGTAGCAGACCCTAGGACGCCGGTAGTACACTACGCATCAGCGCGCAGGTTGGAGTTGCCCTGTCCTCAGCCAGGACGTAGAACCCTGGAAGGCGCGTAGGAAGCGCATGTTATTTGAAGTGCAAAAGCAGCTAGCCGCGTGCGATGTGCCCAGCCTCCTTTCCCCTTCGGAGACCAAGGAACGGTGTAAGGAGAAAGATAGGCAGAAGCTCAACACATCGCAGCGGCTTACAGGCAGAGAGTTGCAAAGACAGCGTGTCATAATGACAGATGCAATAAGAGGTTATGTATGTAACACGCGAGCATAAAATACAAAGAAAACAATGGTTATAATAGATGGCTCGCTATATGGCTTATAAAACACACTATGGTAATAACAATAATTAATGAGGAACTCACCTTAGGTCGGGGCACAAGGAATTTGGAGTGTCAGAATATAGTAGCTCGCTAAACCAGCGCGAGATCAAAATGGACGAGTGTTCTCAAGTTAATTAGTGTTGTTCCATCTATTTAGTGATATGCTTAGCGACTAACTAATTACTTTATTATAGCATCACTCGACTATTTACCGTTGAGATTCCTCATAACGCTACAATGTATAAAAATTATGATCGGGCATCATTAGGTCATAATATTAGCATTTGTAACGGTAATTATTTGACTTTTGGAACCGCTGTAATTTTTTTATTTGATTCATTAGATTAATGAAAATGAAAATGAAAATGAAAATGAAAAAAATGAAAAATGTTTTATTTGTTACTAGTGATTGGAGTCTCCTTATAAGCAAAAAAGCCTGTGTTAGGAGACTCCGCTCCTCCAAAACTTAAAATATTAACATAAAATTACTTGTTTTAAGTGTTATAAAAACAGGCGATTCAAAATAAAAAGAGAAACTTAAAACTAGACAAGAAGTAAGTGATAGTGTGAGGGTTTGTTAAATGTAATGTAAAATACAGAGTGAGTGTAAGTGGCAATGAATGAATCAGACTGTATACGATAAGTACGAAAGATGAGAGCATTAAGTGTATGGTTTTATTTTATTCCAGTAGCTTCTCCGTGTCATCATATGTAAGTGGTTTTATCCAATTAAATACTATTTTTTAACTGTCAGTTAATTTTTTATTGTATATGTAGATCTCTTTGTTTACTCGATTGTAAAGCTGAGCTGAGCGTTTGTCGTATTGAATACGGGCGAGCTTGGTTTTAGTTTTAGGAACTTCAACTATTATATTCTTTCTTCTTTTCAAAGTTAAGCTGGGATCAAAATTAAGAGTTTTATGTTTCCTGAGAATAGTTTTAATTATATATAGTTTGCGAACAGTGTAAATTACTTATTTGATAAAGACTGTGTAGGGTACCTTAGGTTTTTGAAGTACATTAATTTTATTAGAGCCCGTTGTCCCCGCTCTAGGCCTATGAATTTAGTCTTAGCCGCCCCACCCCAAATGGGGATGCAATATACTAAGACAGACTGGACTATAGCTATGTATATTTCATTGAGTAGATTTCTGGGTTTATTTGTGTTAGCGGCGCTCCTACTGACCGTGGGGTCTTGGGTTCGTTTCCCAGTTTGGGCAATGTTTTTCAATTCCTAGGTTTTTCCATCAGATTTTTTTTAGTAGCAGTTTAGAGTCTGGATCTGTGCCCGGTTGATGGTACTAGGCTCGCCCCCTATTAAATGAGACTTAAACATACTTAACTGGTGAAATGTGGGCGTAGCTACTAAGTACATGGAAACCTTTGCCTAACACTTCGGGATGTTACTCGTATATTACTTAAGGTTTTCAAACAAATATTTCAGCAGTAGAAAAAAAATCTGCTCATTATTAATAGAACTAATGCTTACAACTTCTATGTTAAATATTTACCATATGGTAGCCACAACTGCCCCTCCTCAACCACATTCATATTTTTCCCACAAATATCGTTGATAACTTTCCGCCTATAAACGCAGTGACCCATTTTTCAGCCAGCCAATAGCTGTCAAAGTCAGAATTGTCCCGCGTCACGGGGAAATGTCACGCCTCTGTCACGCACAATGATAACCATTGCATATTGTGGAACGTTCGCATTTTTTTTGTAGTTCGTCATCTATAAATTACTTTTGTTTATCTGAGTAATCAAAACTAACATGATGAGTTGAGGGAGCGCATTAGTTTATAGTAAATAACAAGTGTTTGTGCATGCTTTATTATTAGGCTAGATACTTACTTTTACGAGATCTATTAGAAACAAATGAAGATCTCCGAACTATAGATCTGACATAAGCTTAGATAGACATAAACCTCATTTGCACCAACACCAAGAGCCGATACATCTATCTGTCTGTACAATAACGGTTCCCAAAACGGATCTAGTTAATAGCTTAAGCACTGCCATCAACCGGATACTGATGTTTAACCAAATCCAGTCATTTCTTGGATAAGGTCGCCAGTTGTAAAGCCTGTAGCGTGCATGATAGCAACGTGTCACATGCAGGGGTGACGCACGTGTCAAACGTATTTGTTCAGGCGTAAAAACACCGGTTTGCTGTCAAACTCAGGCGGGCAAGTCTTTGAAATATTTCAATTAAGTATTCCTATGCTGTTTTCATCTTGTTTTATTTACATTTCTGTGCCTTCTGTGATATAAATGTAATTTTGGAATAGGTATAAAAATCCTGCCATCAACCACACCTTTCTTGTAATCGATATAACTTTCAATCAAGTAACTTAAACAACCTCAACTCAGTGAGTTTTTCCGGGCAAACATCCGGTCAACGTTGTTATTATATATATAATATCTTCGTCACAATTATATCCACTGGTTAAAAATCCTGTAAACGACCAAAAACATTTCATCTTAGATATCGAGGCGAAAATTTAAAACTTCATGATTTTCGGATTCAACGTAAAAATCAGAGGTCTGTGAAATATTATTTTGTGATTTTCCTGAGGCCAATATGACCTGTCATTGTCTGGAGTTTGACGTCATGGCCGAGTCCCGTGCACATCCCATGCATTTGTGTGAAGTTTGACGTCATGGCCGAGTCCCGTGCACATCCCATGCATTTGTGTGAAGTTTGACGTCATGGCCGAGTCCCGTGCACATCCCATGCATTTGTGTGAAGTTTGACGTCATGGCCGAGTCCCGTGCACGTCCCGTGCATTTGTGTGAAGTCAAAGTCAAATCGTTTATTTCAAACAGGCACATAAAAGGCACTTTTGAACGTCAAAATTTACAAAAAAATAGAATTGATTCTAGTTGCCCCTTCCAAAAGGTAGTTTCGTATGGAGAAGAATGGGCAAGAAACTCCACCGTTACTCTTTTAAAAATGTTTTACAATATTATGTATACATTAATTATATGTATGTGAAGACGATGCACCTAGAATAAAGTTACTGTACCACAATAGGTAAAAATAATTAAATATAACGCATGACAGGTAAATTAATTATGAGATAGATACATGGTGCTCACATATTTACAAATATTGAAAAGTAAATGATTTTTCCAAAATTTCACAAGTAATAATTTAGTGTGCGAGTTAAAGTAGTTACATCATATAAAAAACAATGTCATAAAAGTTATAAATTATACAATTAAATTAGCAACCAGTTTGATTTTGTCTATAACGACTGTGACGCACGCTAGATGCATTCCGGGTTATTGTATTAAGGTTTGGAGCAAATTTTCATTTATGAATGACTAGTTATTTTATCCTCCTGCCGGCATTCTAATTTATTAGGAGTCCGCGCAGCATTTTTTCTTATTCCATGTATTGCGTATCTATTAGCCAGCATAAGAATGTTAAAATATGTAAATTGTTGAAAAAGTTTATACTATTATTGGCGATATAATTGTATTTAATTATCGTATCTCATGAAGGGTAGTTAAATCCCTCAGTATCATATGGGATAGGATCAGAAGAGCTGTGGAACTTCCTGAGATAAAAAAACAATATTTTTTAAAGAAAAGAAAAACTACGATTGTACAGACATCAAAAATTTCAAGCTAAAAGTATTTACGGCATTGTTTTATTACTTTATCAAACTCGGGTATGTACTAGTACTGACCTATATCTGGTAAGGCCAATATCTGTCATAGTCAGCAGCGTGACGTCAGAGCGTATCGCGAGCACCGTGTGACGCACGTCGAACGTATCCGAGCGTGTTGCGACCACCGCGACGATGCGACGACGCAACGTGTTAAGGAAAGGTGCAGTACACAGTCGTATTATGTTTTAGGAAAATTTATATTGTGTAAACTGTATCTGTTTTGTGAGAAGCCAAAATGAGAATAAGCTTGTAAATAAGAAATTAAAGGCTTGTTTTGCATTGAGAAGAACACTTGCTCAGTGCGTAAGCAAGTTTGATCTTGAGGTGCAAGTTATCACACGATAGTTTTCTTCAGCGTAACTGGCAACTAGGTCACAGGACGTGTCTTAGATTAAAAACAGATCAGACCTTTAAGCCAGGCCATCACGAAAGATTTGAAAATATACATTAATTTTAGGGTTCCTTACAAAAAGGGTGTCAACGTGACCCTATAACTGAGCTTCCGCTGTCCGTCCATCCGTCCGTCCGTCCATTCGTCTGTCTGTCAGTGGGCTGTATCTCATGAACCATAATAGGTAGATAGTTGAAATCACAGAATGTGTATTTCTATTACCACTATAACAACAAGTAATAAAAATTAAATAAAAAATAAAGGAAATGTATTTTTTCGGCGTTTTTTGCACAACATTGTACTGTACTATGGAACCCTTCGTGTGCGAGTCTGACTCGCACTTAGCCACTTTTTTTACATTCATATTAATACACTTATATTTTATAAATCTAACCTCTCTAATAAGCACCAAGTTAATCGATAGTAATTAATCTTTATTTTGAAAAGTCCACTTCACTTTATAAATCATTATAATAAGACCTCTAAGAAATTATTACTTAAATTCGGAAAAGATAACACAAAAACAATGTTTATGCAATCTCGTAATTCTTTTTCGGGATTAAAATGATATCATGAAGAATTTAAGATGCAAATAAAGTTATCAAACAGCGTCTTATTATATTATAAGTACGCCTTTTATCCCCAGGGAGATTTATCATTTTACTCTTGTATCTTTTCCGTAGTAAATGTATATTTAGGGAGCATTAAAGCTGCAAGGTAGTTAAGATTAAGAGGAAGTGGATTCTATAATGCTACCCAAGAACTAAGCTACTCTATGTCAATACGTTCAAATTATAGGATCTTGTGGAGGCACGTATTTGCTAAACGCGAAAAGCACAGAACCAGTCCATGTGGCGGCGCTCGTATTCAACATTAGACGTCTTTCGGCTGAAATAATGCAGATGTCATTGTTATTTCAATGAATACCATTAAAGGTACAGACGAGAAAATAATGTGATTAAAATAATATGTAAACATAGCCCTTCCCAAGAAAATAGTTTACTTGTTCACACAGTACCTAGGTTAAAGTTAAAACTAAGAACATTTCCTGATAGGAAACTATTAGAAGGTACTTTGCGTTCAGCAAAGCCGCCAAGCTAAGCTTTACGCTCTCGGTGTAAGGCACGATTACCTCATGCATAATATTGATACTTCAGCAACTAGAACTTTAAGCGGAAGGTACGTAAATATAAATGCAGTATAATCTTTTTATTGACTGTGAATAAAACTTATAAAGATTATATGTGTTAGTGCTAGCTTCACAAATATATGAGGTATTCCACTCACATCGCTGATTTCTACCGCACTTGATGGTATAATCTGTAGTTTATTTATTGAATGCCAATTTAGTTAGCACTGCCACAACCCAATGCTACACATAAACCTTCCACAAGTTACACTAGCTTTCATAGGTGCCAATTTTTTGCATGTGTTTTTCAGAACCCCAAGGTAGCTATATCACATAGCTAATTATGAGGTTACCTATCAGACTAAATTATGTAGAAAACATTGCCGCAGGTACCAGTACTAATTCGCGCTACATAACGTTATTGCTAGATACATCTACGTGAATTGGCAATGCGTGATGTGCGATTACTTCATGAATATTAATAAGAGTACTCACGAGCTTGTTATGTGTACATACGGACTACAGAAGCACTAGATTACACAATTGGAAACCAGCATCAATACTGACTATTGGTTACCTACGTCCCAAATTCGATGATCATGAGACTTCATCTACATCAGAGCGTAAACTGAATCATAAACACGATGCACTTTTACGAACAAAATATGATCTCAAAATATTTACGATGACTATTTCTGCACTACGGCAATAGACTGAGAAAACGTTAGACATCAAAAGTGCTAAGATATTGTCTGTCCATTACTTTTAAACCTAACGCCGAACTCTTACCAAGTTTCACAAGTTTACTCCCTTTAAACTTGCAAACTTTTACAATAAATTTAACTCCAGCAAATTCTGGAGGCACTTCATCGATACCACATCCATATTTCATAGTGCTGGTGCTGTTTCATCCTCCAGTGTAATTGACAGCACCACCTGACACCCGACTAAGTGATTTTTTATTTATTCATCGGATGAACGCCTTTACAGTGTAATAGATGAAGATTCTTGAAGAAAAGTGTTGAGAGATTGATAGCGTGTGTGATAATGATGTGAGGTGAGAGATCAATGAGTCAGCTGATCAGGTGCAAAATATATGAGTGGCCATTAGTTGTGAAAGTGCTTTAGATTGGAAAAGAAAACGCAGGTGTAGCTCCTAACATAAAATTTTAGAGTCTTTGTAAAACACTAACGGCTTTTCTGTTATTTTTACGATGATTATGTTTTAAGTTAGTGACGATTTTATCGTTTGATAGAGCAATTTCTTCGAGAAATCATTATATATTTGCTTGTACGTAATGCTCACAAAATTAATAGATATATCTACTAATGATACCCTGGCAACCCAGAGGTATCGTTTCCATTAATGAGTCTTCCAGTAAATACGGTATAATACTTACCAATTTACGAAGCACTAAACAATTAATATACCCACGAGACACGTCTGCTATCAACTTATAGACGAAACTAAAGCCACACATTAAACGCCCATAATTTTAGTTAGGTTGTAATTTACAAACAGAATCGTAAAACCAGTGGCTTGTAACCAATCAAATAGACAGGCGACGTTGCATTAACTCAGACCACAGACAAGGAAGGAATGGAGTGGTAAGTACGTGGAGATTCAAAGAGATCTACAGAAATACCAATGATGGCAATAATAATTGTCAAGCAGAAATAGGTACGCCACATGACGTCTGCTGGAGATCTTTCAGCAAATCAGCGGTAATTATAATATTTACTATTACATTTTTTTAGGAACAGTTTTTTTATTAGTTAGTAATAGTCATAATTATATTTTGTAGTCTACATTTAACCGTTTCAGTAAATTAATAGCTGGCTGGCGGATTGCAACGAGCAAGTCAGCAAGTCTGACAACGTTTCCATGAGAGCTACGCAATCACATCGAACGTTGGGTGGGACAATGAATCCTCTCCTCTCTCGTAGAACTCACGAATTTCGGGGATAGAGACTCGATGAATTTATATGATGCTTTTAAGCACTCCATTTAGTACGTACTTCATGACTAAAACCTATCAAAATTTTACGAGCCCGCCACGGAGGAGACTGGTTGAATTAGAAGTGTCTCCGATCTTTGCGGCTTAATCATAGCTCGAATTAGGCATGAGACATACGCCAAAGTTTTGGCATCAGCTATTTTGAGACTGCACTGGCGCCGTTACATTTTGATACATTAAAGAGCCAGCCCTTTTAAGGAATTCTGGATTCTGGTTGGATTTATTCAACAGCCAACGTCATTGCTAAAGAAGTTCTTAAAATAAAACCCACACCATTTTTTTCAAAAAATAAAAAAAAATTCATTAAAAAAAGTTACACGAAAAGAAATGGGCGTGAGATCTACATCTAGTAGTAGATGGATATAAAAAGAAGAAGTTTTTTTTGGACATAGAAGCAGAATCACAGACGCCCTTAGACACATACCAGACTCATCAGACTTTGCGGTCGATGCATAGTGGTTTAACTTTTGTAAATAACTTGTATGATACTTCCGACTATGTAGCCAAGCCTCGTATAGCATTTTCTATCGCGTATAGATACTATACTCCTAGTGGGCAGTTACAAGTAACATCTTAGGTTATTATGCAGCGAGCAGACGACGTGACAGCGTGACGTATAGCTGACAATGACAGACGTGATGTATGAGCGTGCAAGTGCTGGCTGGACAGACGCGGTTATGGCCGGCGTGATATTTTTGAAATGCTTAAAATTTTAGCACTAGTGTAAATGTTAGTGATTAATTTTTTAAATATCAAGCAGAATCGTTTCAATGTATTAATGACGAAGAGTAAGAAGACTTAAAAGAGAGCCGGGTGTCTCAACAAGTGGACCAGGTAAAGAAAGAAAATAAAATTATTTGACGCAGATTAACGCACACAATATTCACACAAAAACAGGTAATTAATACTGATATTTTAACTCTGACTGTTCGACATCAATTTATTATTTAAAGAAGGTGGTACGTACTTACATTTTCTTCTTTTAATTATTCAGAGCAAAAGAATGATGATGAGCATGATGAATTTACACATAGGTATTGTACTAATGCCGATTATAAATAACTAGCTTTTGCCAACGGTTTCGTCCACGTGAAGTTCGGAAATTATCCCACGGGAACGTACTACCGTGATAAAAAAGTATTTTTCTTCAAATATCCACTTAAGCAGTGGCAAGACTGTTAACCTATGTGTTTGAGAAGTTAAGTTGGAAACAAAGCCAATACGAACCACGTTTTATTACTAAACCTCTTTGTAAATCAACACATAGGACCGCAGCAGTCAGGGAGAGCTTCAGATACGCCGCCACGCACTGCTGGAATAACCTTCCTCCACCAGTAAGAGTTCTGAGAACAAGAAAGCATTTTCTGAATATTTTATAGAAATATTTCATGGAGATACAACAATTCACATGATTGTAAAACTTAAACTAAAAATAATAACTGCTCTTTTTGCACTTGCATCGAGGGTTTACGGCTTACAGGCAATGGGTATAGTTTTCAAATAGCGTCAGTGGCCTCTGTGTGATTCCTCCTCGTTTAGCTCCGGTCTGTGCCATCCTCACAAAAGAAATGGTCAGCTAGATAACTGTCGCTCCACATGGAGCGTATTTGCTGTCAATCTTCTTTGAAGCGGCGTTATCTAGGTGGAACTTTAGATAGATAAATTCAATGGGGAAACCCATTACACTGTAAATAACGTCTAGATTAATGACTTAGGTAGTATTTTTGGAACGAAGTTCTTTAACGCGGCTTATGGTAGGATTAAACTGGTGGAAATCGTCAAGTTACGAAAAAGCGTTATGCCCCCTTCCTCTCTTTCTATTATACTATATAGAAAGAGACAAAGAGAGAGAGAGAGATATAGTTTTCATAGGTTTCGAGGGTGCTAAAGCCGATAGTGGGGTCAAATATGAAAGATAGAAAAGAAAATGAGGTCGATGATGTGTGTGATCTACTACTAATACTACTACTGTATGCCTGCATGCTGCACTTTGCACTGCTGGGCTAAGGCCTCTCCCCATGACTTTCAGCTCCTTCGATCCAAGGCTAAAGTGGACCACTGGTCGTTTATGTTCTCTAGCTCGCCCCACCATCTTCTTCGGGGTCTGCTGCGACGCCTTCTGGATGGTGACTACGAAATTCAAGAAAAAATCATCATGTGTATCGTTTTCATGGTTTTCGAGGGTGCTAAAGCCGATAGCGATATCAAAATGAAAATCTGAGATGGTGAAAACTTTATGAGAGCTTCTAAAAACTTATACTAGATGGCTCTGTATTAAAAACGCGTATTAAATTCACACTACCCTTCTCTCTTTGTCTCATTCTCACGAGTGTGTGTGCATGCGAGTATCGCGTTAGGAACTTCGTTCCTGACAGGGGTCCTTTGACCGCACACGTTTATTTTATTTTCGTTTTAATTTATGTATTATTTCTTTATAAAAGTTACGTATGTACAGATTTATATTTTATGTCTAAATACACACTATGTTCAGTTAGATTTTGAATCACATTTATTTCTGTGAAAAATTCTACTGACCCGAATTATTATGTCACACAGGGGGACGCTGAAAATCAGCGCTGTTGACGATAAGTTCGTCTGAAGTCACAGCATTTTACTGAGCAACGACATGTTGTGTCACGCACAGATGCGACGCACGGCTTAATCTTACTTGTAATTGTTGTTTGTTACAAAAGTAGATCATTTCATTTGCCAGCGTTGCAAGCATTAAGCAATGTGTATTGTCTTTGGTTTTGATGTAAACCTCAGAACAGTAACTAAAGTTAGTTATTGTCATGAGATGTAAACCAGTAAACTGTGACTTTGACATCAAGCAATGGACAACTCAAACTTCTACTCGTTTTGAATACGAGGCTTTTGACTACTTTGTATTAGTGAGTGTATTTTGTCTATTTTTTGTAATATGCGCCTTGTTTGTGCAGGATAAAAATATGTAGAAAGAAAAAATATTTCTATGTTTGTTTATATTCCTTAGTTTTACTCGTAGATAAAATCTTGAAGATCAGGGAAATTTCCAGTAGGTTAGAAAAGCCCCATTACTTTCAGTTGACGACCCTACGTTTGGTTTTTATTCTATCTGAAACTACAATGCAGTAATAACGATCGTATTCCTATTCTCACAAAAAAAATCCTGCCAATAACATTTTCAAGAGCCATTCGCAAAAAATCCGGTATCGATTTACACGTAACGAATCCTCGCTTTTAGGGCACCCACTTTGAACTATCGACACCGAGCCGGGGGAAATATAATATGACGTCATTGTGAATGCTGGTGGCACGCTAACATATCGGCAAGTTAAAAGTATCAGTATTCACGGGGATAGGGATCGGCGGCGCATGTGACGTCATCAATATTCACGTGCCGTTGGCGTGATGGGCCGTCACGGCGTAGCGTCACGCTGACGTGAGAGCGTGATTAATGGAGCCTTGTCACAGCAGGTGCATTTTGCTGTCGGGACATAATAAAGTCATCAATGTATTGGTCTTTAAGTCTTTATAGGCCTATCGAACACTTGCTGAAAGGGTAATCTTTATAAAGAGTAGTTATTCATCATTTTGCTTGTTTTTTGTGAGGTCCACTGAATCAAAAATGTTTTACATTAATATTTCGTTTACAGGCATATATTTTATGAAAGCAACTCTGTCATCAGTATTTACAAACATCCATATTATGCTGTGGTTGGTCCATTTCAAGTAGATGGATGAATACGTGCGTTTCATATATAGCTATAGTACCTAGTGCTGGACCCGGTATCAATATTCAACGACCCTGTATTCCCGCAGGCGTTATGAAAACTGATCTGCTTCGATAAACTATTGCAAGAACCTCTAGCATACATGTAGGTTAACATTCTTTGCATTGAGGTGATGTTTTTACATCAAGTAACTTTTTATTTTACTTTATCATTCTTCGCTTTCTTAGCAATATTGTCAGTCTCCGAAAGTCATCAAAGTCCTCTCTCGAAAATTCATTTGCCCTTAGATACAATGGTTAACGTGGCTAAAACATGTTTAATCATTATAATTGGGCTAATTATAATGATTGAACATGTTTTAGCCATTTTTCATGGAAGGGCTCTCCATGAAACTGGTTTCAACCTTTAAATAATATTATGCTTAATCAAATTAACATTTTCTTTAGGGAATAACATACTCTGTGATCTTTATAAACAACCCTTAATTACACACACCTAATTAATTTTCATACCAATACTGATCAAGTCCAAATAAATATACATAATCATATTATTTAAACTTTTAATTTTCTCGCCTGTAATTAATGAAGAAGATATTTAACTTCGAGACTTCGCTCCTTAAATATTAATTAATTGGTTTATAATAATATTAATGCTCCCTACATTTAAATTAAATTTACATGTAATTATAATTTGTTTTAAGAGTATTTATTATGCTATATTTAAGTGTTGGAATTTACATGAGAATGTGAGAACAAAGTGTAGCAAGTCATGCTCTAATTTGATTTGTAAATAAGAAGATAATGTAGTAGCAAAAGCAACATTGGCAACCGAATTGATTCTGTCGATGGTTAAATAGTACAACATTACTTTAACAGATGGCGCTACAGGTAGCGTTATAAATAACAGTAGTTTCAAAGCTAATAAAAATTTGGCAAGCACAAGTGTGAGTACTTTGTACTATAGAGATACCATTTACTGGGTAATATTATATGTCTTTAATTGACTTAAATGTAGCCCCGAGGCTGAGAGTATGTCATGCTGACTGAAATGTCTCGCTGATGGTGGCATGTGTGTTGAATCATTTAGCTTTCTTCAAACTGGTTGAGCTGAATGGTGCTGATCAATGCTTTGCTTGTGAACGAGCGCCGTCAGTTGGAACTGGCCATCTCTTAGTTGCCACGGCTTATTTCAATTACTTTATTGTTGCATTGTTTTTTCTTTTTGTTTCTATTTTCCGTACTCTGGACGCTTTTAACGCCTTTTTTACATCGTTCTCACATAATTATAAATATAATGATGTAGGTAATTAAATAATATTTTGTAACAATATAATTTAAAAGTGAGTCCATGGAGTTTTTTGCCCGTTCTTCTTGATAGGTACCTCTACCTCCTGCGATTTCCAACTTCATATTTTTGACTGACCAACTCCTTGTCAATTCAAAAGTGCCTGTAAATGGTTTAATTGAAATAAATGCTTTGAATTTGAGTTTGCAGTATGAATTAACCCACGCTTTTCATGATTTATAATGAAAGTGAATTTGAAAATAAGGCTTTTATCAAGCATTAATGTAAATAATGATTATGATGTTCTGGATGATGTATAAAATATAAGAAGTACCTACCTATATCAGATAATTGTCGTTTATATACATAGTCTATATACATAGTATATATACATAGTGTTTATGTCACAGTTAAGAGTCTTAATAGGTCAAAAGTACTTTTAACTAAATAAATCAGGCAAAAGTAATTTTGACTGAACACGTTGGTCAAAAGTATTTTTGACTGACGCTCTTAGTCAAAAACCACTTTTAACGACTAGAGCATCAGTCAAAATCACTTTTAACCAGCTGTTAGTATGTAATAAAAGATTTGATATGTTGTAAATTCGTTTAATAAGAAGGTTTAAAAATAATGTTTCACACTTTAAGAGCGAGCAAAGCGAGCTCGGGACTTGGAACACCCCGACTCGGACCGGTTAGGTTAGAAGGGGATGGCGGGGTCTTCCAGACCCCGCCATAAGTCGAATTCCTTCAAATTTCTTCAAATTTTTATTTTGCTGTGCCCGACATGGTCCGCGATTGGTAGGTACCAATCGCGGACCCTGTCGGGCACAAGGGTCAATGTACTTGGGTGGTAAGTAAACATTAGTTGTAGGTACAACTAATGTTTACTTACCACCCAAGTACATTGTGGAATGCAAGAAATGATTGAGTATTGAGTATTAAGGATTCTCTATTTCCCACAGAAGACTGAGTTTCTATACAACTCCTATCTATAAAAGTCTGACCTAAGTTGCAAACAGCTCGCGGTATTCCGCATCTTATCGACATTAGATCATCGAAACTTCTTAAGGTATTATATACACTGGTATTATAAACACATAGTAGAAAAAATACCACTAAAATGACAGTCTAAAGCAAACCTTGAATCCAACGGCCATGTTTTACAAATTGACTCACTTTCTATTACTTAACGCAGCCTTGAACTCTTGAGCCACGAACTAGTTTGTTATTTTGTATTGAATATCAATGTCCTCAAATATGGGATGTTGACTAACATGCACTTATAAGGAGACATACTTGTAACTTATAAATGACAGCACTTATCTTACAACGTGATTGAAAATCCCTTGATATTTTTTAAGTATTTGGTTCAATACTTGATGCTTGATACAATTATTTGTTAAGTTTTATAAGTTAATTTGATTTTAATTTGGTGTAGATATTTTATTCAGTTGCCGCATGGTTGAAGCACATAGCTTTGCTATATTAATAAACTTAAGTTAATAGTATATCGAAATTGGATTTTATGTAAAACATAAAATACTTACGTAATCTTTTCTACCTAAATCCAATTCGAAAAATAGATTTTGATTACATTTTCTAGTCCTACAGAATTTGTTCTTATTATTGTTGTGATAGCTAAATATTATTTCCGTTCAATAAAGTATTGATTATATTATCAAAAGTACACCATTTAGATTATAGATGGCGCTGCATGTAGCAATTCAGATTCAGATTCAGATTCAGATTACTTTATTTGCTCAAACATGTGTGTACATACAATATAAAGAAACAATGCATGCAAGGTGTTATAGAACATAGAGTGATGCTAACATGTTTACCATACTGCCATGGTGTGCAAATATTAAATTAAGTTTAGAATTTAAAAAATAATAATAACTAATTCATTAAACTTGACAATGCTGACATAAACAATTTAATAAAATTGATTGATTACATAATTAATTCATATAGAAATAAATAAGTAGGAGTTACATACAAAATTGTCAAATATTCAATTATTTAAAATAAAAATATAATCTAACATCAACGTAGGACCAATATTCAATAGTTAAAAAAGAAAAAAAAATTAATCTAATGTCAACGTAGGTCCAAAAATCATTATCAAAATCATTGTTTCATTACATACAGTTCAGATTAAATTAATTTATAAAAGAGCATGTCAATTTAAAATGATTCCATTAAAAAATCATACACATCATAATATGCTTTACTAGCTAAAAATATTTAACTTTTCTTTTAAATGCTTCTACGCCTTACCCTTTCCAGCTATTGGGCAGCTTATTGTAAATAATGGGAGCCATACAAAAAACACTCTTGCGCATAAGTGAAGTCCGAGACCTATGTTGACAGAGTTGACTGTTATCACGTCTATTTCTAGGAAACAGGTCTGCCATGCGGGAAATAGATTAGGATTTTTTTTTAACAAATATCACGATTTCAAAAATATAAATTGATGGTAAAGTCAAGATGTTGAGGCTTATGAAAAACGGCTTGCAGCTATCAGTCATTTTTAATTTAAATATAGATCTAAGGCATCTTTTTTGGGCTTTAAATGCAATATCTCTATCCGTAGAGAGTCCCCAAAAAATAATGCCGTATCTGAGAATGGGCTCAGCTATGCCGTAATAGGCGGTAAATAGGGCATCAGTATTTAGTATCCGCGATAGTTTATATAACGCGAATGAACTTTTACTTAGTTCTTTGCTAATAACCTCTATGTGAGCCTTCCAATTTAAATTACGATTTTGGTTAATCCTAAAAACTTAGTGGAATTTACTGCGTCAATTACAATAGAAACATCTTTAAGATCTATTTACTTCTTAAACACGGTGTTTATAAGTTTATAGTTATTATTTTTAGGTAAGTTGTTTAATCTTATAATCACGCATAATTATGAAAATTAAGAAAAAATCACCCAAAATAATAGTTAAATAAAATATAATTGTATTTTTTTATTTTCCGTTCCTTTTGTAGATGGTACCTTCATCCCTAATAATACTAAACAAAGTTGGTACAGACACAACTCACATGCAAAAATATCCAATTTATTGATAACTGACATTGCGAAACCTAAATTAATCGAAAGGTTAAGAATGTCTGAGAGGTCAGAATGTTACACGTTAGACTTAGAAGCATATCGTAAAAATTACCATAGAAATAGTAGACAACTGATCGTTCACGTACTAAACGAATAGACCTTTAACTAGGCAAGTGACTGGTTAGCTAAGAATTTGTGTGGACACACTTAGCATAAAAAGGGAAAAGCTTTTACTATTCAAGGGACTAAATTCCCGAGGCTGTACTGAGAGAAAACCTTAAAATATTTTAGCTGTTGGTTGGTAAACTTAAGACATGATATAAAAGAATGGAACTACTCTAAAAGATATATTTTAGAGTAGTACCATTACCTCAGACAAAAAAGATATCAGAACAGTATTTGAAACCTCAAGTGCCCTCTTCTAAAGTCTATAAAATGACAATAAATAAAAAATAAGTAACTTAACATCATAACATCACGCCTTATTATCCCGAGAGTTACGCAGAGGTGAACCCATAGCACACTCACATTTCGCCAGTTATGTTAAGTCCTATGTAATACAGGGCGAGCCCATTGCCACCATCGGGCACAAATTCTAGACTACGGATTGCTACTACTTCCAGATAAAAGCCCAATAACACTTTGTCCGACCTGGGAATTGAATCCAGGACCTCATGCTCAGCAGTAGAGCTCTGACCACTAGACCAACCAGGCAGTTAGTAGTAAAAAGAAGTGTTAAGAAGTTGCTGCGATGTGACATTACTAAATTGACGTCATTAAGGCACTAATTAACGAATTTATCAAACACATAAAGATGTTAGGCAACAGTCGAGCTATGGTAAAACAAACATTACCTCATAGTAATAAAATTAAGCGAGAAAATAAACAAATATTACACAACCAATGAATGGTGTTTGATGACATTTCTTTCGACAGAGATAAAGAAAACGTGTATCTGTGTAATGCTAGATATGGCTGCGCTTGAGGCTATGTGTAGAAATAGTAGGGCCAAAAGTGTTGCAACTTATTTTATTATTTATTGAACACGTTACCTACGTAATAAAGTCAGTTGTTGGACATCCTGTGAACAAAGGCACATTTAACTCAATAGGAGTTTAAAAGCAAACCATACTATAGAGAAATCCTTTCAGTAACTTGTGGTTAGTCAGATCATCGAGTCGTTACATCTCTGATAATAATTATTAGGTGTAGTGAGCAAAATATCAACTCAATCGGATTACGGGAAGTGGTTGCCAAATCGATCATCAGATTTGGAACACAAGAAGCTTAGCGATTACTTATTTACAACACAAACCGTCATTATAGGATATCCCAAGGCGATGGAGTGGTTCATCTGGAAAATCATGTACATATAGAAAATATATAAATTATAGCACATTAGCATTATACATACTCACGCCTTCTTCCCTTGGAAGTAGGCAGAAACCATAGAATGCCACCTGCTACAATAGCAATTATAACAGCATAGCATATAGCTACAACAGCATTATAATTGTTTCTAAAATAGTCACAAACCCAGCATCTATCACTGAACTTGATCTATGCACCTCTAGAAATAGCTGCATAATTACATGACATTTGGACAAAACCGATAACATTAAGCTAGTGCAGTGAGTTATGTAAACATCGTCTCATATTCGTGTACCTATGCTAATATACCGGTTTGTTTCGAGTTCTATAGCTCGCTGTACCAATGACCTGAGAGATTCACTGTGAAGAGGAACTAGGCGCAATCATGCTTATTGGGGTGTGGCTGGCAGAGCAGCGCGAGTTGTGCTGTGGGTGGAAGTTTCAATAAATACCAGTTTTGATTTCACAGTTTCAATATTTAAACGGTTACTTCGAGGAATGGAATTTACAAATTGCATAACTATTCTATAACATTGTTTTTTGTAGAAACTATCCAAATCCAATAAATCTGTATATCTTATGAGCCCAATAACATAACCGTAAAAAATTACCTTACTTGAGAAGCTAAATAAAACAAATCAATGAACTCAGTCTATCGCAGTCCACTGCTGGAATTAGGACCCCTTGGGTGAGGCCACAACAGCTTGTCCTCCGCCTTCCGCATCCAGTCTGTCCCAGCAAACTTCTTAAGGTCGTGGGTCCATCTAGCTGGGTGACCCACACTACCCTTGCCGATACGCGGTCCAGAACTTGTCTGCTCCACGGGCTATCGGTCATCCAACAAACAAGGCCTGCCCACTGCCACTTCAGCTTGCTAACTCTAAAAGCTATGTCGATATCTCCAGTTCTACTCAAAACAAATGCAAATATAATATTTCGAAAATGCTATAGGTAGATAACAACTCACTAGTTTAACTTAACTAACACTAAACTTAACTGTCGCTAGCCGTCACTTAACATCTGACCTCAATACCCCGCCGCTCTCGTGGCCCGCTCGTAATAAATTGTGCTTGAAACTTGTAATATTTGAAGATATTAATTCCCTGTCAGTAACCTGGAGTTTTAATTACGGCTCTCGTAATTTAACGATGTCGTTAATTATTATTAATTCATTAGTTTTCGTTTAGGCACTAATGTGCTGAGGTCAAGGGAGAGGTCAGAGCTCTTCAATGCTAATGGACTTCAACATTTTGACAAATTATGGACGGAACCGTTGAATTTTAGGTGGAAAATTAAAGTGTTTCGTAGATTCGGAGATTATATAAATCGTAAATATTTATTATTTTCCTCGGTTCTTAAAGAAATTATGAGCAATCATTTCGTTAGATACATTTTTATTACAGAGGTAGGTTAAATTGGATAGATGACGATTGAATGATTAAGTCAAGTAAATAAATAAGTAATAGGATTCTTTCTGGGGTTGTTAACTTGTCAGGTATTCATTCTGAAACTATTGACACTAACGTGGCCTTTCTGACTATATGGAATGACCAACATTATGAGTAATCCCATGTTTGGTGAGAGCCCAAAAATTAACAAAATATTTTGTCACACCTTTTAACATAACGAGCTTTTAAACTAAGGAAATACGCGGAATATTCGAACATGAAACAGATACCGTGAATGTACCGCTGAATGAGCACAATTTTCATATTAAATGATTAGACGCAAGCTGAGCTGCTGAGCTGCTGAGCTGCTGAGCTGGTATTCATAGCGTCGCGCCTGTAATGCCGGCTAATGGCTATAAACGCAAATCGCTCGCAAATCCAACGCTTGGGGCATGCGGCCATACAGTAAGAGGGAATTGAAAATCTAATAAACACGAGACTGCTTAAAGAAGTAATGCTAATAACGAATAACTTACCACAACTAACTAAAATAACTGACCACAAATCAACATACATATATTATGATCCATAGCGTGACCCCCCACCTAAATAAATATACCAAAAGCCTAAAAAAAAATCTGTGCCAAACAGGATGCGGAAGGGGCAGAACTTGAGTCCTATATCCAGTAATGAACTGCGAAAAGTTGAGTTGACTATCGTTCTCATTTGGTCTTCTGTTGAAAAGACCTTCCAATTAACACTACAGTGAACGTAACAGTCACAGAAGAGACTGTTTATAGTTAGCATTACGCTTAGCAGAAAGGTTGGTATTTGATGAGAACTTCTTAGATCGCAACGCAATGGAAAATTTTATTCCCCGCTGTTCTTATGGGCTGACAAGTAGCTACACAGTGCAAGCGTCGATTTGTCGCGTTTACAATCAGCGAGCATTGCACCGCGACTGTAGGCAGAGCGGCGAGCGCAGCCGCGGGACGTGACTCGTGTAGATATTACATATAGTCTATATTACTGTGATACAACTATGGCGTAGGATGTGCTGAGGAAACTGCATTATTATGGTGGTGTACTTTATTTTTTATTAGTTTAAATGTAGACTCTTAATAGGCCGCACAGAACTGCACAGAATATTAACTAAAGGATCTTTTTAAAGTCCAGTTCGGTTATTGAAAACAACTATTGGTATATGAAACCATTCGTACCTAGTATGATATTATGTAGAAAGCTGTAAGTATAGTAATAATATCGTTTTAAATTGTTAAATTGTAAAATTAATTCATTCCATAATTGCTCTCTATTCATACTAAGTGCATATCGAATGCAATAGTACAATTACTCTAACTATACCTCTCTGACGTATACCTATTTCATTTGACACTATAATTCGTCATATACACTATATTTACTTATCTAAGTGGAGACCGCGTTTAGGGTAAAAGTAGTGTGGGACGCCCGCCGGCCAGGTGGAGTGACGACTTGCGAAAGGCCGCTGGCAGAGACTGGATGAGGAGAGCCGAGGATCGGGCTCAGTGGCGTTCACTAGGGGTCCAGCAGTGGACAAATATAGACTGATAATGATGATGATGATCTATATTTAATTCGTTTATTTTTTAACTACTTCGTTCGTTCGTTCTTCGTTTGTTTCGTTTTTTTTTATCTGTTTCTTTTTTCTCTATCTTTTTTAGGGCTCAATGATTTTATCAGCCATTATGTGGTCTTACTGTTTAGTCATGTGTTCACATTTACGCATCTAGTAAAGTGAAAGACGTGATTTATTTCACCTATCACCTACCTACCAATGAAATTCGTCGATTAAGGTATTGCAAGAACATTCAGTCAAAGCAACATTATAGCCATCACAATGCGGAAATGATAACCAATCAACAAACAACTAGTATCAGTCGAATTAAATTAAGAATGTAAACCAGTAAGCGATGACGAAGCGAACCTGTCTTTCGATCAAATAGATTATATTTTCACTAAGTTACCTCACGTGGTTAACTTTCAAAATACTTAATAGTTAAGTAACAAAATGTGGCCAAGTCATGCGTTATTTAATCATGTATGTAATAAAGATACTCGTTTGATTACCGGAAAGGTAAATGATCTTGTGTAAGAAGTAGTTTAATAGTCTGCAGTAATTTGTAGTTGTGTAATGACCATAAAATTACCACAAAGGCCAACCTATTGTGGGTGTCGTAAAGGGCAAATAAGAAATTATGTTAAGAGTAGGGCACCAGCGTCTTCCTTTCTTGGCAGACAACTTACTTCTATCACCGATTCATCTAACAAGTGTAATTATTACAAAATTTATGTTCGATAGCTGTAGATACCTGCAGCGGTCCATGGTCCAATTAAGGAAAAAATACATTCTTTCTAACATAACATTACTTCTGTTTTCCAGAAGCTTTAGGCAGAGTTGTGTGTGCATTGTATAGCTATATTTTATCTAGAATTTCATCGGCTTCTGAAAATATCGATTCACATCACTCTTCTGTTAGATTTTGTGTTAACAATTGCTACCCACGCTTACCAATGTGTCTTCTACCATTACGTACCATAATAGAAGACATAAAAATAAACCTCTGCAACATACAGCCTTAACCGACAGCCATCTCTCACCGCGAAATAACTCACTAACTGTATTAAGTAAAGCAACGGCTAAGGTAATGAACTTATCCCCGACCATTCTATGTAGACCCCCCGATTATCCGCACCCACCAAGTTCCTCAAGGATTATGGATTTGGGAGAGCTCAAGTTATAATGGTCGTTGAGTAGAAGGCTTCGGAGCGCGATACGCTCATTTGGGGTAATATTTCTCCCATCACGGCTTTTTGATGTGCTAAGCAGGTAAATCAGGTGCTTTTGATTCCAGATTGTATGTTAACGACGGTTCAGACTTGTAATTATTAGATTTTTAGGAGCCCCTGTTTTTGTAAAGAGATTTCTTTTTAAAGATGTTGTTTCAATTAAGTGTATCTTGTGGATTACTAAGGCTTTCAAAATGGATTTAAAATGTTCATTCTAAATCTGTTGATTCTGTTTTCTCTTTCTTTCTTATGGGTGGTGTGTTGATAGAAACGGTTTGTGTTATCATCTTACCAAGTTTATCAATTACAACAGTCAAACTGGTGCTGTTTTATTATTAGACAATAATTATGCCTCCCTAAGGTTAGGAAAAACTAGGTGAAAAAAGTTTGTTGTTATTATCAGCTATTTTCTGCCATCTTGATGTATTTTTAACCATTTAACACCGCAGCCAACAAACTCACTCAGAAAAAAAAGATTAAAAAAGGCGGCAAAAAATTGAAAAAGAAACTCCAAGCGAGTTATCGCGCGTCGACGTTATCTATGGAAATCTATGCGCCGCGCGAATGGAACCTACTTTTAATTAAAACTTTCTTATATCCTTCCGTATGCTTTAATCTTTTATTTTTTAGGTTACGCTGAGAGTAATCCTGACTTCTGCTTTTATAAGTGGAACTAGAACTGTATAATTGTCTTATTTTCATTTGATAATTATGAGAAATATAATAATTTTATGCAAATGGTTTTTTTAAAGGCCAGCGGCTATTACGAACTTTTAAAAAACCAGGCAAGTTCCAGGCAATTCATTTATCTGCCTGGTTAAATTTCGTATTATGACATTTCTAATCCTGACCGACTTCACGCTGGGTAGTTTGTCTATGGCTGGTTTGTAATTCTCCGCCGTAACGTTCAGAAACACAATTAAATATTTATCGGTAAGTTACGGTTTTATTATATCACGTACTTTATGATAAAAATAATAGATATATATTAAACTAGTATAAAAGTATGTGAAAATATGAACGCAATGTATATTGTGCTATTTAATTAATTGATAATAGATAATTTTCTGTTTGTAAATTGTAACGAGATATTAAGTTTCCGAACGTACTCCACCTTGATGTTCAGCGAGCGGGGAATTCCGATTTCGACCAAATCAATGGAAGAATTATTTCACAAACTTTCACTATCGTATTGTTTGTTTAAACTTCCATTCGTAAGATTTTCGGTATCTCTAAACAAAAATATGGCGTAAGTGGTATTGAGTGGTTTTTAATTAATATTCAGTTTTTAACATGATTTAGTATTAATACAATTGTAATTATTATTGTTCAGTGGATGAGAGTTCTCGCCCTCGTCGGCGCGTAACTTATGTTCAACTAGAAACATTGTGGGAGTTTTTACATTCCGAACGTATTATATTAATCATGAAGTCGTCATCTTTTGTTCCTTGATTTACTATTTTGATGCGAAAAATCACTATCCAAGAACTCAAACAGTTCATATTCGTCACACATGGTATTTTCCTTTTTTACCTAAATAACACTCGAATAATTTCGCCAAATAAACCCAAAACAATTCAATAAAAGCTCTTCTGAAGCAGCGTAAATTGAATGGATTGTGAGGTCAGTTTTAATATGACAAGAAATGTCAAACGAACGTTCGTAATACGGTATTGCCAGGCAATATTCGGGCACAAGTCGGCCAGGGTGTCACGTGACCGCTGACTGGCTTGTTTGACGAATTCATAATAAGAAATTGCAAGGCAGTTCTGTTTACGCCATAAACAGCCTGGAAATAAGAGTTCATAATAGGCCCCCTGCTGTTTATAACATCCTTTTCAATAGTGTTACATTTATTTTCATGAACTGTTAGGATGCTATTATTCAAAAAAAGTTTATGGGCAGATATAAGTGACGATCATCGTATCGCTATTCAGTTCGACCCTCCTCATCGTCTTCAGATTTTCCGTAGACCCTAAAACCCACCCGTGTTCCTTCAGTTGCCTGTGCGCCAGGGCCACGGTAACTCTTTCGAACAATCCGCGACCCCGGCAGGCATCGGCCCTATCGGACCCCTTCAATGATGCTGACATCTCTTTGAGGCGCGCGTGGAACACGACGCGCCGTCGACCAGGGCCTGGTCCTTACCGGACGGCGAGCTGCCCATTGCTCGCCGTCCGCAAGCCCGCGCCTACGGTGGCGGGGAGTCGGCAATTGACTCCCGACGCCCAGGGTGTCTCCTCCTGCGGCGACTAGGGGCGTGAGGGCGCAACGATTGCCGCACCCTCACGCGCTCCGCCTCCTCCTTCGCGAGCATTACTGCTTCACAGAAGGAGGTGACGGCTTCCCATTCCCTCTCGCTCCGTACCATGGCCTGTACCAGGGCGGGACGCGAGAGATCGCCGCCGCCGATCGCCGCCACGAGGACACGGTGGTGCTCCACCCAAGCTGGGCAGACCTCCACCGTATGCTCTACCGTGTCCTCCGGTCGATCCACACAATGCCAACACCCGGGCGTTTCCTCCCGCCTTATCCGAAACAGGAACCTCCCGAAACAGCCATGTCCGGTGAGGACCTGCGTCAGGCGGAAGGTGAGGACGCCGTGGCGCCTCTCAAGCCACTCCTCAAAGAGGGGACTTACCGCCGCAATTGTGGCGTGCCCAGCACTGGGTTGCGGCAGTCGCACTCTCCATGCCGCCATGAGATCCCGTCGGAGCTCTGTCCGCTGTGCCGCGATTTCTCGCGGCAGCGGAGTAACGCCCCGGCGTTTCGCCTCCTCGCGCCACTCCCAAATGTGCGCGAGGACTTTTGCCTCCAGATCCCATGGCGGCAATCCGGCAAGGAGGCTCGCCGCCTCGCAGGAGACCGTGCGGTATCCTCGGACCAGCCGGATGGCCATGACCCTTTGGGACGCGTTCAACCGGCGTGCTGGTCGGAGCCTCAATGAACGCGCCCACACCGGTGCCCCGTAAAGGGCAATGGACCGCACGACCCTCGCGTAGAGCCTCCGGCAGGAGGCATTTGGACCCCCTAGCTTGGGCAAGAGCCGCATCAAGGCAGCCCCGGCCCGGTCCAGTCTGAGAGCCAAACGTCGGAAATGCTCAACGAAGTTCCACCGGCTGTCGAGGACGAGTCCCAGGTACCTCATCGTCGATTCGACGCCGATGTGAACCCCTCCCGCCTTTATTTGGGAACCCGACAGTGGCGCGTTCCGAGGACCATGAAAACACATGGCTTCGGACTTGTGCAGGGCCACCTCGAGTCCCAATTGCCGGATCCTCTCAATGACTGTCGCAACCCCGCGTGTCATTAATTCGGCCGCCGCCTGGTGCGACCTCCTCTGCGCCAGAACCAGCATGTCGTCAGCTTAACAAACGACGCTGACGCCGCTAGGGAGGTCGGCGCGCAGCACCCAGTCGTACCCGATGTCCCACAGATTCGGCCCCAGGACAGATCCCTGTGGGACACCGCACGACATCTCTCGCCGGTTCCATTCTCCCTGGTGACCGGGGTAGATGACGGCCCTATCCGTCAGATAGGCCTCGACTATGCGACAGAGGTAGGTCGGCATCCGGTGATACCAGAGTGCCTCCCTGATGCAACTCCAGGGCAGGGTATTGAAGGCATTGGCGGCATCGGCTGTCTAGAGACACCGCCAAGACGACCCCACCCCGGGCCACAGCATCCCCGTCGTGAGGGCTCGCACACGCATGATGGCGTCCACCGTAGAGCGCCCCCTGCGGAAACCAAACTGGCTGGCCGCCAAATCCGGCCCCACCCGCACCAGCCGCCCGACGAGGCGGTCTGCAATGACTCTTTCAAAGAGCTTGCCCACCTCGTCGAGCAGCACGATGGGCCGGTAAGCGGACAGAGAGTCCGCAGGGCGCCCTGTCTTCTTAATGAGGACCAGTTTCCCCGTCTTCCAACGAATTGGAAACTGGCCCCCCTCCAAGCATGCGCTTAGGATTCCGTAGACCCTGAGTACCCTGACAGACATCAATACTGGCGACAGTTTTGAAAGCAATGCGTATTAAGAGCACAGTTACTTTGAGTTTCGACATTCTATAATTACTATGATATTGTATCATAAATTTTCCTTAGTCATAGCGTCACCACCGAGTAAAAATAGTTTCTCAATGAGGCAAAAATTAATGAAAAGCGAACGAATCTCTGAGTAAACAACCACGACTTCTGTAAAGCGAGGTACACACCTGTGACATGCCGGATTAATGGCAATTCTGCAACTAACACGGCTTTATTATATTGTACTAGTTGTACTGTTTTCAAACACATTCTAAATGGATCCGAAACTACATATTAGGTGCAGTTGTTCGCAGTTTTAGAAACTTACAGTTTTAGGGATTGAGTGGAGTTGTGGTGCCGATTCTTTGGATTAGCAGATATAAAAACCAGTATAACGCCATAAACAGTAATTGCGCTGATGTAAAGAGTTTTTTCAGCACTTGCAAATACCGCTAAAAATCTTAATGCATTCACTCGTATCATAACTGAACGGATCATTCGAGTTAATTTTCATACATCTTTTTAGTTCTAGATTATAAGTAAAAAAGATGGATAGAATATGCTGAATTGTTTGGTGGACCTCGTGATGGGTTTACTAGCACATTGACAACAATTTCCGGCAAACTGAAACTTCACTTATGTTGAAAATCTAAAACCTACCTAATATTCATATTGGCAAATAGACCTTCTTGTACTTTTATGAAGTGTAAGTGACATTAAACCAAGTGAGATTTTACAATAAATTTATTGTATAGAATGGTCTCGATCTTTACCTATATTATCAGTACACAGGTGCCTAGGTAGCACTTATGAAGTTAAACCAGAGACAGCTGCGCTTCCTCGGATTAAAATTGTATTTACACGAGTGCGCGGATTCATTGTACTGCACTTGTTCTGTTGCACTTGTTAATCGGGTGGCTGCACCGGTTGACGGTCGTGCGGGTTTATTTTCTTTGATTATCAGAGAATCCTTTATTATGAAAAAAGTACAACATTGTGAAGAATATATTTAATACACGTTATTGACGATAGCGAAAATCAAGAACAGATGAAAAAAAATAACAATTACAATCATGTTTCATGCTGAAAACAAGGTACTTGCTTAGCAACTGCACTAAAATGATATTGCGAATGAAACTTCACTTCAAAACGACAAATGAAATGGTGTTACATAGCAGAAACACATAATGATATAATTATGAAGTAAGTGCTTCAGATTCACTTAGACGAGTATAACTCGCAACATCATAATTTGATTACGACATACACTAGTTTGCCTAGTAACGCGTACTTAAAGTTCTTGATAATTATTGCAAGGCATTTACGTTGATACACGTTGAGTTAAAGTTGGATGATAAACGACGTGCTTAGTGGAACCTAACAGACTGCAATTTGCTTTATTATTTTGAACTTTGTGTTACAAAAAACTTTAATTTAATGGCAAGTTATAGTTCAGATTTTACGTGTCATTAAATTTAACTTAGAATGGAAGACAATTTGTTATTTTTTGCTGTAATTGTGGCCGCTGAGATAGAAATACCTAATTTGAATTAGGTAAAGTTAAAGTTTATAACTTAGAAAATACTAACTTTGTTTTTGTTCACGTCTCATGGAATGAATAATGCACTTTTTATTAAACCTTTCTTTCACGCAACTCCCTTCTTTTATTTCTAAATTATCTTACGCATTCTTGCGACAGGAAAAGAACGTAAGCCTATCAACCTTATCACAATTGTTATTATTATTTTAACAAAAAATTAAACAGCAAAAATAAAACTCCATCCAGGCTTAGTGTCACCCACCCTTCCCCGCCTTGTAGGAAAGTTGTCGGCTTTCCACACAATATACTCCTGCCGAGCTCCCAATAGTACGCGCGCGCTCCCCCGGCCATATTGATTCAGCGAATAAATTCCACACAAGTACATACAACAAGTATGTCGACGAACTCATGCAGTTTCAAACTAGCTCTCAGTTCTTTGTTCGAGAAATAAATTTACTTTATGTTTTTACTTGCGGAGAGGTAGAGCGGCTTACATCGTTGTATTTGCTAAGCATTTTAAATGACTGTAAAGAAAAATAAGACGCAGAGATTCAATAATAACCTACGGTATAGGAAAACGTGGTAAGGTGTGCTTTGAAAACTTCAATTCAATGTGAGAAGGCTTAATTATCATTCTTCTTTTCTTCTCTATTTGAGAGAAGGCCTTTGTCTGCATTATAAGTTTTTTATTTCAATTTTGATAACCTCGAGTTTGCCCTCTATCTCATCTGATGGTAAATGAAAATGGTTGGTGAACTATTAATACTAGCTGCCAATTTCAAATTATTTTTGGTAGGTGCCTACATAGATATGTCTACCGCATTGCTTTTGCAAATATTGAGGTTTCTACCTCTGAACAAATATTTGTATAGTAGCGAATCCAACAATTACAATCAATTTTTTTTTAGTACTGTACTCTCTGTCCATGGCACGTCACTAGTGGAGTGAAAAAGTAGTAGCAATAATGTTTGTTTTAATAAATCGGCAACACAGATGTTAAGCATTTATCGTTTAAACTGCTGTGTCCAGACGTTTGTTAGTTTATGAGTTTGTTGACCGTGACACATGACCACTACATAACAGCTGTTAAGGCTGAAAGACACAATAGTAGTAAAAAAGTTTCGTATAACACTTTACTACAAATTGTAATGAAATGGGGTTCAAAGTAATGCTAAGTACGTGGCTGTAATTGTAACTACATTTTTTGTAAAGTCGAGACCAAAATGAACTCGTAAACTAAAGAATATTAACTACAGCGAAAGGTCATACAAATGATTACCAGGCTTGCTAAATAGATTGATGCTCACTCAAATGTCTCACTGGTGGCGCGTGTGTTGGATCATTCGGTTCCCTACAAAATTGTTGAGCTTGATGGTGTAGATCCACGCGTCATGTTCGTGAACGGGCGCTGTCGGTTGAGACTGGTCATCACTTAATTGCCACGGCTTATTTTTATTATTCTTCCAGTTTGATTTCGTTTTTAATATATTTTTTACGTTGTTCTCACATATAGAAGCAACAAGAATAATGTACCAAGGATTTTGTAATATCTTGATTTAAAAAGAGTGTCCTTGTAGTTTCTTGCCCGTTCTTCTCCATACAGATCTACGTTTTGGAATGGGCAACTAGCTTCAACTTTCTGACTAACTAACCGACTCTTTGACAATTCAAAAGTACCTGTAAATGGTTTAATTCAAATAAATGCTTTGAGTTTGAGTTTAAGTTTGATGATCGCAATAATAGTTGTCATTAATTAGCCAACCATTTTTTACACAAAATACGGTTGGAAAAAGGTTGGGCGGCTTAAGCCCGTATCCTAAAACAATTGTTCTTGAATTAAAACTAGATTTGAGTAAGGATTAATTCGAAATCTGACAGTTCTGATCCGAGATCCATGCTAAAGCATTGTTCTAAGCCCAACTCATTAATTAATCTTCAATCAAATCGCGAGCAATTCCTCCAAAGGTACTCAAATCCCAGTACTTAGTAATTCAATGAACTCGCGAATTTACAATCCATCTTCCAACTCCTAGCCGTACTTTTCTATAGAGGCGTCACTGTCGCTTAAGATAAAGTCTCGCGCAAACCGCGGCACTCGAGGCGATGGGAGTGGTCTACTCCGGGACAAAGTTCCTGGCGTCGCTAAATCAAGTGTCTTGGCGCAAACCGCGGCGGTCACATTTCGCGTAATCACGCCACCTAATTGTCTAAGTTTGGTTTCGAGTTGGTGAGTGACGGTGGGTGCCTCGTCTGTGGTACGGTTACCTGGCCTGGTAGCTCTTTCATAGTTTTTGTGGTTATTTTGCGTATTTTCGTGGGCCTACCTTTAATGAGATGACAAGGATCAAGCTAGATAACCATCATTTGCCAGTTCATAATCATCTTCTGATACAATTTCCTCTTTTAAACTACCACAATGAGCAATTTGAGAAACAATAAAAACCAAACTTGTAATGGATACTACAAATATGAATGTTGGTGATTCCTGTGAGTTGAAATGTAAGTGGTTCTTCTTCGTCATATCGATGATTGCAAATCATAATTACGATTTTGACCAGAATTCAGTCACTTCGACAGTGGTTCTGAAAATAAACCAAAAAGTATTTCAAGAGACAGAATTTTGATGATGCAAATGATTAGGGTTATGGTAGGTACAATCAGCATACTAACTGGTGATTTGTGGAAATAGTTCCAAGCTGAATTAGGAGTAGGTAGGTTCTAGTGTTCGGAAAATGACTAGTAATTTGAGCTTGAAGGCTAGATTGTGATCTATGTGAAAATAGATTGGTATGCGTTCCTCTATAATTTGGCTGGAAGCACTAACAGCTATTTCAATAACCACGCTCATTTGTTGAAGTCAAAATTATTGCTGTAATGGCCAACGAGGGTTTACAAAATATACTGTTACTTGTTGACAGGCCTACACTGTCCTCCCATACCTATCAACACTGTAACTTGGAACATTATAAAAGCCCCTTATTTTTAAAAGAGTAACTGTTGAGTTTCTTGCCGGCTCTTCTCCATAGGAAACAACAAATTGGAACCGTGCACCTAGCTTCTGACTTTTCATAAGTGCCCAAGTGGATTTATGTGAAATAAAATATTTTGATTTGATTTGATTGGACACCTTCATATTATTTGCTTTCAAAACTCTTAGTAGGTATTGTGGAAAGAAATAAGCCAGTAAAACAGCACTAAAGAGACCAGCAGCTAGAAATGAAAGCCTATGTGGGTCACATAGGTGAGGCCTACAACTGTTGACTTGTAACAGTTTCTTTAAAGTTAAACGATGACTATCAGATGTAAACAGAACTATCGTTTCAGCATTTGATTTAGTTTCCTACCACTCATATCAAACAACGACGTAAAAATACTGCAATTAATATTGCTAATAAAAACAAACATTTGAAATGCCAAGTTAATTAAATAAAGGTCAATCAGTACACTAAACTAATTAAGTTCGAGGTCGCAGGTCAGACCGAACAATAGGACTGCTTATAGCTAGTATAAGGTTACGGACGTAGCCGTATAAGCTGTCATGTTGCATTGTACTTGAGCAAATTGTTTGCGTACCTCAATACATCGACACCTGCAAGGAATAACATTGTAACTAATATTTAAGTCAGATTTCGGTTAAGTCTTAATGCCAACCAACCTTGAAAATATGAGTCAACGAGGGAATAGCTACATTTTCCTATCATACTTCTATCCTATCAGACTTAACCAAAATCTGGGGTTTTTTTTTTTATCTTTGACACGCTCTCCTGTAAAGTTACTAAATATTAGTTACAATGTTATTTCTTGCCGGTGTCGACATATTAAAGAAAATTTAAATAATGATTGAGTGTTATGATTATTCTGAACATTTTTAAGGTAAAATCGTTTATTTTTTAATATTGTGTCTGCTTTTAAATTACACTTCATTGGTACTAATAATCTCAAGAATTTCTTGGCTTTATCTAGATAAAAGATAATAGACTGTGCTTTGCTATCCTTTCAAATCTTGAACAAAGAGCTTTCCCTGTCATGTTAGCAATATTTTACTGGAGGCACAAAATTAACCAACCACCAACCTTGACCATAACTATACATTAACAATACAAACACACTTAAAATGTAAAGGGCCTTAACTAAATCCTATTCCTATTTTCCACCACAGTGCCATAGTACAACTTATCTATCAAATTCGTCAGACCGCAGCGGCCTCCCTAGGCCTGCAAGACAAACTCCCTGTTGGTCGAGATACGGCGCTAATGTCTGTTTGTGCCAACTTTTGTGGCAACTTGTGCACTGCTAACCCTCGTGGTGTCGCCAGATTGTTGCGGCGCCGAGACTGTCCTGTGTTGCTGAGATTCTTTATCGAGACGATAAAACTTTTAGTTGTAAGTCACTTGTTAAGTAGTTAACCGCTATGATTTTTGCCGAGAAGCTTTGTTACATAACTGGAAAATTACTTTCTTTCAGGTTACAACGTATGTATAGAAAACTCTCGGTGTTGTAGGATCCTAGTAGGTAAACAAGGGAACTTACATCAGAGAAAAAAAACGTCTCAGTTGGTGAGAACCGCTTTGTACTGAAAGTGAAAGTGTGTATGATTAAAACGAGAGTACTTGGCGTTTTAAAATATCAATAATATAGTCACTCATATACATCTACACTATAACATAAAATAATCTTTGTCCCAAAATTGACCGCGCACAATTTGGAAACAGCATCTGAACTTTTTGTGCCAACTCAGGCACCCGGCAGCCAGGTCTGGATCACCATTGTTTAGTGCCTCTGTTCATTTATCAGCGTCCGTTTTTACTTCATTATGTTAATTTTGAGGCTCTGTTGATATTGTGTGACCAGAGTTGAGGGAAAACGATATGCTTGTCTGTGGATTAAAACAAATTACATGTTAAAAATTGTTGAGATGTGAGAAATGTTTTTTTGGACTTTTACGTAATAATATTTTACGACACGTGTTACGCATGTACTTATTTGTAAGTTCTGTTTTGGTTGGCGTACTTACCCTGTCCTTATTAAAGACTAGATTTTCAAAAACTTGTCTTGTAATTACGTATCCTTTTACATATTTACAAGTACAATAATATATACAGTAAGGAAAAGTTCGTCCAAACTTCTCTTACACAAAGGGAACCGTGTTCATTACCTCTGTCTACGTTCCGCTGGCTCAAGCGCGTACTCCTGGTAATTCAGTATCCAAGAGAATCTTCATACCTTAAGTAAAACAACGCAAATGTATGTTGACACGTGGTGGAACCAGGAACTTAAGTCTAATGTACTGAGTTTGATGTTTTGTTGGCATTTTCTATTACAAGCAGCGTTTCTATGGGATGCCTAGTTAAATTTGCCAATTGTTCAAGGTCGCATCGTAAGTAAGAGTGCTTTGTTTGATATTATATTTTTGGGGGCACTTGATTGTTATTACATAATGTCTCTTACACACAAACAAAACACTAACAAAATACTAACTTATATTATGACATAATATAAGTTACTGTAAGTCTTTTGTTACTACTAGCTTCTACCCGCGACTTCGTTCGCGTGGAAGTCATAAGCCACTACAATATACTAAAATAACAGCCACATTTTTATTAAACTGTCCTGTATACTACGTTTGTAGTTTTGGTTTCAGCAGCCAAAATATGAAGAGAGTCAGGACTAATGACACGGAGGCAAGCTAACAACAGTCGTTCGTGTGAGAAGCAGCTCGCCCTGAAGTCGACACCCGCAGCCTTCAGTAGTATGGGCACGCTACAATCGCGGCGGTAAGTCCCCTCTTTGAGGAGTGGCTTGACAGGCGCCACGGCGTCCTCACCTTCCGCCTGACGGAGGTCCTCACCGGACATGGCTATTTCGGCAGGTTCCTGTTCTGGATAAGGCGGGAGGAAACGCCCGGGTATTGTCATTGAGTGGATCGACCGGAGAACACGGTGGAGCATACGGTGGAGGTCTGCCCGGCTTGGGCGGAGCACCGCCGTGTCCTCGTGACGGCGATCGGCGTCGGCGATCTCTCGCGTACGGCCCTGGTTCAGGCCATGGTACGGAGCGAGATGGAATGGGAAGCAGTCACCTCCTTCTGCGAAGCAGTAATGCTCGCGAAGGAGGAGGCGGAGCGCGTGAGGGTGAGGTAATCGTTGCGCCCTCACGCCCCTAATCGCCGCAGGAGGAGACACCCTGAGCGTCGGGAGTCGATAGCCGAGTCCTGGCCACCGTAGCCGCGGGCTTGCGAACGGCGAACAATGGGCGGCTCGCCGTCTGGTAAGGACCAGGCCCGGCTCGACGGCGCGTCGTGTTCCACGCGCGCTTCAAAGAGATGTCAGCATAATTGACGGGGTCCGATAGGGCCGATGCCTGCCGGGGTTGCGGATTGTTCGAAAGAGTTACCATGGCCTTGGCGCACAGGTAACAGAAGGAACACGGGTGGGTTTTAGTCAGTAAGAATCTAACACGCCCTTCTGCTCCACCCAGAGCAGGAGAGGTCATTTGATGATTTTACACCCAAAAAAAAAACCCTTCAGTAGTAATTTACCATTGCTTGCGAAGTTTTCGCTTTTAATGATTTAATGAACTTCTGCATTCCTGTACATACTACCTAATAGCACAACACTGATACTGAATGATGATTGTGTTCTTACAGATAATTCCTGACGAACAGCTATAACTAAAATAATAAAACAGTAGATTGTAAACACACGGGATTTCTCATTAGCAATCACCTCATCATCATCAGCCCACAGCAACCCACTGCTGGACATAGAATTACTGAACGCCAGCGTATAACTGTATATACCACCTAATGACACAACACTGATACACTCACTAATCATTTCTTACAGATTGTTGCTGACGAACACCTATCACAAAAATAATATAATAGTAGATTGTAAACATACGGGATTTCTCATAACAGTCACCTAACCATAGATATTTCTTTTTACTATAACCAAAGATGACAAAAGAAACTATTTTTTTTTCTGTGTACGTTTTACGAACTATCGTAATAATAATAGTACATATAACAAAATGTAAATAACGGAAGCATAAAAATATCAATTGTTGGGAATCCAAAATAGGTTTGCAAAGCAGTCGTGGAACCGCTCAGCTATTTGCTTCGTTGATAGTTGACTAAAATAGCCGTTCTTTTATTATTATGTCACGATTAACTGCATAGCTCCTTAAAGGTATAGCGGGATGACAATCATTTAAAAGGTTAAATCTGTAACTATCTGCTATATTCGTTCCATAGTCAGCCCAGTGCAGTAATGGAATAATTCGACTGTTGTCATATTTTGGTATACTGTGTTCTCCTCTCATCTGTGTCTCATTTCCTACGAAATTTATGGGAAGTTTTAAGCGATTTCTGACTTTTCTAGTACTCAAACCTCAGTTTATCTCGTAGAGTTTTTTTGTTCCTTATCGATTGGAACCAAAAAAGGTACTTATTTGTAAAATTGCAATTGCAATATTGTAAAATTGCATTGCAATATTGTTCATCCCCCATAGCAAATAACGTGATAATTATAGCCTACGGATTGAACAGACATAAAGGAAATATATATACAAAATTTTAATAAAATCTATCTGGTAGTTTTTACGTGATGCGTGCCTGATGCTGGGAACATACATTCAGACAAACAGACAAAAAATAAAAAGTCGGCATTAGAATCGTTCCCAAATTTCGCAAACTATATTTAAAAAATATATATTATTCCATGTACAGTTTTGAGTTCGCTACGATTTTATTATAAGTAAGATTATGTGATACAAAATACATCAGATGGACAGGTGAAATAGAAAGTGAAGATCCAACTGCACTATTAGCTCAGATCATTTCAAACTTTTACTCTTTATTATAATAACCTTTTCTCATAATTACAAGCAAAAGTAAATGCTGTCATTATAGTATCATGACCGTCATTAAAATGATATAGCTCCAAGAATTAATGAACTTTTTGCAATAATAATATATTTCATTATAATTAACTCTCCCAGGTAAAAAAATTGAGAACCTGAGACATATTTAATGGGATTTATTAATGTCGTCCAAATGTAATTAATCTCTTGGCCTACCAACATGAAAAGTAATCAATCTTTCGCTTAGAATATAATATGTACGGTAGAAATAGAGAACCAAAATATCAATAGGTATAATATTAGGTCTATAGGAATATCATTAGGTCTAATACACCTTTGATTCTTTTTGAAAATCTATGCCGACAATTATTGCCAAACTGGGATTTAATAAATTAAAAAAACACGAAATGTGGGTTTACGTATCTACATGCTACGATATACTTCTGCTTGCCCTTTCGTCATATTATTTTCAAAATTATAGATCTAGAGTAAATATTTCACAATATCTTTTCTTCATTGACAGTCATACGTTGCAGAGCGCCAAAAATATTGTAATTTAAAGTTATATCCTGAAATTCATTCTGCTGCCAAAAATCCCACATTTTTTCTCCCCTTCGACCACTTTTCTCACGGGCTGTTCATTTCTCCCCAACTTCATATAATACGTAAAGAACGTACGTTTTAGAAGGCACTCATGTAGCTGCAGCTTTTATTATTCATTAGAAGCAATAGCTTCGGTAATAAGACTGTTTCTATTCGCAGCGCGATACTAGTGTTGCCAGTCACAGTTTTAGTCCCTTTGACTGGGAAAAATGGTTTTTCAGGGAGAAATTTGGGACCTCAATTTTTTTCCCTTTTGACTTCAGTTTTGCGGTCATAATATTACGTTTTGTTGGTTTGGGTTACAGTAGATGTCTTTATTGATGAACAAAACCTCCGGTGATTGTCACATTACTTGAACTCCTGCCTAACAGAATTAAGCAAAGGTTAATTCAGCTGGCATTCGAAATCACGCCTTTTCTTAGCTATACGACACCCTAACCCTATTACCGCTTCTATCTCTCTATCTGTAGTTTATTTCCATCTGACAAACACAAAGTTACACCATTCTTTCGACCTTACAAAATCCACACTTTAATTTCCAACAAAGTAAGGCAACACAAAGTCTTTCCTCTAGCAACACAGTGGGCCTTATCACGATGTTTTAACGGCGTCCGAACGAAGAATGGGATCGCTATTGTAATTTGTTGTGTTTTACCATTTTATGGTCCCTACTTTATTCATGGGGATGTTATGGGCTCCCAGCGATAGCTTCGTTAACTATGTATCGCGGACGGGGTTTTTGCTAGAGGTAAAAAACGTATGGAGAGTTTTAAGGCACTTTTTGGAGAATATGTTTGTGGAATCGATAATCGTAAATTGTTTTGGTTGGGGTAAATATTTGATGAGGAATCAGACTTTTACTGATTAGCTGTAATTATTACTTGTAATTAAAACTTAGTTTGTCTAAATGTTTATTAATTTATTTAACAGTTTATGTAGTAGTATGTAGTAGTAAGCCCCATCTACACGGTGCAAAAAGTTTATTGCCTGTGGCATACCATAAAATTGAAGCAAAAATTGACTGGCACCGTCTAAACAACCCGTACAATTGTTGCACGACACGGAAATCGCACGCGTGTAATCACTTTCATGCAATTTTTGAATGGTAATAATTGAACGTGCTTTATGGCATGCAATTATTGCTCCTAACGTTCCAGAAAAGTGCACCGTGTAAATGGGGCTTTATTTAAGTACGTATACAGCTGGTGAGGCTTATTTTTAAGAAATTTGTTGATGATACAGGATAAACAATACAATTTGGGCCTAAAATACTGTCACTATACTTTACATTATACTTACCTAATTCTCAAAAGTAGTAATACATACCTTATTATTTTCATACATTTTCTACATTATCTAGGACATTGCAACGGTTGAGCTTATGTAAAGTATGTAAAAGATTAAGTTAGTTGTCTACCTACCTGTTTTTATTTATGGCTTTTGTGGATAGGATTTTGATTTAGATTTGTTACAGTTGTAATGTCAATTATGTCATTTGGTCTAAATAGGCTTTTATTTTTATATAGATTCTTCTATATTTTGTGAATGTGAGAACGTTGTAGGCCTAACTTGTACACTGTAGATTTGTGGACCTTTTTATATTTTGTTGAGTACCTGTTACTTGTTGACAGGCCTACACTGTCCTCCCATATCTATCAACATTGTAATAGGAAACATTGTAAAAGCCCCTTATTTTTAAAAGAGTAAGCGTGGAGTTTCTTGCCGGCTCTTCTCCATAGGAAACAACCAATTGGAACCGTGCACCTAGCTTCTGACGTTTCATAAGTGCCCATGTTGGTTTATATTTTGATTTTACAATTTTGGGCCTTGGATGGCATGCGACCCCTTTCATATACAGGTTGTCCCTTAAATAATAGATCAAACGTAACTGGTAAGTAGCTCACTTGATTTCCAACAACTAATTTAAATAGTTTTATATTAACCACTATAGTTTTTTATTAATACATTTTTTTTTCGAATTCCACCATTTTCTCTACCAGAATTCAGTTTTTTGTAATGCTGTCTCTGCAAATAATAAGATTTTTAGGTATGATTTTTGTTGAACATTTCTGATTAGGTTACTAATGCAATAATATACGATTTTTGTAAATAGGGTTTTATTTGCCTTAGAAAAAAAAATTGAATTATAAAGTCTTTAATTATCATGAAAAGACCAAAATTGAACAAAATTAAAAACTATTCAAATTAGTTGTTGAAAATCAGGTGACCTGCCTACCCGTTACGTTTGATCCATTATTAACGGGACACCCTGTATAGTTATATTATGTAAGTCTCCTTGAAGTTATCTTAGAACGCCTAAACAACCCTCCAAAGCGTAGTATTACCCTGTCCTAACTTCATGCAACCGGAGAGGTCGGGACGGCGAAGGTTACTGTACTACATACAACAATTTTGTAAACTTTGTTACACTTACCAGTTCAGAAGACGGATAGGTCAGCTTGCTAATTGAAGTTTGTTGTGTCGGTAGTTCTTCTCGAAACTTCGAGCTAAGCGTTTAAGAAGCGTACTGACTGTTACTTAGGAGTTTTTTTTTTTTTTTTGTTGAGTTGGTAAGTGATGGCAAACCAGCAGCCTAATTGCGTAATATACTTACATTGGCAATGTCTTTGAAAATGACGAGCAGACTAATTTGTAAGGAAATCGATTGAGCAGACGGATTTTTGTAGCCATGGATTCTGTTTCCTTCAATATCCTTCGAGTGCTGATGTGGATTGGTAAATTGTGCCTACTCCTAAAACGCAACAGACGTCTTATGGAACTATCTGTACCTTTACCGGCGCGTGAATCCTTCTAATAGAGTACAGTAAGGAATGATGACAATAGTAGACAAAGTCAAACTCCTGCACAACATTTGTGTGCTATATTTTATAACATTCTGCTATCCATACCTAAATACGATTTAAGCACAAAGCATAACATCACAATTATTTTTATTTCCTAAAGGAGTACGGGCAACTGGTGAAATATGGTAGTACCTACCCACCAATGATTATGGCAGGTACTACATTTTGTCAAACATTTCGTCTCAATAGTTGCTATCGATCGACCACAAATCTGGCAGCTTCTGAGAAATTCCAATTTAATCCCTAAATCGGATTAGTTTTGATCATTAGCAATTTACGGGTAAATCATTATTATTATTATTATTAATAATTCCATATTTTAGAACTAAATGCAATTAACTTACATAGACGTTATATAATCACAACATAGTACTATTGGGAATAGACTGCCCATTTAATTTCGTAAGTTATATTCGCTCGGAAGGCGAGCATTTCTCGAGCTCACCTTTTGACCTTACGGTCAAAATGACCTTTAGGTGGGCGACATGGCCGATAAAATGTAAGCAGCTGTGCTGTAAACATGTGTGTTTGACTGTGCTAGTAGTGGTGCAACATTTGGAGGGTTAATATAAGAAAGTTAGGTGGTTTTATTTTGTTCAATTAATCTAGTAAGTTAGTTGTTGCTTGGGTTTCTTTTATTACTTACCTCAGTGTAGGTAATACGTTTTGGTTTTGTAAAACGTTTCTCGATACTCTATGTTTTTAATCATACAATTCATATCCTCGCGGAAAACTTATTCGAAGACCGTAAAATAAATCAATGGCCTTGAAAAGGTGACTGGAACACACTGGATGCGGAAGGTGCGGACAGAGTATGTGGCGCCGCTTGGGACAGGCCTATGTCCAGCAGTGACTTGATTGGTTTATTTAAAATAATTTGTCTCGTACGGGAATCGAACCCGCAATCCGTAGCAGTGAAGCCAATTGCTCAACAACTGCATTGAAATCAAATCAAATCATTTATTTGCTTGAATATGGATAGGTTGTACATGTGTCAAATCATTAATCAGTCAATAAGTCGATAGAAATACTTTTTCCGAGAAATACAGAAATTATTCAAGAATTTCTGTCGGTTGAAGCTAGTTGTGTCCATAAAATCATGCTAATAACCCTTGACGGGTTAAGTCGTAACAAAGTTTTGAAAATGAACAAGCCAAGATATTTCTTTACTTAAGTACCTACTTTGTAATAAGTATTTTAAAGTGCTTATTTTATTCTGCCTGAACTTTTGCAGCTATAGTATTTTTTTTGAGTAAAATTTGGAGTTAGTTCCTTAATTAAAAATCTCATTACTTTGTTGCTTATCTACCTAACATTAGAAGTTAAGATTCTTGTGTAAGGGTTTGTCTGGGGCAACACTATTAGAGTGTTAGTAAGGTTGCAGGTGCAAACACATTAATTTCAACTTCATATTCGTACATTATCGTGCGCACGTCGATAACGCCCTAATATTTTAGTTACTAATAAAATTTGTAAAAACATGAAAAAAACTAGCATTTGTGTCGTAAATAATGTTCCCTTTTAAACATTCCTATGTCAACGTAATTCTTGGTCCAAATATTCAAGTCCTACGTGTTACCAACTCGTGGCCTCACTTTACTTTCGGTCGAACGATTCCTAAAAGTTCTCAAGTGCATCCGCTGTATGTAAGCGGTGATAAATGAAATAATTTTATTTCTCCGCGAGTTTCGAGTCTTACAAGTGATTTATAGTTGGCCCGGGCCTCGAAACTGCTCACAGGGATTACGTACCGGAACCAAGAGAACCGGGGGGGAACAGGGGAGGAACGAGAGGAAATAAAACTGTTTCGATTTGTGGATGCTGCACGGAGTTTTAAGGTTTTTAGAGTTTAAATGCGGTTTTGAAGTTAGTGTGCGTATAAGCGTAAGTAGTTAATTTATGGTTTTGCGGCAACAGAAATGGGGCTTGTTAAGAGCAAAACCTTGTTGAAGGTTTGGGAATGACTCGGCTTACGAATTGAAATATTTTCACAGATAACTGAATATTATCTAGATTGTTCCCACGTTTTAAAGCCAGGGCTTATAACGAAGACACCTCTCGATTAAACTCACACTAAAACAAAATACATGTCCATGCATATACACATCGTCGTGTAAATGGGCTGTTAGTAGAATTGCCAAGGCAAACTAATGTATATACGTCACTCGTGTACTCGTATAGTGACATTATAAAGACATTATCTATGGGAGTTAACATCCAAAGGGTCAGACAATATAGACCTATTTATAGACGAGGAAAGTGGAAACGGTAAAAATGTTCTCATCAATATTGAAGCATCGTTATTTATGTCTATTTTAGGAGCTAAATTCATTGAGAAAATATCGAAGAAAAACTCAAGACTGCTCTCAAAATATAATTACTTCATGTCGATGAAATTGTAGATATTAAAGAAATAAAAAATTTTGGACGCAAAAGGTACAAGTATTTACTTTTATGTTGAGGACTTAGTTATACGTTCAAGGACTTTACTTCGTATACATTTGTAGAGGCTTTTTTTTTTTTTTTTTTTTTTTTTTTTTTTTTTTTTTTTTTTTTTTTTTTTTTTGGATGGGAAATCATCAAATGACCTCTCCCGCTCTGGGCGGAGCGGAAGGGCGTGTCAGACTCTTACTGACTAAAACCCACCCGTGTTCCTTCAGTTGCCTGTGCGCCAGGGCCACGGTAACTCTTTCGAACAATCCGCGACCCCGGCAGGCATCGGCCCTATCGGACCCCGTCAATTATGCTGACAACTCTTTGAGGCGCGCGTGGAACACAACGCGCCGTCGACCCGGGCCTGGTCCTTACCGGACGGCGAGCTGCCCATTGCTCGCCGTCCGCAGGCCCGCGCCTACGGTGGCCGGGAGTCGGCTATGGACTCCCGACGCCCAGGGTGTCTCCTCCTGCGGCGACTAGGGGCGTGAGGGCGCAATGATTGCCTCTCCCTCACGCGCTCCGCCTCCTCCTTCGCGAGCATTACTGCTTCGCAGAAGGAGGTGACTGCTTCCCATTCTCTCTCGCTCCGTACTATGGCCCGAACCAGGGCCGGACGCGAGAGATCGCCGCCGCCGATCGCCGCCACGAGGACACGGCGGTGCTCCGCCCAAGCCGGGCAGACCTCCACCGTATGCTCCACCGTGTCCTCCGGTCGATCCACACAATGCCAACACCCGGGCGTTTCCTCCCGCCTTATCCGAAACAGGAACCTCCCGAAACAGCCATGTCCGGTGAGGACCTGCGTCAGGCGGAAGGTGAGGACGCCGTGGCGCCTCTCAAGCCACTCCTCAAAGAGGGGACTTACCGCCGCAATTGTGGCGTGCCCAACATTTGTAGAGGCTGACAACAATCCTTGAAGGATTTGAAGAAAAACCTCATCCAGTCTTCAAAGAAAATTACATGCTTCTGTTATTCTCCAGTACCCTTGTACTAGAGAGTAACAGAAGCATGTAAGGCTTCGTCATATCAACACACATGTCTATAAAACAATTCAATTTAAAGACGTTTCCCGGCCGAGGCCTCGTCTCGCCGTTTATTAATTAAAGCTTATAACTGTAGGCCTGTTTGATCTCCCGCCCGAGGCCCGCCAGTCCTAACCAAATACTCAGGATTGTTTAATCATGGTTCACAAATGTCGACTGGGCGAATCAAGGTGAGGTCTGTTTTGTTTATGTTAATGAATTGCAAACACCAGATGTAACTGTGCATAGAATTAAGTTATTAATTTCTGTTGGTTCACTGTCAGGGCCTTGATCTTTGTGCAATGGGTTTACTACATTAACTCTAATTTAAAGTTCCTATAGCTTATAATATAGCATAACATAGTTATTGTGCACAGTGATTGTGTGTTATCGTGCACTAACTGGACAGGTCCACTCAATCCGTGTGGACCTGTCACAAGATCTGACCAAGATTATGTCTGAACTTTAAAAGAGACTGTGACCTCTGAGTTCGTTTCGACCTTTCTTCTCAGAGTAGTCAGATAGGAAACGCCGACCTCATCTAGTTTAAAAAATATGATTGACGTGTAAAAGTGTTTGTACAAACCTACTTACAGAAATAAAATCATTTATCATTGTGTATTCCATCATTATTGATTAGTTTCTCAGTAACCTAGCTATACCCTTCCCAATAATTATATGAACAGTTTATTGGGAAATTCTCAGTATTACTATGATTGAGAGTTGAATTTGAGATATCATCCCACTGTGGTCTTCTATGAATCTAATAGGACCCGTGGAAACAACATACTTAGCCTATTTTACACAAAAATTAGAGTCCAAAACATTTCACGTTACAATAAAAGCAGTAGGTAACAATAACAACTTTTACACAAAACTATAAAATCCAACTAATTACACGCACTTCGACCACAATACCCTTCTCTGCTACTACTACATTAACCCGCGAACTATTCAGGTGTCCGCTATAAATCACGCGACAATGATATCGAGTGAAAAATGGTCGCGATATAATTGAAACATCGCGTGCGTCTGTTGTGGTGATTCTGTATTAATGCTCGCTACGAGTTATGTAAGTAGAGTGATGTGGGAATAGTTCGCTCTTTTGTTAGGTTTTTAAATGAATGTATGAGTTTCTAGGAAATTTAACAGTTGTTTCATTTTATAGTAAATTGCTGCTGTAATATGCACCTATCAGTTTTATAATAGCTTTTTTTAATGTTTTGTTCGCTTCAAAACAAAAGAAAGGGTTTAAAAATATCACTGTAACAGCTGTTACCAATAACGATAGTTTGCCTCCTGGGAAATAATGATTAGAAAGCAAACACGGCTATTGAAATCATTCTGTATGTTTAGCGAATTTCAGATGCTCAATAATAATTATCCTGAAATTCATTTGTTGCTTTGCAATCCTGATATACATTTTTTGCCTCATCTTGGAATACTGGAATATAGACTTCAAGTAATAAGAAAAGTACAGATAATAGTAAAAGAACAGAACAAGAAGGAGAGGATAACAAAATACTACTACAAAAATAGATGCAAGCTAAAAAAAAACAAAGCATAAAAATAAATCAAGCTTTAAAAATGCTCACAAAATATGGTAAGGAAGCCATCGCGTTGAATAATAAATGTCGGCCTGTATACAATGCAGCGTTACCTGATAGTCTGATACACTGAATACGAACCGCGGGCGGCTGCGGAATATATTGCACGGTTTACAGAATTGGGACCTAGGGGTAGTTTGTCGTAATTCTTAGCTAGTAGTAACTTGAAGTCACGTTGATTATCATCGTCTTCCGGAAATTCTGAATTTTAAGGCTCTATCTATCAGAAGTTGGAAAGGATAGAGTTTCAAAGAGTTTTCGTGGACCACTTCAATACCTATCCTAGTCAAATCTGTGTGTTCACATGAAAAGTTTATCCTAGGGCGTAATGCTTTAGTATCTCTATTGTTTCGTTTTTTCTCCAAAAATGCTCACGTTTGTAACCTCGGGCTGGTTCGGGCTATAATATTATGTTGTTTTGCAATAGCAATCATTTGCTCAAGCAACCATCTGTTCTTTAATAACCAATGGCTTATTTATTTTAGTCTGCCTATTATGTTAGCCGTGACATATTTATGCTCCAGATAATAATGAATGTCAATTTGTAGCAATTTGTTCCCCCCAACACAACTTTGTGACTCATTTCCTCCATCAACATACTCTCATTAATACTTTGCATCTACTTCAAAGGCACTTAAAATAAAAGCACCAACAAAACACGTATTTGTAACCGCCGTTTTACATAAATGTCCATTTCAAATATTAGATCTAAATTTGTCCGGGCGGCCTTATTCTGGGTGTCAATCCTAATTATACTCTAAATTATTATATTCATTCTTATAGCGTGCGGTTCAAAGCTCAAAATACAGTGTTTTTGTACACTGAGCAGCTCTCAAAAATACATTTTGAGTGGGCAACTAGAATCTAAGCTATTTTGAACCGCCGCGCGCCGGTCGATTGAACCAGACAAAAAAGACGTTGTTATTCTGTATGCCATCATGCAATCTACAGCAAATAGTGGGTATTAGTAACTGAGGCAATCTATATTTTTAAGGAAGGTTGTCGATGTATACAACATTAAATGCAGCTTCCTTTTCAGAATAAGTCGGCCAATGTCAGAATGCGTGGTGCCGGGACAGTGTCTCTTTGATCAACATGTTGATTCTATTCGTGTCCAACTATTTCCAACAAAGAACATGTTGGTGATGGGATACAAGTGTTTGTGTTTAAAGAAAGTTGATACTTGACGCGGGCGGCTTGAAGTTTTCAGATGATTTCACTTTGATCATTTTTGAACTGTGTGAGATTTTACTAGAACGTGTGTGAAAAGAAAATAATAATTATTGTAGATAATATGAGGAGTCCACACAACATAAAAGACGTGTATTATTTAGTTTAAGTCTCTCATTGTTCAAGCACATAATTCCAACAGCATCACACAACAACTCCGACACTATCCCCCTCCCCCCACTTACCGTATAGGTACACCATTAACTATGTGCATAGCATTACTTGCGGCACAAGTTGCCAACATTATAATAATCGGCGGCGTGTACGGCACTAATTACTTCTGGATCAAGTGCCGTGTTCACAAGTTTCCACTTTATTCATGAGCTGCTATTAAACCTTGTTAGGAGCTTCAGTTATGGTGTGAGGATGTTCCTGTACTCGTATAATGGATTGCTACAAATGAATGTTAGGAAAACTATCTGTCTGTTTAAATTATGTGACTTCCATCTTCTTTAGTACATTCATTGTGGTTTCTTACAATTTAAGTCCCATCGCGTTTGTGAAATAGCAAATAGAATTTTGAAGCAACATTTACAGCTATTCTACGTACATAAACTAACATGACATTAACCTCTTTTATTATTAAATAGCTTCTAACAAATCCTTACATCGGTCGTCACTTCAAGATCCCCAGACTGATAGTCTTGTTTAACGACAAACATATTAGGGACCGGGTTGAACGCCAACTCAAACCCAACCGAATGCCAGCTGATTGAGCATTTGCGTGACCCCGTGGTATTTTATTGATATTTATGGACTCTCTACACACCATCACGAATCTCCGAATAACATCGAAGACTCCCGAAAGTTCCCGAGCGCCACCGAACCTATTAGATTTATGTTCGCCTTCAGTAATCGATAGCTATTGGTCGCATTGATGTCAACTCCAAGTTTCGGCTCCGTGAATAATGTGAGGTTTTCCGTGCTTCTAGTTTTACGAAGAGTTCGAGTGGAGTTGGTGTGTGGCGATATATTTAACTAGTGTTTGGGTGCAAAACGGCGTGTGACTTTTAGAATAGGGTCACGCGCCATTTTTATAGGTTCTAATTTACTTTCTATGAAGATCTACAGTCAGCTGCATCCTCTTAGTGATACAAATGCATAAACGTTTAAGTAATTGGCAGCAATGTAAGGAAAGCGTTATTTTAATTTAAAAAAAAACTGTTGCATTATAATATTTTGGTTAAGATCAACACTGTCTCGACAAAAGTGCATGATTTGGTGAAGTTATGCTATATCAATGACTTTATCAAAACAATTAACTACCTATCTATTAAATTTCACCAATTTTCCTCATCTGCTCCCAACGTTTGTCCTGTTTGTTCTAATCCTTTTCGTTTTTGCCTTTGTGCAAAGTGTGTCAAGAAAGTTAAGAAGTTACTCACAAGACTTGAAAACTTGTAACCTAAGATTATGAGAATGAAGGGATATTACGCGTACCTAATTATAACTCCTATTACCGACGCTGTACTGACTAGATATAGCGTGGGCACAAGCGGGTCTCGCTGCGTGGGTGCTGTTGAGTCGTGGTAAGTTGTTTGTTAATAGGTACAACTATCAATGTGACGCCGCGCCATGCTTTTAGTACATAATTGTGTGTGGTATCAAATTAACAACTAATATTATGTGTACTTCACATGTCCTTGGTGATATAAATACCTTAATACCGTTATTCCGTTGTTCTGTATTTACATTTTGATTATATCTATGTGGGAAATATTTATATTTGTATTTATCATTTTATTAAAAAAAAACAGAATGTACTTATGGGTTGATACTAGTATCATGTTCTATTTAATTCAGGTGCTTAATCTTGTGAAAATATTAAAGCGTCGATCGACATAAAAGTAAAAAAAAATACGTAAATATTTTTTGTATACAACATCGGTTTATAATAAGTTTGTTTAGGGCCAGAACATAATTAAATTGTTTCAGGGGACAACAAAAAAGAAGCAAAGCGGTACAAGCTAGAATCCTACCGAAAGGACTGGCTCGTATTAGCAGAAAATAGAATTGTGTGGAAACGGGAGACGAAGCCTTTTGCCTGGCAGTGGGATAATACAAGCTGTTAAATTAAATTAGATTCGATGGATAGAGTCAGATAGTCAGACAGTCTGCTGGCAAAATTCTGTCTGAAAGAAATACCAACATTAATATTCGAAATACGCTTCGGTGTGACAGTCCGCCAACTATGATTAGGCGCCTCAAAAATTCATTTTGTATTCTAAATCATTGAAATCGCTCCCCATTGCGACAAATACGGTAATTTTTACTTTCTCTGGCTCCAAATTGACCCGAGCCCAAACTTTAACAATAATGAAATTATTTAAAAACTTCGCCGCGGAATGGGAGTTTCCCCTTTGATGACGATTAGCTGTTTGTGTCGCAAACATTCGAGATAAATTGGTTTTGTGAATGTTTGTCAAAGTGTTGAAGCGTTCTTTGTTATTGAGAACTTTTTTTTCAAGAATGATACGCTTTTAAACTTTAGAAAATGCAATGAATTTTTCTTTTTGTAATTATTCGGACTAAAAATATATCCTTGAATCATGTTGTGGGAAGCGAAAGGCTGGAAGAATTAGTGACACCCGAGTCGTATTGTTTTATAATGCCTTCGCTCATGGGTTATTACCCACTTACCTTGAATTAAGTTAATTCGAATGTAGAATAGAATATAATACTGTTTATTATGTTCACCATAAAAATTACAGATCAACGATTACCACCATGATCGAGACCTAGATCGTAGCCTGGATTATTATAAAAAATCAAAAAAAAAAAAAAAAACATAAACCAACATGGGCACTTATGAAACGTCAGAAGCTAGGTGCACGGTTCCAATTGGTTGTTTCCTATGGAGAAGAGCCGGCAAGAAACTCCACGGTTACTCTTTTAAAAATAAGGGGCTTTTACAATGTTTCCTATTACAGTGTTGATAGATATGGGAGGACAGTGTAGGCCTTTCAACAAGTAACATGTACTCAACAAAATATAAAAAGGTCCACAAATCTAGTCTACAACGTTCTCACATTCACAAAATATAAAAATAAAAGCCTATTTATTACCTATAAAGACAACGCATCTCTTGGCTGCCACGGCTTATTTTAATTTCTGAATTGTTTTTTTGTTTTTATCTTTTTTATTAAGGACGCTTTTAACGTGCACGTCTTTCTACATCGTTCTCACATGTATAATTTCAACATGAATGATGGTACCTAACTATTTATTTTTTAACAATTGTTGACTTAAGAGTGTCCATTGAGTTTCTTGCCCGTTCTTCTCCATAGGTAGGTACCTACCAGTGGCGTTCCTTCCCATAAAGCCAAAAAGCCCGGCTTTCAATTAAACGTGAACTTATCAACTAAAAAACATAAACAAACTACACGTCATGCAAACTTGTAAATTAACTAACTCAATCATGTCACAAGAATTGATAAGAATAATTATATAGGTACCAGTTTTTTTTAAATATATTTATGTCGGCTTGTCCTAATTTTGACCCCTAGGCACGCCACTGGTACCTAGTACGCTTTGGAATGAGCAACTAGCTTCATTTTTCTGACTGACCGACCCCTTGACAATTCAAAAGTTTTTTTTTTAAGTGCCTTTTATTGGTTTATTTGAAATAAATGCTTTGAGTTTGACTTTGAATGTCCTATCCACGCAATATAGTACTACGCACAGGACTCAAACACAGCAAATTACTAAATTCAATGGTAAACATAAGTCAATCCCAAGCTTCAAAACACCGTGTACTAGGATTTCCCTTTGAGTCCCGTAAAGTTAATTACAATCTAATACTGACGAGTATGTTCCCGGAATGCTTTGCGCTTTCATACCAGAACTGGGTAAATTCGTGAAATTAGTTGACATGCAAGTTAAGTGAGTTCATTCTAAAATTAAATCCATTGCATTTCGTGACACGGCCGCGTCAATGTTAACTGGGTTTTGCATTTATATGATGCTAACTAAGTGTGAACATGGCTTGTGTTTGATTTCGAGGAAGGGTTATTTAGGACTACAAGCACAAAGTGAATAGGTAGGTAATTAAGTTTTCTTTGGTAAATTATTTAGTGAGTAATTTACTTAGATTGTTTTTTAATCTTAACATAAATGTGTGGCGATGGGCTACCCTTGGACCATGTCATGGGGGTTTTATTTTACAAGCAGGACGGTCTGAATAATTAATTGCAATTTATAGGCCCGCCTAAACTAGTTTGAAGAAAGCCCTCATACATACTAGAGATAAAGCAAGAAGCAGCGTCATATCAACTCTTACTACAAAGCTAATAGAACGCAGAAATGTTCTACAAAAAATCAAACCGAAGATATGAAAAATAAATTGAAGGCATAGTACAAACTAGTAAGCAAATATTATGTTCGAAAAGACTACTCGAACCATCGAAAATATATCATCGAAAAACACCTTAATGCTACAGGAAGTCTTAAAAAAGCTTTTAAGGAACTGCCATCTCATAAAAAATGGATAGAAGGACTTCATAGCCCTCAAAAACCAACACATGACCGGAAAGATGTCCTCCACATAGCAATTAAATTTTATGAAAACTTGTACTGTACCCCAGTACGTCAACGCCTAAACTCAGTAAATAAAAATGATTTTTATTTTTGGAGCAATCCTATAATGAACTAAAAGGTACAAAATAAAACTTACGTAAACATAGAACTTTAATGTTTTCTTAAAAGCTTGAGGCTTATCTTTAAGTGTATGAAGGACGTTCACGCCTTTATTTTTTTTATTTAGAACCAGAGTACTTGTCAAGACGAATTAAACGAGCCCAAACTCGATGGAGTTGCGCCGTTTTATTACATAGTTCCCATGGCCACCCTCCGGCTCTATTATCTGATAGCTCCATAATTATAACAATATTGCATTATCATCCGATCTACATATGCATGCAAAATTTAAGCTCAATCGGAGACCGGGAAATGAGTCTTTAGCTTGCAAGGTTTGATTACAGACGCAGACGGACACCGGGACAGGTGAAACTAAATAAAAGCTTGTAAGGATGACAACGATGAACTAGAAATTATAATGAGAATTAAAAGCAGAAAAGATACCTAACCTGACAGAATAACAAACGAGGCCATAAAATAGCTGGGGCTTGTCTAGTAAATCCTCTGATATATCTATTTAATTTTATTTTATTTTATTTTATTTATTATGGGACAATAAACAGCTACAATATAAAATGTTTACAAATAGCAATAATAACTAGAATTAACAATATTGCAGCCCACTACATTATCCGCATGGTAACAAAATTAAGATTAGGTAATTTGACATTAAGTTCTTATAAAACACCCACACAGTGGTCTGAATCTAATAGTATCTTGTTGTTTAAAAAAGTTGACCTAAAGAACATGTTCTTCCATCACTTTATAAATTATTCTCATCAACTATAGAGAAGAGAATCAGTACTATACTAGAAAAAAGTCAACCGTTCCAACAAGCTGGGTTTCGAATGAGCAATTCCACAATACACCACATCCACTCTTTAGAATTGCTTATTGAAAAATATCAAGAATATATTATCATCGTCCACTCTACCCAAGGTTTATAGATCACCAGAAAGCTTTTGATACAATACACATCACTTATTATGGAAAACTTTACAATAACAATAAGTTGTGACAAAAACAACTTTGATTTCGGAACTCGGTGTCTTTGGTTTTGTATTTTCGTTTTTGTCACCGACTTCTGAAATTAAAGTTATTTTTCTCATTGTATTGTTTTTTAGGAAGTCGGTTGTTTTTTTTTTTTGTAGACATGTTTTTATTTTTCACTTTTTAGTTGTAGTACCTAACCACACAAATTTGTATACCACCACTTGCTATGTTCATAATATTGACAGGAAGTTATTATAACATGAGCAATATATTACGAATTTTTTCATTATTATTGAAGTTAACTAAAAAACTACCCAAGCAAAGAAGTTACTAAAATTTATATGGGACCACCCCTGAAGCATACCCTATGCATTAGAAAAAGAATTGCCGGAGACATCGCGTGAAAAAAATAAAATAAAATACAAACGATTTGAAAACCTCCTCTATTTTGAAGTCGGTTAAAAATACGTGGAAGGTCTAACATACCTTTACGAGAACAACACTAGTGAAACTATAGGTAGAGACCGCAGGACCGCCTATCCCCATTAAAGGAGGAGTACGGCAAGGCGACCCCCTATCGCCCCGAATCTTTATAACAGTACTAGAATCGGCTATCGGTAAACTGAATAGAAATAGAGCTGGTGGTATATGTATAAATGGGAAACATATTAGTCACCTAAGTTATCCGGCGACATTGTCCTTTTATCAGAAAAAACACAGAGCTGGAGTCAATGTTACACACATTACAACAAGCAAGCAGAGAGGCAGGACTAGAAATTAACCTGAGCAAAACAAAACTGATGACAAGTGCCGCACAAAAATCTTTATTTATATCTTGACAACACACCAGTACAGTTATATCTACCTAGGGAAACAAATTTATTTTCAAAAACCAAACCATGATGCAGAAGTAGCTGTAGGTAGTTAAAACGACATGGAAAATGATTTGGAGCCTAAAAGGAATTCTAAAAAGTCAAATGCCGATGAAAATCAAGAGCAAAAGTTATGGACTCATGTTTTTTACCTTCACTAACCTACGTCAAACGTGAAATTTCATACAAAGAGTTAAAAATAAAATCACGTCCTGCCAGCGAGAAAATAAATAGTTCGTTACACTACCGTCAAGAAAAATACAGGAGTAATAGATGGTCTCGCCTACGCTCTAAAATTAAAACGGAGATGGGCAGGACACGTAGTGAGAATGAGCGTCATGTGAACAGGCACTCGGAAAAGACGAAAACCTATAACTAGATCGGCAGACGAGATCACACCAGCCGCAGGCAACAACTGGCTGATAGAAGCCAAAGACCGAGACCGCTGGTGTTCTCTGGAGGAGGCCTTTACCCTCACTACTTGAGGGGTTATTAAATGAAAACAGTAATTAATGTAACAATTATTTTTTAATAATTACATTGTATTAAAATACACATTGTAAACATGTTATAAATTATTAACGCATGAAATAAAGGCTTTCTTTTTGTTCATAGGCCCTCGCCTGTATTCATGGGACTTGGAACTGTTGAAATCGGATATTACTATAATTAGCTTAACTCTTCAGGGTAAAGTTAGTATATTATGCTTTATTTTTCCCATTTTTTTAACCTCCTACCTCAGTCAATCCATACGAAGCCGGGAGCTCCTTGGTAATATTCAGTTTTTCTTTTTAATTTTATTTTTCTTTAATGTCCCACTGCTGGGCAAAGGCCTCCTTACTCTCTTTCCATCTCTGTCTGTCCGACAAGACTTGGAGACAGAATAGCTGGATCGTTGATTAAAAACATTGATCACAATCAATGTCAGTCATTAGTTCTAAATCTGCCAGCCGGAAATACACTACAATCACAAAGGAGATGAATCACATCAAACAGAATACCCAAACCTTTAGATATTTTATATTCGGAATACGAAAGAATGTCGTTTCGAAAATAACCCTAAAACGCCACTCTGCGTGTCATCCGGCGTCTAAAATGTAGCTCGAATATAAGTCGCGTGACAAATGCGACGATTAGTACTGGCCGCTTCATTTGTTCGAGAATCGCGTCGTATAAAATTAAGTCCCCTTTGATCTACACTCGTTAGTATATGCTCTATATGGAGAGGCGCCCTTTTCATATTGCTTTTTTCGTGTGTCTATTTTCGGAGTCTTTGAAGGGTTAAATTTTCTTCTTTGACCATGCGTGAAGATGTTTTTAGAGTTGTATTGCAAAACGATTTTGTTCATAATTATGTTTGTAAGTAAATAATAGACAAATAATTGCGTATTTCATAGGTGTGGAAGGGTAAGAAATATTGGCTAGGCTAGGACCCAATTAACATAATCATGAAACCGTAACAGTGAGCCTATAAAAAAAAATATCAGGGTAAATAATATGACTGTTGGTTCTGAAACTGGTCCTTAATAGAACCATCCTAATGTTATACACATTTCAGGTCCTTTTATGTAACCGAGGCATGAAAGTATCTATAAAATGAATACCTCAATTCATCACATTTATACAAAAATAAAGACAGTAAAAAAGCAATTATTTACATCACAACCTTTATTTCACACGTCCCAAAATGTCGCCCATTCCAACCAGCGATTATATGCTTTATGTCACAGCTGTTAAGGTAAATAATAGCTTGTTAAAGAGGATCCTAAAATTGAAACAAATCCGTCCTTTTTGGCGCCTATATAAACAGTATAAATCTTCGATGAATCTGACGTGCTAAGCCCCACTTAACGGGGCTCACCTCAATGTATCTTCGCTAGGATTTAATAATTACTCGTGTCACTTTCACGCGTCTTTATTACGTAACAGTGACCGCGACTGGTTGTAGAAACATAAATATTAATTATAATAATTATGATATTTTATGTTAATTATTAATTTGGTTTTATTTTAATTGCTGTCATAAATTATTAATATGGGATGATGTCCTCGTATTATTTTTATTTATAACATCTAATCTCCAACACTGTTAAGTTTTGTAAAAAAACTAACTCTCGTGAATATTTTAATTTAGTTTTGGTCGTATTCAACTTAATGGCTGTATGTCGATAGTTTAATCTTTCGTTGGCAAATAGCCGTAGTATCCAAACTTGGTTAAATTTCGTAGTTTCATAATCCATTACAGTAATTGTGAATTTGTGAGCAAACCCGCGAGCGCTCCAACAGAATTATGTAAATGCAAGACATACGTAGCAGTACTGGCAGCGAATTTTACGTCGAATGGAATTACTAAGCCAGCAAAGGGTTATAAAATAAGGTTATTATTGAAATGCAGTTCTATCAATATTCTTTTTCAATTGAATAACAACTATTTTTGGCAATCAGTTGCATGTTGTGCCTTGCAGACAAATGGTTAACAACTGGCACCAACTGGTAGTTGAGGCTGAATTTCCCTTCTATTCTTTTGACACATCAATGATTCTGGAGTGATACAAATTCTGGAATTCTAACAGAAATTAATATTATAGTTAATCTTAAATCTTAATATTGTCAAGCTTTTAAAATTATTTTTCTAAACAATCGCAAAATCAGAACACAACGGTCGCTCCAACAATTACCCCCGTACAGTCAAGGACCATAACTCTGTTGTCTGCACCGGCGCGGGCGCGTAGCGGGACTCTCCAAGCCCTATATATTAATACACGAGGGTGCATATTTTACTCCACTTATGACGAAAGCCCCGTTCTTTTTCACGTCGCTTTTCTGAATAATTTTTCCTCTGTCATTCGGTCGTACGCCCATTGTGTCTCAAATAAAAAGCGTATCTTTTACAGCGTGAATTCGTTAAGCGTATTTTATTAAGGCCGATTATTCTAAGTGGTTTGTTTGAATAATTGCTCTGTAATGAAGACAGGTTCGAAGGTTCGTTTGTCCTAATGAGCTTAATGATCTTTTTGTGTTTTTACTTTGGTTTCGTTTTCTAGCCTGTTAGCTCAAGTTTCCCTACCAATTTCTTTAATTTAAATAATTGCTTATTTAGCTAGCTTCTAATTTTACTCAAAGTGACTGCCATCTAACATTTACAGCCCTGAGAGATGCTAAAACTTTGGAATATAAGGCCCACCTCTAATAACCTCTTCCTCGGAAAACTGTGTGGAGGATTATACTCGTAACTTTAACTAACACATGGAAGTTTGTTAAATATTTAATGAATATGTTTAATGATAACTACATAGCAGGTTTTTGGCTGTGGTAATGTTAGATCGTCGAAAATATTTAGGATGCGAAATTATCTGGTTTTCTTTATATTTTGCATCGTACCAAGTATTCTAAGTTAGGAACATAAACCTTAAGTACCTGAGTACTAAAACAAAGAGTAAAAATATTTTTATTTTTGTTGGTTTGCGACAACGAGCGGGAATAAAAACGCGCCTACCGTGGATTGCGACACTTATTATATTTTTGTCTTCAACACATCAGTAACAAAGTGTCATACATTTTTATGAAATTACTTTTTTTATTAGAAGCTTTTGACATACATAATATTCATTTAGGTATCCTATTGCCTACATAATATCAGTAACCTATCAACACCTACTGCTAAACATAAATGCTGTTACCTAAAGCTACGAAAGCTGTTTAAACATCCATGGAACGGAACCAAAACCAACAAACAATAACAACGAACCCAAAGAAAACAATTGAAACTACAAAACAATGACAAACACACTTCAATTACTAGCAGGCCCGCGATCAGCTCCGCGTAATCCCGCCTTAAACCCACCCTGACTCGAGATCTTCTAATACTTGAGATTTTTCGGCGAAAGGCGGAGACGAAGCCGACGACGACGGGACCTCCTGGCATCCCGAACATTCACTTTCAGACGCGGCACGTGATTTCTGGAGGCCCAAAGGGTCCTATATTTACAATGTATTCGACTTAAATCTCTGTCAGGCTGCAATGTTAGATTTAGAGAGTGAGGATGAATTCAGAATCGTACATTGGAATGTAGGAAGATATAGGAACTTGAATTTGAAGGCCTTGAAGTATGGCAGAATGTTTGCTACATTTAAATTTTAAGCGTGCGTATGTCAAGCTATTTGAATATGAGACGAGAATAATAAGACAACTGAAGACGTTTATGTTTTTTATTTTTCATGTAAGCCTAATGAGAATGCCGTCAGTAAAATAAGTCAAGTTCTCTATGCTGCAAACGAAAATCATGATTTAGGTCATGTTGATGATATCGAAGTTGAACTACACGTACATAAAATACCCTTAGATTTTGTCTCAAAAATGAATGTGTAAAATAATTGTAAAAGCTAGTAAAGGTATGATAAATGTGTGGAACGATTTGTGAGCGTAATATATCAGTAGGAATGCGACACATCGCCCCGTGCCGAACGATCGCGAGATTAGCTCTGTTGCCGACAAAAAATTGCTGATCTCTCCAATGTTTTTAAAATCTATTGCTTGTACTTTCAACTTGCATTTATATAGATTATCTACTATTAAGTTCTTGGAAATCGTTGGTGTGATTGGGTCTCTTAAAACTTGAACTACAGCATCGTCCTACACGATAAGACACACACACAATCTATGTATTTACTATTCTCACTGCTGACGATGTTGTGATTAAAGCAACATTATGGAACGAAGAATCTACAGTTTGGTCGATGGCAAACAAGGCTGAAGTAACTTTCGTGACAAAGATCGGTAAAAGACTTAATTGTGAGAACATAAATATTAATAGTCTTACTATTAAAACAATAGCTTTCCATTATATCGTCCCTTTCACACGCTTCGCAGTCGACAGAGTCCGTCCAAAAGCAAAGACGGCCAAATGTTATTTACGTGGACGTCAGTTTAGACGGCTATTTCCGACGATAGCAGACACAGAGCTCTGATGGAAAACGATGTTGACACTGTCGCACATTAGCGCTGTGATTCACACTCTCTGTTTATTTTGTCACAATATAATGTGTGTGCATAAGACGCGAAGATTGACCGAATTCTTTCGTTAGTGCCTTTGATGAAAACTTAATATATCTTCTTTCAAATGTTGCATTAATTTTATGTGGATTTTTAAGTATTTTGTGACAAATGGTGTGACTGTTTGGCATTTTTATCGTCTTTGTTTTTAAGATTGTATGTCATCACATCATCGCCTATTAATGTCATGTCCGGTTATGTAAGCGACTTTCGATTACTAAACATGTTTCGACACGGAACGTGTTTGTGATAGAGGTTACAGGCCTTGAACTATTGCTGTGGGTTCACTTTACTTGAATAATATTAATATCGAATAACTTGATTACACACATGCCATATTCATTTTAGGTGCTCTGACAAACGAGGCCTAAGGAGTTACGAAAATGCAAATCACAAGACTTCTTTAACAAGAGTTATGTGGAAATTTATACAGATTCCTAATTCATGTAAATCAATTTAAATAAAATAAAATAATTAAACTAAACTAAATTTATATCTGTAATTTATATGGTGTACATAATAAAGAGTATTATATTTTATTCTAATTATTTCCTTATTAAAAATAACAAACAACAATACACTCAAAACCTTATGCACAGTATCGGATGTCGCCCCAACAAAAAGAATCACGTAGACAAAAATGAGTAATGCGAATTAAACTGCTCCCAAGTCGCCAACTTTTCATTTTAATCTGTAGCGTACGAACAATATACAAAAGAGATTATTCTTCTCAAATAAAATGTGTAACCTGGGGCGAGTGACTGCCGTAATTAAATTATTATATTTCTCACAGACATGCGACAATAGCACTAAGTCAAGGCCCCAGGATCTTAGAACGTAGAGTATTTTTTAAACGTTCATATTTTTTATTATTTACGAGGCCAAGGCCCAGAACAGCTGTGCGGAGAAATGGACTCATAAATCTAGTGAAAGAAATTATGTTTTTGATTTAAATTTATATTTTTCATTTTTCGTCAGGACAATACTTTGGACTGACACGGCGTTCATTACGCAAAATGTTTTCTTTTTAAATTTTATGTCTTACATTATCCTTTATTAATGCATAATTTTAATAAAATAATGGTCAGCAACATAATAATCTAACATATTAAAATGAGAAATTTATAAAGTAGAATAAAGTTACTTCACTAGTTCACTACCCATGCCAATCTCAATAATAAGCACTAGCCGCTCGCTTGCGTTCGAAAATCTAAGCTGTCATGTCCACATAAACATAACAAATGACAATTTAATTTAAACACAATAAGCTAATGCTAAGCTGGTTGACGTCATCACGTCAACGCCGGCTGCCGCTGAAAACCAGCGCTGGGGCTCTGTCTCGTATAGGGTCGTAGCATAATGCTGAGCGACTGCCGTTTTGCGTGGATGTGACGCATATTTTCCTCCAACTCGTTCTTTTTTGTATTTGTTTGGTTTTTTTACCGCAAATAAACGTATTTTATTTCTTTCTTTATTTTTCTTTCTTCTTTCTAATTTCTAAAAATATTTGCAAGGATCGGATAAAAAAATAATATATATGTACGCATTAGAAACGAAACCTGGCGCGTCTTTCTTAAATATTTCACTCCTGTCGGTCCCCTGGGAAGCCACGCTTTAAGATATGTCGTGTACCGTCTACTTGGTATTCGCACGATACAAATGATAATATATCTCGACGTGTGTTTTTGTAAAGTTCCCAGACTTTCCCCTAAGTGTAGGATTTTCGCGAGAAGAGAAAATGTTAGTACATTATTTTTAAAACATTATGATTAAAGCTGGAATAGTTGAGTGATAACCATTTTTTCTATCTACATAGTTATTTTTACGAAAATATAATATTTCGCAAGATGTTTACTTATAAATATTGATTGTGTGTTTAACATTATGTTACGTGTTAGTTTAATTAGTGGCTATAATTAACCACGAAGAACTTAATGAGAAAAAAGAACATCAACCTAATATAAATACGAGTAGCAGCAGCAACAGATGTCTTAGAAAAACTTAAAACAAATTAACACCTGTCCTTTCAAATTAAAACCCGTCTCCGAACCACGTTCTAAACTTTTTGGGGACTTCACGTTTCAACTGTTATGTTTCGTGTAAGCCCGGATTTACAAAGTAATGACGGTCGCCAGCTCCCAGGAAACTCAACTGACTTACAAACCGCACTCAATTGCAGTGCGGACTTACTGTAAGTCCAATTTAGGAGCCCGATCGGATTCGACGAACGATTCGTGCTTGCCGAACTACTGCTTGGTGAAAAGTATGTGTAAGTTGAGTTGATTTTATGGTAGATAAGGATTATTTAAAACTTTATAGTCTTTGAGTCAGATAATGGTGCTGATTCTCTTGTCACAAATTTCTCTAAACTAGACTAAAAATCACTAAAATTTAGTTTATTCCTGTCAAAAGACGATTTCTCATTCTGAAATTAAACTAAAGTGACACAACTTAACTATATTTTAGTTTGACAGCACTAAGATGGTACTGATTTATTAGTTTAGTGAAAATCGCAATTTTGCTATTCTGAATTTGACGTTTTTCACCTAAAATTTTGGTTGTCTTAACTAAATCTGGCTATTTTTAATCGCGATTAAAAAGGTGTGGAATAAAATTAGTTGTCATTAACTAAGATTCACCACAACACCTCGACTTCAGAGGCCAAAACAGTACTGTTTTATTTTTTATTTTTCTTATATCTCGAAAACGGTGTGTCCTATCGCAAAAATAATGAAAATTTCGACCCCCTTTATGAAACCCTTATACCCATATAACTCTACATGTAGGTATTTTTTTTTTTAATATTTTCCGTACAACAAGTGAAAAATTCCATATAAAACACGCCGTGGCTGCCACACAGGCGCGCCTCCGGCTCTAAAAAAAATTCACGGTATAGGGCAAACAAGTACCATGTGGAGTCGCGATTGTCAAATTAGTTGCGTCAAAATGGTTTTTAAATTTAGAGATATTTTATTGCAGAATAGCTTTAAGATTCTCATAGCCAAAAGTAAGAAATTTTAGTGATAGTTTAGTTAGTTTAGTTCGGTGTACAAGAGAATCGGCACCAATGATAGCTAAATGACTATTGTATGCTGGTAGATGATCAAATTGTACATCATTAGTATTCATAAAATTTGTACCTGTTATACAATTTGTAGAGATCTAGAAACTCCATGACAAATTTCTTTTCTTTTCTTTTTGGTAGTTAATTTTATTCATCTCTCATACATAGCAAACTATAGTTTTGTATAATTTAAAAGCATTTTTTCAATTTTGTACATGTGAGTACCATGGATTCGTTTTTTATGTCATTATTATGTACCTATGCATGGCAGTTTAGACTATGTTATGCTCACTTAAATGTCTCACTGATGGTGGCGCGTGTGTTGGACCATTCGGTTCCCTACAAAATGGTTGAGCTGGGTGGTGCTGATTCACGCGTCACGTTCGTGAGCGGGCGCCGTCGTCGGTTGAGACTGGTCATTTCTTTTAGTCTTATATTTTGAATTGTTTCATATTTTTTTTTGTATTGTTCTCACCTATAGAAGCAATAGATTAAAGAAACCCAGGATTTTGTAATATCTTGATTTTAAAGAGTGTCCTTGCAGTTTTTTGCCCGTTCTTCTCCATAGAAGGTGATCGTAGGTGATATCTGTTTTGGAATGGGCAACTAACTTGCAACTTTCTGACTAACTGACCGACTCTTTGACAGTACAAAAGTCGCTGTAAATGATTTATTTTCTTATAATTAAGAGTTTGATTTTCAAGAACTTATACAAAAACATTACCTTGTAAAATTTTGGGAAGGCCTTTGCCCAAAAGTGGGAAAGTGTTGGCTTATAAAAAAAAAAATGTCCGATTCAATTTCTGTTTGTGTGTATTCCTCTTGTGATTTTCGCCTTAGAGGTAGAGAAAATTGTGAATAGAAGTTAAAATCATAAAAAGCCACCCTCACCGATATAACTCAAAAAGAAAACAACCAACTAGAAACTCTGCCAGTTACCCTTACCACTTAGAAAAAAACTTTAAAAAATCTCCCATCACTTCCAGAACCCTTCTACAGCCGACCCCATGCATTTTCCACCGCCTGTACCTACGGTATCAGGCATGCGTAGGACAGGCGACAAGGCGACACGGCGCGCGGCGACACGGGCGCGGCGTGTGGGCGACGAGCAAACACGTCACAGCACGTTGCGCGGGCAAACACCGACGTGACGTGACGGCCACAAATGGCGGGCGCTGGATTTGACACAGACTAAGTTTAAGCAGTGTGTCTGTAGGTACATTTTATTTGATTACTGTGCGACTTTTGCCTTATTGGTTATATTCTTAGTTTTTTGTATGTATTTTTTGTATTGATATAATATTATTACAAGGGATTCCCGAACGAAGCAAAAGGAGTATGTTAGGATCGTAGTAGCTAGTGTTCTGTATTTTCAGCCTACCCCTTGAAAAAAGTGTGAGTTTATTTATATATTATGTATATGGGGATTCCTATTGCTTTTAAATTTTGTTCATAACTAAGCTAAGTGCTCTTGAACCACTTCAAGAGCACTTATCTTAGTTGTGAACAAAATTTCGAGAACCGCTTTTAACAGGTTTGAGATAGCAGTGCATTGGGCGGAGTAGGATCTCAATACATGTCAATCTCTATTTCAAGGCCTACGTCTTCGGGTTTTTACTGTATAATTCGTTTATGTAACTTGTTTTTTTTTTTGATCTACTGGCAACAGATTTGGTATCTATTGCCAGTAAATCCAAAAAAAAACTTTGTTGAAGTAGTTGCTGTTTTTGCAGGCCAATCTACTGCGGTGTCAAAACAGCAGAAAAAACAAGTGAGTCCGTAAATCCTCTATACAAAACACATGGCCAGTATCACGATCCATTGTCAAACGGTGACCGAATAATTTACAGCGAGATTGCCGCGTCGATGGCGCAATCTTCGGGATTAGCCGGTCGCCGGCGAGTTATGGACGTTAAACAACGTAATGTATTGGCTAGTTACTATTTATTGCCTTTATCCTATTGCCTGAGCGTTGCGCGCAATGTATATGGGACTTTCCAAGATTTGTTTCGCTGGCAAGCACTGTAACTGTTGCTTGTAGCTATCTAAATCTTTTCTAGTCTTTTGTTATTGTTCAGATTTATGTATCGTAATTATATGTTCTCTGCAACTTCATGAGATTGATGCTCATCAAATAGCTTTATTGCTCTAAATAAAATGTACCTACCATAATTTTCACTGAACATTTTAACAGAATTTCAGAGAATTTAATACAATTGAAGTGTAGATAATCCAAGTGCTATAAGATTACTGTTCTAAGTAAACAGTGAGTCTAGATATCGATTCTATCTCACTTTAGTTTGATGGAACAAGAGCAGCTCAGTTGTTTATTCTGTCAAGATAGGTATAAGTTCTTTGGAATCATAGACATAATAATAATGCTATAAAAGATGACCTAGATTATAACCGTCTTTAACTTCTTACAGAAAACAATTTATAACTTTGTTTGAGGAAGAAACTAATGCTTTTGTCGGGATGAAAGGTAAAGAAGGGGTAGGAGATACAATAAAACCACAGCATCGTTAGTTAGACTACATCGCATCCATTGTCATCTTTTAACACAATATACACAGTAGTATCAAACGGAACCAGCGGGGTAATTACGTAACACACTAACAGTAGGAATGGGTTTCATTTTGACAGTTGAACAACATTCATTGCGTTATTTAGGTTGTTGAGCAGACAAATTTTTCAAACATATGAATCAATGGATTAGCAATAGGCTTCAAAATGATTCAGATTGTGATAGATAATAGATACTGTGTTACGTTATAAGGGTGCTGATCATGAAGTCATAGCCAGCCCACAAAGTAAACTTAATAAAAACCTATAAGCCATTCCTCTCATCGACATTCTCTCTACAAAAACTGCAAAAAATTGTAAAGTATTCCAGAAGCAATCAATCAATCTGCCTAGAATTTTCCCTACTATGTTGCGGTCAGCTTAAAGTCTAACCGGAAGCAGAAGCAATACAAGGTGTTCGCGCCTGATATTTTGGTGACTAGTATTCGCGTTTGCTACTAACTGTTTATGATAAGGCACACGTAGGTTACGGTAGTTCACGCGCAAAATAAATCGACTAAAGAAAAATTTCTACCTGACTTTTTTGATAAGTGGATTTTAAAATAATTTTCAATGAGAATGACGTAATCGATCCGTACCATTGTGCATATTAAATAATATATACTAAAATCTGTTTAAATCTTACTACAACGAAGTGTAAAGTTTTCTACAGTTATTAAATTAAATTCATTGTTTAAAGTAAAACGTTTTATTGAGCACCAAGCTTCAGTGTCTCGCAGTAGACATAAGGTGTAATTAAAATAACTGAAATCCTTTTACATATGGGTTATTGTACTTATCATTAAGAACAATACTTTTACTTTGAGACCAACACTGAAGTCGCAAAAAAACAGCCGTTCCCTAGATTTTGTTGATTTATGCGACAGTAAATGTATGGAGCAGTTGATTTTACTTCGCGATTGCCTTTCTGGGGCCCTAAAATGGACGCTTTGGCAGAATCATAATATGATCTGCGTACAATTTGTATATCCCGCAATTCATCTGTTTGACAGCTGCTATTTGACATTAGACTTCATTAAAGTAATGCATAATTTGTGGACCATTTTACGAAACTTCATACAAAACTGTCAAACAGATGAATTGCGGGATATTAATTGTACGCAGATCATAATATGATTCTGCGAAAGCGTCCATTTTAGGCCCACTGGTCCCATGGTTAAAGTAATTCATAATGATGAGTACAATGACGCCCTAAGAGGGTTTTTTGTTATTTCAATAATACCATGTATTATGGCAGTCTATTATCAGAATTGGAGAGACACGAGAATAAAAGGTCTTGACAAATTGAATTCGAAGTCAAGGTTATATAAAGGGCAAACAGTGGTCCCAAACTAGCAACGTTATCCGTGTTTACCTGTTCCCACACCTTTGATCCGCTATCAGGCGTTTATGAACACCCCGTATAATACATGGGCAGTTTATTATTTTATAAATTCGCTTGCACAAAGGTCCGAGTCGAACCCAATTTACGCCTCGAGCAACATAAAGGGGTTGGAAAACCAACTTTGGTGTGCTCCTCCGGAAATGTGTCTTTATCGCTTATTTTTGGTATAACAAGGGTGAGTTTTGCATGGCTTTGTATGCGTAGAATTGTATCGATAGTGTTGTATTAGTGCGACGTCCTGTGGACGACAAGATCACGCCTCGACTTCGTTAACTTCTATTTATTGATTTCGCTCCAAGATGTTTATAGTTTGGTTCTGGTAAAAGATTTGTGGCTCGAATATCCACTGTTACACTATTTCTGTAAGTGGGCGACGACGGAGAAATGAAACGATAAGTATGGAGATATTTAGTGGAGGATTTCCTTTGACGACTAAAATAGATTTAACGTTTGGTTTCATTACTGATGTGAGCACAAACAAATGTAATACTTCTATGAGGGATGAAAAACATTATTGACTCGGCTTACTATACCTGTCTAAATATTCTAGTTATTAACACATGGTCTGCGTTTAAGTCCGAACATTACTTTTGTTTTGAAGCTTAGAGTCAAATAAAAGTTGCTGAACCTATTTATATTAAAAACTTCTGGAAACATTGTGATTTACTTTGATTTACATTTACATAAAAAAACGTTATTCTTGGATTTAGTTTCTTCGTTTGCCGAATTTGTAAGTAGTAGGTATTTTAACTGCTGGAATACTAATACAAATAAATCTTCAATTTCAAAGGTCATTTGTCATTAAAAGATGAACTGAAGCAATGTTTAAATGTTACACAATTTAGAACAAGTTTTAAATGTTTTGGTACAAACTCTTATTGATCGATCACATGTTTTGTAAGTCCTTGAATTGAAAAGCAAGTCAAAACACAATCGCTTCCATACATAGCGATACCAAATAAAGCAAATCAATGATTACTCAAAGTACCGCCCCAAACTCTTTGTGTGCGCGATAAAGACATTAATCGTAGCTTCCACAAGCACTACAATAAAACCAGCGCTAAACACCGCCACAATGAGCTCACTAAATATTTCACTACAAAAAGCATTCGCTGTCTCACTCTAACATTTTCGCGATTGGAATGAGACATTACAGGGATAAATGGTTTCCTTTGATGTCGACGCAGCGACGCCGACGCCGTACAGCGGCTACATATCACTTAGTATTCTTACATTTACTGTCAGACTGTAAACAGTATAAAAAATCACAAAGAAAATTTTACATGCTGTATAAATCCGACGCATTTAAAGGATGTTTCTTTATTGGCGAGCGATATACGTGGGTGGCAATGTTCATTTGTTTTCCTTTTCCTTAGTACTTGATGAGTACAGTCGTCTGCTAATATTGTTTTTGTTCGGTGGATTGATCGGACGATAAGTTTATCGCGATCGCTAAATAAATTATTGGATTTGTACGGCCCTCTTTATTTGTTTTGTCTATGTCGCCGTCGCGCGTCGGTCCGTTTTGCTTCGTCACGGTTCGGTTTTACACGGCTCGAAATACCTACTTTGTTAATTCCTTTAACTATATAAAATAGGAAGCGGTAGTAAACAGGATGAGTTCTTCTTTCATAATTATTATTTTACAATGACTAGGTTATTTCATAGTGCGGTCATGTTACTGGTTTAATATTGAAAATTGGGGCTGTGGTTATAATTATGCAATTAGATTAAATCTATGCAGTTAGGGAATTATTATAAATATATTCCTATTGAAAATGGATGAAATACTATTTCTGAATTACCTTTTTTGTGAACCCTAAACAGGCAAAAAATACATAACGGAAAAAATGTACTAGTATTTTATCAGCAGGTCATGTTTTTTCTAGGAAACTCTAACACGGATGCGAGAGTGAAGTACCTATTCCAGTGTTCGTAGAACTATTAATACCAACTAACAAAATAATATTATAGTAGGCACCAATGTGCACTGTATAGAGATTAATAAAAAAGTTCATTTTCAGAATTGCTTTTGATTTTGGTACCTACTTTAATTGCATCAATAAATGAAATACGATCTGTCTTTAATTCAACGAGTCACAAAAAGATGATTTGTTACCATGTCCCAATCAACAGACTCAAAAGGAATAAAAATAAAAACTCAAAAAACTCTCACACATGCAATTACTTATAACAATCAATACGCAAGCAAAGAATTGGATGAAACAAGCTATCAATGCTAGGAAAGTTAACGCCAGCTAGAGGAGGGGGGGGGGGCAACAGAAAGATTAATGATGTTTCATCCCTCTTTACACCCCTTGCATCAATCACTTAGCCCTTTGATGTATTATTTACTCCCAAAGTTATTTTTGTGTCTCCTCTGTTTTTGAAGGGGCACAAATATTTTTCAACGCCATCTGTCTATTATAGATTACGTGTTTTGATAGTAAAAGGGGTGAAGAAAAATGTGATGATGATGGCATGGGGTTCCCTTTTGCCTTGATTTGAGGGTGAAGTGAAAACAAACGGTCAGCTGTTGGAGGCTATCAAGGGTTAGTTCGATTTTGTTGAAGGGTTATTAGGTGCCCAAACTATGTGGCCAAGATAGTTTAAATGTTGGGCAACTACCGTTCCTTGACAAATTACTACTCTGATCTGCACCCTAATTACGTAACACTATCTATCACAATCTGAATCATTTTGAAGCCTATTGTTAATCCATTGCTTCATATGTTCGAAAAAATTGTCTGCTCAACAACATAAATAACGCAATGAATGTTGTTCAACTGTCAAAATGAAACCCATTCCTACTGTTAGTGTGTTACGTAATTACCCCGCTGTTCCAAAAATTACAGTGACACTGTTGAAGGAACTAGATAGTCTACTGACACAGACTAAGATAAAGAACATTTTAATATTTAATAACACTGTCTTGTTTATCCATAAATCTTCTACCCTGAGGGGAATCTTACTTAACAATTTTAATATGCCTAGTTACTTAATAGAACCTTGACAATAAGCACCGTCACGTGTGTCCGTGACCCTAATCCTAAACTTATCGACGTTGATGATACTTTAAATATACAAATACACTCGTAAATAACTATCAAATACATAATTTATATTATAACTTTGAATAATTTAACTCGTAACTTTTGAATCGGACCATTTAAAATAGGGTTGGTAACAAACAACTTAAAACTAACGATTTTTAAATTCCGGTACGTAATTAAGCATTTAGAAACGGCCTTGAAAAATGTGCCACTATATATTATAATAAAATCAAGTAGGCACCTACGTGTGGTATTAACAAAAACAAGATGAATCTATTATAATGAACAGGATGTAATGTCAAATGACCACTTCTATTTTTTGTTTATTTTGATCATAAAACTAGCTTGTAAGTTCATTCAATGCAAGTTGAAGTGAAGTGGAAGTTTTGTAATAAGCAAAATATAACCTTTTCTTAAAGCAATAAAATACATATCGTACATAAAAGATCAAGGGCAAAGATAAAATAGAAACCGCAGAATTAAATATGTTTGACACTTGAAATAAAGTGACATTGAATTATTCTTAGAACTAACATGACATAACACTACTCATTCTTGTGTGAAGTGCTTACTCATTGAGTCATATTTTTTTATTGAACTACGATTGAATGGCAAACATACCGGTAGCCTACCTACTGGCAAGTGGTCACGACCACGTACGCACCGCTTCAATACCTACCAGAGGCATGGCAGATGCGTTGGAATTCCAGAAACAAAGCAGAAGAGTCTAATTTGTCCTGTTATTACACCGGGAACCATAACATTTATTTATGTAACATGAAATGGTCAGTGGGTCGTCTTAAGGACGGAGTTCTAAGAGTCGGAGTATACGCTTAGGGGCACTATGAGCAGCTCATACCTCTGCACAGTTAAAAATAAAATACCTCCAGACCAGGCCCGGGTCGACGGCGCGTCGTGTTCCACGCGCGCCTCAAAGAGATGTCAGCATAATTGGCAGGGTCCGATACGGCCGATGCCTGCCGGGGTCGCGGATTGTTCGAAAGAGTTACCGTGGCCCTGGCGTACAGGCAACTGAAGGAACACGGGTGGGTTTTAGTCAGTAAGAGTCTGACACGCCCTTCCGCTCCGCCCAGAACGGGAGAGGTCATTTGATGATGTCCCACCCATAAAAAAATAAGGCATACTGACAAGACCTTCTTCCATTCGTCCGTAAACACATCAGTCAGGCTTATCGTCCAAGAGAGTGTTGAGCGCAGAGAGTTTGCTAGGAATAGGAGACTGGACTCGAGCGACGCGATTGGCGATTGTTCGACTCCCACATGAAATCATAACGCTACCAGGTGTTAGTAATATTTAGGAATCAATTACCAGCCCAGATTTAAAATCGGTCACGTTTTGCGTCCTCCTGGACAAAGTTTTGTATTTTTTCTTCACTTGGAACTATTGGTACAGATAATATATACATGTTCTTAGGATGTTATCTGAAGGTCCAATCCCATATACAACATTCCGATTCCCGCGTGGCCTTTCCTGTTATTATAACATTTCACAAAATCTCCGAAAAGGTCTCTCCTAAGAGATTATCGTAATGTATTGATTTTCATAAATATTGTTAGCCATTAGCAGGACCCGTTGTATCGCATACCTACCTACCTATTAGAATGAGTAGTATTATTTAAATATCATCAAAAAGCCAGAGGATTTTATATTGATTATCCTAAGCTACTATAATAATAGTCACAAGATAAGAATGCTTGGAAACATGCTGGTCCTGCTCCATAGCACAACCTAAGAGTCTAGACAAAATCAAACTGGTTGCTAATTGAATTGTATAATTAATGTATACAAAATATTGTAAAACATTTTAAAAGAGTAACGGTGCAGTTTCTTGCCCATTATTTTCCATATGAGACTACCTTTTGGAACGGGCAACTAGAATCAATTCTATTTTTTAGGGTTCCGTACCCAAAGGGTAAAACAGGACCCTATTACTAAGTCTCCGCTGTCCGTCCGTCTGTCACCAGGCTGTATCTCATGAACCGTGATAGATAGGCAGTTGAAATGTTCGCAGATGATGTATTTCTGTTGCCGCTATAACAACAAATACTAAAAATATGTAAGGGGGCTCCTATACAACAAATGTGATTTTATTGCCGTTTTATAGATAATGGTACGGAACCCTTCGTGCGCGAGTCCGACTCGCACTTAGCCGGTTTTTATTATTATTTATAAATTTTGATGTTCAAAAGTGCCTTTTATGTGGATTTGACTTTGAAGACATAACTTTTTTTTTTGGGTATTATGAATTTATTATCCAGTTGGTATTTAACAAGTTTTTATTATCGATACCTATAAAATACCAATAAATCACTTGATTTTGTTCACAATTTATGACGTTTATTGCCAGTTTCCATTAACTCATGTGGGTACCTAAACGGGCACTTGAAACTAATGCCAAATAAAAGTTTAAAAATACTAAAATCTAACATTGTTAAATTTACATAAAATAATAATTATTATAACTTACTTTCTTATTCATGTTTTATATTGTTTCATGTTTCTTGCTTTCCATTTATTACTTACTTGGTTGTGTTTAAGTTTTCTCAAAGCTGGAAGAGGTTGGAGGTTGGAGGGTTGGTTGGTTGGTTGGAAGTTGGTTGGAGTTGGTTGGTTGGTTGGGTTAGTTGGTTGGTAACCAATTTTTTTTTAATTCACTTATCCCTATTTCAATCAATCAATCAATGAAAATATTTTATTTCACATAATCCTACATGGACACTTACGAAACGTCAGAAGCTAGGTGCACGGTTCCAATTGATCGTTTCCTATGCAGAAGAGCCGGCAAGAAAATCGACGGTTACGCTTTTAAAAATAATTGTCTTTTACAGTATTTTCAAATTACAGTGTTAATACTAATAATCTACAGTCTACAAGGCTTACAACGTTTTCACATTCACAACATAAAAAATAATCTATATAAAAGATAAATAAAATAGTAAATATAAAAACCTATTTAAATTTAAACCAAATTACATTATTGCCATTAATAAAGAGTTGAAATTAGAATTGTAAACGTATAATTTCAAATTGTGAGAAAATTATATCAAAGGAGGTAGGTATGTAAAACATTAAAAAAAATTACCTCGTAATTTAGGAGCAGTTAATAGACCTTTACAAAGTTATGCCGTTAATGAGGTATGTACCAGGGAAGCCACATGTTCAGAAGCATTTTTTTCCAAACTTAGTCTTCAACGTAGTCTTAATGGTATAATATGCTTTATTGATAAAGACACGTTTGATGTGGGTTTTGAACTTTCCATCGCTAAGTTCTGTAACCGACTTTGGAAACTTGTTATAAAAGCGGATATTGTTTATAAGAAATGACTTGCTAGTTTTAGTGTATTATGGAAATTGCTTCTTATTTTGAAAAGTTTTAAGTTTTTGCGAACATACTAAATACTTTCTAAGATGTAAAGAGAAGGTAGAGTTAGTATATTAATTTCTTTGGATTTGTTTCTAAGAGACTCGCGAGGACCCATTTTATAGATCGCCCGGATCGCCCTCTTTTTAACCGACTGGAAAAAAGGAGGAGGTTCGCAATTCGACTGTATGTATTTTTTTAACTGTCTTGGATGATTCTTTTTTTTATTTGATAGCTGGTGCTACACATGTGATCCCATTTAAATTTGATCAAGTTCTGACTAGTAGTTTTTGAGTTATCCTTAATACTGCATATTTTTCCACTTAGTTTAAGTATATTGATGATGTTTTATTAATTTCCTGTCATTGTTATTTAAATATTAAGTAGTGGTATACGAATTTGTGTGGGGTAGGTACCGCAACAAAAACTGAAAAATAAAAACTTTTTTACAAAAAAAACCACCGACTTCCAAAAAAAACACAAACAAACGTGAAAAATAACTTTATTTTCGGAAGTCGGTGGCCAAAAACGAAAATACAAAACCAAAGGCACCGATTTCCGAAATTAAAGTTTTTTTTCAAGTTTTATTGTGTTTTTGTAAGGTGAAAATTGAATCTACGTCAGCTGCCGACCCCTACAGCAGAACGCCATAAGACATAAAACTGTGGAAATAAGCAAAGTATAGTAACCTAGCAGTGACTATATCAGTCAACTGCCTTATTTTACTTACTTACTGCATATGCAGCTGAACTTAATCTACCTATGTGGCGCCCCATTGCAATTTTGTATCTAAAGTAATTCCTAGAAATACAGTTTCCGTAATAGCATCTAGTTTCTTCCCATCAAGTATTAAATTTAGACCCACTTGGGGTACATTTGTTAATGAGAACATAAGACATTTAGTTTTGGTCGTATTAAGTAGGAGATTATTAGTTGCGAAACAATTCGAAAGAACCGCCAGACTATCGTTGACATGTAAGACATCTGTATATTTTCTATCTATTTAAAAAAGAAGAGAAGTGTCATCAGCGAATAAAATAGTTATATCCGACTAGCTGCTGCCCGCGGCTTCGCCCGCGTGGATGTCGAATATTATCCAACGGGAACGTATTCCCGGGACAAAAAGCCTATGTCATTCCTTATAACATCAGCTATCTGCCAGTGAAAGTCCCGTCAAAATCGGTCCAGCCGTTTCGGAGATTACCCGGAACAAACAGACAGACAAAAGTGTCATAAATTGGTATTTTGTTTTATGTACCGTTTATACTTTCATATGCATTTAGTAAAAAGCTGTTATTTTGAAATTACAAACAGACACTTCAATTTTATTTATTTGAATAGATATCAAATCTTCCCTAAAAGTAATGGACAGCATAGTTGGCATTCCTCTTTATCACTGTCGACAAAGTTGTCTCTTTACTGCCACATTGATCTTGTGGTGGCAAAACGGTCTTTGGTTCGATTCCCAGGTCGAACACAGTTATTGGGTTTTTTTGGTTATTGCGTTGGGCACAGTTATTGGGTTTGGGCTACTGGGTGAGCTAACACGTGAGCATGCCACGTAAAATTGACCATGAGAGAAACAGTCCTGCCTTAAATCTACACCTGCGTATTTGACGGTTGGACCCTTTGACTTGTTTATGGTCATGGCAAAACACACTTTTGGGGGAAATTGCAGTCTCTTGAATTCAAAGGGAAGGTCATTGGGAATCAATGGGATACGTGGTATAAACACTGTTTCTCCCTAAAAACTTAAGTTCATCCCCAATGAATTTTGAAAAATCCTTCCTTAGTGGATACCTACGTCATAAGAGGAATACGTGTGCGAAATTTTAAGTTTCTAGCCCTAGGGTTTGGCCCATGTGTTTATTTAGAACTTTCATCCCCTATTTTACTCTCTTAGGGGTTGAATTTTGGAAAACGCTGAAATACGTAACTCATTATTTTTGCCGTACTCAATTCATCCAAAATTTCATGCAAATACGTCCAAGGAATAAAAAGTTTCATACAAACTTTTATCCCCTATTTCACCAACTTGGGGGTTGAATTTTTTTAAATCCTTCCTTAGTGGATGCCTACGTCATAAGAGGAACACGTGTACGAAATTTTAAGTTACTAGCCTTAAAGGTTTGGCCTGTGCGTTGATACATCAGTCAATCACTTTTGCTTTTTATATATTTACGAGTAGATAGAAGATAAGCTGGGCAACATGTTAGGAAGGTCATTAATATAAACTAGAAATAAGAAAGGGCCAAGAATTGAACCTTGAGGCACTACCATGTTAGCTAGTGACCTCTATAGATATTTATCGATCGAAACGTCACATAAATAGTCCTTTATCTACAAACGAGATGGCGTTAGTAGTACAATATTCGTAAGTGCAGGTATTCTCTATTTCTGTGCCTATTCGTCCACGGTATTTGCAATTTTGTATGTCCTGTGACGTTATGTACCATAGGACTTTATGGAATAATCGAACTGAGGTATTTATTTGAAAACAATGCGATGATTTAGCCTGTACGAGGCAACAAACTATACACTACTATAATGTAGGTACTATGTTTCTCTGCTGCTGTAGTCGGGTAGCAACAGTTTCTGTTAATATCTTTCTGTGTGGGCAGTTAAAGGCAAAAAAAGTAAAAGTCATCTTAATAAAGACAAAATAAAGACTGTCTCAACAGCTAAACTCAAATCGATTAAGGCTAATAGTTCATTACGATATTCAACACAGATGTACAAACAGTACAAGGCAATGAACTTTGCCTCAATCGATTTACTAAACTAAATGTGTTTTTAAAGTGAGTAGGGTAATCGAGTTGTGGTCATTGAATCGATTTGAGTACGTGTCGTAACTGTGATTAGTAGTGATGTGCTTCGAAAGGTCAGGTTTGTAGTACACGTGGGAGGCGGGACCACTTTGTGGTTAAATTGAAAGTGTGGCAAAATAATGAGGTTTGCTCTTTGGGAAGTCCAATGTTTTTTGTTGTTATGATGTCATTGTTACAAGTGAAGTGTGTTACTTGGCACCAGTTAGATCATGTAAGACTTTTGTAATTTAAATTGTTATATCTACTTGATTTATGTCAGTCATAATATGTTAACATAGCTCGGCACTATGGGATCCCGGTCCTTAGGAATGCGTACGAGGGGCTGAAGCCAACTCGCCCTTAGACAATTTTAATGGAATGAGGCACCAACCGACGATTATCCCTGTATACACTGTGCAAGTGCACCCATGGACAACCCCCGGTTGGTTTCTGACTATTCCAGGATACGGAAGCAAAAATAATTATTGAACTATGGGTTTCAGTGGTTAAGATGGACTGGTTACCAAGAACTATGGAACGGCTATGGCCCCTGCCTGACCAATGTTTTATATATAAAATACTCGGATAAAATGGCAGGGATAGACTTGCACACACAATAATGGGCCCCCGAAAACGGTCGCTAGCACATAATAGTGTAGCGACAAGGGGCGACATATCCTGAGGCGCTTATGAGGAGTGGAGAGGAATCCCACGGCTATCAGGACAATCCCGGAAGTACGGTCAAGATCCCTACCAGCATCTTACTGGAATACTTCCTTCCTCCGAGCACGTTTGCTCTTGCGAATCTCCACTCAAGCCGGCCAATAAAGGCAAGAAAGAGGTGGGACCTCTGTTCCTCGTCACTGTTCACTCCAGCCGGCCAATAAAGGCAAGCCAGAGGTGAGGAACAAGACTTCTTTCTTAGGAGATAGGGTTCGTGGGGTCGCTACTGCCCAACAGTATAATAATATAGTATAATACGAGTACAATATTATCAGTCATAATATTATTATTAATAGTGTAAAAATAAACGATTTCTTTTTCTTTGGTACAAACAACACAGAATGTTTGTCATTATAATTTGTCAAGGTCTTCGTAAAATCTGAATGTAACTGTACCCATGTTTTCCATTTTAATGATACAAAAGATCCCATGGGTTTGCACAATGCTATGCTATTTGTTACAACCCTGTAACATCAGACACATCTGTCATCTGTTTGGACATGTCCTATGTCTAGGGTTGTCAAAATAGGGAGAGTTTAAAATAACGAGATAAACATTTTGTAACTTTTTGTGTCTTTTAAATGTTGAAAATAATATGTTCCGCGTTTAAAATCTTGTTCTATATGAGTATGTAAGAAGGCGGAATTTATTTCTTAGTTTCTATCTTTGAATGACACAGACATAAACATTGGCAGGTGCAATAATATAAATTTATAGAATCTATGAAGTATATATCTATAATATAGATGATCCGGATTTGAAAACTGCATAATAATACTCGTTTTGTAAGACAAATTATTTTTATGGTCCAAGTTAAGTATCTAGGTAATAAATAAATGAGAACTAAATGTCAAAATATGCAGCTTTTGAATCTAAATGTCTACAATAACAATAATATTAAGAGTCTAATTCTATAAATGGCAGCCCTAGGGCGTGGCCTTGGTTAGACTGTTTAAGAATGATTTAATGAATTTGTAATTTAAATACGCGTTCAGTGGGTGAGTAATTGTGAGGCATATCTAAAGGCTCTGTGAATTCTGTGGTCATTCTTATAATATTTTTTGTCAAGGAGCTAAATGCGACGCATTTTTGATTGTTTTTTGTTTAGTTTCTTATATTTTTAAATCTCTATAATTATGTTTAAAAGGAAACCGTGACTGACTGACAAATCTATCAACGCACAGCTCATACCACTGAACGAATTAGGCTGAGATTTGGCACTCAGACAGCTATTATGACGTAGGCATACCCTAAGAAGGGGTTTTTGGAAATATAACCTTTAAGGGGGTGAAAAGATAGGATTTTGTTTGTATGAAAATTCTTATTCCTTGAGTTAATAAACTTGAAACTGGGCGCGAATACCTAAGTAAATTATAATTATTGTCTTTTTTTTAACTAAGTAACCCATTATTTTCTTTGGTTCGGATGTCATCAACCGTTATTATTTAATCTTTGCATTCTATTCCCACGAGTGTGGGGTATGTAAAAAGTATACCTAAATTCACCCCCTGTCCCTAGGTAAGTGTACATTTGTTACCCAACCAGAGGGTCCACTGTTACCCTATGGGGGTGCGCTCGCAACTGATGCGCCACCTACAACTACAAAGTTGTTGAAGACACTAATCCTAAGCCATTCATACCCTCGCTGCGCACCAAAACTTGGTATTAGAGGATTTTTCATAGAGGTTATCTTCCTCGCGGCCCGGGTGGTTAAGTCAAGACCCTCGACCCCCGTCAAATGTCAGAGACATGACCTTGACAATCTTCGGACAGAAAAAGAAGACTCCTTCCTGCCTGTCCGGCGGCAGAGTTAGTGCACACTGAGCCCGCTTTTACTCCGCCGCTGTGCGTCTCTGCTTAGACAGATGGACACACGTTGGAGCGTTCCTCCGACAGGAATTTCGCGTATGGGCAACGAGACCCCTTAGGCACACAGTACCTAATGGGGAGTCATTGCCCGTACCCCAGGGTACACCGTCCCGGAGACTGACCTTTCCCCTGGACGCGTCCAAGGGAAACTCCAGCCCAAAGGCACACGGGGAGATTTCTTGTCCTAGCACCCCCTAAAGTGGGATTGGGGGTAAATGATAAATGATTTTATTTCTGTAAGTAGGTTTGTAATTACACTTTTACACGTCAATCATATTTTAAAAACTAGAGGTGGACGGCGTTTTCTATCTGACTACTCTGAGAAGAAAGGCCGAAACAAACTCAGAGGTCACAGTCTCTTTTAAAGTCCAGACATAATCTTGGTCAGATCATGTGAAGAGCATGTAGATTTGTGTCTGAAATGGTCTTTTGAGGAAAAACCAAACAGAATGAGTGGACCTGTCCAGTCAGTGCACGAATTTGTTAGTAATCGTGCAGCTCAACTCAAAACTTAAGGAGAATTCGACGAACAACACCAAAGAAAGGACATTTAGGTAGGTCGCATAAATTACTCAAACTGCCAGACCATGATTAAAACTAATTGAGAAGAAAAAAAAACAATGACCCGCATAGTCTTTACTTACATTCACAATAATTAAGATAATATACTATTTTACAAAATAAATATTTATGTCAATGTATTTAATTTATAAAATTAAAGTCAAAGGTGTCAAAGTATGTATGGAAGAATTTGAACGCGCAGACCGATTAACTCGAAACTCAGTAGATAAACTTTAGACCAAAAATAAAGAATAACGTCTATAACGGTTTTTCGAAAATCATCCCTTGAAGGGGCACGTTGACGTTATTAAATTTTTAAGAGGAGGATTTCACTACTTGATGAACTCAAAAATTGTTATGAATAATATTTAGTATTAGGTATGGAAAAATACAAAACGATTTTTCAGAAAAAAAAAACAAACCCTGTGTGGGGGAAAATATGGGATACAGTTTATAAGAAAAAAAAAATCCTTGGTTTGATAAACTTGAAATTTGGTAATAATATAAATAATAAAAATTGGTAATTTTAGTTTTTTTAAACAGCACCTCAGAGGATCTACAGGGTGTCGAAGTTAGTAAGTAAGGGCGCTGTCGGATTAACTCGAAACTCGGTACTACCAATTAAAACAAAATGTAAGAAGTACGTAGTTTAGGGTTTTTCAAAAATCACCTTCTGACGGAGTGGAAAAGTGTAATAAAGTTTGGATTTTACACTGTTTATTTGAAAAATCTTATTCCACTGATCTATTGAACTTAAAAATTTGTTTGAATATTATGGGCAAATTTCACCAAACTTTTATACCTAGATCAAGTCTTATACTGGGAATAAATTTTGAATTTTTGACAGTTTTTTCATACTAGAATAGTCAGACGTCAATTTTTTTCCACGGATAAAAGATATCTTTGATAGACTTTGGTAAAACCAAGCTAGTATTATTTTAAAATGCAATACCTAATTTTATTATGGTTTCTGGTTACAGCTGCGTGGGTTTTGAATAATGTGGGATATGAAAGTTTTCTACATTATCAGGATGGAAAGTTGAAGCAGGCCTTGAAGGGGAAGTACCCTAAATATTGATGTGAATGTTACAAATATTTACTCAAATAAAACGTTAGAGTTTCATCCAAACATTTATGAAAACTCGCTTGCCTCAACCCGGAATCATTGGTCATTTCAGTCGATCATTGGGGAGCATATGCTATGTCTTGTGGTACGAGTATTTTGGTCCTTGCTACTCGTATCTTTTAAAAACTCCTAACAAAATATATCGTAGGTACCAGGAACCCAGACGCCGTAAAATCGTAGTCAATTACAAACCTTACACCTTGCTTAGGAAGTATTGCAGGCATTCTATGAAAGAGTCAAAAATGCGGCTCACAAAGGGCCGGTTCACACTGCATGCAATTTGTATCGCTTCATAGAACATTTCACGTTAGTTACCGACGAAAATTCGTGTCGCGTTCACCTTTGAACACCCACCTTTACGAATAGTGGTGACTGTGGCAAGTGGTAGTGTCAACATCAATTTGTCGTATTTTTTTGCAAAACTTGAAATTCTTTGGAGATATAAAAACATTGCTTATTAGATTGTTTAGTTGTCTTGTATATTTATGTTTTAATTGAATCGAAATCTACCAATCATTCCTCCATTTAAGATTCAAAAGTTTTGACATATAAACATAAAAATGATAAGTTGATAAAGTACTTTTTTTTAAGTTTTCAAATCATTCAAAGTAATAAACCGGAAATGGAAATCTTTTATTCTGTTTTTTGCTCTTAATTGACTGGAAACAACCTTTTAACTAATGACTTCTGAATTATGTGTCATTATTACCTTCCTTTCTTGTTAAGCGATTCAATTAGCGTCACAATCGGAACCTATTAGACTCATGGTCACTTGGTAACAATTCAATAAATCTGACGGTGGGCCGTAAATTGTCATTATATTTGGCCACCAATAATAATTTTAATCAATGCAAATAATTTTATTACGCCATGCACGAATACACGTAATTATATTAAAAAGTAAATTGGTGCAGCATTCGAAAGTATTTTACTTTCGATATCAAAGTAATAAACATTAATAATATTTATAACATAATATTATAATATTCATCAAATTAATATTCATCTTAGACTTACCATTAATATTCATCTTGATAAAGTTACACATAATAATTATAAATAGCCGTCACTGATTCGGTTCAGTGAATGCAATAAATAATTATAGAGGCAATAACTGTAGTACTAATTAATAAAGTCATCGCGTTTCTAATTAAATTACACAGATATCGATACTTAAAATGTATTGTACCAACATAAAACTTATAGCAGTAGGTACATACCTACTCATTTTTACCATTCGGGAGTGGGTTTAATTTATTTGCAATTGCACTAGGAGACTGATCCATCTTTTCTGTATATATCAATAGAATAGTTTGATACAAAACATTGATATGACCAAAAAAGTATCGCCTAATACTGGATTAGTTCCATCTCATTCACTAGATGGCGCTATAGTATCCACCTTCTAAAGAAACTGGAAGGTAATGAAGAAGTCTGTCAATTTTCTACGATTGTGTCATTCTATTTAGGGTGCGTTCTTCATTTGGGAGTTACAATAAATATTTTACCTCTTTTTCTTTGAAAATTTATCAATGAACTCAGCCTATATCAGTCTACTTCGGGCACCGTTATTAAGGCAAACTCGGGTTCAGACTGATGGACTCGACAGTTCCTACAGCCGTCGGTCATACGACAGACTTAGTCCGCCCACTGCCACTTTAGCTCTGCAAGCTATGGTGGTGACCCCAGTGCCTGTTTAATAAAGCCGACAGACGACAAGTGACAGGCGACAATCCGATAATTTGTCAATTTTGTAAGTTTTTTGACAGTTTTCTGCTTTTTCAACACCTGTTGTAAAATATTTGACATCGTGTCGCATTGTCAGTTATATTAATTAGGGCCTAGGTCTGACTTCTCTTCAGGCGATTTATGAATGACTGTTACCCGTGTCACTTGATCTAGGTACTTGACGATAAAGCCAACATCCCTCTTCAATGGTAATGATTGAATTTATGAATAACAATTTACCTAAGTACTCTGAGAACTTCCGATTATGTACACAGCATTCAATAAAACTGGATTTCTGTCGAATTTCGGTATTTTCCAATTTTATTACGAGGGTGGCCGGATTTCCTAGAATCAAGCCGCCACCGAGACCAATAAATTTAAGGGGAATTAATGTGTTTTTCAGATATTTGCGGATAAATAGTTTGAAAAGTAGACAAACATCAAAAGCTTCCCTGAAAGGATTATTTTGTAGCGTAAACGAGTTTTATAATTATAAATGTCACCACTTCATTATTGAATATTGAGTCTATGTTTTCTTTTTAGCAAGGATTCCAGATCCATATTTAATTATATTATTTAGTTAGATGATAGTTCAAATACTTTTTACTTGTTATACATGAATAGACAAAAACCTACGTTCACTATACTAACAAGCGAGAACTACTGTGCACCGCAAACATAAAAATAAACCCAATACTAGCAGACTGTATCCAATATGCGGTCAGCAGAAGCAATAGGTATCGAATAAAGCAATAAGTTTTCATTAGTAGGGTTAGAAAAGGAATAAAGTAAGTACCGTGTTTACTTCGCTCGTGTACGGACCCTCCACGCGGCCGTCCAGTTGCTTGTCCTGGATAAAAGAGTTGGGCACGAGAAATGTATTTTTAGATCTTTCTTCGTAATTTCTTGTTGTAAAAAGATCTAAGATTAGAGAAATAGCACGAATACGAAAAATTAGCGTTAAGACTCGTACACACTGGCGCGACGCGACAGCGTGACACAAAGGCACCGCGAGCCGCGCGACTAGCGGCGCCTTTGTGTCGGACTGTCACATCGCGCCAGTGTGCACGAGCCTTTAACTTTCCGACTCTCAACGTTAATGTTTTTTTATAAAGCAATTCCTGTTTCGAATATTGTATTTTCAACCTATCTGAATACAAATAAAAAGAAAATTATCATGTGCAACGCGTAAAACCAACTTTTCCGCGTCAATTTCACTTACTGTTATTATTTGTATTTTATTATGTAATTATCTTTTACGTTTATTACCAAGTATGTTATTAATTACACTATCAGTTCGGAATTTCGCCCATACCAATAATGAATTTTTTATGTAATCAAAGTCGATAATTTTACCAGTTCGGTGTAATTTGGCGAAAACTTTGAATTAGTGGAAGGTAAATTGAAAACACTGTTAAATTCACAAATTGAGAGCTTTGCGATGTGGCAGTTCGAGATTTTAAATTAATTTTGATTATTTAAACGTCCGCTGGACGCGGGACGCTCAGAACTGGTCGAAGTGGAGGTGCTTGGAGGTGGCCTGTGTCCAGCAGTGTACGTCTTTCGGCTGAAATGATGATTATGATTTAAACAAAATTATGATGTTTTTTTTTATAAATTACTATAATATTACTTTCCTTTTTTCATTTTATTTTGATGTACTTACTCGGTTTAGTAAAGCTTGCTTTTGTACATGTATATATAATCCTCCTTATCGATTTCGATAACGGCGACCCTTTGAAATTATTATTTCCTAGCGTGTGCCCTAATATAACTCGCCAGACCGAATTTTGTTTTAAATACCCGGTCACAACTAATGCAATAGAGTTGGCCGGCAGAGTTAAAGGTATAGGTATAGGAGGGCTTAGGTCTCTCTTTACGTATTTGGCGTTTCTCGGTTCGTATGTTGAGGCGCTTTTTTTCGAAAGCTTTTACATTTTCGTAGAGAGTAGAGCACCAGGACGATCTATATGAAGCGAGCTGCTCCCACCCTGTTTGATCAATAGCGCAGGCGCTTAGATGCCTTTTGAACACATCCTTATAGCGGAGATGTTGACCGCCATGCTTTCGTTTACCTTCCGCCATCATCTTAAGCTTGCCGTTGTACATGTATGTGGACCTGTACAACGGCAAGCTTAATTCAAAGTTGAGTAAGGATGGGCAGATGATACAGTAGTTGTAGAGAGTGAGGCTGGGCAGATGATACAGTAGTTGTAGAGAGTGGGGCTGGGCAGATGATACAGTAGTTATAGAGAGTAAGGCTGGGCAGATGATACAGTAGTTGTAGAGAGGGAGGCTGGGCAGATGATACAGTAGTTGTAGAGAGTGAGGTTGGGCAGATGATACAGTAGTTGTAGAGAGTGAGGCTGGGCAGATGATATAGTAGTTGTAGAGAGTGAGGCTGGGCAGATGATACAGTAGTTGTAGAGAGGGAGGCTGGGCAGATGATACTGTAGTTGTCGAGAGTGAGGTTGGGCAGATGATACAGTAGTTGTAGAGAGTGAGGCTGGGCAGATGATATAGTAGTTGTAGAGAGTGAGGCTGGGCAGGTGATACAGTAGTTGTAGAGAGTGAGGTTGGGCAGATGATACAGTAGTTGTAGAGAGTGAGGCTGGGCAGATGATGCAATAATTGTAGAGAGTGAGGCTGGGCAGATGATACAGTAGTTGTAGAGAGTGGGGCTGGGCAGGTGATACAGTAGTTATAGAGAGTAAGGCTGGGCAGATGATACAGTAGTTGTAGAGAGTGAGGCTGGGCAGATGATATAGTAGTTGTAGAGAGTGGGGCTGGGCAGGTGATACAGTAGTTATAGAGAGTAAGGCTGGGCAGATGATATAGTAGTTGTAGAGAGTGAGGCTGGGCAGACGATATAGTAGTTGTAGAGAGTGAGGCTGGGCAGATGATATAGTAGTTGTAGAGAGTGAGGCTGGGCAGATGATACAGTAGTTGTAGAGAGTGAGGCTGGGCAGATGATGCAATAATTGTAGAGAGTGAGGCTGGGCAGATGATACAGTAGTTGTAGAGAGTGGGGCTGGGCAGGTGATACAGTAGTTATAGAGAGTAAGGCTGGGCAGATGATACAGTAGTTGTAGAGAGTGAGGCTGGGCAGATGATATAGTAGTTGTAGAGAGTGGGGCTGGGCAGGTGATACAGTAGTTATAGAGAGTAAGGCTGGGCAGATGATATAGTAGTTGTAGAGAGTGAGGCTGGGCAGATGATATAGTAGTTGTAGAGAGTGAGGCTGGGCAGATGATATAGTAGTTGTAGAGAGTGAGGCTGGGCAGATGATACAGTAGTTGTAGAGAGTGAGGCTGGGCAGATGATACAGTAGTTGTAGAGAGTGGGGCTGGGCAGGTGATACAGTAGTTATAGAGAGTAAGGCTGGGCAGATGATACAGTAGTTGTAGAGAGTGAGGCTGGGCAGATGATATAGTAGTTGTAGAGAGTGGAGCTGGGCAGGTGATACAGTAGTTATAGAGAGTAAGGCTGGGCAGATGATATAGTAGTTGTACTAATGCCTGCCTTTTTCTAACTATGTCGGGGTCGGCTTCCAGTCTAATCAGATGGAGCTGAATACCAGTATTTTACATGGCGCGACTGCCTATTTGACCTCCATAACCCAGTAACTGGGTATTACGAAACCCCTTGCTAAGACTGGTTGTCCGACTTTCGGGCTTCTGACGACCCGTAACGACTGGCAAAGGTCCACGAATGACAACTAGGACCGACGGCTTAATGTGCTTACCGAGGCGCGGAGGAGTCTCGGTATGTAGAGATTGGCATCCATCCACGGACCAACCGCGGCAAGCATATAACCTGATCGATCGAACTTCAGATCGAACTCTCAACTACTGTATAGGTACTTTAATTTATTTTCAAGTACAAAAATAATTAACAATACGAGTAATAATATTTTCATTGAAGTAACGAAGTAATAAATGAAATGTAAACCTAATATTTTGAATCTTTCACCATTACTAAAATACCCTGAATACCACTCGAAATAATATAATAATTCACCCCTCAAGGCATTGCATGCATAAGCGATCTCTCACATTCATAATTATTTATGTATGTAAAGTTCAGGTAAGTATGCACACCCTCGCTTAAATTTTAATCACTTATGATATACACGTACAATACTGCGCTGATATTTATGAATCTCAGCATTAACACTGCGCTTAGAATCTTTAAAATTCTCCAACCATATTTTTTTTTTAATCTGACTGTTGAAAAAGATGAGAACTTCAAAGAGTTCACAATTTTGTTTTTAAACCTTAGGAAACCTACAATTACATACCGAATTCCATTTCACACCAAAATAGCAAAAAAAAAAACAAAGAATAAAAATGTTATTCCCAACTCCCGGTGTCCGGGCGCGTGCATCGAGTAATCGGTTTACTCGGACTAGAGCACCTCGAAACGGACTGCGATAGATTTACTCGCCTCATTTTGCCTGACACGAGACGAGGGCGACTCTATTTGAGAAAACTCATACTTGTGTAAGTTTACTTTGCGAGTAAATGACCCTTGTTTCGTTTTTCTTGGATGTGAATTTGTGAAGTGTCGTTCGAGGTTTCTAATTCAAAATTTAATTTCGAATGTTGGAAAAGCTTTGTAGTATTTTTTTTTAGGTTACTGGACGTACCAGTGTTAGTACCTACAGCTCTTAACGACAGCTTCTTTCGATTTCTAATCCTCCTAGAAGTGTTAAAGATTCTAATGGATTCCAAGTATTAGTGGACTCTTTTGACGTTTGCCCTAGAATTTTTGTAAAATCTAAATTATCGCACTGACACCGACTTATAAGTCACCGTCCATTAATGTTAGTGCTTTAGATTTTAAGCGATTCATTTTATCGACAGTGGAAATAGGAAATAACGTAAGGGACAAACGTTTTCAGGAAGCCAATTTTTTATTTTTTTAAGCTATTTTTTATTTCTTTTCTTGTGCTTTCCGAGGCACGGAAGGGTCTCGCTAAGAAATGGATCATCGTATCCACAGACCGATCACGACAAGCATAGTTTACCTTGATAGGTCAACCCATGCCACGTTAAAACGCTTATCACACTCATTATTTGTCTTGCCTTAACTGCTTAACAAGTGACAATTTATACAGTACATACAGATGGGCTGGTTACCTATACCGGGTAGACTAACTGCCAAAAACTCGTCAGCGGTACAAGTTTTGGGTTTCTATTAACACTCGAGGATGCATCTCGGTATCTCTTACGTTTGTGCGAATTACGGAATCACAGTCGCCCACCGTTTAGTCGTAGTGACATAATAATATTTTTGATTTCTCAAACACGAAAGTAAAATTTTCTTGTCGTACTTTTATTGTGAAGCAACATAATATTTAGATATTTTGAACTACTTTCTTAGTAATACAAAACTTTGCTTAAGACTCGGGTATCATTACAACATAGTGTTATTTTCAAGTCTAAATCAGTTTTAAGTTTAGCCAGGTTATCACAGATAATAATGACGTTTGAGGCTGGTTGTCTATAACTTTTTGCGAAGCAGGTTGACTAATACTGCTAACCCAGGAGATGTTATGGGAAAAGCTAATTTCTTGGTTATTTCCGTCAAAAGAAGCGTTATCAATGATCAAAAGCAAAATCAAAATATTTTATTTCACATAAACCTACATGGGCGCCTAAGGAACGTCAGAAGCTGGTGCACGGTTCTAATTGGTTATTTCCTATGGAGAAAAGTCAGTAAGAAACGCCATGGTTACTCTTTTAAAAATAATTGGCGTTTACAATATTTCTAAATTACAGTGTTAATCGGTAAGAGAGGTAGAAGCGTTTGATATTGATTATAAGACTTTAAATATATTTCAACTTGAGATACATGACGAAATCAAAAGAAAACCAAGATAATTTGACAAAAAAATAAAACATGAGATAAGGAAAATATATACTTCTTTATTAATGGACAGTCCATTAATAAAGAAGTAAATATTTTTCTTATAGACGTTCTGACGTTAGAATTTGTTTAAGTTGTTATGTTTCTTGAGGCTCATTGAATAATAATATTGTTTTGTTACATAGCCCTTCTCATGATTTCACACACCATTTATTACTTTTAACTTAATAACTGTTTAGATCAACCTACCCCTGACTTGTGGTTAACCTACCCCGGACAATCCGGACATAGGTACATAGTGTAGATTGACTAAGAGTTCGCGTTCTAAAACTCAAATCCAGTAAATAACCATAACTAACAATGTAGGTACCATAAATTATAATAATTTATAGATAGATGTTGATTATTTTAAAACGTTAATCGTTTTATTATCAAACAATGTCGTTGCCGTATGCGATGGATTGCGGTGTCATATTTAAGTTCATTGTGATTTAACACAGGTAAATTGTTTTCAATGCTGAAGAATTTACGTAAGGGTTACTATGGCTATGATAATTTAAGTCACAATTACTCACAATATTTGTCGTAAGGGACATGCAATTTTGACTTGATTAGAGAACACTATTCAGAGCACAGTATTCTTCGGCTTAACTTTGGATGCTAAGCTTCAGTAGGGCCCACATATAGATAAATTGTCAAAAAAGCTAAGCTCCGCAGCATACGCTGTTAGAAAAATTCGTAATTTAACCGACACAGAGACAGCCCGTTTAGTGTACGTTAGCTATTTTAATAGTATTATGTCGTACGGTATTCTGCTATGGGGAAATGCCGCTGACATTCAGACCATTTTTATTTTGCAGAAAAGAGCTGTTCGATCAATTTATAAATTAAGTCCGAGACAATCTCTCAGAGAGCAATTTAAGGAGATTAATGTAATGACTGTGCCTTCTGAATATATTTATGAAAATCTTTTATATGCACATAAAAATATAAAATTGTTTAAAAAATACAGTGATATCCATAATATAAATACTAGGAATAAACACAAATTTGTTGTACCTACAACAAGGCTCAAAAAAATAGGCGGCTCGTTCAGGTGTCAATGTATACGCTTTTATAATAAACTTCCAAGCCACGTTCAAGATCTAAGCCTTAATAAATTCAAATCATTAATTAAACGTAGTTGTGCCAGAAAGCTTTTTATACCGTTAAGGAATATATTGAGGACAAAAAGGCTTGGGATTGAGTTGCTCCAGTCTTTGCATACTGAATGTTTTTATTTTTTTGATTATTTTTTATTTTTGCTATATTTTTTAGTTTTTTATTGTACATAAATTTTGACATTTTGATAATTATTATATATACAATTTCATGACAATTTACTTTGTGTGTATTATTATTTTATTTATTGTGAATGTGAGGACTATGTAGGTAACTTTTATTTTTTATTTTATTTTTTCACTTTCTCATGTAGTTTCAATGATAATCTGGCAGTTTGAGTGCTTTATGCGGCTTGCCCAAATGTCCTTTCTTTGGTATTGTTCGTCGAGTGGTTGAGCTCCTTAAGTTCTGAGTTGAGCTCCACGATTAGTGACAAATGCGTGCACTGACTGGACGGGCCCACTCATTCTGTGTGGTTTTTCCGCAAAAGACCATTTCAGACTTAAATCTACATGGTCTTCGCATGATCTGACCAAGATTATGTCTGGACTTTAAAAGAGACTGGGACCTCTGAGTTTGTTTCGGCCTTTCTTCTCAGAGTAGTCAGATAGGAAACGCCGACCTCATCTAGTTTTAAAAATATGATTGACGTGTAAAAGTGTTTGTATAAACCTACTTACAGAAATAAAATCATTTATCATTTATCACTAATGTATGGGACAAAACTAACATATACTCAAATTATGGAGTAATTTAAGTGTCGTGTTGGGATGTAATCTATTGTATTTAGATGTAAAGACAAAATACTGTGCGTAA